>OY740790.1:52180423-52810423 GCA_963514005.1 Raja brachyura
AGCCAGCTAAAATGTCCTGCACAAGTGCAACCACGCACATCCTGTCCTTAAGGTCAGAACTAGTCCAGTCAAATTATTTTCCATGCAAGAGACATGTTAAAAATTGAATTGAGCAGCAAATGTTTTTACGCCCTATTTGTACCTGAAACAGAGAAGATATGTGTATAAAAACTGCAAGCAACCAGAAAGGCAAATGGAATAGACTATTACAGAAGGCATAAAATGCTGGAGTAACTCAGCAGAACAGCCAGCGTCCCAAGAGAGAAGCAATAGGTAATGTTTCGTGTCGTCGCCCTTCTTCAGACTCTGAAACATCTCAACCCGAAACATCATCCAGAGATGCTGCCTGTCCCGCTAAGTTACTCCAACATTTTGTGTCTATCTTCGATATAAACCAGCATCTGCAAGTCCTTCCCGCAGATTACAATAGGCGTCTGACTACAGTCTAAGGGGCATTGATGAGACTACATCCAGAGGACTGTGCAGTTTATAAGGAAGAACATATTGGAGGCAGTTCAGAGAAGGTTCATGTGTATTGAGTTATGAGAGTTGTCTGATGGGGAAAGCTTGAGCAGATTAGGCCTAAATTAATTAAATTAATTAAATTAACGAGTACAGAATAATGAAAGGTGATTATATTTAATCGTATATGATTCTGAGGAGGCTTAGACGTTTAGAGGGATATGGGCCAAACGTGGGGAGATGGGACTAGCGTAGATGGGGAATCTTGGTCAGCATGGACAAGTTGGGTCAAAGGGCCTGTTTCCATGCTGTGTGACTCTATGGCTTGACAGGGTAGATACTGAGGGGAAGACTAAACCGCGAGTGGAAATTTGAAAACTAAACTGCGAGTGGAAATTTGAAAATGCTGGAAATACTCAGCAGGTTGGATAGCATCTGTGAATAGAGATGGGCCAAAGTTTTATGAGCTTTTATTCATTTTAAGTATTGACTCCATTCCTTTCTGCAGAATTGCTCCATCCTGATTTACATTCAGCCATGCACATACGCAGAGGTCGGGAACCTGCTGACCTGCAAATAGGACCTCAGTGGTGGTTCGATAAGGAATTACAGGCAAAAGGTGCGTTTCAACCCACAGATATTTGTTTACACGATGTTCATTTTAATTTGTTAAACGGACGAGACTGTCTGAGAAATATTGTGACTAATAGGGAGCAACTGTCTGAAGATACAAGTTATGGCAGGTGTTCAATAATAAAACTGTACAAAATATAATTAGAAAATGTATTTTTCTCTGTGAATAAATCACAGCAAAGCAAGAACCTATTGAAGAATTTGCAGTGGAATGTCTAAAACATTTTCCGAGCTGTCTTTTACGTGCATTACTAAAAAGACAAAATATATTCAAGACTTGTTGATAGGATGCTTATTTTACTGTGCACTGTACCTGTGCTATGGATATGCGGCCTCCCCTATACCATCTCATTACTTATATCATGCACTGTTGGGAAGGGCAGACAACATAATCTGTTGCTCACATAACAGCTCAGTAAAACCTACTGTCAGATTATTCTTCTTTCACCTGTTAGCTTAGTGCTTTTTTCCTGTGGGGCATAATTTGGGGCCAAAAAGAAGTCACAGCCAGAGCAGCACCACCATGTCCGGCTCTGATGAACACCCATGTAGGGCTAAGTCTAGGCGAGCAATACTGACTGGGGACTGGCAACACTATAGTCGGGGATACAGAGGCCGCAAGATTGCAGGATGGTGTGTGGCCTCCCTGGTGCCAAAGTCAAGCAGGTCTCAGATCGTACAGAGAACATTCTCAGAGGAGTGAGCAGCCAGAGGCCAAGAATCAAGAGTCTTTATTGGTATGTGTCCCAGATGGTGATTGTGGTGGAATATTAGTACCAAAGGCATAGGTAGAAAGGGAGAGAGAGGGAGAGAGAGGGGGGGGGGGGGGAGAGAGGGGGAGAGGGGGGAGGAGAGAGAGAGAGAGAGAGAGAGAGAGAGAGAGAGAGAGAGAGAGGAGAGGAGGAGAGAGAGAGAGAGAGAGAGAGAGAGAGAGGAGAGAGAGAGAGAGAGAGAGAGAGAGAGAGAGAGATGAGAGAGAGAGAGAGAGAGAGAGAGAGAGAGAGAGATATATATATATATATATATTGTGGCTCCCCAGTGGGGGTCCTTCTATAAGGGAGTCGTTCCCCTTTATATTGGGGACCTGGGGTGGAGAATGTTGCATGGAGCGGTGGTTTGTAATAAACTTTTGAGCCGGTTCATGGGCTCGTCCGCCGCATGTATTTTCTGCGGAGAGGAGGAGACCGTGTTCCATGTGTATATCGAGTGTGTGAGGTTACTGCCCCTGTACCAATATCTGAAGGGGTTGTTCCTCAAGTTTTGGCTGCATTTTAGCCCCACGGTCTCCTCGGCCTGGCTAAGATGGCCATTCGCGGGTCCAGGCAGCGGGCGGTCGATGGTCAGGCTAGAGTCGGCTGCCTGCCCCTCTTTCGGGCCTACGTTCGTGCACGTGTGTCCCTGGAGAGGGAACATGCGGTGTCCACGGGGACTCTGGAGGCCTTCCGTCAACGCTGGTCACCGCGTGGGGATGAGACTATTATAAACAATGAATGTACTGTTGTACTACAATTTGTTTGTTATAGTGTGATTTTTTGATTATGTTTTGATGTGTTGTATTATATGATTGTGTTGAATAAAGTTTTTGGAAATGGAAAAAAAAGAGAGATTCTTGCTTTGCTTCAGCACAACAGAACATAGTAGGCATGACTACAAAACAGATACGTGTGTCCATATACCATTATATAAATATATACATTATGAATTATTGCAAAGATAGTCTACGAACTTAGGCAGTAGGTTAAAAAAAAAGGATGTCCAGGGTTTGACCTCAGGATTATTACCCATGCCACAAGCTATTAAGGCAAAAAGTAGAAAGGCCGTGCTGTTCAATATGTAGTTAAGAAGCTGATGCAGAAGGGAGGGATTCCGATATACGGATCATTGGGGTCTCTTCCTAGGTGGATGGGACCTGTACGACTGGGTCGGGTTGTATTTGGGCTGGACATGTACCAATATCCTCGCAGGGGGGTTCATTAGTGCCATTGGGGGGTGGTTTAAACTAGAGAGGTCAAGGGGTGGGAATCAGCAAGTAGAGGGACCTCTATGAGAAGGTAGTGGTTATAACTGGTAAGTTTGAAAGGAAGGACAGGCACGGACAGTTTAATCAACATTGTGAGACTGATGCAATGCAATAAATGCATTTCAGCTGAAGGAGTATTGCGGTTAAAGCAGGTCAACGTAGAGCCTGGATCAGTGCCTGAAACAATGATGCTGTGACCATTACAGAGAACTGGTTGTGAGACGGATCGGGCTGGCAGCTCAACGTTCCAGGTTTTCAATGTTACAGACATGATATGGAGAGAGGTACATGAGGTGGAGGGGTTGCAATACTAATCAGGGGGACTATCAGAGCTGCATTCAGAGAGGACATACTGGAGGGATCATCCTCTTAGGCAATATGGCTGGGATAAAAAATAACAAAAGATAAGAGTTTACTAAATAGTATAATAGCCAGCAGGAGATAGAGGAACAGATGTATTACAAGATTATAGAATTATGTAAAAACAACAGGATTGATGCCGTGCGTGATTGGGACTTCCTTAGTTCAAGAGGTTTTGTTCGGTGTATCCAAAAGAGTTTTTAGAAACCATATGTGGATAATCGAGCAAGGGGAGAGACCATGCTGAACCTTATATTAGGATTCGAGCCTGACCAGGTGACAGATGTTTCAGTGGGGGAGCATTTTGCCAGCGGTAATCACACCTCCTTAACTATAAAGATTGTTATGTATAAGGGGAGATCTGGACCTTGGCAGAAAGTACTAAACCAGGGGAGGTCAAATTACAACATCATTAGGCAGGAGCTAAGGAGAGTAAATTGGGAGCGACTGTTATTGAGTCAGCCCACATCTGATAGGCATGAGTTATTTAAAAACCAGCTGATCAGAGTTCAGGACCGGCATGTTTCAGTGAGGAGGAATGATAAGGATGGTAAAGTAAGGGAACCTTGGAGATGAGAGAGGTTGTAAATTTGGTCAAAAGGGAAAAGGAAGCATTTATGAGATTTAGGAAAATGAAATCAGACAGGACAAGACTTTTGAAGAATATGAAGGAAGTAGGAAAGCGGGGAATTACAAAGGCCAGAAGAGGCAAGTCAGATTAAAGAAAATCCTAAGACATTTTTAACATACATTAAACTCAAGAGGTTAATTAGGGATAGGAACATGCAATGTTAAGGAGGGAAATTATGCTTGGAGTCAAAGGATGCAGATGAGGTCGTAAATGAATGCTTTGCATCAGTATTCACCAAGGTGACAGACATGATGGATCGTGAGATAAGTGTGGCACATGATAAAATGCTCGGGCATTTTTGTACAGACGGGTCATGTCTTACTAACCTCATTGAGGAGGTGACAGGAGATTGATGAGAATAGGGCAGTGGATGCTGAATAAATTGACTTTTGTAAGACATTTGACAAGGTTCCTCATGTAGGTTTATCCGGAAGATTAAAATGCACAGAATCTAGAGTACCTGGTAGTTTGGATTCAGAACTGGCGTACCCAAAGAAGACAGAGGGTAGTGGTGGCAGGGCATCATACCGGCTGGAGGTCCGTGACTTGTGGTGTTCTGTTGGGCTGAGAGCTAGGGCATCTATAATTTATGATACAAGTAAATGACATGGATGAAAATATAGATGGATTGGTTAGTAACTTTGCAGATGAAACATACATGTGTGAAGTTGTGGAGAGTGAAGAAGGTTGTGAAAACCTTTCCTTTTCCCTCACCCAAATTTCACAACTGCACCGTAAATGTTTTGGTTCACAGTGGGCATAAATCAATGGTCATTATAAATTGCCTCCAGTGTGAAGTTGAGTGATTGATTAATGGGGGAAGTTTATGACAATGCAGAGAGAATAAAAAGTGGGATTAATGTAAGATTAGTCAAATTGATCACCTGCACAGAATCGGTGGGTTGAAATGCTTGTTTCCATGCTCTATGACTCAGAAGCCATGGAGAGAATGTTGATGGTAAAAGAGTGAGTGAGAGATGACTAAAACTGGCATATAGTTGAGATTACATTACATGATTCATTGCAACATATAAATAGAAAAGCGTAGGGAGCAATCGCTCTGCACGTTATTACTGTTACAGAATCCATATCTTCGTATTCCAAAATAACTCTATTCACAATATTTGGACCAATGTAAAATAAAAGGAAATGGGACATGCTGATAAAAAATACAAATATCTTCTTGTGTATTATTTAAGCTCTCAGAATCACATACCTTCTTTAATCATCAGCAGGTTCATGAACAAAAACAAAAACTCAGATTTTGTTTACAGTTGGCATCGCTGAAGGGAGAGCTCAACAGATTTGCTGCCATTTACAGGTCTGGGGAGGCAGGAACCCCATTGTTTTCCAGGATGTATTTTAATCAGAAGTGCAGTGCATTTGGTCAGTCAATGTAATTCATCTTGTTTCCATTTTATAACAGTAATGATTATGTGCTTGAAGTTGATTGAGCACATTAATAATATTTTTTTAGTATTCTGAATTTATATTATTATTTATATGACCCAAAACATCATCCATTCCTTCTCTCATCATACCATCTGCTGTGATGGTATTTCAGTCTCAGTCACAGAGGCCGACGTCAGGAAATCCTTCAGAGGGGTGAACCCTCGAAAAGCGCCTGGACCTGATGGTATACCTGGTCGTGTTCTAAAAACCTGTGCGGACCAACTGGCTGGAGTTTTTACAGACATTTTCAACCTCTCACTTCTGAGGTCACCACCTGCTTTAAAAGGGCATCAGTTATACCAGTGTCCAAGAAGAGTAAAGTGACGTGCCTCAATGACTATCGACCAGTGGCACTAACGCCTGTGGTGATGAAGTGCTTTGAGAGATTGTTCATGGAGCAAATCAACTCCTACCTCGACATAAACCTGGACCCACTGCAATTCGCTTACTGCCACAACAGATCAACGGGGGATATGATCTCGCTGGCCCTCCACTCCGCTCAGGACCACTTGGATAACAAAAACTCATATGTCAGGCATTTAACACAATCATCCCTTCCAAGCTGGTTACCAAACTCTCAGAACTAGGTCTCTGCGCATCCCTCTGCAATTGGATCCTCGACTTCCTTATTCACAGACCACAGTCCATTTGTATTGGTGGAAATGTGTCAGCCTCAATAACAATCAGCACGGGAGCACCTCAAGGCTGCGTGCTCAGCCTCCTGCTGTACTCACTCTATACTCATGACTGCCTAGCCGGTCACAGTGCGAACTCCATCATCAAGTTCGCTGACGACACCACTGTTGTGGGACGTATCACTGATGGGGATGAGTCAGAGTATAGAAGAGAGATCGAGCAACTGTCCATATGGTGCCAGCACAATAACCTGGCCCTCAACACCAGCAAAACCAAGGAACTGATTGTGGACTTTGGAAGGAGTAGGATGGGGACCCACAGTCCCGTTTATATCAACGGGCCGATGGTTGAAAGGGTCAAGAGCTTCAAATTCCTGGGAGTGTTGATCTGATGATCTTTCCTGGTCCGAGAAAAGTAATGCAATTATCAAGAAAGCACATCAGCGCATCTATTTCCTGAGAAGATTACGGAGAGTCGGTTTGTCAAGGAGACTCTCTCTAACTTCTACAGGTGCACATCAGAGAGCTTGCTGACTGGTTGCATCGTGGCTTGGTTCGGCAACTTGAGTGCCCTGGAAAGGAAAATACTTCAAAAAGTAGTAAACACTGCCCAGTCCATCATCGGCTCTGACCTTCATTCCATCGAGGGGATTTATTGCAGTCGCTGCCTCAAAAAGGCTGGCAGCATCTTCAAGGACCCACACCATCCTGGCCACACACTCATCTCTCTGCTGCCTTCAGGTAGAAGGTACAGGAACCTGAAGACTGCAATGACCAGGTTCAGGAATAGCTACTTCCCCACAGCCATCAGGCTATTAAACCTGGCTCGGACTAAACTATGATCATTAATAACCCATTATCTGTTATCTGTTATTTGCAGTTTATTTATTCAAGTGTGTATGTACTTATATATGGACACACTGATCTGTTTTTGTAGTAAATGCCTACTATGTTCTGTGTGCCGAAGCAAAGCAAGAATTTCATTGTCCTATCAGGGACACATGACAATAAACTCACTTGACTTGACTTAACTCTTCAGTCCCGCTGAGTTACTCCAGCATTGTGTGTCTATCTTCAATAATATTTTTTTGCCATTTTACTATAGCTTTGTAAAAACAGAACCTTTATACTGACACAAGATTCTCAATTCGGTCCTGAGATTGTCTCCATTATTCACTGTGATAGGCTGAGATCTCCACGTCAGAGGGTATATTAACATTTATCATGGAGGCTTTAGAAACATTCTTGAATTGTTTCTTCTGCCAACTTGGTAATCCCTTGTGGTGATAGAGACAATAGACAATAGGTGCAGGAGTAGGACATTCGACCCTTTGAGCCAGCACCGCCAATCGCTGTGATCATGGCTGATCATCCACAATCAGTGCCCTGTTCCTGCCTTCTCCCCATATCCATTGACTCCACTATCTCCATCTAACTCTCTCTTGAAAGCATCCAGAGAATCGGCCTCCACTGCCTTCTGAGGTAGAGAATTCCACAGATTCAAAACTCTCTGTGTGATAAAAGTGTTTCCTCATCTCGGTTCTTAATGGCCTACCCCTTATTCTTAAACTGTGGCCCCTGGTCCTGAACTCCCCCAAAATTGGGAACATGTTTCCTGAATCTAGCGTGTCCAATCCCTTAACAATCCTATATGTTTCAATAAGATCCCTCTCATCCTTCTAAATTCCAATGTATGCAAGCCCAGTCGCTCTATTCTATCAACATATGACAGTCCCGCCATTCCGGGAATTAACCTCGTAAACCTACGCCGCACTTCCCTCAATAGCAAAAATGTCCTTCCTCAGATTTGGAGACCGAAACTGCGCACAATACTCCAGGTGTGGTCTTACTAGGATCCTGTACAACTGCAAAAGGACCTCTTTGCTCCTATACTCAACTCCTCTTGTTATAAAGGTCAACATGCCATTAGCTTTATTCACTGCCTGCTGTGCCTGCGTGCTTACTTTCAGTGACTGATGAACAAGGACCCCAAGATCTAGTTATACTTCCCCTTTTCCCAATTTGACACCATTCAGATAATAATCTGCCTCCCTGTTTTTGCCACCAAAGTGGATCACCTCACATTTATCCACCTTAAACTGCATCTGCCATACATCTGCCCACTCACCCAACCTGTCCAAGTCATCCTGCATCCTCATAGCATCCACCTAATAGTTCACACTGCCACCTAGCTTTGTGTCATCTGTAAATTTGCTAATGTTACTTTTAATCTCTTTTAAGAAGCTCAGATGCCAGCTACAGGAATCTGGATCCCACTGGGAAAGTATATGGTTGACGGCAAGACTCTTAATCGTATTGATGTGCAGAGAAAACTTGGGGTCCAGGTCCATAACTCCCTGAAAGTGCCAACACAAGGAGATAGAGTGGTAAAGAAGGCATATGCTATGGTTGCCTTCATTGATTTGGATATTGAATATAAGTGTCAGGAAGTCATGATGCACCTATGTAAGACTTTGGTTAGGCCATGTTTGGAGTATTGCATGCAGTACTGTTGCCCCATTAGAGCAAACATGTGGAGCCTTTGGAGAGGGTACAGAAGAGGCTTACCAGAATGCTGCCTAGATTATGGGGTATTAGCTGCAAGGGGAGGTTGGACAAACATGAATTATTTTCTCTGAAACATCGGAGATTGAGGGGAGACCTGGTTGAAGAATGTCAAATTATGAGAGGCATAGATAGGGTAGATGGTAGAATCTATCTCCTAGTGTGTAAATATCAGACTAGAGGGCATAACTTTAAAGTGAGAGGGGAAAAGTTACAAGGGGATGTACAGGGCCATTTTTTTGCACAGAAGGAGGTGGATGCTCGGAATAGGCTACCAGAGGTGATGGTGGACGAAGATGTGATAGTGGCGTTTAGGAGGCTTTTAGACAGGCACGAGGATATGCAGGGAATGGAAGGATATAGACGATGTGCAGGCAGATGACATTAGTATATCCTGGCATCATTTTTAGCACAGACATTGTCAGCTGAATGGCCTGTTCCTGTGCTGTGCAGTTCTCACTCCCATCGTAACCATAATGTACCAGATTTCTAAAAGAGGTGAAACATTCATGATTAGTAGAAATTTATGATACTCAGAATGCATGAAACTGGAGCAGCTGCAGCAGGTGATCGCTCCTCAAATTGGCTCCACCATTCAATAAGATAGTGACATTGGTTTTACATCCTCGCTACTTTTCTACGTTATACCCTCTTCTGCTAGAAAACGATGCAGCCACTCCACGCCTCACATTTGTCTCTGGTGAATTTTACCCTTGTTCCAAGGGATAAATGCACAAATTAAGATGACATCTAATGGATGTCATCTTATTTAATCTAATCAGTGAAAGTGATATCTAATTCAGTGAAAGTGATATTTGTCCAGTTTCCAGCCTTGGCCAAGCATTCTTTCATCAATTCCATGCTTTTTATCACTTACTAGGTAAATATATACAGGTTACGAGGTTGGTAAATTAGGAAATTTGTAAAATCTCATTAGTTCTGAACAAAGTGTTCTTAACATGTAAATGCTAAGTTAAGCAATTTACAGGAAGGTTTACACAGTATCTCTGTTATGCCATTTACCATTGACGCTTAAGAGCTAACTGAGGTTGAAAATATTCCAATTTTTTAACCTTATATTTTTAAACTTTTAGTTAAGGGTAAATTAAGTAAGTGAATTGACAAAATGGTCTCCATTTTCTCTGAACCGTTTGTTTTCATACTATGCACACTTGCATTGACAGAGAAGGAAATAACTATTTAATTTTTTTTTAAATCATATAAATATCATGAAGGTTTTAGACCATTACCTCTTCAAGGTAAAAAAACAGGATTAATATCCTCTACTTGTTAGGTGTTGGAAAGCATTTCCAACTGAAGGAATGATCGTCAGAGACAATAAACACAAGTTAAGTAATTACAAATGCGGAAACCCGTTTTAGGCTTTCATCCAACATTTGTACCATCCTTAGCGATGGAAGGCAAAAGAAAAAGGTAAACTGGGCTTTACACATTGATGAAGGCACATAAAATTTGTGAAAGCTAATTATAGATCATTTATGGCAAAAAAATATAATCAGTAGCCATGTGATTAATATGGACCAGCTAGGAACATAAACACATCCCTGAAAATGTCACTTTCTGAGGAGTGATGCACAACAACACAGTGGAAGCAATACATTTACCACGTAGTGAAAGAATATTTTGACACAGGATGGCATTTCAAATAAAATGGACATCATTGTTGTTCATACTCTTTTTTTCAACAAGTATAAAGCTGGCAAGTACCACCTACTAATGACAAATTCACGATCATAAAAACAAACACATATCAATGTTCAAATATAACTTCATGATAATCCATGATATTTTACATTGTTCTAATCAATATGGCACAAAAATATAACAGACCAATTTAAGCTAAACTATATTTTTTGCAATTATTGTGGAAACATCAACCCAACATTAGACTTACTCACCGATTCCACCAAGGTATTTTTAGTTCGCCAGTGCAACCAGTTTTGGAATACCTGACACCATTTATACGGACTGGAATTCCCGTGATTACAACGATTAATAGCACCAACACCTACGTTCCACAGTAAAAACAGGGCCTGAAATCTTTTTCAATACTTACATTACTCAAATGTATTTCTATTCCAAAATTCTGCAAGACAGTGAATCACTGATAACGATCCAGAGATTTTCAAAATGATTTTTCCCCTTGCAAGTGAAACTAAATTTTAAAAGGCTATTTTTCATCAATTCAGAATTAGGATGTCATATTCATATAGATCAATATAATTCAAAGAATATATTGTCATCAGATGGCTAATATGAGTCCAACAAATTCACTTAATGAGGCAATATGAAGTGACAAAACTGCAGCAAGAGATGTCAGTCAATTTATATCTATAGTTTAAACAATTTGTATAAAGTTTGCATAGAATGTTTAACCAGACAACCAGAAAATGGTGTAAGGGGCTGGTCATTTAATAGTGAGGTATATTGAAATTTCATTATGCAGGGAATGGTCAATATCTAGAATTCTCTGCCCCCGAGGTTGTCGAGACTAGCTCAAGTTGATACTTGACTTAAAATCAAGTTAAATACTTGATTTAAAGTATTTAAAACCTAACTAGATACATTTTTGAAAGATTGGGGGATAGAAGGCCCTGGGGAGCTGGCACAGAAGAGGAGATGAGGCTTGGCGTAAATCAATCCATGACCCTAATAAGTTGTGGCCTCCTCCTGTTCCTATTTTCTTGTGCGATACAGTCTGGGAACAAACATCTGGAGGAAACTAGCGAAAAACGACGGTGTCACAGGGAACATGCATACTCCCCACAGAGAGCAACCGAAGGAGAGGTCAATTAATAATAGTGCCATGTGAGTATTATCCTTTTATAGCTTCTGTATGCTCTTCACAAATAAACTTATAATAATAAACTTTATTTCGGACTCAAGGTCCAGACAAGGGACATTACATAAAAATACATTGCATATTAAAAATATCATAAAATACATATAAAATCTTCGTATATCACATAAAAGCATCATAAATTATATTATATAAACACAATACATTAATTAAAATCCAGAATAAAAAAGAATGATCAATATCCTACAACGAGACAGCGATACCAGTGTCTCCACAACTGGGATTCGTACCGTGTAGTGCTAAGCCTTATGTTTGACAAGGCCACAATAATTACATTTTTAGAGTCATTTATCCTGCAAATGAGTTTATACATATGATTTCTTAGGATAGCTTCTAAAGTACCGACTCCTGCAGCCACAAACATGTTACTAGCACTACACCATCTAGGTTTCCTTAGCAGTGTTCTCATTGCATCATTATAGGCCACCTTTAGTCTCTGCAAACTTGCCTTTCCGTAGTTAGACCACAGGTACGCAGTATAGAGTGGTGTGCAATATGCTCTAAACAGCGACATCTTCACTACATCTGTACACGCACCAGACTTATGCAAGAGAATATTTGCCTGTACATACAGCATGCGTCGTTGCCTATAAATATCCGCATCATCTGTCATTTGTTCTGTAATAAAATGCCCAAGATATTTTACCTTATTACAGATACTAAGATTATTGTCAGACAATTTAAAATCAGGAAATATTAGACATTTATCCTTTTTGGTTCTACAGATCATAACAGCACTATTACAAGCATTATATTCAATATCATGTTCCACATGATACACAGAACATGTAGTAAGGAGCGGCTGGAGACCAGCGCTAGATGGACTAAAGACCACAAGATCATCTGCATACATAATATGGTTCACTAAAATGTTACCAATCATGCACCCAGTATTAGAGGCTTTCAATTGTTTGGACAGATCACCAATATAAAGATTAAAAATGACTGGGGACAAAATCCCCCCCCCCCCCCCTTGTCTAACACCATTGCTAACCCCAAATGGGGCTGAGACCCTATTGGCCCATTTTATTTGCACAGTCTGGTGGGCATACCAGTAAGCCAAAAAATCTCACAATGTATTTAGGCACCCCTCTTTAACTCATTTTACCTAACAGCTTTATGTGATTAACACCATCAAAGGCTTTGGAAGCATCAATAAAGCACATAAGGATTGAAGAGTCTTTGCCTCTATATTTGTTTACAATCTCCTTTAGGGCATATATGCACAAGTCAATGCCATGTTTAGCTTTAAAACCAAACTGGTTTTCTGTGGAGTTAACAAACTCATTTACTCTCTCCAGCAGAATTCGTTCTAAGACTTTTGACAAGATTAGGCAATATGCCTAATTATTTAGGCTGTCTACTTTACCAGCTTTGTCCTTAATGACCGGCACTAACAGAACAGACAATAGTGAGTCTGGTAACAAGCCATGAATCATAAACACAGTAAAACAAATAGCAAGGAGAGGAGCTATCCTCATACACCCATACTTAAGATGTTCAGCGAAAATATGATCCAAGCCACTTGCTTTGTTGTTGCACTGCTTGTTCATGCCATGATACACCTCATGTGACATAATCACTATTGAGTGATTAGTATCAATATTGTCCACCCTATACAAATCACCTTGGACACAGTTGAATAAAGTACTATAATGTTGTCGCCATAACTCCGCGATATTTGCTGTTCCGGAGATTCCATCTACAGTGCAGAGATGTTTTGCAACTGTTAAAACCTCTCACATCTTTCCAAAAATCAGTAGTATTGTTACCTAGCAGCATCTTAACCATGGAATCAGCCCTTATAGCTTGTTCATTTTTACAGATCAATCTTTAAATATATTCGCTGCCCTATCAATCATTTTGGTACAGCTTTTTCCTTGTTCCTTATGAATCTCAGATGTTATACAATCCTAAATTGTTTCTCCAGGAACAATTGTTTTCAGAACAAGATAACTCTTTTCCCCCTTCGCATTATTTGCATTATGGATCACTTATGTTTCCTAATGAGCTGGACTTGCTGCCTCACTGCAATCATCTCCACCATCCTTCTATCATTAAGAACGGAACGAGTCAAAACTTCCTCCCTTTTAGTCAGCAAACTGAAACCATCCTCCTCAACTTCTGCAAACACTTATACATCTTCAAAGTCAACATTATCATCTTTCTAACTGCCACCTCAGACTTACCTACACCTACAGATTATGGAAATTTGGCATGTTGATCTACGCTGAGCTCAGCTTTCTTTCCCACCTACAATCTGTCACGAAGGCTTCTATCTTTCACCACAATCACTTGCCTCTGCATTATCTTTCATACTGACAATAAAGCCCTAATCCACATTCTTAGCATCCCCATCCACACTCAAGTCCACTGCTCCTGCAGACCTGCATAGCATGCCAGGACTCAAAATTCTCATCTTGTCTCATCTTGAATATCTTTTTTGACCTTGCCCTAGTATCTCCCAAAATCAAGCCTGCTTTAACTCTATGTCCCTGAATGTACTGTCCAGTCCTCCAACTTTATTCTAATTCTTTTTCCCCATTCCATATTCTCCACCTTCAGTAAACACCCTGACAAACAGCTGATGCCATATCTTCAGATATTATTCAACCACTCATTCCCTTTCCACATTAAAATCCTCTTCAGGAACTCTACTTTGACTGCACTTTTTCTCCCGTCCATCTTATTGGCATCCATATCATTATTATATAAAAAAACATAATGCTATATTTCCGAAGCATTCTGAAATATATTCATAAATGCTGGAGACTTTCAAAAAGTTATTTGCCTTTGTGATGCATCCTACGAGTTGATGTTTAAAATTTAGAGATACAGTGTGGTAACATGGCCCTTTGGCCCACCGAGTCCACACCGACACAGTGGCTAACACTGGTGATACTTGCAACAATGACTATCACATGATACCAAAGTGCTGCTCAAGTCAATACTTTGTTTATTGGAAGATCCTGTAGATTGGAGCATGATTTAAACTGATTTGATATGGTAATGACTGGAATAAATACTAAAAATGAATATGCACATACATTATACACCAATAAAACAGCATTTGCAGCATTTGCAATGCTTTATAACAGAAAGAGGGATAGACATGTTAATGTTTTTGTTCGATTATATACGGTGATTTAGGCTTGGTCACTCTACATAGTTAGAATGAACTTTCTATTCATGGAGCCACCAATGACAATGGTCCTCAAATGGCAAGGCTCAGTGGCGCAGCAGAGCCCTTTGGGACTTAATGACGTGAAGGGGTGGAAGGGCAGGTCAGAAAAAGCTTGCCCGCAATGTAGCTGAAATCTAATTTAAGCACCAGGTAGGCCACACTCCCAGGCGCAGTTCACTGTAAAATCTATTAAGGACTTGAATGCAATGGAAAAATATATTACATGCAAAGCTCTCTTGAAAAAAGCAGCAAATTTTAAAAGCTGTCTTTTTTCAGGATTATGACATTTTTAAACTAATCGGTTCAAGAAATTAAATTATTTAATTAATATATACATCACCTCATAATTAGTCTGGTCTATAATTCACAGCTGTTCCTTTCCACTGAAATGAATAGATTTGCTGTTCGTACGCTAGCTTTTAACATGGTGTGGGCTGAGTGTTTAGATTTTCCAGTATTGAGAAACCGTAATGAGTTTGTGCTTCTCTGCTACATTTGATGTGGAATCCAACACGGGCAAGTCAACAAAACCCCAGCAAAGACCAACCCATTGTTTTAAGACTTCTATGTTCACACAGGAAGCCTGGACTTACGTTGGGGGGGTTGCCACAAGTTTGTCAGAGAAGTCAGCATGTTCCACCCAGTTGATGCTTTACTTCATTGCAACAGTTTGAGTACGCATCAGTTGGTATTTAACCATTTTTTAATTATCTTTTTGCCCATGGTTAACTAAACTTACCAGAATAATTTGAGGGGCAGGTGGTATAATAAAGGTACTGAATTGCTTTGATTTTTGAACTCACTCTAGTTTTCACATCTTCTTCATAAGGCTCTTTATCCGACTCCTCTCCCCAACATTCATATACACTGTACTGACGTTTGTCTCCTTTATTCTTATATTGTTACCTAACGTGTTTGTGATTATCCTTCTTTTATGGTGGGGGGTTGGGGGGGGTGTCATTTTACTCATATCTCACACTTCAGTCATAGGTTGTGCAGAAGTTACTTTATAGAGAAATCCAACAGCCGTTTTGATGTTGTTCCTCTGAAACAATGCGGGGAAGTGGAACATGATACTGTACATGACATAATCAGTTTGACTACTTAATGCAGAAGAAACATTCGGGTGTTTGGAACATCCTAGAATAACAGGTGGCTGAACAGACAGACAGTTGCATCATATGGGGTCTTACAAGTGACTGCATCATTTAGACAACAATAACCTAATGATGGTATTAAAAACCTCATTATTTTTGTGGTGTGCATCTTGGAGGCGGGGCACGGAATGTGGAGGAGAATGAGCTATTCTCTAGACAGGGTTATTTTTACCAACATTACACACTGCAATGGAATGAGGATGGTGGTTGGCACAAGTTTTAGCTGTGTTTGGTCTGAAGTTGTCAGCCATGTTCTCACCTTGTGGGATAACAGTTCCGTTCAGTTTATAGTCACTTGAACCGAGGTACAGTGAAAAGCATTTGTTGTGTGCTAACCAGCCAGTGGAAAGGCAATACATTACATGTGAGCCATTCATAGTGTACAGAGCAAAGGGTTGTGTAAACTAACCCTATTTCATGTTTGCGAGTTTCTAATACTGGGAGTCACCCAGAGCTCAGTGCTTTCTCAGAAAAAATATTAACTTAATTTTTTTTTGGTATGACAGAATATAGTATTCTTAAATAGATCTAAATTATCTGCAACTGAATTTTTATTATAGATCTTTAGTACTGTGTGGCAAAGAAAACGCATGATGCGATGAAACTATTGCTTTTGTAGCAAGACAGTCAATTCTCATTTTGCTGTGCGTCGCCAATTAGAAACTAGATCATATGTTTTTGTGCAACATTTGATATCTTTGTAATGTTGGTGTAGGTGGTAGCGATTTTCACCTCTGAGTCAGAAAGTTGTGGGCTCAAGACGAGCTCCAGGGATGTGAACACAAATTCCAGGCTTGCATTCCACTGCCACAGAGAGAGGGTCCCTAAAAAGATGGGTTTCCGATGAAATATTTAACCAAGGCTATGTCTGCTCCCACAAGTAGGCATTACTATGAAAAAGAATAGCAGATCACGAAGATCACAGATACAGACAAATTTAAAGCAGGACTTTAATAACTTGGTCTCCAATGCCTCTGTGGTAGAGAATTCCCCAGGTAAACGACATCTGAACCTGTGAGGAAATTTCTCCTGCACTTAGTTCTAAATGACACACCCAAATCCTGAGGCTGTGAGCTGTGGTTCCATACTCTTGAAACACCCTTCCTAAATCTGTTTAAATGTCCTATGAGCTCCCATTAATACTTGAGAGAATATAAGCATAATCAACCGTAAATGTAAATCCTGCCATTGCTGGAATCTGTCTGGTAAACCTTTGTAGCATTCCTTCCACAGATATTGAGAACAAAGGAGAGTAGATGGGATTTCACCAAGATCCTGTACAGCTGCTTTAATACATCCTTGTTCCTCTTGCAATGAAGGCCAACAGACCATTTGCTTTGCCAAACTCTTGCCACCTGAGCACTTGTTTTCAGAGACTTATGTATAGGAACATCTAGATCTAATTGCACCTTTTCCTTTCTCTATCACCATTCATATAATATTCCATCTTTCTGCTTGTGAACCAAATTGGATGGCTTCACATTTATCCACGTTAAACTGTGGACCAGACCATCACACAAACCAACCTCCCTTTCATTGACTCAATTTACACATCACGCTGCCTCGGCAAGGCCACCAGCATAATAAAGGATGAGTCTCACTCTGGTCACTCCCTCTTCTCCCCACTCACATCAGGCAAGAGGTACAGAAGTGTGAAAACACACACCTCCAGATTCAGAGAGAGTTTCTTCCCAGATGTGATCAGGCGACTGAATCATTCTATCAACAACTAGAGACTACTATCTACCTCACTGGAGACCCTCGGTCTACCTTTAATTGGACTTTACTGGACTTTTTCTTGCACTCAATGTTATTCCCTTTATCATGTATCTGTATTCTGTGGATGGCTCGATTGTAATCATATGTAGTCTTTCCGCTGACTGGTTAGCACGCAACAAAGCTTTTCACTATACCTCGGTACACGTGACAATAAATGAAACTAAACAAACTAAACTGTGTCTGCCATGCATTTGCCCTCGAGGCTAATTTGTCTTCATTATATTGGAGCATCCCCGCATCCTCCTCACAGCTCTTTTTATCTAGTTAAATGTCATTTGTAAACTTGGAAATGTTGCATTCAGTTCCCTTATTCAAACCACTGTGAGTTGCTGAGGCCGAAGCACTGATCCCTGGAGCGCCCTATTTGTCTCTGCCTATTTATTCCTAATTTGCTTCCTGGTCATCTTCCCATGAATTTTGGAGGAAAAGGTGTTAAACTGGTCAGGATGCAGTTTTCATTCAGAGATAGGGGTTCCCCATCAGTCAAGAAAAATGAAAAGAACATCTTGTGCTCCTCAACCTTGCATACAAAAGGTGATCGATCAATGGGTTATTGCTTTTGGAGATACATTGTCATAGACATCTGAGAGTCTGAATTTTCTCTTGAGGTTGATACAATATTGGAAAGAACTCATGGAATATTAATTCTAAAGGTTTAATCCATGGTTCCCAGACTCATGTAGTTTAATTTTGCACATGTAATTCTTAAGTGGGAATCTGTCGAAAGGTCCACATACACTGGTTCACCTTTAGCTCCATTAATTACTCTAATGCTATTTCTCTATTTCCCTGTCTCTGTACCTGGGTTCCCCACCATGCATGTAGATTCCTCGGAAAATAAGGACACCAACACTACTGTAATTGGTATTCCAGGTGTGATCACATCGATATCCTCTACAGATCAAATCTACTCACAGAAAGTGCAAGTTCATAGACGTTGACCTTGCCCCTTGTCCTCTGTTTCCAATGATCTGAGATGTTCATGCATCATGTTAATGATGTAGTCATGTTAATACAACCCAAGCAAGGGGTACATGAAGGCTGACCTGACAGTTTGACTCACTGAGACAGAATCAATGCAATGGCATCTGACATCCCATTTGCAGAGCGCTTTGCCTTTGGAAGAAGGTATTTTTCAGACATTAAACCCTTTAGAATCAATGATCCATGAGTTCTTTCCAATATTGTATCAATCTCAATAGAAGGTTCAGACTCTCAGATGTCAATGAGAGTGTGTCTCCAAACTAACCACCCATTGACCGATCACCTTTAAGTGCAGGCTTGAAGAGCACAAGATGCTGCTTTCATTTTTCTTGCCTGACTAGGAACATGCGTCTCTCAATGCAAACATGCAAACTGCATGAAATTTGCCTCCAGCATTAACAAATTGAACACAACTGCAACTTGCCTATAATGCTTCTCCCCACATGAGAGAGTCTTTGAATAAAAACATAACGGGCCACTTGTGAACGACTCCTTTAACATAAATTTACCAACTCTTTTAAGTTTCTAGACAATTATTCTTTGCATCATTCGGGGGATGCTGAATAAAGAATGGAACTGAAATGTGGGTAAATGCCATCACTGTGGCTAAAGAAAGGGGATGGTATGCCAATTACCACAAAGTAATCCCCTATCCGTTCATCGATATTATGTGACAATCAGAATTACAGCACTCAGCAAGAGAAAGGGAAAATGAATATAAGAAAAGTACCAACAACAAAGAAATACTATTGCACTGGTTTTCCCCACCTCCACAAAACAAATCTTAAAAATATAAGAATAAATCCAAATAATAAATTCTTCCCCCCATCATGCATGAATAGGCATATTCTGTCTGTCGCCAATCTGAGATACTCCATTACAGTTCTAAAGAAGTACTATATTACTGCAGGCAATGGAGTAAAGGAGCCATTTTGTAATCTTATCCTCTTTTTTTTTTAATTGCTGGTCCACTATTTCCAGGCTGTGTATGACCAGCATGGGTGGGTGGGAGGGGGGAGGAGGGAGGGGGGGGGGGGCAAATACAAAAACATAACATTAAGTTTAATTGAAAATCATTTTTGTCATCTTAACATTTCCACAGCACAGTTGTACATGCAAACTCCATGTCCGTATACTCTCTGTGTCCATTCATGAAAATGAAGTTCTAATTATCAAAATGCTTGACATGATTGACTGCAACAACAGGAACTAATTTGGTTTTATTTAGCATTCTACCCTATCCCAAATGTGTTTGCGACATTTCAGTATTAGCCATTACTTGACGGTAATGCTCTCTACTCTGAATCTGAAAGTTGTTTGTTTAAATCCTACCAGAATTTGGAGCAAAAAAGTATTTCAAGATACTCCATTACAGTTCTAAAGAAGTACTATATTGCAAAGATAGACACAGAAAACTGGAGTAACTCAGCGGGACAGGCAGCATCTCTGGAGAGAAGGAATGGGTGACGTTTCAGGTCAAGACCCTTCTTCAGACTGGTTAGGGATAAGGAAAACGAGAGATATAGACAGAGCAGTGAGGAATCACAGAGGGGGAGCAGCGAGAGATAGTGTTGCAGAACTCGTCGGAGAGAGGAGGAGAACTTCTTCAAAGTAGACATACCTTGAGGAGATTTTGCAGTGGAGCAGACAAAATGTGTAAGAAGGAACTGCAGATGCTGGTTTAAATCGAAGATAGGCACAAAAAGCTGGAGTATTGCTGCAAGCAATGTCTCTGAGGTGAGATACCACATTGGATTCACTACCCTGAAGGCTGAGTCATTTAATCTTTCAAGGCTGGTATTTGGACTATGGGGAAGTAAAGGATTATGGCGAACAGGTGGGAAAGCATCAACCATGAATTTAATAAATGTGTGCTCTCTATAGTCTAACCCTGCTTCTTACGTTTTTATATCTAATCAATTGTACGATCAGAGCACTGACAATAACAATCTAAAACCAAGCTAGCCGTGCAAGTTTCACAGCTAAAATCAAAGAAAGGTTATCCATCCATTTCTCCCCACAGATACTGCCTGGCCTGCTGAGTCCCTCCAGCACTTTGTATTTGCTCAAGGTTCCAGCATCTGCAGTCTCTTGTGCCTTCACAGAATAGCAGTCACCTGGGTGGATGGCATTTCATGACTGCCAACTGGGTAGGAAATCTAGGTTCATGCACCAGAAGATATGACTTTCTGGTCATATTTAGTGGTTTTCTAATTTGTTTTGCAATCAGATTGACCTCACCTCAGCAGAAGACTCACACATATAAAAATAACTTTTGCATCAGCAACCCACTTCGACCACATTTGTTTTCCATCCACCGTCTGTGGCTGGAAGCATATTTGTACCCTTTTCTGCATAATTTTAACTCACTTGCTTAAGCAGTATCAAAACAGAATTAATTATTTACTATCTTCTGTTATCTTATATTATCGCAGTTTCAAGCAAAAAGTACTGACAGCAAAATATGGGAGAAAGGTAATGAACCGTGACAATATAAAGGGTGCGTATGAAAACAGACAGCTGAGATGACACGAATGCTTGCGGGTTTATGTTAATTTCAAAATCTGTCACTAATACAGTTTGAAACTACTTTTAGCCATTTCCTCAGTGCTTTTGTCAACAGCTGCCGTTAACAATTAGGCCATAGTTTCCATTTCTGGTTTAACTAATAATCCAGGTGTTAGCTGTGCCAAAAATAGTGCTTATTTTAAAGATGACTATCTCTCTTCTCTAGTTCATAATTCATTTCATTTACACATGCCATGGACCAGGCAATGTTTAAAAACTATTTTTTAAATAAAATTTTCCTTTAAAAAAATCTTGATATTTTAACATTTTCAAGCTGTAATATCCACTGTTTGGATATTACTGCTAAAACATTTCAGACAAAAAACCATGTTAATCACAATGCCAATTCCACAAAGAACTCAACTTTAAATGACTGATAATGCCTAAAAAATTTAGATTCCTTTTCTAGTAATATTCTTGAAAGTAGACAGTTTATATGCAAAATTAAAATAAAAGATAACTCAAAAACTAATAAACCTTCATGTTGTCCTTGTGCACTAAAAGCTAATTTCTTGGTAATATGTTCACTGGAAAAAAGTGTCAAAAGTGATTAATTTATTCTGGAGATATGATTAGTTTTACGAGTAGCTCTTGGTTCAAGATCAGTCTTAACTAACACAAAATATTCCAGAATGTCAACATGCACTGATTGTAATTTGTAATAAAGCGTACACTTTTTTCTAAATGGGGAAAGAATCCAGAAATCAGAGGTGCAAAGGGAGTGCTGGTGCAGGATTCCCAAAAAGTTAATCTGCAATTCAAATCCGTAGTAACAAAGGCAAATGCAATGCTAACATTTATTTTAAGACGGTTAGAATACAAAAACAGGGATGTAATGCCGAGGCTCTATAAGGCGCTGGTCAGGCCACATTTGGAGTATTGTGAGCAATTTTGGGTACTATATCTGAGGAAGGATGTGCTGGCCCTGGAGAGGGGCCAGAGGAGGTTTACAAGAATGATCCCAGGAATGAGTGGGTTAACTTATGATGAGCGTTTGATAGCACTGGGCCTGTTCTGGCTGGAATGAGGGAGGACTGCATTGAAACGTACCGAATAGTGAAAGGCTTGGATAGTGGATGTGGAGAGGATGTTTCCACTAGTGGGAGAGTCTAGGATCAGAGGCTCAGAATTAAAGGACGTTCCTTTAGGAGGAGATAAGAAGGAATTTCTTTAGAGGGTGGTGAATCTGTGGAAATATTTGCCACAGAAGGCTGTGGAGGCCAAGTTAATGGATATTTTTAAGGCAGAGATAGATAGATAGATTCTTAATTAGTACGGGCAGGGGTTATGGGGCGAAGGCTGGAGAATGGGGTTAGGAGGGAGAGATAGATCAGCCATGATAGAATAGCGGAGTAGACTTGATGGGCCAAATGGCTCCTATACTTATGACATGACCTTATGACCAAACTACTTATGTTCATCCATTGATGCGTAAATTTCATATAAATGCCACAGTAAAGATCTCTGGCATTTAATCACACACAAATCTACAGTTAAATTTACTTCCCAATAAAGTTGCTGCTTGGAAAAAAGAGATCCCCTATTGAACTAACTGACCTACTAAAGCCTTGCTTTTCTTTCCATATAGCCTCTAGTGGGACTGCCATTAGTTTTGGGATCATTTTGATTAAAGAAGCTGCTACGGAGAGGATCTGATGAAACCCTAATTCCTGGGACCATCCAACCATGTCTCTACATGCTGCAGTTGTGTCCACATTTCTCTCTGCTGAACTATCAGTAGTGTTTCAACACGGCAGCTGATGAAGTCATTCTGCACTGGAGGTTTCGGTGGAGTAGCGACATAAGAGGAAATAGACCATTTGTCTACTGTGAGCCACTTGGGTTTTCCAGGTAAGTGCAAGCGTGGGAAGTATGCACAAATTCCTGATACATCATCCAAGACCTACCTATAAAGCTATAAAAAAATATGGGAAGGCTCCCGCCCTGAAACATCACCTATTCATGTCCTCAAGTGCCTGACCCACTGAAGTACCTTTGACTGTTCTTAGAGGTCTAATTCCCAGGGATAGACTCTGCACAGCTCATCATATCCAGCTCATCATTGGAAAGAACCAGGGAATTTGGTGGATGGATACAAAAGAAGCAGAACATGTTCACCCTCCCATGCCCTGACATTCTTTCTGCTCCCTGCTAATGTCCAGCATAATGTACAGAAACTTGAAAGCATGCAATACCAGACTGAGGAATAGTTTCTTCCCATCTGTTATCATGCTTCAAAACATAAGCTCGTACACTGTCCGATTCACCTCTACCCCATTGCGGACATTGGTCTTAGTCCATTGAACGTTGTCTATATTATGCATTCTGTATCTTCCTCTAAGCTCTATCTGTTGTACGTGACTTTGATTTGATTGTATTTATGAATTGTATTACCAGATCTGATTGGACAGCATGCAGATCAACTCTTTTCACTGTGCCTTGGTATGTGACAATAATAACAAAGCAAAACCTAAAACCAGACTGGCTACACCAATCACGACGGCACACTTCACTACCTGGGCTCCTACTGCAACTCTCTACTCCTGCTGCTCCCTTCATCTCCACAAACCTCCGCTCTCAGCAAACAGTTCTGTCTGCAATGGATTTGCTGAAGACTCCGCCAACACTAATGCACTGCAGTATAACACATTATGTCAGCGAGCAAGCAATCAAAGTTCATTCATATGTAGAAATAGAGACAAAATGCTGGAGTAACTCAGTAGGACAGGCAGCATCCCGGAGAGAAGGAATGGGTGACATTTCGAGTCGAGAGCTTTCTTCAGACTGATGTCAGGGGGGAGGGAGATAGATAGATACAGTTCAGGGTGGAGGGAGATAGAAAGATAATGTTCCGGGGGGATTTTGCGTCTTTGGTTTAAACCAGCATCTGCAGTTCCTTCATATATCATTCAAATGCAGAGCAGCTGAAGAAGACTGTGGACAGGGGGAAGTGTGGGGAGCAGATGAAGTATGACTGCCATTGAATCCTGATAGCTACTACAAGATTATAAACCATCTTTCCTTTGTCACTGCCAAAATTGCTGTCTGAGAAACTGATGGTGCTTTCGAAAGCCAACCATCTGGTGCTGTTACTCATTCCCTTTTTCTCCTGCACAGGCTTTGTGGTACTGCTCTTTGACACGAAAAAAACATTAACTACTGTCACTTTTTAACATACCAACACCAGAATCTTCAATTAACCCTCAACAACAAGAGAGAAGCAGAGCAGAACTAACTGGTTCAAGCCTCCACTGTACCTTACACCTGCAGTCACCACTCAGTGACTGGCACCACATGTAATTCGTGCCATACTAGCCTGAAAACACCTGATTTCATCTGATCTCGGAAGCTAAGCAGGCTCAGGCCCGGTTAGTACTCACATGGGAGACTGCCAGGGAATACCAGGTGCAGTAGACCACATGTAATTTGAGAGGATTTTCCATGTAGTGTACAAATGAAGGGTAGCTGGGTGAGATGTTGCAGAAGATAAGCCAGAGAGAGGATTGGCATTCCACCCTGACAAACACCTATGCGGCTATTCGCAGGGGCCATTGAGATGCACCGGGCAGTGAGCTAGCGAATGTGGTTCAGATTGTTAGAGGACTGTTGCCATCTAGGCTCTATGCTTCAGAACCTCCTCTGGATTCCATCATGCCTGAATTTGTCCCTCTAATTAATTAAAATAATTTCTTCTCAATACTCTCATGGTCTACAGATGCTTCAAGTGGGAACATTTAGGAGGATGCTTAACTGCAGCATATATATAACAGGCCAAATTACCTGTTTTGCTGCTGTACATTTAATTAAATACAGCTGTCGTGTCTTGCTGCACAGCTGCGCTATGCTCTTCTCCACATCAATCAGGTCGTTAACTCTTTCCTCTTCCTTCTGGGCATATAATATCACTTTGGGTGACAAAAGTTCTAAAGCATACAACAAAACCATGTCATTAGCCTTTGTCATCAGCACAGAGCTGAAATGAACCAATTCCCCAGAGCTGTCAAGGCAGCAATTGTTTGTCTCAGAAGTCTTGCTACTGCGTTGCCATCTTTATCGCAGAATTAGATTCATGATAGAAATCATGAGCTAGTTGGTCGGAAAACTGTTTCTATTTTCCAGCTTGGATGAATCAAACCATTATATGGTGCAATATCAAAGGGTCTTTGGAACTCTCTTCCTCTGGGGCAGTGGATGCAGAGTCTTTGAAGAGTTTGAGGGCAGAGATAGAAAGATGCTAGATAAGCAAGAGGGGGTGAAAGGTTATCCTGGCTGGACATGAATATGGAGTTAAGATTATAATCAGATTTTGTTACTTAATGAATCTGCTGAATACGGGATGTGACATATTGTGCATGCAAGGATTCACCGCTTAACAAAGAAGCCTAATTTAGGTGTAGTATATTTTATCAAGGCTTTGTACATCTTGTGCGTGGCTGCCTTGGACCCAAACAATGCTTTAATTATCTGGCATCTTTTCACAAAATAAGTGCTGCTGCTTTGAATTTTGTCATGCTTGCTTTGATGCAGAGGAAATAACAGATTTATCTTCTATACTATTGCTAAAACTGTCATCTTGTCCTCTTCCGGTTTGTGGTGTTTTTAAATTTCAAAAACAGTACCCTATATCGCTAGGATTTTTTTGCCGCCTTACTCACCGTTCACCTCTGCTCCAAGCGCACCAAGTTTTGTGAAAATCGGTGAAATAATACAAAGGTTATTGGTCTGTTATTCGCCGGGATGGCAATGCCCCTTCCGGCATCCGCTGTCAATCATCAGCGCCCAGAATAAAGCTGAAGGAGTGGAGTGTGGGTTGTGTTCGTGGGCGGGGGCTGGCTGTGTTCGTGGCCGGCACTGGGGACGGGAGCCGGAAACCGGTGAGTCCACACACCCCCCCCCCCCTACATCCCCCCCTCCCCTCCTTCCCTATACCCCCGCTCCCCTACACCCCACCTCCCTACAACCCGTCCCCTATATTCCCCCTCCCGTACATCCCCCTTCCCCTACACCCCCCCTCCCCTACACCCCCCTCCCCCCCTACACTCCCCCACCCCCACCCCCACACAACCTCTTTCCCCCCTCCCCCACATGCCCCCTCCACTACACCCCCCCTCCCCCACCCCCCCTTCCCATCCCCCACACCCCTCCCCCCCTCCCCATCTACCCCACACACCATCTCCACTACACACACACCCTCCCCCACACCCCCCTTCCCCTCCCCCACACCCCCCTTCCCCTTCCCTACACACACCCCCTCCCCACACACCCCCCCTCCCCACACACCCCCCCTTCCCACCCCCCTGCCCACACACCCACCCTGCCCAGCCCGCACGCATCCCCTCCCCACACACATCCCCTCCCCACACACATCCCCTCCCCACACACATCCCCTCCCCACACACACTCCCTCCCCACATACACCCCCTCACCACATATATCCCCTCACCACATACAGCCCCTCCCCACACATCCCCCTCCCCCACACCCCCCCTCCCCCCCACACCCTCACCTCCCCCCCCCACACCCCCACTTCCCCCCCACACCCCCACCTCCCCCACACCCCCCCCCGCACCATCCCCCGACAGGCCCCGCCTGAAGCCGTGCCCCTCCCCTGGCTGCAGGACGCTCCCCGCCTGAAGCCGTCCCCATCCCCCGGCTACAGAATGCTCCCGCCGTTGCGTTCGGGGAACAGGTGAGTGGTGGAATATTGCATTGGGGAATGGGATGCGTTGGGGGACCAGGCCTCTCATGTGACTGTGACCCAATGGGTTCCACTCAGTCTAGTCACTAATATAACAGAAAAATGCTGGAAATACTCAGGAAGTCAGGCATTATGTGTGGAGTGAGAAACGTAGTTATTACTTTAGATGGTACAAACTTCTACAGATGCACGTTATAATGTATCATGGCGGGCTGCATCGTGGTCTTGTACGGTAATTCCAAAACACATGAAGCAAGATTTTCATAGTTATGTCTGTGACAATAAACAACTTGACACAAGGTTGAGGTCCTTACATTGTAAAAAAAAACTTGACCATAAATATTGGCTCTCCTTCCTTTTCTATATATGTTACCTGATCTGGTGAGTATTTCCAGCAGTTTCTGTTTCATTTTACTCTTCCAGCATTTGCAGTATTTTGTTTTAAGTTAATTTGCAAGTTTACCTCAAGCAGTTTCATATTCACTCAACAGTTGATCTGGATCTAGCTTTGATTATGGGCAGGATATTCAATGATGATCTGCACATTATAAATTTACATTAGTTTAGATTGGTTTAGAGATACAGTGCGGAAGCAGCACTTCGGCCCATCGTGTCCGCGCCGACCAGCGATCCCCGCACACTAAAACTATCCTACACATACTAGGGATAATTTACATTTATACCAAGCCATTAACTTGCAAGCCTGCACGTCTTTAGCGTGTGTGAGGAAATCGAAGACCATGGTGAAAACCCATGCAGGTCATGAGGAGAACGTACAAACTCCCTACAGACAAGCATCCGTAGTCAGGATCGAATCCGGGTCTCAGGCGCTGTAAGGCAGCAACTCTACCGGTGCACCACCGTTCAGTATCTATGTTTACATTAAACGTATACTTATGGTTAGGGAGGCAATCGATTTATTGTTTTCATCACGGCTGCAGCTTTCAACAAGAATTACCTCCAATCCACTACCTAATAGGAACAGACACTGCACTCAAGAGTGCAAGACAAAATGAGAAGTCTTCTAGGCTTTCAACTTATTCATTTCGACATTTAATCTCCATTTTATCAATTATGCTACATATCCTTGAATACTATTAGCAGAAATATAATTCTTGCAAAAAAATTCACATTAACAGCATCCACTGAGTTCCTTCTCAGCCCCGCAAATCTGGGGAGCAAGGATATGGCGGACCAATTGAATAACTACTTTGGTTCCGTCTTCACTAAGGAAGACATAAATAATCTGCCGGAAATAGCAGGGGACCGCGGGTCAAAGGAGTACGAGTGAAATCCAGGTTAGTCGGGAAGTGGTGTTGGGTAAATTGAATGGATTAAAGGCCGATAAATCCCCAGGGCTAGAAAGGCTGCATTCCAGAGTACTTAAGGAAGTAGCTCCGGAAATAGTGGAGGCATTAGTGATAATCTTTCAAAACTCTTTAGATTCTGGAGTAGTTCCTGAGGATTGGCGGGTAGCAAACGTAACCCCTCTTTTTAAGAAGGGGGGGAGAGAGAAAACGGGGAATTACAGACCAGTTAGTCTAACATCGGTAGTGGGGAAACTGCTGGAGTCAGTTATTAAAGATGGGATAGCAGCACATTTGGAAAGTGGTGAAATCATTGGACAAAGTCAGCATGGATTTACGAAAGGTAAATCATGTCTGACGAATCTTGTGGAATTTTTCGAGGATGTAACTAGTAGCGTGGATAGGGGAGAACCAGTGGATGTGGTGTATCTGGACTTCCAGAAGGCTTTCGACAAGGTCCCACATAAGAGATTAGTATATAAACTTAAAGCATACGGCATTGGGGGTTCAGTATTGATGTGGATAGAGAACTGGCTGGCAAACAGGAAGCAAAGAGTAGGAGTAAACGGGTCGTTTTCACAATGGCAGGCAGTGACTAGTGGGGTACCGCAAGGCTCAGTGCTGGGACCCCAGCTATTTACAATATACATAAATGATCTGGATGAGGGAATTGAAGGCAATATCTCCAAGTTTGCGGATGACACTAAGCTGGGGGGCAGTGTTAGCTGTGAGGAGGATGCTAGGAGACTGCAAGGTGACTTGGATAGGCTGGGTGAGTGGGCAAATGTTTGGCAGATGCAGTATAATGTGGATAAATGTGAGGTTATCCACTTTGGTGGCAAAAATAGGAAAACAGACTATTATCTAAATGGAGGCCGATTAGGAAAAGGGGAGATGCAGCGCGACCTGGGTGTCATGGTACACCAGTCATTGAAAGTAGGCATGCAGGTACAGCAGGCAGTGAAGAAAGCGAATGGTATGTTAGCTTTCATAGCAAAAGGATTTGAGTATAGGAGCAGGGAGGTTCTACTTCAGTTGTATAGGGTCTTGGTGAGGCCACACCTGGAGTATTGCGTACAGTTCTGGTCTCCAAATCTGAGGAAGGACATTATTGCCATAGAGGGAGTGCAGAGAAGGTTCACCAGACTGATTCCTGGGATGTCAGGACTGTCTTATGAAGAAAGACTGCACAGACTCGGTTTATACTCTCTAGAATTTAGGTGATTGAGAGGGGATGTTATAGAAACTTACAAAATTCTTAAGGGGTTGGACAGGCTAGATGTAGGAAGATTGTTCCCGATGTTGGGGAGGTCCAGGACAAGGGGTCACAGCTTAAGGATAAGGGGGAAATCCTTTAGGACCGAGATGAGAAGGAATTTTTTCACACAGAGAGTGGTGGGTCTCTGGAACTCTCTGCCACAGAGGGTAGTTGAGGCCAGTTCATTGGCTATATTTAAGAGGGAGTTAGATGTGGCCCTTGTAGCTAAGGGGATCAGGGGGTATGGAGAGAAGGCAGGTATGGGATACTGAGTAGGATGATCAGCCATGATCATATTGAATGGCGGTGCAGGCTTGAAGGGCCGAATGGCCTACTCCTGCATCTAATTTCTATGTTTCTATGTTCTATTACAATATATTCACAGTAACAATGAGCTATTTAAACTAAGTCACATTTTCAATCACAAATATAATCAAATGCAACGTCACTAGGTATCACCAGCACTTTGCAAAAACGAGGGATCTCTATTTAGAACAGCTGCAACTATTCTCTCTCTAGGCTTCTTTGCCAAATCTACATACAGATTTTTTTTTAATGTGCTCCTTATTTAGAAAACTGAGTCAAAGTAAAGAAAAACCATGAGAAGAACTGGAGCATAAAGTACAACTATTATATGAATGACAAATGCAAGAAGAATGGGTTAGAAATATATATATTTTTCCACAAGATTTTAAATCGGTTGGAACAACTTTGACAACCAATCAAGGACAGTTGGTGGTGGGGGAGGGGGGCACCTCTTTGATCAAGAGAAAGATTCATTGCCCTGGAATTGTGGGGAATCCACCAGTCACTTCCATGAGCTGATTAACACTCCAGGTTATTAGGCATTCACTGCAGAAGATTGTGTGGACCTGTAATAGCCCTGAAATTTCCTTTTGGGCCCAAGAAAATCCTTAATATTTTTTATAGAAACACTCAAATAAAATCCGATATTCCCTGGTCTGGTGTGTGCTCAACTTGGTATTGTTCAGTTCTTGCCATCTAATCTCATGCTCAGAGTATTCCATACATGCAGTCTATTTACTTTAAACTCAATGTTACAGTCCAAGGTCCATGCATAACAAAATGGCATGGATTAATTAAGCTTCATATAAACTCAGCAAATGCCAGGGCTGTTCTTACTGTCAAAACCACGGCAGGTTAACTTGGACAAGAAACTAAGTGTTAATTTAGTGCTGTTCTGGTATTACCAGTCAGAAAAGTTCCTGACAAAAATAAATCAGTTTTTTACTCGAGTGTCTAGATTACTAAAATTAAGAAAAAAGATAGTTTAAATTCAGTTCAATCACAGTAAGAAAAGCTTAAAAATTCAAGAAATCAAATCTAAAGTGAAAAAGGTTAAAAAAATAATAAATAATAAATTCATATTTATATCAATCTATAAAATATTTACAAGAGCATGCAAGAGATAAACATGTACAATTCCAGGTAGTGGACTAATGCAAATACGAATTGAATTTCCAATCTCTTGACAACCAAAGAAAATGTACATCAATGGAAGCATAAAGATAAAATTGCTTGGGACTTACTTGCAATGCTTCACAGGCAGATTCAACTGTAAGTGTGCTGCTGATATAATCCACGCACAGCTGGAAAACAAGCACATTGTTAAATTGGCAAATAATGCAATGATGTAAATTAAAGTAGTTAAGAAAAATAACATTTTAACAGTAGAAAATATCTTTTGGTGAGAGGGAGAAAGGACAAGATTGAACTGTTGAAAAAAGTTTCTAAGCAAAACCGTTTACACTTGTTGATAATCTAACGCTCATTGTATAGCACCTGATTAATTACAACCTGCCGGTTTGAAAATGATCCATTTATATTTCTACCTTTTGTTTTCTGTCTAGCAACCAATGTTATCTCCAGATGTTACTTGGTACCCACAATCACCTGTGCAGAAACCCTTGATATAACAACATATCATTGTGAATTTGTGAATTGTGAATTTATGGAATTCCCTGCCACAGAGGGCAGTGGAGGCCAAATCACTGGATGGATTTAAGAGAGAGTTGGGTAGAGCACTAGGGACCAGTGGAGTCAAGGGATATGGGGAGAAGGCAGGCAAGGGTTATTGATAGCAGACGATCAGCCATGATCATATTGAATGGCGGTGCTGGCCCGAAGGGCCGAATGGCCTCCTGCACCTATTTTCTATATGTCTATGTTTCTATCAAAAACTTTCTGGATATTCAAATTCAGTACATCCATTCATCATCTTCAACTATCAACTGCAGCCCAGCGTATACCAACCCCTCCACAACGGTGCAATGAAATTCCTTGTTCAGATGAAGCTCCCAGAGTAGAGGGTACAATATATGTACAGGGAAGTTAGATTCCATGGGATCCAGGGAAAGCAAGCCATTTGGATAGAAAATAGTATTTGTGGAAGGAGACAGAGGGTGGTAGTGGAGGAGTGAATGTAAATCTTGAATCAACATTTGGTGTCAGAAGTGGGATGTCAACCAGCGGCTGATCGAACCGGCGAGTGATCCACCTTTTCGACCTCCGACGATAATAACGAATGGGAGAGCGCAGGGGACACGGCATCTGAAGACAGAGACGAGAGAAGAGAGGAAGAGGCTAGAAGGGCTAGGAAGAAGAAGCACTCCCCATGCGCAAGACAAATGCCAATGAGAACAGTCCCGAATCCTGCAGCTGCCGGGGTGGCCGTGTAGCAGGAGGGCCCCCTGCGACCATCCAGGTGTACGCTCCGTGGAAACCAAACGATAGGTTGATAATCCTGAAATGGGGCACCAGACAAAGTCAAGTGCCCAGGACGATTTGTGGAGTTCATTGGCAACATGTTGGGCGCCTACCAAGCCGTCTCTTTGGCCGCCTGGAGTCTGGTTAGACGCAGTGGGGCAAGTTCCTCACCCAACTGGGGCACAATGCGAATGCTATCCTCCTGCCCTCTGCGGTAGCCGTAATTAAATGTGCGGCCCACACGACAGGAGATTCCCCGGTCCAAATCGGTAACAGGTTGGTTGACGAAGCGGCTAAGTGTGCTTCACGTGGTAGATTTAAAGTGGTGGGTAGTATGATGAGGCAGGTGAAAAGCATTTATATGGGCTCATCTGAATCTGAGAAACCTATGCCAACCATGAATGATGTATTGCTCTTGCAGGGGGACGCCTCTGTTGATGTTATAATAGAATAGGAGCAGCTGGGCTGTCAGAAGGCTGATTCCGGATTGTGGCTCACGCCGGCCGGACAGACCAGTATGACAGACCAGTTAGCGACCTGGGTCGTTGATTGCCTACATCTAGCCACTCACTCTGGGGCCACTTTGCTAGTAGACGCTCTCTTACAGGCATGGTGGCATCCTCGACTTAAGGTTTTTGCAGCCCAAACTAGTGCACGGTGCCTCACCTGTGCTACACACAGCCCTGGTAAAGGAGTTGTCTGCCAGACGGGTCGTACTCCATTACCTACTGCTCCGTTTGAAACCTTACAGATGGATTTTATTGATTTGCCTAAGTGTCAGCCTTATAAACATGTACTTGTTATTGTTGATGTGTTTTCTAGATGGATTGAAGCCTTTCCAACCACTGATTGCACTGCTTCTACGGTGGTGTCTATTTTATTACGGCAGTTTGTTCCTCGCTTTGGGGTTCCAAACACCATCAGTTCGGATAACGGCCCTCACTTTATTGCCGCTATCAATAAAGAATTGTGCCGACAGCTGGGCGTAACCCAGCGGCTGCATTGTGCTTATCGCCCACAGGCTGCAGGAATGGTGGAACGCTTGAACCAGACCCTGAAGACCAAGCTTGCCAAGCTGGTGGACCAATCGGGCTCCACCTGGGTTAAAATGTTGCCTGTTGCCTTGTTTCAGATTAGAGTCCTTCCCGCAGGGAAGACATGATTGTCTCCTGCAGAGATCATCTACGGCCAACCTCTGCGCACCCCCTGGACAGACACTACCCCGGCCACAATGACATTGCATCACATGACGGAGGAGATGGTCTCTTACTTCCTTGCTCTTACAAGGGCCCTGCGTGAGATTCATGGGGAGGTCAAGGCCGCTTATGTGGGTGACATAGATTTTCCCGTTAATGGACGGATCACCCCGGGTTCTTATGTGTTGATCAAGAATTGGGTTCGTAAGGACACCCTTTCTCCTCGATGGTTGGGCCCCTTCCAGGTTCTCCTCACCACCCCCATCGCAGTAAAAGTAGAAGGACGATCGGCATTGGTGCATTTGCACCATTGCAAAGTGGTTGGTGACACCAAGCAAAGGGGGGAGGTCGAGGTCAGGGAGGGGGATCCAGTCCACGGGAAGCAGGGCACGAATTAATTTTGACATGAAATTGCACGTTCTTTTCTTTTTCTCTCCCTTGTCTTCACAGATACGAAATAAATCACTAAGATGAGGGTCTTTGTGGCATTAATATGTGTGGCGACCACTGCAGGATTAATCGGTTTTGGTTGGAAATGGACAAAGCCTGAACACGGACGGAACAAATGTGGAAAGAGAGGGGAACAAGAAAACTCCAATTTATTCATCCAGGCACACAACAAGCTATTCGGGAAGGGGCAGGTGGTTTGTTATCCACAAATGACATCAGTTACCTCCCTGTTTACCCCATCCCCTGCATGGGGCAGAACTGAACGACTGGTGAAGTGCCAGGAAAAAGAAACGGTCCCTGTCAAGCCCGTCAGCATCGACTATGATATGCTTCTTGCTCTGGCCAACTGCTTACTGCTATCTGAACAATAACCACTCCTACGACAATTGCTATAATGGATCTAGGACAGCGTCAGGAGCACCAGCTAGGCCATGTAACTTCACCACCAATAATGACAACAGCGTGAGCAGGAGAGACTGTTACCATTCCCCAACGACAGTGAAAACGATGAAGTGAGTGAGGAAGGAGAATTGGGGGACAAAGGTCGGACGGTGCAAGAAGCCTTGGTCGGGGAACTAGAAGGTTACAAGATTCGGCGAATGTGACTTTTAAATGGACTTTGAGTGTTGCCATAAGAATGGCAAAAGGGTGGAATGTGAATGTAAATCTTGAATCAACAGAGGATTTTTATACTTTAGATTAGAGGCCTGTAACCAATGGTGTGTTGCAGGGTTCAGCACATGATCACCTGCTGTTTGTCATTTATTCTGTGATAATAATTTGGATAAGAGTGTGGATGGTATGATTAGTAAGTTTGAGGATGATGGTAAAATTGGTGGTGTTATGGATACTGAAGAGGTTTAAAGATCCACTGGGAAAATGGACAAACAAGTGGCAGATTTAATTTAACTCAGATACATGTGAAGTGATGCATTTAGTGAAGTTAAACCAGGGTAAGACATACTCAGTTGATGTCAGAGCCCTGGGGAATGTTGTATAAAAAAGAGAGACCTAGAGGTACAAGTACATATTATCCCCTGAAAGTGGCGACATATTTAGACAGGGTACATGGAGAAGGCATATGGCATGTTTAATTTCATTGAACAAGGCATTGAGTAAAAACATTGTAACATCATGTTAGAGCTATACAAAACATACAAAACACGCTTGATAAACTGCTCCTGGCTAAATTGGAGCAGCCATGGCGTTAAAATTGAGTAAGGGCTTATTGAGTTAGGCCATTTTGGTCAAGTTAAATGTGCCTCTGCAGAACGGAGACAAGCTGCTGAATGATGCCAGCATGTCTGTGGCCCAGATAAGTACTGCAGAGCAAGAATGGGACATCTGCAGAGTTCTTACAATTAGGTGAAAATGCATAGAACTGATTGGGTCAATGCAAACTGAGTGTACATAGTATATATAATGTTGCGAAGCCTTACTTTGTTAGTTGTTGATTGGTTCAAGTGTTGAGCCTTGGAGGAACTGTTTGAATCCCAGGGCACATGTTGCACTATTCTTACCTTCTAGAAGCTTCATTCTAGAAGCTTCTTTCGAATACAATGTATATAAGATTATATTATTGGGTGGGGGAACTGTCAATTATGTACTGATATTATCAATATGTTTGATTGGTTTATAAAGAGACCAGCCTCATGTAGTTTGGCCCCTCAAGGTTCGGGGACCTATAAAACGCAGCCCCCACGAGGTCCTTTGTCGATCTTCTGGAAGAGCGCTTGGGACTGCGTGACCTTTTGGAGTGTCTCTGGTTGCACGAGGCTATAAGGGCTTGGCCAAGCAGATACAAGGATCTAACCCGTGGTAGTTAAGTATTGTGTAGGGGAACTTGTGTTGTGTTATCCAAAATAAAGTTTAGCTGCTCAAGTGCTTGATTCAGTATTTTATTGATTGAAACTAGACTGGGCAGAGCTTAGAATGAGCTATTTACACAGTCTGGCTATCTTACCATGAGAAGGATTTGAATAAAGGGGAGAGGGTGCATGAAACATTCACAAGGATGTTGCCAAGATTAGTACAGGTGTCAGAGGTTATGGGGAGAAGGCAGGAGAATGGGGTTAGGAGGGAGAGATAGATCAGCCATGATTGAATGGCGAAGTAGACTTGATGGGCCAAATGGCCTAATTCTACTCCTATCACTTATGACCTTATGACTGGAGGGTTTGTGAATGGATTGGCTGAGACTGCTCTCCTTGGAGTGAAGAAGACTGAAGGATGATTTTATCAAAGTGTATTAAATCATGAGGGTCAAAAAAAGTCAAGAGTGTTTAATTGTACCGTCAACAAGACTCTTACATTCTTACTTGTTGCAGCTTCCCAGGCCCATGAATGCAACAATGCAGCAATAATATATAATAATCAAAATACAATGAAGTAATAACTGGAATACTAATTGACCATAATAATGTAAAGAATGATTGATCAGTTTTGGGCACCATGTTATGGGAAAGATGTTGCCAACTTGGAAAAGGTGCAGAGAAGATTTACAAGGATGTTGCCAGGACTCGAGGGCCTGAGCTATAGGGAGAGGTTGAGCAGGCTAGGACTTTCTTCCTTGGAGTGCAGGAGGATGAAGGGTGATCCTATAGAGGTGTACAAAATCACGAGAGGAAATAGATTGGGTGAATGCACAGCATATATAGAATGCACAGAGTAATTTTATTTACACAATGGGTGGTGGGTGTATGGAACAAGCTGCCAGAGGAGGTAGTTGAGGCAGGTACTATCACAAAGTTTAAGAAACAATTAGACGGGTTCATGGATGGGATAGGTTTAGACGAAAATGGGCCAAACGCAAGCGTGTAAACAGTCCCTAGTAAAGATGGGACATGTTGATCGACGTGGGCTAATTGAAAGGATTAGTATAGTTGGGGCATATTGGTCGACATGGGCTAATTGAGCTGATGGGGCTGTTTCCATGCTGTACGACTGTATGACTCTAAAATCACAGATGGTGAATGTGGTGTTATGTCGTGTTCCAGTGCCTGATGATTGCTGGAAAACATAAGATGGATAGTCAAAGTCCTTTTACCCATGGTAAGGGAGGTAAAACTAGGGGGCATAGGTTTAAGGTGCGAGGGGAAAGATTTAAAGAGGACCTGAGGGACAAGCTTTATAGAATGAACTGCCAGATGAAGTGGTAGAGTTGGGTACAATTACAAGATTTAAAAGATATATTTGGAAAGTTCGTGGCTAGGAAGGTTTAGGATAAGGGCCAAACACAAGCAAATGGGACTCGCTTAGATGGACACCTTGGTTGGCATGGAGTAGATGGGCTGAAAGTCCTGTTTCTGTGCTGTATTTCTCTACGTTTCCAAGACTTATCTCATTGCAAGCCTCATCGCAACTTCATTCCCTGCTCAATTTTATTTCATTCTGCAGTCCTGTTCGAGGCTTCGTAAATTGAATTTACAATTCAAATTTCCTTGGCAGCCCACACAATTATAACAAGTTGGACGACTTCTAAACTAAAACAACAAGAATTGTACGTCAAAACACAATTTTAAGTTAAAAAAATAGAGTGTGGTTGAAATCTGGAGCACACCGTCTGAACTGGTGATTGTGGCAGATAATTTCACCACATTTACACATGAATCACCAAGGTGCAGAAGATTACGGACCAAGTGCTGATAAATGGGATTAGTATGGATCAGACTTAATGGTCAACAGGGGCATAGTAAGACGATTTCTCTCCCAATGGTAAATCTACCTAAAAAGCTGCATCACCTGCGTCACAGAAACTGCAAAGGAACTAAAAGCAGAGGACTGGCATACGCTTGAACAGGCTGTAGTATTTAATAACTTCATTTTACCCCCACTATTAATTTCAGCTGACAGGCTTTCTTGATAGAAATTTGCATACAATACATACATTTAAATGTCACTTTTTTCACAATATGCCAGTCTCAATAATTAAATGTCTTGATACAAATATAAAGAGCAATTTTTAATTGTCAAACTCTTGGCAAGAGGATTTTCTCTGGCAGAAATTAGTTGTTTACCGCTGTATACTTAGATACCAAAGATATATCTGGTATAAATGTTATCAAGGATCTTGAAAGAAAGTTGTATTTGATTAGTTTGTGCCTGCATCAAACTACAGCTCTAAACTGCAACCCGCCTATTTCACCCATAACTGAAAATCAAGCAAAAATTACTCATCCTGGAAATATGAACAGAAAAAAGAAAATGTAGGAAACATTTTAATTCCCAGTTCAACTCTGACCTATCAGTTTGTGACCTTCTAGGCCCAACAACAGCTGGAGGTTTGCTCAGTCCGCCTGGACCTACCTGATCTCCCAGTCTCAACACTTTAATTCTCCATTCCCACACTGACCGTTCTGTCCTGGGTCTCCTCCATTGTCAGAATGAGGCTAAATGCAAATTGGAGCAACAGTATCTCATATTTCGCTTGTGCAGTTTACAGCCCAGTGGTATCAATATTAATGTCTCTAACTTCAAGTTACCTTGGCATTCCCTCTCTCTCTATCCCTCCCCCACCCAAGTCGCACCAGCTTCTCGTTTTCACCCCACAACCAGCTAACATTGGCCTGTTTCCTTTATCATCGTTACTTTTTGGCCAATCTTTCATTCATTGTTCTTTATCGCTCTACATCATCGTCTATATCTCTTGTTTCCCTTTTCCCTAACTAGTCTGAAGAAGGGTCTTGACCCAAAACGTCACCCATTCCTTCTCTCCAGAGATGCTGCCTGTCCCGCTGAGTTACTCCTGCTTTTTGTGTCTATTTCGGTATAAACCAGCATCTGCAGTTCCTCCCTACACACAACAGTTAGAGGTTCATCGGTCTGGGCACATTACATTCCAAGTGTAGAAACAAGGAATTGCTGGTTAATACACAAAAAGACACAAAGAGTTGAAGTAGCTCAGTGGGTCAGGCAGCATCTCTAGAGAATATGGATAGCAGACGATTCAGGTCAAGGCCCAAAACATTATATATCTATGTTCTCCAGAGATGCTGCCTAGCCTGCTGTATTACTCCAACACTTTGTGTCCTTTTGCACATTACAACATTTTGGACTCAGGATGGAATTCTCTGATTTCAGGAAATGTACTTTCTCCATCTGTAACAGAACTAGTCCATTCGGCTGCAAGTCATCCCGCTGCAATATTGACTCAGTGCCTGTTTGCTGGGCAGGCCCACTGCCCTACTATTAGCAACACTAATCACAAATAAGAAGCATCATCACCTTCAAAGTGTCCCAGTTAATCTACAGGACCAGACAGCACATTCTTATGGCAATCCCAGCCTTGCCCTATTCACTGTGTCCTATCTAACCCTCTTACCACCTTCTCTGCAACTTAAAACTACCTATTTTTATATTTCATCCCAGGTATGACTGAACGTTAAGTGCGGGAAGGAACTGCAGATGCTGTTTTACACCGAAAATAGACACAAAGTGCTGGAGTAACTCAGCGGGTCGGGCAGCATCTCTGGAGAAAAAGAATAGGTGACGTTTCGGGTTGAGCGGAAGGGTCTCGATCCGAAACGTCACCTATTCTTTTTCTCCTGACCCGCTGAACTACTCCAGCATTTTGTGTCTATCTGAATGAAACTGACCTTTTTTCAGTCTCTATAGATGCTGTCTGGCCTGCAATGCGTTTACAGTATTTTCTGCTTTCATTCCACCTATTCTATTGCTGCCCAGTCTGGCGGCATATGGAGCAGTAACATTTCCAAGGATACGGACCAAGTAAATGTGAGCACTATAGATAAACATTGATGGCGAGCATGGACAAGGTGGGCTAAAGGGCCTATTTCTGTATTGTTAGACACTACTATACAATTGCACAGCTGCAGCTAGAGAGATACCGAGACACATCTGAAACAAGTTATTTCCACCAGCATCTAAAGAAAGTAACAGTAACACCATGGCTAAACACTGACAATGCAGCCTGACACGTTTTTTGACCAAGAATGAACTGGTTAGTCACTGGCATGGAAAATCTATATCACAAAATATAGTATTTCAAGCAAAATGCAAGACAAAATAAAAGTTATTTTCTGCATAATTCCAGTAAAACATAGTCCTTTTATGGTTACCCATTTAGATAAAAATCAGTCATTTGAGCAATAAAAAGCAAGCATGCAATTTGCAAGTATACAGGCATCAAGATGAAGGGTTGTGATAGGGCCTTAAACACATATTGACATAAATCCAACCCAAAAGAAGTAACAGCTACACTCCTTTCACAATGAGTCTTTAATTAAGTTAAATTTAGTAACCAGAGATAATTTCATTCTTCCTATAATGTATATAGCAAAAACAGTTAGACAGTGTGGAAGCAGCCCCATCGTCCCACCGAGTCCACGCTGACCATCGACCACCTGTATACTAGTTCTATGTTATCCCACTTTCGCATCTGACACACTTGGGGCATTTAGAGAAACCAGTTAACTAGAAACCTGCAAGTTTTTGAATGTGGGAGAAAACCGGAGCAGCCGGAGGAAACCCACCCTGTCAAAACATACAAACTCCGCACAGACAGCGCCCCTTTTCAGGATCAAGCCTAGGTCTCTGGCACTGTGAAGCAGCAGCTATACCACTGCGCCACTGTGTCACTCTTGTAAACACTTTCACTGAAAGATTTACGCTTCTAAACACGATAACTAGGAAAATTATTCTCCTTCAGTAAGTATAATATTGGCAAATAAGACTTTCAATGTGTATGCATAAGTTAAAATTCCCTTAGCTGGTTTAAACCAGCATCTGCAGTTCCTTTCTACACTTAAAATGTTATTTTCCGTGTGCTTAAAACTGTTAATTAAAACAACAATTATATTAGATCACAGAGATAAATGTGATTGTTTTACCATATTGTGGATACATTTTACTTTGAGGTAAATTCAGTATAGGGATAGATGCACATCCATCAGCAGAATAGTGCTGGATGAGAAAACACATTGCAATCACCTAAAATATACATAATATAATGCATTTAATGAAAAAAACATCCAAGGTAGCATCACAAAATAGTAGATGATTAGCAAAAACTTGATCAAAGAGTTAGGATTTAAGTATGATCTCAAAGATGGAAAGCCAGTTAGAGTGAGATAAATTGTTTGAGATAAATTGTTTGAGAATGTTGGTGCATAAGAGTAAAATAGCAAATATAGCTACCAATGCCTATATTAAGTTTTAACTAAATGAAATCTATAGCCAAATGATCAGACTTGCAAAGTGCACCTTCTTTTCACTTCAGCTAATCCAAAGGCTTACTAAATCTTATCCTACCTTGAAGACACTTCTATTTGCCTATGAGACCTGTATTACCTTAATTTGAAAAGTCTCATACGAGTTTTGAAATTCCTACAGGGTCTTATACTGTTGTGTAACGTCCTCCAGCTCAACTCTGGCATCTTACACACCCTTCATATTAATCACTTGCTCATTGCCAGCTGAATTTTTAGCTGCTAATACCGCAAGCTCTGAAATGTTCTTCCTGTACTTCTCCAACTTGCAATCCCATCTTCATTCATTAAAACCCCGTCTCTTTGACCAAGGGTCATCTGCCTTAATATTTATTTGTGTAATGTCAAAGGAGAAGATTATAGATGCTGGATGGGCACAGCCATTAAGAGTTCAATACAGCAATAAGAACTCCACATCTGAGGGGCAAGGGGCTGAGACAAGTCAGCCTGAAAAATAGAGAAGAGCAAAGAGAATACATATTAGAATAGGTGTGATAAAGGGTTGGGTTGGATTAGTTATGGAAAAGGCAGTACTGACAAAAGTATTGAAAGAATCCTGTCTAAAAGTGATATAGACATGGCTGAGGGTTTCAGGAGCAGTGACACAGTGGTGGAGCGACTGCCTTACAGCACCAGAGACAGTTCAATCCTGACCTCGGGTGCTGTCTGTACAGAGTTTGCACGTTTTCCCTGTGACCGCATGGGTTTCCTCCAGGTGCTCCAGTTTCCTCACACATTTCAAAGACGTGCGAGTTTGTCGGTTAATTGGCTTCTGGAAATTGTCCTGGAACTAGTGAACAGGTGATTGTGTTCTGAGCGGACCTGTTTTCACTCTGTATCTCGAAGCAGATTGACCGAGGCAGAAGCAGCAATGGGAGTTGCACCCAAGAGGATCTTGCAGTGGAAGCAGAATGGGTTAGAAAATCACAATACCCAACAGACTGGAGACAGCAGATAGAAAACAGATTAATACACTAGCGAGAGTTCCACAAACCCACAACATCACAAAAAAAAAACCGCTGAAGGACAACAAAGGTAATTACACAACAAGGAAACTAAACCCCAATTCTGCAGGAAGAGATGTTTTATCTTGATCTTAAATATTAGTTGGTCAAAATAAAATGGATTCTACTGACGTTTAGAAAAATTAATCTGCAGCTAATTTCCAGCTGATTTTTCATGTCTGAATTTAATCAGAATGTTTATTTTGGGTGTTTTGCCCCCAGATTGAATTGCCTTCCATTCTTGCACATAATTGCATTTCAAGCAGCTCCCCAAGACTAAAATACTTGTCAAATTCTTGTGCCTGACAGCGTCTTTGTTTTTTTGGCATATTAGCACTGTTTGTTTAAAAAATAAAATCATTTAAGAATAGTCTGATTATAGGACATGGTCTTTAACTGCATTGTACAATCTAGACACAAGCAACCTTCAAAGCATACAGCAATCCCCAGTAAAATCGCACATCCAGTTGGCAGACCTGTAAATGCTAAATCGACCAATGTTACTCCATGACATATGCCATTGATGGTCGGAAACAGCTTATTTCCCATGCCAAGGTTATATTCTTGGAATATAATCAGTGTAAAATAAGAAAAATAAATTCAACCACGTTCAAAAGGAAATAACAATTTTTTTAAGTAAAGCTACAATTCCCTGAAGTCACTGAGATGTGGTCCTAAGTGTCTCAGTCAAGTGGCATTCTTTATATATGAAGTGAAACAGGTTGAGTTAGCATCACAACAAAATCCAACTGTTAATGTGGATTCTAATCCATGCCTAACTACTCTCTTCTGAGATTTCCAGCGAAATGCTCTCTGGCCCAACTCTTAATTTTGGCTTCCAGAATATTCATTAGTTTCCACAGCCTGGGTATCTCGCGGAAATGCATACAGTGTTTGCCTTTAACTTAATTATTTTCTTCATGAAATGAATTACATTTGAAATGTCGAATGAACTACACAGGGGAACAAAATAATGTTAATGCGATGTTTTCTAATCCACGCAGACAGTCGAGGGGGAAGAGATGGATCAAGAGAGGAAAGCAGTGCTTGGAATGATTGTTAGGAGAGAATAAAAGAAAGTAATCAAGGATGCTGAGGGCAGCACTTGGTGGGGGAACTGGTTTAATTTGAAAGCAATGTAAGCAACATCACTCAGGTTTAATTTGATTTAAATTCAATTCCCCTGAAACATGACTGTACATCAAAGTTGCCATCAAATTTTGTTCCAGATGTTACTCTGTAATTTTTGCTTTAGAATGAACTATATTGTTTTCATTCTTATTCTGATACAATAATTTAATGGAATTATGAGCAGTATTCAATAGTACATGGTTTCAGAAAAAAAAAGATTTGTCTTGCAAATATATGGAATCATTGTTTAGCTGTACCATTGAGTGGAGTAAGGTACCATGCAGAGAAAGATTCTTATCTCTCCACCATACAACATCTGGTTGCACAATGGGATTAAGCAGGAACTGGGCTGTTATTTATTTTGCCTCATTCAGTCTCCTGAACCGTCTACATTAACTGTTATCTGTTACGTTGGAGCTCTGCTCGGGCAGTGCGCCTGAAATTTTGTTGTATGTATTTACAATGACAATAAAGTGTATTATTATTATTATTAACTGTCGGGGTGGAGAAGAAATACGTAAGATGCCCAGAGACTGCAAGGCAATGTCATGTGGTCGAAGAATTAAACATGCAGGAGACAGGAACTAACAAGATGAAATAAAACATTTGAGTTCTCAAACATTAATAGTTTATGTTTTATATCCCTTAAATGTCCATTGAATAGTGGTTGAATCTGAACAGTTAACTATGATTCAGTGTTCTCTGCATGAAGTAGTTAACTTCAATTGTTTATTCAACTTCCCTCTTTTCAGATTCCATTTGTACTCCTAATTACAGCGTTTGCGCATTTGCTAAATAAGATTAGGGTTCAGTTTATTTATAGCACCAAGATAATTAATCTTCAACCTTGCATAAATGTTCTCAGTCTCGCAATGATAGATCTAATGCCAAATGGATTTGTATAAATTTACTTATCCTTACTTTGAATTCATACAAAATCAGATACCCCACTGCAATTTGAACTATCTGGAGTTCTCCAATTTGGGAATGGACAAAATAGGTTAGTTTATCTTGCCATCACGTTCAGCACAGATATTGCGTGCCGATGGCCGTGTTCCTATGTACTTTTCTATGTTCTCTGTTTTATTTGCAAACTATAAGCAAACAAAATATATGTACCTTGAGCCAAGGAACAATTCAGTCCACTCCCTAACCAAATAAAAAACTCATCATTATCTGCTGGTGCAATTGTTTGGTTGTTTTTTCATGCAACTCTCACTGCTTAGCTCTAAACAATGTTTGTGTAATTCGCGCTTAAACTCTAAGCTGCCGAATTCTCTAACCTGCATCTGCTTTCAGAACCACCTCCATGACAAGGCCATAAACAATCTTAACTTCTCGACTATCTTTGGCCCAGTGCCTAATTTTTTGCCTTTGGACTTTGCCAAATTCCCATGGGATGGCTAATGTCTTTGTCCATGTCAACTTTGATGTCTCTTTTGATTCTTGCTCCCATGAAATGGACACGAATGGAACTAATAGGCTGCACTAGAATTCGGCATTTCGTTTAGATAGAAACACCAGATTAAACCAGAGAACAGCCATTACAAATTATATGAGGAACAGCACTGAAGAGGAAGCACTTTTAATTCATTGAATTAAAGACATGTTATGAACAGCAGATTGATAAAGAAATATTTATTGGATTAGGCTGAACAGACAATTCCAAATGCATAGAACCGTAGATTGCAAGCAAAAACATGTGATATTTTAAATGCAGCAGGAAATGCTAAAGATATTCTGGTTTAAAAAAATCATAATAAGTTCTTAACTCTCAAAACAAATGTGCGGTTTGGTCAAGGTTTTCACTGAGCCTCTACCCAATTGTACTTGTGTCTCTGACAATACATTCCACATGACATGACTTGTACTGGTAACAGATGCTACTGCTGCTATTAATAGATCTTTTAACTTAGCTTCTGAGCCAACAACTCTGCAGTGCATATTAATCTACAAATTTGAATTGGTCCTGTTATCTAAAGAGCAATTCGTACAAAGTCACAAAACACAAAGACACAAATGAACTGCTGATACACAATTTGACTAAGTCAAATTTCATTTTTGGGAGGCACAGAAACAATCCCTACGGCCCAACTCATCCATGACAACCAAAATGCCAATCTAAACTAGTCCCATTTGCTTGTGTTTGGTCCATATCCCTCTAAACCATTCATATCCGTGCACCTGTGCAAATGTCATTGAAATGCTGTTGTTGCACCTGTACAACCACTTTCTCTGGCAGTTTGTTCCATATAAGTACCACCTTCTGTGTGAAGACGTTTCCCCTCAGGTCCCTTTTAAATCTTTCCCTTCTCATCTTAATCCTATGCCCACTAGAGTTTGCACATTCTCCCTGTAGTAGGTATATTGCAAAACTTACCTTGAGCGGCGCTGCACTTCTGCCGCTCCCCGTGTGCGCGACTTTCGCGCCTTTCAGATGGGGGCGGGCTTAAATTGCCGTTTTTCCACAGGCCTGGATAATTGATCAATGTCGGGCGATTTGGTTGCTGAAGAAAAATCGCTCCGACATTTCATGAATGAAGGTATTTTTAAATTACTCTAGATTATTTATTAACTAGAGTAATTAAAAAATCACCTTCAAAAGCCGTGAGCGCAGACAACCGGAAGCATTTTGCGTAGGGGAGAAAAAAAGGTAAATACTTTATTTTTATATTAAAAGTTGGTTTTTCGGGAGGCATTAATAATATTTTTATGTTGCGAAATGGGGTCCCCAAAAAATGTATGAACCCCCAGTATTTTTCCCCCCGACTTCACCGCTAACCGCAACGTTCCAATCCACCGCATTCCACTAAAACCCACTCGCTAGTTGATTTAAATGGCCATTAATTTACAGGAATCAAACACTAAATTCCTTCCATTTGGCCCAGAAATTCATGAAAATGAGATTTAAAAATTATGTTATATTGTGGATTATTGTGTGAATGTTATTTGGACACTTAGGCAATTTTTAAAAAGTTTATCTTTTCTTAAGAAATTGATAGATGTTTAGATCTACTCATTGAATTTTGTAATTAGCTACAATTAGATAACTAACTAATTATATGCTTTAATTTCAGGTAATCCAAGTAAGATTGTTTAATATTTGTTTCAGAATGCTTCAATCTATAATAACTGAAAATTTCATTGAGTTCTCTTAATTTTTAAGAATGTTATGGACTTTTAACTGTTCCAGATCACAGCTTTTGAGTTAAGTCAATTGAAAGGCAATGGGAAGCAAGATGCTCATTTCCGAGTATGAAAATGGCCATAACTTTCTTAATACTGAAGATATGAAAGTAAATTAGGTGTCAAATTAAACTTCTTTTTATGCTTTATCTGATGGGATAAATTGCAGACTTGATTTTTAAAATCTCAAAATTTTGTAACATTGCTACCTGTAGGTGCTCCGGTTTTCTCTCACATTTCCAAAACATGCGGGTTTGTAGGTTAATTGGCCTCTGAAATTGACCCTTGTGTGTAGGGATTGGATGTGAATGTGGGATAACATGAAATTATGTGTGCAGGTGATCAATGGTCAGCATTGACTGGGTGGGCTAACACGCCTGTTTCCATGCTGTATTCTAAACTAAAGAACCACATAAGTTCCATGAAATATTTACAAACAGAACAGCCACTTTTTCTCCCCCCCCCCCCCCCCCCCAACATCAGTCTGAAGAAGGGTCTCGACCCGAAACGTCGCCTATTTATTTTCTCCATAGATGCTGCCTCACCCGCTGAGTTCCTCCAGCTTTTTTGTCTAGCCACTGTAGAAACATCCTTCACAAAATTGGGGTGGTTTCCATTTTCCTAAATTACTGTTTACCTTTTTTAAACAAAAACACCAGATAACATTACTCATTTTCATTATAATTCCGAATTCTAAAAGTACTAAAAATTACTAAAATCTGAATTGTTCTAGATTTAAACATTGAAATATAGGCTAAATTACTTTCTATGCTTATCTGATAAATGCTTCTTACATATGTGTATGTATGCTTCTTGAATATTACATTTATAAATGTATTTGTACCCTGACTATTATTTTTACTTTTGTTCTATTGAAATATCCAGTGTTCATAAAGGCTCCACCAGTCCTTATAAACCTATAAATCATCACATAGGAGGGAGTACTCAGAAAGCATTACTCAGGAGTGATCTGAAGCATACAGCAATTAGTTCTGCTGCATATCCCAATAGTGGTAGCAGTAGTAACAATCGATTACTCCATTATATTATTTCAGATACATTATAGCTCGTCAAATTTCAAGAAATAAACAACATATAGAAGCCAACAAACACAAACCATAAGGATTTTATGAAGATCCATGGCAGATGGAGAAATTGAGACATTTTAGGATGTTTTCAGGCTAGGTCAATATTTTCAATACAGTAATATATTTTTCTATTTTACTTTCTTGTCCTATTTTACATTCTTCTGAATGCCCCTAATTTAGTTTAGAATTTAGAGCATCCAGGAGAAAAACATTTTTAGTTTAGTTTAGGGATACAGGGATACAGCATGGGAAATAGGCCCTTCGGCCCACCGAGTCCACAACGACCATCAATCATACTAGTTCTATGTTATCCCACTTTCCCACTCCCTGCACACTTGGAACAATTTACAGAGGTCTTTGGAATGTGGGAGGAAAGCAGAGTACCTGGAGGAAACCCAGGTGGTCATAGGGAGAACATGCAAACTCCGTACAGGCAGCACCCGAGATCAAGATCAAGCCCGAGTCACTGGCGCTGGGCGCAGCAGCTCTACCAGCTGCGCCACTGTGTCATCCTTGATGGGAAAAGATTATAGGACCATCAATCTCCAAAGATCACTCTCGTGTATTCATGCCTGTGATCGTATATTGGCTCTGTAGACTGAGGAGCAGGTTTTGTTATAGTTGAGATATAATTTGGATAAGCTAGTTAGAACACACCTTCAATGATGCTGCTGATATACTGTTATAATGCTGGCATTTGTAAAACTTTCCCAATTATACTGCATCAGGAACAAGGTTCCAATAACTTCCAAGCTGCTAGAGGAAATCAGCAGGTCAAGCAGCATCTGTGGAGGGAAATGGATAGGTCCTTTCACCTGGACTGGCAGTTCTGCTGAGTTCCTCCAGCTACCTGTTATTCTGCTCCAGCGCAGATAGGGTGGCAAAGTGGTGCTGTTCAGTCGAGCTGCCGCCTCACAGAATCCTGAATTCCATCCTGACCTCAAGTGATGTCTTTGTGGAGTTTGCATGCTCTCCCTGAAACCATGTGAGTTTCCGCCAGATTCTGCAGTTTCCTTCCACACCCCAAAGATGTGTGAGATTATAGGTTAATTGGCCACTATAAATTGCCCCCAACATGTAGAGGAGTGGATGCTAAATTGGGATAACATTGAACTAGTGTAAAGGGGTGATCAACAATGGGCTGAAAGGCCTGTTTCCATGCTGTATCTCTCAATCAATTCAATCTACTGTCTCTTGTGACACTAGGAAGTTGGTTTAACTGTAACAGATATATCAATTTAACATTACCTCTTAAAGTAATACTCTTATCTTTGCTAAATACAAAACAGCAGGATATACTTAGTACATTCAACATTTGGAATAGGAGCATTCCAAGCTATTATTTTCAATACAGCTTCTCATTACCTCCTAAAAAACACCTCCTGCAATTCTCAAAATAGATTAACAGCTTTTATTTTATAAAAAGGCTATCAAATCAAATGCCAGGGAACTATTCATATGTTAGAGGTGTAAAGTTCAAATAAAATAATGCAATTATCTGTGCCGCTAAATTTAACACATCTTAAAACCCCTGCTGCATATGATTCCAAAATTATACTATTATTTTGCACAGTATGTAACAACCTAACTTGGTATTAACGAACTTCAATAGAACAAGGCTGTGCTATAGACTTAATTTTGCTCTTTTCAATCCCTTCTGCACTAATGTGAAATTATTATTTAATAGGATGGGCAAAAATAAAACAAATAATACTTGGTCATCAAACTCTGAATTGATCTGATGAAAGACTTCTGCCACATCATCAAGCAAAGAGCACACAAATGCAATTTTACGATGTGCTTATTTGACACAGAAAATATTTTCACAATTCATCAACATTAATTACGTAAAGGTGTGTAGGTCTGTAGATTAATTGGCTTTGGTAAAATTGTAAATTATTCCTAGTGTGTATAGGATAGTGTTAGTGTACGTAGATCACTGGTCAGCACGGATGGTGGGCCGATGGGCCTGTTTCCACGTTGCAGCTCTAAATTAAACTAAAAAGAAGATTCATAAATTCATAGGCTGGCTAAAACACCTCTTCATCCAGCTAACTATCCTGGAAAGTGTAACAATTATTTGCCCTGTATAATTTAGACTGCCAAACCAGTTACAGTAGCAGAGACTTATTCTATTTATTTCTGTTAAAAACGATTCCCTTACCTCACAATCTGTAAATCAAATTATAAGCTTGGAAATGGTTTAACCTTTGAAAACACATATTCCAAGGAAATTATGAAATGTATTCAGATTTTCATAACCACTAGATGTATGACAGCAATTCCTTAAGAGTTTTCCTTTTAAAAGTCTTCGTGATTACGAAATGATAAAATTAATTTTAATTAAAATAATTGTTTTGGGACACTAAATGTGGGAAGCAAGAGGTTCAGAAATGGTCTGCAGATTCAATTATAAATGCTCCCTACTCAAAACATCTCCTTTTCCAAATGTTGATTTATTTGGCCATATTGCATTAAAATCTGCATGGATAATAAATTTCCCCTCGGGCATGTGTTTTACCTGTCAAATGATTTAGGGCAATATATGATGCCCTTTTAATTAATTGGTGAGCCATGCCTGTTCCAATGCCTTGCTCAAAGGTCATAGGCAGCAGTCTGATAGCAAGTCCCTGCTTGCCTGTTAACAATGTTTGATTGTGTAAGGTGTGAGGAAAGCTAAAAAATGGAACAGAGATTTTTTTTTAAAGAGAAAAGAGAAAATATTTTATTTGCACCGATAAAATGAATAAGCATAAATCCCACCATCTAAAAGATGTGTGGGTTTGTAGGTTAATTGGCCTCTGTAAATTGCCCCTAGTGTGTAGAGAGTGGACGTGAAAGTGGGATAACATAGAACTGGTGTGAATGGGTGGTCGGTGTGGACTCGGTGGGCCAAAGGGCCCAATTCCCTACTGTATCTCTAAACTAAACTACTGGCTCAGTTTTGATGTAAAACAGCTTTCAAGGGCAGAGTTCTTGGGTACTTCAGCTGTTACGAGAGCCAATAATATCACGGATGCAATTAAAGTCTGCGAAAATTCCTGCAGGCCATGACTCACTGAAGGTCACGGCTCAGACAAAAGGAATCTCCAAACATTTGAAGGCTGTGGAAGGATCGTTCAAGATCACAGAGTGGTGGCGCACCTCATCAAACAGTGCAGCTGACAGACAGCCCTGTTGAGAGCCATACCACCATTCAACATTGTTGACCTTGCAGTGAGGCTGCACCACAGACGTGAGTCAGAGACTTGTCTTACTGTCAGTTTTTACTCCACTGCTTTTCCTAATATGGATATTAACTATATCAAATAATCCACATTGATGCCCCTTTCATAAATCCCCCCTTAAATGGTTTAATGTGCAGCAGAGAGGAAGAAATGTCATCATCATCTGAAGCAAAAAAAAACTCTTGTACATTTTACAGCAGAAGTCTGTTTAGTAATCCCAGATCAAATGTCCCATTATTATTTGACATAATTAGCTTTTACCACTGTTAAATCAACCAAGTTATGTGAAATGTATTATGCGCTCCAGCAAGAATACATATCAAAAGCAATACTGTGTAACTCTGAAGCCAAGTCACCCATTTCACCCAAATGGGTGACTCGAAAAGTCACCCATTTCTTCTATCCAGAGATGCTGCCTTTCCCGCTGAGTTACTCCAGCATTTTGTGTCTATCCTCGGTTAAATTATACATACATTAAACGGGACCAGAGGGGAGAGTAATAGGGTGTGGGTGGAGGTGGGAAATAGTGTCCGTTATTGCTGATTGTCTGCTCTAATCAGGTAGGTGATTATCATTGTAAAAGTAGTAAAAACTGCAGATGCTGATTAATACACGAAAAGACACAAAGTGCTGGAGTAACTTAGCCGGTTTAGTAGCAGCTCTGGAAATAGATTTCAGGTCAAGACGCTTATTCAGCCTATGGGTCCAGGATTAGGCCTGGAATCCAGGTGAGCTGATAGTCCTGACCTGCTGGCGGTCGGGAAGAGGTGAGGATCGGCGGAGTCATTGGTCGCAGCCCGCGGGCACCCAGAGTGCAGGTGAGGATCAGTGGTGGTGGCGGCAAAGGCAGGCGCGGCCTGGAAGTGGCCGAGGAGGGTGTGTGGGTCGGTAGTGGCAGCAGGGAGGCGATGCGGACTGCGATTGGTGTCAGCAGCCCAGCCTGAAGGTGATGGTCAGTGAGTCTGTCCACAACTGAAATCCGTTATACAGAAGTCCGTAAAGACAAAGGTGTTCCTTACTTGAGAGACTGCCATTAAAATATTCACGAGAAGGCAGTTTGTAAGTGACATAGAGAAATGGAAGTGGTTAAATGGATATATGGAGAGGTAAAGCCTTACGGATGAGTGGGGGAATTAAGGACGAAACAGAAGAAAAAAAGTTGAGGAAAAAGGAAATACGATAAAGACTTAAGAAATAAACACAAGACTTCTCCACAAGAAAATCAATCTGCATTGACGTCAGCCCTGTTCTGCACTTGGCCACATTGCACCGCACTGCATATTGACTGCCTTCCACTGCTCTGCATAATGACTACCATTGTGCTGCCTTGCATATTGGCCGCCTTTGTGCCGCCAGCAGATGCTGCCTCTCCATCACCAGGAAAGCTGCCTCTCCATCATCCCGCATATCACTTCTCCATATACTACATTTGCTACACTGTAGTAGCAAAACCCAGTGTTGTGCAGGATTGTTCCAAAGCTTAACTACAAATTGTGGTTATTTTTTCACAATTATACAACAATTTTTTTGCACCGCTATCAGTATTCATCCACCTAATATATATTGTGCACCCAAAGCCAATAACTCATTGTCAAACTGTGGTATTAATGAGCTATCAAACTGTTTGAAACATCAGCATGATGTAGCACAAATCTAAAGATTTACTCAAAAGCAAGTACCTGGATTTGGGTAAATTGCTTCTGAGGGACTAATTCACAAACAAAAAATAAGCTTGGGTAAATTAGTACAGGGGTAACCCTGAGAAATAACTGAGCAGACAGAATGATTCATAAATAAGAGCAGTGACAGAAGTAATTCTCAGTGGGTTTCCCTTACTTATAACCAGAGAAAAATTCACACAGATTAACGATGAAGGAATTACAGGACGGCCAGTATCACCGAAACTTGGCATCCTGGAGCATTACAGATGTAACAATGTAAATGCAGCAAAAAAATGTTTCTGAAGTACCACACCCTTTCACCGAATTAGAAACTTGCAGTGCCTAAAGCACTGAAGCACCAGTGAACAAAGTCCGGTTTCTCTCAATGTCGAAATAATTTTGGGAGTGACCAAACAATAGAGAATAAGCACAAAGGGTATGTAGAGACAGAAAGAGAAAAGCTACTCGATGATTTTAATTAAAGAGTAACTATGGAATTGCTGGGCCCAGCATATTTTGGCATAAATTTGGCATTCAAGAAATGGTTTCACATGCAGCCAAGATATGATCCGAGAAAAATCTGCACTCTGTAAATTGTGGTCGATTAAGAAATTTTGGACATCCGAAAGGAAGTGCCTAGCATATTTTGCAGTTACATACATTCAATTACACACACATTTAAATTATTGTTGTGGTATCAATGTACAGACAGCAGGGATTTTGGGTGTGCAAGTACTGTACCATTCTTTCAAATCTGAGATTTAGGTTTATTTCCTCCCTGACAAATTGTCCAGCTTCCGTTGGAATTTATCAACAAATAATTTTGTAATCTGGCTCTCTCACGAGATCTTTTATTCAAGTTCACAGAGATAGGCACATTCTTCCAGCAGTTTACATCTCCTTTGCGTGACTTGAATGGGCACAGTAGCCCGTAGGAACATTCAGGAGCAGGATTCTCAGATTTTGTTTCCCCCTCTTCCCCATCCCCTCACACGACCGGAAACAAGATACATTTCTATCTCTGTCATCTCTTAATTGGAAGTTTGCATGATTTGCATCGCTGCATCATTCTGATTTAAATTTGTTTGTCGGTACAACAAATTACTTTCAATTTTGAAATACAAAATAAAAATACTGCAAAACATCTGAAAGTGCGTAGAACAGAACTCTGCTTTAGTCACACCACCATTAATTATCATGGGCTGCATGAAAATTGAAATGTTATACTCGATCTGTAGTGGATGCTGGCCAAGTGTATGATGCTTCCGGTGGCGCTGTTGCACATCCGGTGGCGCTGTTGCTAGCTGCCTCCGCGTTCAGTCCGGTATCTTTGTTTTGTTGTTATGTTTGAAGAAAGTTTTTTGTGTTTTTTTTAATGTCTTTATGTGAGGAGAAGAGGGTACGGTAAGGGGGATACCGTCCTCCAGTCGCTTCCTGGAGAGGATGCGACTATTATTCGAGTTGCGTCCTCGCTCCCCTCCCCCCCACGGCCTACCTACTGGATTGGCGCGGCCTTTCCTGCCAGGACCGACCAGAGCTCCAGCAGCGGCGGCGCAGCATTGGAAACATCGTGGAGCGGGCGATGCCTCACCGGGGACCGCCGTTTGGAGCTCCGGAGTGCTGGGCCTGCTGCACCGACATCGCGGAGCTGTGGTTCGCAGAGCTCCCAACGCGGGCGGCGCTGACCAACATCGCGGAGTCCTGCGACTCGCCCGGCTCGGCCTGTGGACTTTGGGAGCCGCGAACTCCGGTGGGAGTTGGCTGATCTGGATGTCCGGGCCACTGAGGATGTTCTCCGTCGGGGTTCCACGTTCCCGGCGAGAGGGCCTGAGCATCGGGCTGCCCGTGGCGGCGACTGCGGGTGCTCGGGAGGCCCCGACCACGGGTGAACATCTGGGAAGATCGGCAGGGAGGCTGGACTATGGTACCTTCCTCAACTCTGGTGCCGCTGTGGGGTTATGTTGTGTGTGGACTTCTGTGTTTGGGCTTTAAAAAAAAAAATGTTTATTTATTTATTATTTACTTTTATCTTACTGAATGTAAGGAAAATCCATCTTGTTGTCTCTAAAATGAGATAATGACAATAAATTGAATACAGTACAATACAATGCAAATTTTTATTCAGTAACACAGTTCTGTCCTATGTTTCGCTATGAGTTTCTTCTACTGATTCTGGATTCAAAAACAATTTTCTTTAAGTTTCACCTCAAGTCAGTGATATTCTTGACCTTGACAAAATAAGAATAAATATGGAAGAACCCATGCTAAGCATTCATAATACCATGCTCAGGCTAACCTATCCATACTTTTGAGTGAAGTAGTCACAGCATTGTTAGCCTCACTGGGTGGTCTATTACCACTAAAGAGTGTGCTCAAAGCCCATTCAAGGATCTGTTTCCAATAAAGAAATGAATGGACTCAATGCAGTCAGAATAATCTTCATATCTGAAAACAAATTATACAGCTTCATTTATGTTTCTGCCAATCTTCTAATTTTAGTAGTACAGGATTAGAAATTCAGACATTCCCAGACTTTAACCTCCAAGAAAAAATATTTTCAATGTTTGTATCTTGTTGCCAGTAATGATAGTGTAGACTTTTCAACAAGGGACTAATCAGCTCATCGAGCTCATCTGCATTTTCTCATTCACGGGGGAAGCTCCACCTCAGAGCATTTAACTGTAACCTTTTCAATTATTGAAAACGAGGTACATGAATTGTAAAAACGAGTAAGCGAATAAACTCATTTTTTTCTTAATTATTGCTCCCTGTTTCACTGCATATTCCTGGTTTGTGGTTCCACATTTTCATTTTAAATGCAGCAGAACGTTTTAGTGATTTGTGCAGTGATAATACATAATCTTTGCAGATTTTAAAGAATAATGAGGCTTCGAAGTATTGTGCACGAAAAACATAGTATTTTGATTCCTTACCCAAAGAGTAGAATTATCTTGATGTACCTCAGCAAATCTACATGCTATTGATCTTCAGACTAGCGTACAGTAAACGTTCCCAATAACAGACCATGGAGGGATGGGGTGGGGTGGGGGGGGGGGGGGGCTGGTGTCCATTATTGCCAATTGTCCGCTATAACCGAGTGAGGAGGGAAGTTTTAACCCAAGGCCAGAAGGGAAGAAACATGGCATTGTGGGCGTTAAACAAGTGGGGATTCACAGGCCAGGGAGTTGCAGAGCCCTCGTCCCCACTCGTTGTGCTGGGAATGGGCCCGGTACTCACGCAACCTTCATGCTACTCGCTCTCTCCGCTCCCATGACCAGAAGCAGCATGTCATGTGATGGCAGCTCAATGTGTGACCTGGTGGAAGTGGAGGGGGGGGGGGGGCAACAGGAGCCTCTGTCTGCTAGAACAAAAAAACGGTATATGTTGGTCTGTTATTGCGAGGGTTTACCTTATTGATATTTCACACAATATAAAATAATTATGAGATAATTAAAAGCAGAGGAAAACAATATTAAAAAGAAAATATACTTATGACTCGTCGAAGCATCAAAATCAAATCACAATTTTATGTATTTTTTGATAAGCAAGTGCACAGTGCCACTTTGTACTACTCAGCATACAACCCTCAACAATGATTTAATAAAATTTTCAATTGAGTAGTTACCTGAAAATCTCAAATTTCCATAATTATCATCCATGAAAAACATCAGTCAAATTGCTAGATCTCAATAGGGTTGACGTAGAACAAAGAGGATGTGCTGAGCAATCCACTGTGTTTCTATTGCTCTATTTGATAATTTCCTGCCTTTCCAACTGAACGATACATTTTCTTTGGCAAAGATCGCAACGAAATAAGCTCAAGTCACTGAAGTACTGAAGTCATTGAACTATTGTTACTGCTGCTAGATCCAATGTGTAACCAGTATCTTTAAAATAATTTCAGAACAACTAATTCTTGGATAGCATTTTGTCTTTGATTTAGAGTATATAGGCACGTTTCATTAATAGATCATAGAACAGCACAGGAACAGGCCCTTTGTCCCATAATGTCCATGCTGAATAAGATGCCAAGTTAAACTAATCTCCTCCAGCTGCACATGATCCATATCCCTCCTGCCTCTGCATATCCACGCATCTATCCCAAAGCCTCTTAAATACTGTTATCTTATCTGCCTCCACCACCGTTAATTATCAATAATAAATCATATCATGTGAAAATAAAATATTATTAACTATGAATAATCATTCCACAATTTTACGTAACATTGCTTAATCCTTTAATTCAAAGCCAGCATATTTCAACAGCACCATAAACCTCATCTCTGACTAAAATACAAAAAGTCCCAGAAAAAAATCTATTTATAATTTCTCTCAGTAAGTGAATACATTGCTAATTATAGCTACGTCATGTCACACAAATAGGTAATCTGAACCAGACTGCCAGTAAAGTACTATGTGTAAAAAAAAATCAAAGGATTGCCCTCTGCTAATCAATGTAGTACTTGTCCAATGTAACCTGTGTGTTGGAGTTTATAGTCATAAAATCATACAACACAGAAGCAGACCCTTCGGCCCAACTCATTCATGCTAACAAAGATGCCCCATCTAAACTAATCCCATTTGCCCTGGTTTGGTCCTTATCCCTCTCAAACATTCCTATCCATGTACCTGCCCGTGTCATTTAAATTATATCATAGTATCTGCCTCAACTACTGTACCTCCTCGTTCCATATATCCACCACCCTCTCAGTAACAAAGTTGCCCCTCAGGCTCCTATTAAATCTTTTCTGTTTCACATTAAACCTATGTCCTCTGGTCTGGATTTCCCTACCTTGCATTCACCATATCAATTCCCCACTTGATTTTATACATCTGTATAAATTCACCCCTTAGCCTCCTGCACTCCAAGGAATAAAGTGCTAACTTGCTCAATCTCTCACAATAGCTCAGAACCTCAAGTCCTGACAATATTCTGGTAAATATTATCTGTAATCCTTCTAGCTTACTAACATGAGAGAGTGAAAACCAGAAAGTAAAATATAAAAATGTTTTAAACAAAGCAAAAATCTGCACAAAAATATGAAGATATCACAATGAACATCTCAAAACAGGGAAACAATATTTGATCACTGTAAAGATTCAACAGCAAGATGAATAGTCAAGTCAAGAGAGTGTGTCCCAGATAGGACAATGAAATTCTTGCTTGCTGCAGCACAACAGAATATTGTAGGCATAAATACAGAACAGATCAGTGTGTCTATATAACATAGACCATATATATACACACAAACAAAAGACAATAGACAATAGGTGCAGGAGTAGGCCATTCGGCCCTTTGAGCCAGCATCGCCATTCAATGTGATCATGGCTGATCATCAGGGCTGCCAACTCTCATGCATTGAACGTGGGACTCACGCATTTGATGAAATTCTCAAGCTCTCACGCTGTTGACAGAAGTTCTCACGCTCAAAAAAAGTTTTTTTAATTATGTAAATAAAGTCACACTCCTCCACACTCACCAATGAGAATAGTTTTCTGTCGGCGGTTTCCCGTAAAGAACGAGCAACTTGATTGGCTTAAGCCCATCGCACACTTTTTAAAATGGCAATGCAGACAAAAATGCTGGAGAAACTCAGCGTGTGAGGCAGCCTCTATGTCTGAGTTTGACTCTTCTTCAGACTCAAGCATTTCCAGGCGTGATTTATGGACATATTGGCAGGGCTGGAATTTTTTTTTTCACTTTGAAGAAAGATTTGATAACTGGGATTGTATTCTCTGCAGCAACGGAAGTTAAGAAAATACTTAGTTGAGGTGAATAATATTATGAGAATAGGACCTGTTTCGCTTAACAAAGAACTGCAGATGGTGGTTTAAACTGAAGATAGTCACTAAAAGCTGGAATAACTCAGCAGGACAGGCAGCATCTCTGGAGAGAAAGAATAGGTGATGTTTCGGGTCGAGACCTTCAGACTGAAGAGGTTGAAAAGCAGCCATAATACACAATGACTGGAGATGTGTGTTATCCAACTTAGGGCAGAAATCAGAATCATGTGTTCATCTTTATTCACGTGACACCATAATAAATATATTACAGAAAAAATAATTTAATGGGGTGGCACGTTGGCGCAGCGGTAGAGTTGCTGCCTTGCAGCACAACAGAACCGGATTTGATCCTGACTAAGGGTGTTGTCTGTACAGTATTTGTACATTCTCCTTATGACCACATACTTTTCTCTGTATATTCCGGTTTCTCCCACATCCGAAAGAAGTGCAGGGTGTAGGTTAATTGGCTTCTGTAAATTGTCCATGGCGTGTAGGATAGAACTGGTGTATGGTAGATTGCTGGTCGGTGTGGACTTGGTGGGCCGAAGGGCCTGTTTCCATATATATGTTTTACATACATATATTAATTTCATTGAACCAAATACGGTTGAATATGTGGTATTATTTTTGTCTTGTTTCTATAGTAAAAGGGTAAGGTTGATTGATTTATTTGTGTAGAAAAGTGATGGAAGTCTGACTCCTCTTGCCTTGTTTCTATGTTTTTATTTCTCTAAATATATGCATAACAGCATGAATTATAATCTGATTTCCATACATGAATATACTTAAGGTCATTCATGTGCTGCACCTGTTGATCAGAGCCTGCCTCTACTGTGGAATGATTAGGAATGTAATTTAGCCTAACCTTATTCCAACCTAATCCAAATTGAAGCATAAATGTTGCACTCAAGTGTAAGTTAAAAGACTCGCTACAGTAAGCACCAGATTGCACAATTACAAGCTGAAAAATGCAAAAGCTCTCTCCCACACCCCCCCCCCCCCCCCCCCCCTCGGTCACTACACTCCCTCACAATTTCTCACTCTCAACTCTCACCCAATGTTGGCAGCCCTGCTGATCATCCACAATCAGTACCCTGTTCCTGCCTTCCCCCCATATCCTTTGACTCCGCTATCTTTAAGAGCTCTATCTAACTCTCTCTTGAAAGCATCCAGAGAACTGGCCTCCACCGCCCTCAGACAAGAATTCCACATACTGACACTCTCTGTGTGAAAAAGTATTTCCCCATCTTCTAAATGGCCTACCCCTTATTCTTAAACTGTGGCCCCTGGTTCTGGACTCCCCTAACATCGGGAACATGTTTCCTGACTCTTAATCGCTTAATAATCTTGTGTGTTTCAATAAGAACCCCTCTCATCCTTCTGAATTACAGAGTATACAAGTCCAGCCATTCCATTCTATCAACATATGACAGTCCTGCCATCCTGGGAATTAACCTTGTGAACCTAAGCTGCACTCCCTCAATAGCAAGAATGTCCTTCCTCAAATTAGGGGACCAAAACTGCACACCATACTCCAGGTGTGGTCTCACTAGGGCCCTGTACGACTGCAGAAGGACGTCTTTGCTCCTATACTCAACTCCTCTTGTTATGAAGTCCAACATGCCATTCACTTTATTCACTGCCTGCTGTACCTGCATGCTTACTTTCAGTGACTGATGAACAAGGACCCCCAGATCTCGTTGTACTTCCCCTTGTCCAAACTTGTCACCATTTAGATAATAATCTGCCTTCCTGTTTTTGCCACCAAAGTGGATAACCTCACATTTATCCACATTAAACTGCATCTGCCATGCATCAGCCCACTCACCCAACCAATCCAAGTCACCCTGCATCTTCATAGCATCCTCCTCACAGTTCACACTGCCACCCAGCTTTGTGTCATCTGTATATTTGCTAATGTTACTGTCAATCTCTTCACCTAAATCATTAGTAGATATTGTAAATAGCTGCGGCCCCAGCACTGAGCCTTGCGGTGCCCCACTAGTCAATGCCTGCCATTTTGAAAGGGACCTGTTAATCCATACTCTTTGTTTCCTGTCTGCCAACCAACTGAAAGTCCAGGCTCTCCCTTGTCCATTTTCCCATTTACATCCTCCAAAAATTCCAGAAGATTAGTCAAGCATGATTTGCCCTTCGTAATCCCATGCTGACTCGGGCAGATCCTGTTTCTGCTCTCCAAATGTGCCGCTATTTCATCTTTTATAATTGACTCCAGCATCTTCCCCACCACCGATGTCAGATAACTGGTCTATAATTCCCTGTTTTATCTCACTCGCCTTTCATAAAAAGTGGAATAACATTAGCTGCCCTCCAATCCACAGGAACTGATCCTGAATCTATAGAACATTGGAAAATGATCACCAATGCGTCCACAATTTCTAGAGCCACTGGGATGCAGATCATCAGGCCCTGGGGATTTATCAGCCTTCAGTCCCATCAGTCTACCCAACACTATTTCCTGCATAATGTAAATTTCCTTCAGTTCCTCCCTCTGGCCACTAGTACATCAGGGAGATTGTTTGTGTCCTCCTTAGTGAAGACGGATCCAAAGTACGTTCAACTCATCTGCCATTTCATTTTCCCATAATAAATTCGCCCTTTTCCGTCTTCAAGGGTCCAATTTTGGTCTTAACTAATTTTTTCCTTCTCACGTACCTAAATAAGCTTTTACTATCCTCCTTTATATTCTTGGCTAGCTTACCTTCGTACATCATCTTTTCTCCCCATATTGCCTTTTTAGTTATCTTCTGGTGCTCTTTAAAAGTTACCCAATCCTCTGGCTTCGTGCTCATCTTTGCTACGTTGTACTTCTTCTCTTTTATTTTTATACTGTCCCTACTTCCCTTGTCAGCCACAGTCACCCCTTACTCCCCTTGGAATCTTTCTTCCTCTTTGGAATGAAGGTAGAATTCTGAAAAATTAAAAGATGTAAAAATAAAGTATTCATCACCTTCCTTCCCAAAGGTGGTTAGTTGTACACATGTAACATAAATTTGTTTGTGATTTGCCTGTGTTAGATTAACTTTGGTCAACAGTAACATTGTGCCACTAAGTCAAGACACTTTGTAATCATGCCCCATTCTTACTACAGAGACGCTTTCAGTACAACATAGAGATGTGGACGTTGAACTGGTCAAGGTCCTATGTTTCAGATGTGAAAACATTAAATCAAATCTACAAATATGCCCATCGCACTTCTCCTATAGTTTAGCACAACATTTCAGGGTATTACAGGAAGCACAGGGTGGTAGAGTGGCTGCCTCACAGCATCAGAGAACCGGGTGCTGTCTGTGTGAGGTTTCAGCACCAGAATGACCTCAGGTGCTGTCTGTGTGGAGTTTGTACATTCTCCCTGTGATTACGTAGGTTTCCTCCAAGCGCTGGGGTTTCCTCCCACATCCAAAGATGTGCAGGTTTATGGCCTCTGTAAATTGCCCTCGTGCGTAAGACTGGATGAGAAAGTGGGATATCATAGATCTAGTGAGAAAAGGTGATTGGTGGCCGGTGGGCCAAAGGGCCTGTTTCCATGCTGCATCTGTAAACAAATTTGTCAGCTAATAACACGAAATACAGACTACTGTATACGGTCAAATACATTACGTTGGTCAGACCACACGGCACGAAAATTGCCTCATATATATGCCCACTTTTCAAAAGTACTTTGTTGGCTCTGGATAAGAAAGATATTCAGTCAAAGCAAGCATTTTTTTCTTTCATCTGTGAACAACTGCATGGAGGACCAGTGTAGGTAATCCAATTCATCCAAACTCTTCAAAAGCACCAAAGGTACAAGGTTCAAGAGAGCAAATAGGAAGCATATCCATGAAGTGAAGGCACACACTCACAAATAACCATTCTGGAAACATGAAAGTTTAACCTTTTGACTCCTTGCTTTGATCTTAGTCACATGAGTAAATGTGTAATGGTGACTTATCCGTGGAAACCCAGCTGTTTCCAATTGTGAAATGAATGATCACTTCAGAAATCCTCTCATGTTTGTGAGAAAATATCCTGTCTAGCTCTGCATTAATAAATATTCCCCACAAAAACCATTAGATCACACTGCCCCAAGGCATCATCGTTCATTTAACCCTGCATAATTTCCTGATTCTTTTTCCAAAATAACTTGTCCTTTTGCCCACAATGAACAAGTTAATGTTTTGAAATTAATCCATTCCACTGTACTGGCAAAGGTACGAAATTACTTTAATTTATAATAATCAGAGAGGTAAATGAGTAGAAAGATTACTTCCTCAGTAACATGAAAACATTTGAAAGAGATATGTATGTGAAACGTATCTATAACATTTTCATCCACATTACACACTGTGTGTGGGATTCCGAGATCTGCAATGTGAATTGGCCACGCAACTGCAGTTCAGCACAGGAAGAACAAAATCTGGGAAATGACAAACAAGATTTGAATCATGTTTCGTTACTGTTGTGGCAGCAATATTTTCCACAGGTAGCGCCCGCAATAGCTGCCTCGCCAACAGTCTGTCTCATCCTTTCCTTCTTTGTTGCTTTATAGTATGTCTTAAATGTATGTTTTAGTGTTCTTTAGCTGTGTGGGGGGGAGGGTGGGTGGGGGGAAACTTTTTTAAATCTCTTACCTCAACGGAGATGTGATTTTTTTCCCTTATCGTATCTCTGTCCGCACTGCAGTCTAACATCATGGAGCTGGCGACCTCTTGCTGGAGATCGACTTTGGGAGCTCCAACCGCGGGAGCCTGCGGACTTAACATCGCAGAGCAGGCGGTCTCTGTCGGGCATCGACCTTGGAGCTTCAACCGCAGGCGCCTGAGATCATTAATATTGTGGAGCTTGCTGTCCCTGGCTAGAGACCAACTTCGGGAGCTCCAAATCGCAGGATCGATCGCCCCGAACGCAGGAGCTTCAATCGCCCCAACGTGGGAGCTTCAATCGCCCCGATGCGGGAGCTTCGATCACCCCGACGCGGGGGCTTCGATCGGCAGCTGCGGGAGCATCGATTGCCCCGACTGCGGATGGTTAGACTGCCCTGACCGCGGGAGAAAAGGAGGGAAGAAGATTAGACTTTATTTCCTTCTATCACAGTGAGGAATGTGGGGAATCCGCTGTGGTGGCTGTTTATGTTAATTTTAAGTAGTTGTGTGTCTTGTTATTTTTAGTATGGTAAATCGAGTTTTGCTGCACCTTAATTGGTACACGTGACAATAAAAGACCTTTGAACCTTTATAGCGCAGCAAGTATCAATCTTTCATTCCTAGTTAGTATAGTCGAATAATCAGCAATTTTATATATTCTAGGGTCTGAAGAAGGGTCTCAACCCGAAACGTCGCCTATCTCCTTCGCTCCTTAGATGCTGCTGCACCCGCTGAGTTTCTCCAGCTTTTTGTGTAACCCCCCTTATATATTCTAGGATTAATTTTACTGATTGTATGTCATTGTCACCTTACCCTCAGCTAACAATGAATCATTCTACATGTCCTTATTATTGTCTATCTTCAGTGTAAGCCAGCATCTGCAGTTCCTTCCTGCAGAGTTCTTCCAACATCCAAAGTCTCTTGTGTCTCCTCCCACCTTCCTCTTCTAGCAACTCCTCTTCTGCTTATTCTCAGTCTTGTTTCACCCCCAAACAAAATGTCAATGAGCACTTGGAACAAATGGTCCATGCAAGAGCTTTAAAGTCAAGATCGATGCCTGCAACACCAGATCTGTAACCTCACATAGACAGACGTCAGCAACTTAAAATAACTCCCTTGAAGAAATGTAACAGCGCTACAGTAACATTTATCAGCTAGTCAATATGTAATTCATAATTGCTTTAGATATGATGGACAAGTAGATGCTTCCTACTATTGAGCATACATAAGAAGGGCTTTAGATGGCACCTGGAATTGGCACCAAAAATGCATGTGCTAACACCCTTCCCAATAATTTGGCCTGTGTAACTCATATCATACCAGTTTGGATACTAAAGCAGCATCAACCATACCTGCATCACTCAAATAGCAGGTACTAAGGAGCCAAATGTTGTGGTAAAATTGTAAAACCTGTCATTGTTTTTATTTCAAAATGTAGCCTAATGTTAGAGATTTTATATAATGTAATGAAAACACATTCAGATTACATATTGGAAATTTGTGCAAAGATGAAAATTGTTCTCAAAACAGACATTGTGCGTTTTTTTTGTTGCCCTTCGGTTCTATGCAAAATTTCTGCCTAACCTCTTAAGTGCCAATAACAATCATTATCGGTTAATTTTCACAGTAGGAATTACATTGGAGGGATTTTCAAGCCTTTTGTTTGTCACACCTTCGTACAGACTCCTCTCAATATCAAGAACCTCACATTATTCTTCAAAATTTAGAACGCACATTTCACAGAGATTTAAGTTTGTGTCTGGGACTGACCAACACAAGGGGAGTTTTGCAATTTGACAGAGTGTAACGATGTTGAGAAGAACACATCATAATGTCTTACACATTATATTGACAAGTTGCAGAATTTTGTACAGATTTTCAATTTCCCTTGCTTTCGTACTTCGAAAAGATCAGGAATTAGAAATGGATTCTAAACCTGCATGGAGGAATTTTTCCTGTGATTTAGCTGTCCAAAAAACATGTGTCACTGGAAAGCAAACAGGCTCCATCTTAAAACATATTAAGTTAGCTGCTGCTAGCCGAATCTGACACTTTGATGTGACAGGTAGACACAAAATGCTGGAGTAACTCAGCGGGACAGGCAGCATCTCTGGAGAGAAGGAATGGGTGACGTTTCAGGTCGAGACCCTTCTTCAGACTGATGTCAGGGGAGTCTACTTTGATGCGACAACTGAGGTCAATGCCTCCTGAGTTTGGACGGTTAGTGGCATGAACTGGGTTGGACCTTGGTGGGTGTTAACACAGGCATGGATGACATGAGCGTCTAACTGCAATCTACAAGCTGAGTTGGAAATGCACGTTTGTGCAATGTGATCAAACTTAATTGTCTGCAATGCCCTTTCATCTTAGAAACCCCACTGAGATGATCAGTGTCCAATACAAAGAATAGTCACTCAGACAAAAGTTGAAGGTTGAACAGTACAGGCAGATGTGTATCCAGCAAATGGCCAATGTCCCTGTGCAAGGGTTAAAGAAAAACAGGACTATAAAATCATTAATAATGAATTTGTAAGAAAATTAATTAAATCGTTTAAGTAGTACAGAGTTGAAAAAGTAAAGACTGAATGCAGCTGATTATTTATAGGAACCGTTTGGTAACAATTTTTGAAGACAAGTAAAATTTATTTCAGAGATACATTGTTAAAGCTCTCGTAACGTATTTCAAGTATGATTGATGCACGCATTTAACGGTGTATTAGTGTAATCAAAGATGAAACGTATTCAAAGATGAAACATACTTCCTAGTAGAGCGAAAGTAGAGTTAGTGTTGCAGGTCTATGATCTTTTATTAGACTGGCATCAGCCTGAAAAGTTAGCTTTGTTTCTATCTCCACAAATAGAGGTTTATCCTTATTTCACATTTACTGTATTGGGCATTTATTATTTTTCAAATATTTTTATTTTTAGGTGAGAAATTGGTCTGAATCATATCATGGTGAAAAGGTTTTCACATAAAGCATGACTTTGTACTATGACTCACTTTCACAAGGACAAAAAGACATTTACACACAAGCTAATCTACAAATTGCCTGACCCTGTCCATACCCTTCCATTTTCTCTTCTTCCACTATTATCCAGCTTGCTTTTAAATTACATTAAATTTGTCCAACACGAAAACATTCCATTCCACTTCTCATGCCCCCAATTATAATCTTGAGTCTATCCCTTACAAAACTAGTGGAAACAGTCAATTTTAGTTTAGTTTAGAGATACTGCGCAGAAACAGGCCCTTCGGCCCACCGAGTCCGCACTGACCATCGATCCCCGCACATTAAGACAAGCCTACACACACTAGAGACAATTGTTTTTACAAGTATACAAACCCATGCCAATTAACCTACAAACCTGTACGTCTTTGAAATGTGGGAGAAAACCGAAGATCTTGGAGAAAACCCACGCGGTCACGGAGAGAACGTACAAACTCCAGACAGCCAGCTCCCGTATTCAGGATCGATCCTGGGTCTCTGGCGTTGTAAGGCAGCAACTCTACCACTGCGCCGACCCCCATACCAGTCATTAGTTATTAATATTACAAAATGGCACAAATTTAAATAAGATTTAATCTCCATTCCAGTAAAGACGTACAGAATAAAACAAGTGACAAAGTGAAACCTAAATAAACAAAAGTCCCCCCTTCACATCACTGAAATATTGCAGGAGAAATGGTCCTGTACCTAACTTAATTTATGGTGGTCAATTTATGCTTCATTTATCATTTATGCTTCTAATGCCTAATTCAAATTAAACTTGTTGGTGCTCTTTCTTTAATGCGCTGAGTCAATGCACTTATTCAAAAAATAGATATTGATTTCCATGAAGATATTTATTCAGAAATGTATATTTAAAATGGGAAGATACGCAAACAAAAGAAGAATGCTGAAGCTTATCATAGAATCATAGAAAATAGGTGCAGGAGTAGGCCATTCGGCCCTTCGAGCCTGCACCCATTCAATGTGATCATGGCTGATCATGCAATTCAGATTCAGGTACAGATACAGGACTGTAAAATAATCAGAGTAGTTTCTTCCTCCAACCCTGTAAGCTCAAATTTCATAGGCATTTATGAATCATAAAGTGGTTAGCATTTTGTAACTCGGAAGTTGTATTATGCAAGAATTTATGAATCACTGCCCATCCCAATAACTTCTGTTGTACTGTAATCCAACATCCGATTTCTACTTATCTACTGCAGTAAACTACTTTATCTAGGTGTTAGTTGTAGGAAGTCTTACCTTCTGAAGATCATCCAGCCCATATTCCACTGCTGATGTCAACACATCCAGAGCCTGGAAATGTTAAACAAAATCAAAAGAATATTGTAAACAAATTGATAGAAATCACTGTTTTCATTCTTTAATTGCTGAATTGATCCTAAGTGATATGTAGAATACTGTAGTTGTTCCATGATACATGCCACGATTTGAACCCTACCATGCAATGAACTAACAAAAATGATTATTTTGGAAGATATTCATTCCACATGACTTCAAAAAAGGAATCATAACATACCAGACACTGTTTTTTTTTTTACTCAGATCACAGTGCCTTTGGTAAAGCATAGAATGTACTCAACAAAAAAAAACTGAACATATGGGGAAAACATTATAAAGCATTAGTACTTCTCACTGCTGTGCAACTTTGACTGGAAAGATTAATGTGACTTCCTGTCACTTCCAATACTCGGTTGATTCACTACTGCGGTACTAAGGGTCTGCTGCAATGACAGAGATACCATCTTTGGATGAGAGGTTAAACCAAGATCCCACGTCAGATGGTAGTCAGAGGGTCAGAGGGTGGTGAATCTGTGGAATTCTTTGCCCCAGAAGGCTGTGGAGGCCAAGTCAATGAATATTTTTAAGGCAGAGATACTGTAGATAGATTCTTGATTAGTATGAGTGTCAGGGGTTATGGGGAGAAGGCAGGAGAATGGGGTTAGGAGGGAGAGATAGATCAGCCATGATTGAATGATGGAGTAGGCTTGATGGGCTAAATGGCTTAATTCTGTTCCTTATAACCTTATGACCATGTACGCTCTCAAATAAAACATAGAAACAGAAAATAGGTGCAGGAGTAGTCCATTCGACCCTTCGAGCCAGTACCGCCATTCAATATGATCATGGCTGATCATCCAAAATCAGTACCCCGTTCCTGCTTTCTCCCCATATCCCTTGATTCCGTTAGCTCTAAGAGCTAAATCTAACTGCCTCTTGAATACATCCCATGAGTTGGCCTCCACTGCCTTCTGTGACAGAGAATCCCACAGATTCACAACTCCCGGGGTGAAAAAATGTTTCCTCATCTCAGTCCTAAATGGCCTACCCCTTATTCTCAAACTGTGACTCCTGGTTCTGGAGTCCCTCAACATCGGGAACATTTTTCCTGCAATTAGCCTGTCCAATCCCTTATAAATTTGATATGTTTCTACAAGATCCCCTCTCATCTTTCTAAATTCCAGTGAATATAAGCCCAGTCGATCCATTCTTTCATCATATGTGAGTCCCGCCATCCTGGGAATTAACCTGGTGAACCTACACTGCACTCCCTCAATAGCATGAATGTCCTTCCTCAAATTAAGAGACCAAAACTACACACTATACTCCAGGTGTGGTCTCACGAGGGCACTGCACAACTGCAGTAAGACCTCCTTGCTCATTTTCTCAAGAGTTAAGAGAGTTTTTTTCTCATGTGTCCCAGATAGGACAATGAAATTATTGCTTGCTGCAGCACAACAGAATATGTAAGCATAATACAGAAACGGAGATAAAAGTTCAGTGTATCTATATACCATAGACCATATATATACACACAATAAATAAACAGATAAAGTCCAATAGCAATAATAGAATATTATAATTCCCTCGCTATGAAGTCCAACATGCCATTAGCTTTCGTCACTGCCTGCTGTACCTGCATGCTTACTTTCAGTGGCTGGTGTACAAGGACACGTTGCACCAGTTGCACCCCCTAGTTTCCTGATCTGACACTATCCAGATAATAATATGCCTTTTTGTTCTTGCCACCAAAGTAGATAACCTCACATTGATCCACATTATACTGCATCTGCAATGCATCTGCCCACACACCCAACCTATCCAAGTCACCCTGCAGCCTCATAGCATCCTCCTGGCAGCTCACACTGCCACCCAGCTTTGTGTTTTCCATAAACATGGAGATGTTACATTTAATTCCTTCATCTAAATCGTTAATATATATTGTAAATAACTGGCATCCCAACACTGCACCTTGGGGCACCCCACTAGTCACTGCCTGCTATTCTGAAAAGGACTGGTTAATTCCTACTCTTTGCTTCCTGTCTGCCACCAGTTTGCTATCCATGTTAATACCCTACCCCAATACCATGTGCTCTAATTTTGCACACCAATCTCTTGTGTGGGATCTTGTCAAAGGATCTTTGAAAGTCCAGATACACCACATCCACTGGTTCTCCCTTATCCGCTCTATTTGCTACATCCTCAAAAAATTCCAGAAGATTAGTCAAGTTTGATTACCCCTTCATAAGTCCATGCTGACTTTGACCGATCCTAACACTGCTTTCCAAATGTGCTGCTATTTTATCTTTGGTAGACAAAAATGCTGGAGAAACTCAGCGGGTGAGGCAGGATCTATGGGGCGAAGGAAATAGGCAAAGTTTTGGGGCGAGACCCTTCTTCAGACGGATAAAGATAAAAGTTATTTTAACTTTAATAAGTTCAAAAACAGAGAGGATTGCATGGCACTACTTTTTAAGATAAGCAGACAAGTTATCCCATAAGTCCAGTCTAGTATTTCTCCCTCAACCAACATGATGGAAATTTACATCCGATCATTATTGCATTACCATATCTAAAAGTCTGCTGCTTGCTAATTGTTCGACATTTCATAGAACAAAGAACAGTACACCACAATGTTTCAGTCAAACACGGTGCCAAGTTAATGTGATCTCATCTTCTTCTACATGATCCATATTCCTCTATTCCCTGCACTTCCATGTACCTATCTAAATGCCCTATAAACCTCACTATTGCATCTGCCTCCACCTCCACCCCCAATGTATTCCAATCCCTCACCTCCCTCTGTAGAAGGAAACTTGCCCTGCACATCTCCATTAAACTTTCCCCTTCTCACCTTATATCTATGCCCTTCAGTGCTGGCGATTCCCACCCTGGGAAAAAGGTTCTGACTGTCCACCCTATCTCTGCCTCTCATCATTTTATATACTTCTTTCAAGTCTTCCCCTCATCCTCTGATGTTCCAGAGAAACCAATCCAAGTCTATCCAACCTTTACCTGAAGCTGAAACCCTCTAATCATTCAGGCAACATTCAGCTAAACCTACTTTGCACCCTCTCCGAAACCGCCACATCTTTCCTGAAATGAAGCAACCAAAACTGTGTGCAATACTCCAAATTAATTTCATTAATGACTGCTCTTCAAAAGTACATCATAAACTGCAAAGTGCTGTGCGATTTCCAGGTCATTCTTTTTTTTTAAATAACAGCACTTTTATATCCCTCTATATCAAATGCCTTAATGCAAATATGATTGCCTATTTCAAATCAATAATTATCCCATTGCAACTGCTCACTGCTTTTTTTTTCATTTAGCTCTTCAGTTTTAGTAACTGATAAGATGCATGTTAAGATTCTATTTGTTTTAATTATTTGTATATTGCACAATAATTTTCTTCTCTTCCTGGCATGATAACAGATTTCAAAAAGATAATTATAAGAATCTAGCTCCCCAGAGACTGACCTAAGAGCATTTAGTTGAACACGCAATTCTGTAGGGCACGCAAGCCTCTGGAAGGAAATAAAATGTCACACCCAATTTCTATCCCTTAACCCATTTACTTCTCCCTTTAAAGGGATAAATGTTGGGCAGCAATTATTTTGGACCTCAAAGTCAAGGCCCTGATGATAACGATCCTCAGACAATGTCCAAACTTACATGTGAAGAAAGCCCACAAGCTAAGCTCCACTGAATGAATCTACATGCCAGTGTGACTCATTAAGAGGGGGAGAATATTAGCAAGGCAAATTTTAATCACGGTTCAAGTCTTAATCAATGGAACAAATAGTACAGTGTGTTTGTGTACCGACTGTTTTGTTCTGGCAATCAGGCTCCTCAGACAAAAATTACATCCCCTGTTCCTTGTATAGAAAGAGACTCCAATTTCTCAGCTTCGTTCCTGTTCAATGCTATGTGTGGGCAGTCATTATCATCTCAAATTTAACTGAGAGATCTCTGGCAAGGAATAATATTATGTTCCATTGAAAGTCCTTTTTAGTGAGCAACAAGCAACAACAAATCAAGTTGTGACAGGAGTTCACCGCAATCAGTGAAAACATTTCGGTTTTCAATTCATCATTGTAAATTTTAGAGTCTAAAGTATTTTAAAATTAACTGTTGGTTGGAAGCAAGAATATGAAAAAAGTAATTAAAAAAGGAACAACAGATGCTGCTTTATACCAAAGATAAGACATAAAATGATGGAGTAAGTCTGTGGGTCAGGCAGCAACTCTATAAAAAAATGAGTAAATGACGTTTCAGATCGGGACCCTCTTTCGGTCCCATTTTTATGAAAACAAGTTCTGTGTTTCAAGGTGGCTGCAGGTTCATGGGAAGAAAAATTAAGCATAAAGGATCATTGGGGAAAATATAGATTAACTGTAATCTAACTGAAAAAAAGATATGAATTTGGGTTTAAAAAATTATACTTTTTAAAGAACTGCCAAAAAACAAAGCACCTCAGGAACTGCTTTTGGTATATTCACAGAATAAAACAGACTGATTGAAAAATCTTTACTGGTGCAATTTTAACATGCAGAACATTCTCGAAGCTGGTGCTGAACTCCAGGTAGACTATATTTGATATTATTTGCTGGGGCCAGGAGCAAGAACATTCCTCCACCTCTCAAAACTAAAACCTGGACAGTTGCTTCCAAAGTTCTTTTTTTTGTCTGTCTCCAACCCCACTGTGATTACAGCCCTATACACCACCAGACTTAAGGGGCAATCCCATTTGGGCGACCTAATTGGCGAGTCTAGAATAATGTGGAAAAATGACATGTTGAAGATCTCCTTCGACTATGTTGAAGACTAGCTTCGACTAGCTACGACTAACTTCGTGAAAATTGGACATCGAATAGTGGAGAGTGAAGGCGACCTCCTTCGATCTCCTTCCACCTCCCTTCGACTATGATGAAGACTATCTACGACTACCTTTGACTATTCTCGATTACCTATGACTAACATGGCGACCTACTAGGAGCTACTACGACCAACTACGACTAAACCTACAAGTAAAAAAAGTATCGATTTTTTCCATGGCGACATTTTTTTACTCACGGGCATTTTTTAACAGATGGAAAAAAAACGCCGCGACCTAACTGAGGCCTCGAGTACGTGGAGACCACTCTCGAGCATGAAGGAGAGTTATGATGAGTCGAGGGCAAACTCGCCAGAACTCGCGGATTAGGTCGCCCAAATGGGACAGGCCCTTCAGCTTCGCCCCTCTGTCATCAGGCTTCTGAATGGTCCTTCCATAAGCTTGGATGCTGTCCTATTCACCTCTCTACCCCATGATGGATATTGGACTAAGTCTACGGAACTGATGTGCTACAATGCTGAGATCGCATTTGGCACCCTGTATCTTCCCCTTTACTCTATCTATTGTATTTGAGTTTGACTTGATTATATGTAGAGTATATCTGACCTGTTGGGATAGCATGGAAAGCAAACATTTTCACTGTCTCTCGGTATGATTGCCTATTGTTTTGGGACTGGATGAACATTCTTGCACCTGGCCATAGCAAATAATGCCTCTCATCAATATCTCTCCTATAAAACCATCTTCGCAACCCAAAGTCAGTGAGCAGCATCAGATGGACTTCGGTTACCATCAGTATTCAGGCTCTATCTAAAAAAGGCAAAGGTAATGTTAAAACCCTGCTTTTCATTTTGAAGTCAAGTTAAAAGGTACCTATTGAAACAAAAAAAGCCAATGCTCACCATTTTGCTGCTCAGCATCACACAGTTTGTGTACAGAAACTCAATCACAGCCAGAAAGATATCTGGCTGCACATCTGAAAGAACAAATGGTATGTCAACGTCTTTTGCATCACATGACAGAGGTTGCTGGGCGAACATGGCATTAAACGCCTCACAGCGATAGGCTAAGATGCAGCGATGAGCATATACCACTCTCCTCTCCTTTCCCACAATGAATTTTACATCACTGGTGAAAAGAAACACAGGGGGGGGGGGGGAACACAAACAAATTAGCCACAATACAGACTCATAATTACAGAAATAACAAACTGCATTTATAAAGCATCTTCAACTCTGCAAAACGACCTAACCAGCTTCAGAGGAGTGTCATGAAGCAATATTTGGCAGCAAGCCATACAAGAGATATTAGTGCAGAAACCAACAAATATTGGTTGAAGAGATAGGTTTGAGGAAGAAAAAGAAATGGAAATGTTTAGAGTGAAAATTTCAGAGCCAGAGTTTTAGATGCTGAAAGCATGAATCTGAATCACGCAACAATAAAACCCTGGAGGACAGAACAAATCCTGGACCACATGCCTTAGTTCATAGAACAAAGAAAGAATTTTAAAGAATAAATGTAGAATCCCCCCCAAATTATACAATACCGCAATTGCCACTCTTGAGATTTAAATATTACATAGATTACAGTGCATTTTTCAAACGTATTATTATATTTTATGAAGCTACGTTCATTAAAGAAAATTAGAAGAGAATTACAATTAAGGGGCCAAACTTCTTTTTACATGCAACGCGGAAAAATATCACTTTGTGGGAAAAACAACATTATTTCCCATATACTCTCCCTATTAGGTTGGCTGTTGAGTTAACACAAGTTATAAAAGAATTCATTCTTCATACATGAGTCCTCCCACAGATGAATGTGGGAAATATTACAACCAAGCCAATTCCCGGCAAACATAAATCGCAAATGTCCTCGTTCTTCAGAGAACGGGGTTTCCCCTCCCCCACTATAGATGAGGCTCGCACCAGGGTCTCCTCCATACCCCGCAACACTGCCCTCTCTCCCCATTCCCCCACTCACAACAAGGGCCGAGTCCCCCTGGTCCTCACCTTTCACCCCACCAGCCAGCGCATACAACAGATAGTCCTCCGCCAGTTTTGTCACCTCCAACGTGACCCCTCCACTCGCCACATCTTCCCATCTCCCCCCCTGTCTGCCTTCCGCAAAGACCGCTCCCTCCGCAACTCCCTCGTCAATTCTTCCCTTCCCTCCCGCTCCACTCCTTCCCCGGGCACTTTCCCTTGCAACCGCAAGAGATGCTACACTTGTCCCTTCACCTCCCCCATCCACTCCTTTCAGGGACCCAAGCAGTCATTCCAAGTCCGACAGAGGTTCACCTGCACCTCCTCCAACCTCATCTACTGCATCCGTTGCTCCAGATGCCAGCTGATCTACATCGGTGAGACCAAGCGGAGGCTGGGCGATCGTTTCGCCGAACACCTCCGCTTGGTCCGCAATAACCAACCCGACCTCCCGGTGGCTCAGCACTTCAACTCCCCCTCCCACTGCGTATCCGACCTCTCGGTCCTGGGCCTCCTCCACGGCCAGAGTGATCAACACCGCAAGTTGGGGGAACAGCACCTCATATTCCGCTTGGGGAGTCTGCATCCTCTGGGCTTAAACATTGAATTTTCTCAATTCTGTTAACCCAGACTGCCTCCCCCCCACCCCTCCCTCAGCCCTCTGGCCCTGACATTCCTTCTCCATCTCCCCCTCCCCTCCCCAGTCGCACTAGCTTCTCATTTTCACACCACAAACAGCTTACAATGGCCTGCTTCCTTTGTCACCAATACTTTTTTGCATATCTTTCACTCATTGTTCCTTATCTCTCCACATCACTGTTTATATCTTTCGTTTCCCTGATCCCTGACCAGTCTGAAGAAGGGTCTCGACCCGAAACGTCGCCTATCTCCTTCGCTCCTTAGATGCTGCTGCACCCGCTGAGTTTCTCCAGCTTTTTGTGTAACCCGGCAAACATAAAGTGTTCTTCCAAGTACAAGCACAGATTAAATTCGACATTAGATGTGAATTTTTCTCCCTGTAACCTAGCTACACTGAGTTTAACATGTGCAGGAAAGAACTGGAGATGCTAAGAGACCCGAAATGTCACCCATTCCTTCTATCCAGAGATGCTGCCTGTCCCAGCTGCGTTACTCCAGCATTTTGTGTCTGCACTGAGTTTAATCAAGGTTTCAAGGTCAGTTTATTGTCACATACCAATTAAGGTACAGTGAAATTCAAATTACCATACAGCCATACTAAAGAATTTTAAAAAAAGCAACAAGACGTACAACTACATAAAAGTTAACATAAACATCTACCACAGCGGATTCCCCACGTTCCTCACTGTGATGGAAGACAATAAAGTTCAATCTCCTTCCTCTTTTATTCTCCCGCGGTCGGGGCAGTCGAACCATCCGCAGTCGGGTGATCGAAGCTCCCGCAGCTGGCGGTCGAAGCCCCTTCGTCTGGGTGATCGAAGCCCCTGCGTCAGGGCAATCAAAGCTCATGCGTCAGTGCGATCGAAATTCCTGCAGCTTGGAGTTCCCGAAGTCAGTCTCTAACCAGAGACCGCGAGCTCCGCAATGTTAAAGTCCGCAGGCTCCCGCGGTTGGAGCCCCAAAGTCGATCCCTAACAGGGATCGCAAGCTCTGTGATGTTAAGTCCGCAGGCTTCCGCGGTGGAGCTCTCGAAGTCGGTCTCCAGCAAAGGCCGCCAACTCTTCAATGTCAGGCCGCAGTGCGGACGGAGGTACGATATGGAAAGAAATCGCATCTACGTCCAGGTAAGAGATTAGAAACAGTTTCCCCCAACTCCACCCCACCCCGCCACATAAAACAAGCTAAAGAACATTAAAAACATACATTTAACACATGCAAAACAAACAACAAAGGAAGGGACAAACAGACTGTTGGCGAGGCAGCCATTGCTGGTGCCACCTGGTATTAATCTTATATCTTACTATCATTGTAGCTGATAGTAAAGAGTGTGGCCTTAAAAGGCAAACATCTCACAGTACAGAGAAGTCTTCACTCCCTAGCCAGCTAATCCCTGGCAGTTCCACTCCGTGTTCAAATGTGGCATTTCACAATACATTTCTGAACCCAAAATAACTTCCACACATCCCGCAGCACTGCTAATTGGCAGGGATCTTAAGGATGGAGATTGAAATGGAAACAATATGTCTTTGGTAACATTGTTATAAACAAATACAAAACACATAGTGAGGCCCAGTGCTAATTGGAGGAACAGCACCTCATATTTTGCTTTGGCAGCTTACACCCCAGCGGTATGAACATTGACTTCTCTAACTTCAAGTAACCATTGGTTTCTCTCTCATCCATTCCCTCCACCTTCCCACTACTCCAACCAGTCTTACTGTCTCCAACTAAATTTTATCTCTGTTTGCTTTGTTGTTACCTTCTCCTAACTAACAATGATCTACAGTATTCTATGTGTAGGAAAGAACTGCAAATGCTGGTTTAAACTGAAGATAGACACAAAAAGCTGGAGTAACTCAGCGCGACAGACTGCATCTCTGGAGAGAAGGCAGTTGAGACCATTCTTCAGATAATCTATTCTATATTTTAGAGATCACATTCTCTTTGTCCTGTTTTCACACCTTGCATCTTATCTATACACTTCCTCATCTATGTACCTCCCACTCCCCTGACATCAGTATGAGAAGGGGCTTGACCCATTCCTTCTCTCCAGAGATGCTGCCTGTCCCGCTGAGTTACTCCAGCATTTTGTGTTTATCTTCGATTTAAACCAGCATCTGCAGTTTCTTCCTACACAAAACACATAAAATATCATTAACAAGTTGTTGGCTACCTCTCCTTGTGCCACTTTTTTTCTGATCATGTAATTTTCAGGCGATGCTGTTGCAAGATGCCTTGAGATAATTCACTGATTGAACTTGTTGCCAGTGAACTCCATAGCTTTCCTTTTATTATTGTTTTGGGATCTGGGCACCATTGGCGTGGGCATTCATTACCAATCATACTGAGGCATGTTCTTGAACCGATCAAATTATTTCTATTACCGCAATGCTGTCGGGTAGGAATTTGGACTGAGCAACAATGAAGGAACGGCAATCCATCTACAAATCAGAATAGTGTACAATTTGGAAAGGAGCCAGCAAGTCAAGCCCATGCACCTGTTCCTCTTCACTATTTTGATGGCACAGCTGGCGTGTTAGGGAGGTTTACCGGCACACTGTCATTTCTTGAATGTTGTTGTTGCTTCACTCATTCCAGCAAGTGAAGATTATCGCAACATACCCCTGACGTGTGTCTTGTAGACTGTGGATAGGTTGTAGGGTGTCATGCGGTGAGTCACTCACCACTGGATGCCCAGCCTCAGACCGATCATTGCAGGCTGAGTATTGCTAAGACTGATCCAATTGAGTTTCCAGTCCACAATGACCTCCACACATTGATGATAGGACTCAAGGTGATGGTAATGCCTTTGCACGTAAAGGATTGAAAACTATGCTTTCTCTTAACAGAGACAGTCAGTGACTGGCACTTTGGTAGCATCAATGATTCCTGGCATTTAAACAATATTTGCCGGAATGGTGACTAGGATTTGCTGCAAGCAGTCTTAATCTAATTTAATTGCTGAGGAGTTGAGAATGCAATTAAACGTTGTGCAAACTCACTTGTGATGCAGAGGTTCCCCGGGGAAATGTCCTTAGTTCCTATCACTGATCTCCAAAAACAACAATCAACTTATTTTGTGCAGGATATGATTCCTACCACTAATATGTTTTCCCCTTTGATTCAAGATTTACCAGGACTCTTTGATATCTTTCTCAGTCAAACGCTTCATTGACGTCAGATACAAACACTCTCACCACACCTCTGGAACTCATCTTTTTGATACATATTTGGAACAAGACTCAGTCTGTCAGATTGGTCAGTAAGTGGTGATACCAAGTTATTATTGGTGATAAACACTGAAGTAGCCCACTTGCAGTACATTGTGTGCCTTGGCTGCTTTCAATTATGCTCCCATTTTGTGCTCAGCACAGTGGAACACAGATACATAGTTGAGTGAGAACAGTCTCAACAGTGCTGAACTACTATCTACCTCTTTGATGTCCTTCAGACTGTCCTTGACCGGACTTTGCTGCCTTTACCTTGCACTAAACGTTAGGCCCTTATCATGTATATATACACTGTAAATGGATCGATTGTAATCATGTATTGTCTTTCTGCTGACTGGTTAGCATGTAGCAATGTTACAAAATTTTGAGATTTAAAAAATCAAGTCTGCAATTTATCCCATCAGATAAAGCATAAAAAAAAGTTTAATTTGACACCTAATTCACTTTCATATCTTCAGTATTAAAAAAGTTATGGCCATTTTCATACTCGGAAATTAGCACCTTGTTCCCCATTGCTTTTCCATTGACTTAACTCAAAAACTGTGATCGAGGACAGTCAAAAGCCCATAACGTTCTTAAAAATTAAGAGAACTCAATGAAATGTTCAGTTATTATAGACTGAAGTATTCTGAAACAAATATGAAACAATCTTACTTGGATGACCTGAAATTAAAGCATGTAATTAGTTAGTTACCTAATTGTAGCTAATTACAAAATTAAATTATTAGATCTAAACATCTATCCATTTCTTAAGAAGAGATAAACATTTTTTAATTGCCTAAGTGCCCAAATAACATTCACACAATAATTCACAATATAACATGATTTTTAAATCTAATTTTCATGAATTTATAGGCCAAACTGAAGTAATTTAGTGTTTAATTCCCGTAAATTAATGGCCATTTAAATCAACTTGCGAGTGTGTTTTTGTGGAACGCGATGGATTGGAATGTTGCGGTTTGCGGTGAATTTAACCCCCAGTCGGCAGGAAAAATACTGCCGGTTCGTATCTTTTTTTTATCCCCTTTTCACAACATGAAATTTTGATTAAAGGCTTCCTAAGAACCACGTTTTTATGTAAAAATAAACTGTGTACCTTCTTTTGTCCCCTACGTAAGGTCCGTCCTGTTGTCAGCGTTCACGGCTTTAGAATACGATTTTTAATTCACTCGTGCTAATAAATGATCCAGCGTAGTTTAAAAATAGCTTCATAAAACAAATGTCGGAGCGATTTCTCTTTAGTAACTAAATCCCCTGAGATTGATCAGTTTGAATTGTCTGGAGAAAAACGGCATTTTAAACGCGCCCCCCTGTCAAAGGCGCCAAAGTCGCGCACACGGGCAGTGGCAGAACTGCAGCGCCGCAAAAGGTAAGTTTGGTAACATACCTATAGCATGCAACAAAAAGCTTTTCACTGTACCTCGGTGCACGTGACAATAATCTAAATTTAACTAAACTAACAGTAGGAAGTAATCTGGAGAAGGTTTCCTTTCCCAAGTTTAACCTGCTGCTATGGGATTTCATGGAATCCAGAATCAATGTTGAGGACACCATGGGCGACTCCCTCTTATATAGTTCTGAGGAAGTATTATATAATAGAACCGCTTGCATAGTGACTTTTATATAAGCTAGGTAATTTGCAAAAGAAAAGCTTAAGGTTTTCCTAACAAAATAAAGTACAAAGAGACACATACACATAGGGAAAGATGAATCAAAACATGGAGGCCTGAACCTGCTTAGCTTCCTTTATTGCTTTGAGGCAATTGTATCGCTGGAGGAAATTGTATTTGATATGACTTTGTGTTGAAGAATGGATAGCTGAATAGGGGCCTCTTCTTAGGCCAGAGGTCAACTGCGTTCTCTATGGTACATTCTTAAGCTGTGAGGTTTATGCTGAGTTTGAGATAGAATTCAAGGCTGAGAGATAATAGACCCTGTGGTTGGTCTTGGCTATGTTGAATTATAATGAGGTTGTGATAAGGGATTGGATGTACATGAAGGGAAGTAGTTGCTTAGGAGAGGAAGATAATTAGATTGATGGATATGTGACATTCCTATGTTTATAGAAAGTTGAAGAAGCAGATGTAATTCTGATGTAATGGTCTGAGTTGTGAATTTACACTTTGTTCTGTAACATTTCATGTCCTCCAAAAGAGGACATGACTTTAGAATTAAGGGACAGAGGTTTAGGGGTAACATGAGGGGGAACTTCTTTACTCAGAGAGTGGTAGCGGTGTGGAATGAGCTTCCAGTGGAAGTGGTGGCGGCAGGTTCGTTGGTATCATTTAAAAATAAATTGGATAGGCATATGGATGAGATGGGTATGGAGGGTTATGGTATGAGTGCAGGTAGGTGGGACTAAGGGAAAAAAGTTGTTCGGCACGGACTTGAAGGGCCGAGATGGCCTGTTTCCGTGCTGTAATTGTTATATGGTTATATGGTTATTTGTAAAAGGCCTTGTAGAGAGATTGGAAATACAGCTCCCAGAGATAGGAGGAAAAGGGGCTGCAAATTAGAATTAAGTTTCTCCTGGCACCACACACTTATTAACTAAGTTGACAGATTTATGACCCATGCATGCTTGGTTGGGAGATGTGTGTTTTGAACTTAGAAACTGTAATTCAGCAAACCTATATAAATAATGTTTTAAATACATACGTAATAGTAAAATTGTGGTGAAACAAATTATGAAATGTATTGTCTTAGTGGGAATGTAAACATTAGACTTATAGAAATTGTTTAGATTTATAGAAATATCTTTCTATTTGGTATGGAAAGTGTGTATGACTTACTTTCTATTTGGTATGGAAAGTGTGTATGACTTGTGTGATCATTGTACTACATATGTATCTTATATTTTGAGGAATGGTCTTTGATAATTGAGCCTACTGGGGTTTTGCTGTGTTGAAATAAAATAATTCTAAAGCAAAGTTATACCACAGGCAAACGAAGGCTGTAATGAGGCCAGGGAAGGGGGATCATGTGACTGATGTTGTAAATCACCAGAAGGACTCAGATGATTGGTTACTAGCTTGTCATACCCTCTGTATCTGAAATGTCTAATACCTATATAAATGCCATGAGTTTGCATCAAAGTTACTCCTCTCTGGACCCGCCCCAGGGCATCAGCTCCGTGTTGGAAGGTTCAAGAGACTAGTCTCAGCTGATAAAGAATCGATTTCAACATCTACAAGTGTTTGGGTCAAGTTGACTTTAGATTGACAAAAGAACTCAGTTTAACACTTCTGTGCCACCTTCTTTGATAGATCAATCAAGCTGGTGAGACAAGACATTACAACAATTGTTGTGGAGCAATCTGTGTAAAAAACTTGTCTTGTAAATCTCCTTTAAACTTTCCCCCTCTCACCTTAAAATCTATGCACTCTACAATTTGACATTTACATCCTGGGAAAAAGACTGACTATTCAACCTTTCTACGCCTTCGTAATTTTATAAACAGGTCCTCCCTAACTTACAAACGCTTAACATATGTATAGCCCGTACATACGAACGAGCATTTGAGAGGCCAGCGGTATGGATTTGTCAGCTGCTGTTGAGCTGCAAGCATCTTCTGCCCTGTTGCAACTGGGTTTCTGACTTTCTAGCTGTACAGGTTACAAATAGTTCACAGCAACAAACATTACTATAACCTGGGGACGTCCTGTATGATGCCCCTCAATCTCCAATGCTCCAAAGAAAATAGTGCAAGTTTATCCGACCTTTCCTTGCAACTCATGCTCTCCATCTATTGCATCAAGTGATGGCTCACACTGATTGTCGCTGGACGCTTGTGTCCTTTTCAGGATGGACAATGACAACGATGTCAACATTTGAAACATGGAGCTGGACACGAAAGAAGAAGAAGATGCTCTGCAATACAGTTCTTCATATTTAGATACCAATCTCCAGTTGTTATGAATAGGACTTTGAAAGGTTTGCGGTGCAGGGAGCTGTGTTCAAATTCAGTGACTAGGTTGATAATGAATAGTTTGACCAGTTTTATGCTCTTCCATTTCAATATGGCAGTGGGTGGCTTACTAGATCACATTGGAGACCATTTAAGAGACAACCACATTGGTAGCAAAATCGACAGGAACACTCAGCAGGTCCGGAGGCATGTATGGAAAAAGGAACAGCGGCAACAGAATCAACATTTCAGGCCATTGACCAGAGTTAATGACCAGAAATACTGATTGTATTTCTCCCTCCATGAATGCACATTTCCAACATTTTCGGGTTTCTCATCATCACAGTTTTTTCTTCAACCATGTAGAAAACCTACAACTTTTGCAACTTTGTGAATTCTCTATTGAAATCCACCAGGATTGTATTAAATTAGATTTTTAAACAAACAGATCTTTGGTTAATCGGGACATTGTTCAACATAATGAATTTGAGCCTCTAAACAATCTCCCGAGAAATTTCTACTTTAGTTTTAGAAAACATAGAAATGTAGAAAAATAGGTGCAGAATATCGAGCCAGCACCACCATTCAATATGATTATGGCTGATCATATAAAATAGTCATGCCTACTATGTTCTGTTGTGCTGAAGCAAAGCAAGAATTTCATTGTCCTATCAGGGACACATGACAATAAACTCTCTTGAATCTTGAATCTTGAAAATCAGTACCCCATTCCTGCTTTTTCCCCATATCCCTTGATTCCTTCAGCCCTAAGAGCTAAATCTAACTCTCTCGTGAAAACATCCAGTGAATTGGCCTTCACTGCTCTCTGTGGCAGAGAATTCCACAGATTCACAACTCTCTGGGTAAAAATGTTTTTCCTAATCACAATCCTAAATGGCCTACCCCTTATTATTAAACTGTGACCCCTAGTTCTGCACTCCCCCAATATCAGGAACATTTTTCCTGCGTCTACTCTGTCCAATCCTTTAAGAGTTTTCTATGTTTCTACAAGATCCCCTCTCATCCTTTTAAATTCCAGTGAACACAAGCTCAGTCGACCCATTCTTTCATCATATGTCAGTCCCGTCATCCAGGAATTAACCTGATGAACCTATGCTGCACTCCCTCATTAGCAAGAATGTTCTTCCTCAAATTAGGAGACCAAAATTGCACACAATACTCCAGGTGCGATCTCACCAGGGCTCTGTACAACTGCAGTTTGGACAAGTGTCATTTTTGAGTGAAGTGACAAAAAGTACAACACCTTCCCACCCAAGTAATCGACTTCTAAGTTGTTAAATGTTTAGTTTAGCTTATTATTATCACACGTCCAGTCACAGTAACAGCATAGTGTTCGTGCTTCTCGCTGCATTGATGCAACTTATCTCTATCAGAGTGTTCAGGACAAAGTTTCCTGCAAATTTAATTATCATTGAAGATGAGATTCAAGGCAATTTCTGGACCCTATTTTGCCTAAATTAAGAGTTTAATGCTCTTCCAAACAAATTACTCAAAATGTACGCTGGGTATCACAGATATTTGATTGATTTATTCGGTATAGCATTGTACCACAACAAATATAGGAAAGGTCGGGAGATGTCAAATCTTGTCCCGTTGGGCTATCTGAGCAACCTCAGAGACAGATTCTGTGGCTAGGTCACACCAGCATGCTTTTAGTTACAACATTCATATCAGATTTTGTTGTTTGATCACGCAGTATCAAAGAAACTAAAAGAAGATTAAATTTATACTGGAAAATATGACAGGGTCTCCCAAGTGTAGTTCCCAACAAGGCAACAGCTGGGAATGAAGGATATAAAAGTTCCAAGAGCAATTGGCTTATGACGGGAAAACCGTGAAATATGATTACCGTAAGCTGAGATGTGACACTAATAGAATTCTGAATCAAATTTGGATGAGGTGCTCCAATTTCTATCTTGGGGTCTTTCCATTCCCTTCAGGTTTCCCCAAGTCCATAAAATTGCTTTCCTCCTTACTGCTTTTGTGTCCAGAACTTCCTGCCGGAGTTGTATTGTTGTTGATGATGACCACATCACATTAAATGATCGTCAACATTACTGGAAATTATTGAGAAACAAAATGTAGTTGACTAACCAGGAAATATTAACGCCAGGAAATAATTCCCAAGTGAGGAAGGTTTATCCGGATATTTTCCTTCTGACAGAAATATGTCACTTCTACAGTGACGGGCACTCCAACGTTTATTGAATTTGTGTTGTCAAATAATAATCACATTATCAATGAAAATCCCCTCAAACACCACAGGCAATCAACTTGAAACTCAAGGGTGTTATTACAATCTACACATTCAATCCTTACTTGATGCCTTGTGCAGATGGTTATAGCATGTTGCCCAGACTATCATCAGCATATGCAGATATCTGATCCTGTCTCTCACTCAGCCATGTCACAATCAACCCAACTTATTTTTTGATGTTGTTCATTGATAGAGCATAACACAGCTTTTGATTGGAATCTATTTCACAATATATCACATGGAAATCTAATTTCTAATCTTGCTTAATGTTTGCCAAATGTTCATCAGTAATTTTCTTTGTTTTGTTTAGTGCAGTTCAGTTTAGAGATACAGCAAGAAAACAGGCCCTTTGGACCACCAAATCCACGCCGACCATTGATCACTCGTTCACACTAGTTCCATGTCATCCCACTTTCCCACATGCTAACATTAGGGTACTACAGAGACCAATTGGCCAACACACCGCACGTCTTAGGGATGTGGGAGGAAACCGGAGCACCCAGAGGAAACCCACCCGGTCACAGGGTGAACTTGCAAACTTTTCCACCTAGACAGAGCCTAAGGTCAGGATCAAATGTGGGTCTCTGGTGCTGTGAGACAGCAGCTCTAACAGCTGCGCCACTGTTTCTATAATGTAAAACATTAAAACAAATAGTGAGCCAGGAAAGAGCAGCATATTTTTTCAGTAAATTTCTCCTTTCCTGCCATCTGATTCAATTTAATTATTATTTAAAAATGAAAGCTGAGAAATAAGGCCTATGCAAGACCTATGAAATATTTTACTTTTCTCACCAGTGGGATGACCAGGTACATTTAATATTCCAAGTGACTACATCATAATTAGGATTCTTACAATATTCTTATTTTTCTGACAACTCAGACTGTAAATGTACATATTGTCACTCTCTCTCTATATTGCATTATAATATTCAGGTGTGGTTTATTTCTAAAGAAATCCTGTTAATCGCTTCAAAATCTTGTGCTGGTTACATATCATTGTTAATCATTCAAGGTGGCACCGTTAACTATCAGCAACATAGACTTGCCAGCTGTATCTTATTAGAAAATATTAAAACGAATGAATTGTTGAGCCAGGAATTCATTTTGTTCCAATCTGCTAATAGAACTTTCTCAAGGAGCTTTTTTGAATGCAAAATTTACGTAATCAATCAGCAAATTGTGCAATTATATTCATTAGGAGGATATTTTTGCAATGATGAAAAAATACATATTCCTAACAATTGGCCAGAGAACTATTTTCACGATATTTAAGGCTGACAGTTCCGTGTTGCATTGAATTAGTTCAGCACTCTTGGAGCTGTTATCTATCTGTTATAGAGCTGTTATCTATCATACCTAATGTTAAACATATGCCAAACATAAGTAAACTAAGGGCAATAAAATAACCAGGGAAAGGATAGGGCCATTATAGACAAAAGTAGCAATCTGTGTCTCGAGCTGAACAATGTAGACAAGTTCTTAAATGGATACCTCATCTGCAGTCTGTATGGAAAAGGAATTGTGGTGGAGAATTCACGGAAGGGGAGGATCATGGAATTCTGGAGCATATTGCCATTGAAAAGGATGTGTTAAGATCGGAGCTGACTTAAAAGTGGATAAATCTCCAGACCGTAATGAAATGGAGGCAAATGAGGAGATTGCTAGAATCTTGACACAAATTTTCAATTTCAGTCTGAAGAAGCGTCTCGACCCGAAACGTCACTCAATCCTTCTCTCCAGAGATGCTGCTTGTCCCGCTGAGTAACTCCAGCATTTTGTGTCTACCTACAATTTTTCATTTTTTTTCTAGCCTCAGATAAAATGCTAGCTGACTGGAATGCCTTTGTTAAAAGTGGTAACAAGGGTAAAGCAAATTATTACAGTTCAGGAAGACTAATATCAGTGGTAGGGATGTAATTGGAAAAAAATCAGAGGGACAACATTAAACTGCACTTGAAGTAGGGACTAATCTGCAATAATTCAATGTGGCTCTGCTAAAAGGGGGACCCTGTGTGAATAATTTGATTGCATTTATTTGATCTGGTGAGTAAATGTATCAATAAAGATACTCTTTATAGACTTCAGTAAAGAATTAACCAGGTTCCCCAGGGCAACTAGGCAAATTGGATCTGAAATTGGCTTCATGATAAGAGGCGATGATTGAAGGTTGTTTTATAATTGGAAGCTTGTCACCAGTGGGTGTACATACAACAATCACTGCTGGGAACCTTGCTATACGGAACATTCTGGTGGCAAGTGTAGGAGGATTGTGTGTTTGCAGTTGACACACAGACTGGTGGATGCATTGATGGTGAAAAGGAATGTCTTTGGTTACAGTGCAACACTACTCAATTGGGCAGATAGGCAGAGATATGCCAGGTAGAATTAATTCCTGAAGAATATGGTTTGATGCATTTTGTTCAGACTCAAAAGGCTAGAACATAAACAATGAAAAGCAGAAACCTAATGAGTATATACAAACAATTGGAACAAAGTGCAAGGATGCCTGAAGCAGAGGTAGATAAGGCAGTTACGAATGCATGAGAGTTACTTGCCTCATAGAATATGAGGAAATAGATTACGAAACAACTAATTAGGCCACAACTCAAGTACTGTCTGCAGGTCTGGTCTCCACATTACAGGAAAGATGTGATTACACTTCAGTGGTTGCAAAGGATACTTGCCAGAATGGAGTACTTCAGCTGTGAGGAGAAACTTGATAGACTGAGTTTGCTTCCTTTGGAGTGAAGAAGACTCGGACTCGAAGTCTACAAAGGCACGAAGGGCTGAAGGGCCTACTCCTGCACCTATTTATTTATTTTTTTTTTAAATCAGGGATATGGTTGGAGTAGATAATGAGAAATGTTTCCCTTTACTAGAGATGCTATCAGAAAAATTGCATAGATTCAAGGTTAAAAGCATACGAGATTTGGTAGTAATTTGAGGAAGAATTTATTTGCCCCAAGGCAGGTTGAAATTTGGAATGCACTGGGGATAGTGAAAGCAGACACATAACATTTAAGAAGTATCTACGTGAGCATTAGAAACACTGTGGTACAGTAGGTTATGTGCCTAGCACTGGGAAATTGGATTAATTAGATAGGTACGATGGCTATCAAGTACATGGTGGGCTGATAGGCCAGTTTCCAAGCGATATAACTTTGTAGTCTATGCCTGCTCTTTTAGATGAATGTAATGGGCTGTCCACATGTTTGACATCAGATGCCCAAGACAAGCATTCTACTCTGCTTTCTATCACAGCATGTTTCCTTGAATTCTGGAGTTGTGCAGCACAGACCCACCATGTCAATGCCAACCATTGTACCTAACCATTTCCTTTTACCCACATTTGGTCCATGGCCTCCATCATTAAAATGATTCCATGCCAAGAAAATGCTTGTTGGATTCCTCAAAATATCATTAGAAAAAGGTATCTCCTTGCACCTCCTCCAACCTCATCTACTGTATCCGTTGTTCAAGATGTGGACTCGTATACATCGGCGAGACCAAATGTAGACTAGGCGATCCTTCGCTCAATCTGCCTGAACCTACCTAGTCTCCCAGTTCTAAACACTTTAATTCTCCTTCCCATTCCCCCACAGACCTTTCTGTCCTGGGTCTTCTCCATTGTCAGATTGAGGCTAAATGCAAATTGGAGGAACAGCATCTCATATTTCACTTGGGCAGCTTACAGGCCAGTGGTATCAATTTTGATTTCTCTAACTTCAAGTAACCCCGGCATTCCCTCTCTCTCTATCCCTCCCCCACCCAAGTCACACCAGCTTCTCATTTTCACCAACAAACAGCTAACAATGGCCTGTTTCCTTTATCATTGTTACTTTTTTGCATGTCTTTCATTCTTTGTTCTTTATCTCTCTACTTCATCGTCTTGCCCTGGTTGAAATTTACGTCATTCATTCATTCATCATCGTTGAAAACATTAGCAATGCAGTGGTGCTGGTTTCCAACGGGAATGGTGACAGATGCACCACACATCTCTGTCCTCCATTTCCTGCAGACCTCCGCCACTGGAAGTATAGGATTTTGGTATGTGTGCTTTATCATCATTCCTGACAATGGAATGTACGACAGTGATCGCAACTTCTACTGAAGTGTGGATGACCGTTGGCTCGCTAAAAACTCATCTGCCCTTTGACAGATCTTGTGTTTGATCCTGCTGGCGGTCCACAGCCCTCTCCTCACCTGACAAACAAGGTGGGGGAGACGGTTTAGTCGCCGACTATCCGACCATGGAGCAGGTAGCACGGGATTACATGGTACCCGTGGCGGGGGAAACTCGTCCTTAAATATGAGTCATCATTAAATACAGGAGAGGTGCCAGAAGACTGGAAGGTGGCAAATGTTGTACTTCTTTTCAAGAAGGGCTGCAGGGAAAATGCTGGGAAGTATAGGCCGGTGAGCTTAACATCTGTAGCTGGTAAGTTACTGGAGAGTATTCTGAGGGATAAGATATACAGGCATTTGGATGAGCAAGGGCTGATTAGGGATAGTCAGTATGGTTTTGTGCATGGGAGGTCGTGACCAAAAAGGGTGTTGAGGGCACAGCTGTAGATATTGTGTACATGGACTTCAGTAAGCTGTTCGACAAGGTTCCGCATGGTAGGTTGCTCTGGAAGGTTAGATCGCATGAGATCCAATGAGAGATAGCTGAATGGATAGCAAATTGGCTCCGTGGAAGGAAGCAGACGGTAATGGTGGAAGATTGCTTCTCAGAATGGATGCCTGTGACGTGGTGTGCCTCAGGGTTTGGTGCTGGGCCTGTTACTATTTGTCATCTACATCAATGATTTGGGTGAGAATATACAGGGCAAGATTAGCAAGTTTACTAATGATACAAAAGTTTGTGGTTTTGCAGATAGTGACGATGGTTATGAACGATTGCAGCAGGATCTGGATCGATTGTCCAGGTGAGTGTGTGAGAAGTGTGAGCACTTTGGGACGTCAAACAAGGGCAGGACCTACACAGTAAATGGCAGGCCTCTGAGTAGTGTTGTAGAGCAGAGGGATCTATGAGTACAGGTGCATGGTTCCTTGAAGGTCGAGTTGCAGGTAGATAAGGTGGTCATAAAGACTTTTGGCACTTTGGCCTTCATCAGTCAGAGTATTGAGTATAGAAGTTGGGAGGTCATGTTGCAGTTGTATAAGACGTTGATGAGACCACATATAGAATATTGTGTTCAGTTCTAGGCACCATGTTATAGGAAAGATATTGTCAATTATGAAAGGGTTCCGAAAAGATTTATGAGGATATGGCAGGACTAGAGGGTGTGAGCTATCGGGAGAGGTTAAGTAGGTTGGGTCTCCATTCCATGGAGCGCAGGAGGATGAGGGGAGATCTTATAGAGGTATACAAAATCATGAGAGGAATAGATCAGGTAGATGCACAGTCTTTTGCCCAGAGTAGGGAAATGGAGGACCAGAGGACAAGGTGAAGGGGAAAAGATTTAATAGGAATCCAAGGGGTAACTTTTTCACACAAAGGGTGGTGGGTGTATGGAACAAGCTGCCAGATGAGGTAGTTGAGGCTGGGACTATCCCAACATTTAAGAAACAGTTAGACAGGAACAATGGAAAGGACAGGTTTGGAGGGATATGGACCAAGCGCAGGCAAGTGGGACCAGTGTAGCTGGGACATTGTTGGCCGATGTGGGCGAGTTGGGCCGAAGGGCCTGTTTCCACACTGTATCACTCTATGACTCTCTCTTGTTTCCCTTATCACTAACTAGTCTGAAGAAGGGTCTTGACCTGAAACATCACGCATTCCTTCTCTCCAGAAATGCTGCCTGAGTTACTCCAGCTTTTTGTGTCTATCATTGGCAAAATGTTGGCATCCTCAGTGACTCAGCTCATGCTCAAATTTCCAAGAAACATCTGGGATGGCACAGAGAACTTTGAATCACTCCATGTGAGATTTTAGATGCCAAGTGTAAATAGCAGCACGGGGATGAATTAAGTAAGTTTATTGGCCAAGTATTCACATACTAGGAATTTGCCTTGGTGCTCCGCCCACAAGTGACAACATGACATACAGTGACAGTTAATCCTGTCAAGTTCCAGTTGCACCTCCTTCAACAGTATCTGTAGATCTCACAATGCTCATTAGTCACCCCAGATCCCAAAAGAAGCAAATTATCTAACCCCAAGGATATTTACCAAGAAAGAAATCACCATAACAGATAATCTGTATATCTGCTATGTAAACTGGTTGCAGCATATTCCAAATTAGAACAAATGTGATTGCACTGCAAACGTATACACGTTTTATGATGATTTGAGGGTGTAAAAAGTACATTATAATTGCAAGTGTCCCTTATTTATTCCAAAGAAACTGCAAACTGAAGAGGCATTGATGCACTGCTCGTGTATTAGCCTTTGGCTTACTGCATTTCAATGATCTTCATTTCAATGTTTCTTCCACACTCAAAACATGGAAGGTCACACACGTGTGTGTGTGTGTGTGTACACACTGAATGGAAAGGTGACAGCTTGCCATGCAGTTTGGAAGGAGGATGGTTGTTGGACCTATGCTGTCTGGAACATCCCAGTACAGTGCAGCAGAGTATTTTTCTTGAACAAAATTTCTCCTGAAACCTGTATTGGTCTATTAAAGGTATCAGTTAAACATTAAGCCTAATAGAAAATGTTTTTTTATTTGCAAATTTCAGAGCCCCGAGTGCCAATGGACTTTACTGCCAAATAAAATATTTCCAGAATGATAACGTGACAATTTGTACTGAAATAGTATTTCCGACAAAGTCACATAAGACATTTTCCGCGTGTGTTTATTTTAAAGAAACGTGTCGTTTACTTTCAATTCTTAATTTATATTGGTAGTGATAGAAAGTGCACCTTAAGTTGCATCAAAGTTTTCAAACAGTAGAAGATTTATTTCTACTGAAGTGGTCACTTGAAAGTAAAAATCCCAGCAACTATTCGCAAAAGTTCATGCAAACGCCGGCGTTGGAGGCGAGTCTGTGCGAGGCCTACGGTGCTCTTCCAATCCCCGGTGTTTCCTGCTTCCCGCCGGCGCTCTCACCTGAGCTCGGGCGCGTTGATCATTTTCCTCATGTCGGCGGCGAAGGAAGCGAGGTTTCCCCACAGGCAAGCGGGCTGAGGCGGCCCGGCCATGGCTACGGCACAGCCTTTGCAGAGCGGAGAGCAGGGGAAATGAGATGGAATCGGGTAGCGGAAAAAAGGGTTAACGAGAAAATAAAACAAGAGAAGGAAATGGGAAAAAAGAACAGATGCAGGGAGGAAAATAGAGGGAGGATACTAATACAAGGAAAGCAAGTTAGAAGGTGGAGAGAGAGAGAGGGGAAGCAACTAATGATTTTTTTTTCCCTCTGTGAAGAATACAATTTGCAATTTAAATGTACAGCAGTCAGTGTTGCAATGGGGGAAGCACTGTTCTACCCTACCCTGGGCACAATCTTTTGAATGGGATGTTAAACTGATACCCCTTCCGCATAAATGCAAGCTGTATTTTGGACTAAGGCAGGTGGTTTTCTTTGGAGGATACTGTTAACGGCAAGACTCTCACAGCACTGATGTACAGAAAAATCTTGGGCTCCAAGTCCATAGCTTCCTGAAAGTGGCAGCACAAATAGATAGTGTGGTAATGAAGATGCATGGTATGCTTGCCTTCATTAGTCGTGGCATTAATTGTAAGCGTCAAGCAGTCATGTTGCATCTTTATAGGATAGTATAGTAACTTTATAGGACTTTGGTTAGGCCCATTTGGAGTATTGTTTGCAGTTCTGGTCACCCCTTTACAGGAAGGAAGTGGAGGCTTTGGGGAGAGTGTAGAATGTGAAATATATATATCTTCTAGATGTGCTGGGATGCATCCTCAGTGATGTGACCTGGGGTCATCGGGTGTTTCAGGTCTCACAACATTAGACACCATCGCCCAGGCCACCCAGCCGGGGTTGATCAGGCCCCAACTTGCGTCCCAGCAGCAACCGCCCATGGATCAGCCATCTTAATAACTACTCGGTAGGGCTTGGGAGACTCTAATGCGTGGAGGCACTGGGCTCTGTGGGGTGAGTCCTGGCCAGGCTCCTCCTGCGTCTCACCAGGATCATTGCCTGTGCGCTGCACCTCTTTCTCCTTCTCCGAGCATTTCATTCTCGCCTGATGGATTTTTAGGCCACGGTGGTTCATTAGGCCTTTCCGTAGCTTTGTTGGGTGTCTTTCTCATGAAAGACACAGACTGGGGTGCTAACCCAGCCTGTCCCGGGTGCCATCTTTCCGTGCCGTCAACTGTCTCTCCAGTAGTCACCAAACTATTCTTGGTTGTCACCCAGTCTATTCCTAGGTGCCACTGGCTGAGCCGGACTTCAATGTGAGGTTCACCAAAATTCTATCTGGATTGGAAAGTATTCACTATAAGGAGAGATTGGACAAACATGAATTATCTTTTCTAGGGTGTCGGAGGCTGAAGGGAGACCTGATAAAAGTATATCAAATTATGACATGCAAAAATAGGGTAGACAGTCAACTGTTTTTTTCCAGGGTGGAAATGTCAAAGACCAATGGGCATAACTTTAAGGTGAGAGGGAGAAAGTTTAATGGAGATGTGCAGGGCAATTTCTGTTTACACAGAGTGGTGGGTGCCTGGAACACACTGCCAGGGGTGGTGGTAGAGGTATTTAAGAGGCTTTTAGACACATGGATATAGTGGGAATGGAGAAAACTGGATTATGTGCAGGGCTGAAGGGCCTGTTCCTGTGCTGTGCTGTTTTGCATTAACACGTTTGGGGACGTCCACGTGGACCTTATACGACCTGTAATAAGCAGGGACTGTATTTTTACATACCCCAATTTGTCAAAATTAAATCTGATCTTCATCATTAAGAGATGGACTGTGCAAAATCTAATTAATTTACTTTAAAATGCATCACATTATGCGGTACAGTCACACATTCTCCGGAAAGTTTGCTCACACATTAAACGTTTGTGCCCCGTCACTCCTGGAAAAGAAACATGTGATGTTGATACAAATAGAGCCTGCTGTAACTGATGCCTCTGTTAACATTGATAATTTTATCTTTTAGCATTGTTTATTTTAGTAAATTAAATATTGTCTTTAACTCATTAACAGTTTTCTGATGGTGAGAAAGGAATAATGGAAACATTATGAGATGAGAACTAGATTTAAAGATTTTCAATACATTCTCTTAACCAAAGATCCATAAACAGGATTGTCCTGGTACACCATTTACCTCTGCCCGCTCTTACCCACTGAATTTATCTCTTTGTATACCTCAATACTATCCTGCCTCCTCTTGTTCAGTCCCTTCCAACCTACATCAAGTCAAGTCAAGAGTCAAGAGAGTTTTATTGTCATGTGTGATTGACATTGAAATTCTTGTTTGCTGCAGCACAACGGGATATTGTAGGCATAAGTACAGAACAGATCAGTGTGTCTATATACCATAGACCATATATATATATACACATAAATAAACAGATAAAGTGCAATAGGCTGTTATAGTTCAGAGTTTGGTTGAAGTTGTGTTTAATAGTTTGATTTGCTGTGGGAAGAAGCTGTTCCTGAACCTGGATGTTGCAGATTCACATCACTTACTTTCCCCGAGTCACCTCACTCTCCCTGCATCATTGTGGCAACTTTTAATTCCCTGGTCCCCACCTCTTGGACCACTGGACATCATCCATTCACCATGGACATCCAATTTTTTTACACCTTTATCCCTCTATATGATCTTAAGACCCTCTGCTTCTTTCTGAATCAAAGATCCGACCAGCTTCCTTCCACTAACACTCTCATCCACCTGGCAGAACTTATTCTTACCGTGAACTTTTCTTTTGATTCCCCTCACTTTCTATAAATTAAAGGTCTTGCCATGGGCACTTTTAGTTTAGGTTAGAGATACAGCACAGAAACAGGCCATTCGGCCCACCGAATCTGTGTCAACCAGCAGTCAACGCACATTAACACTATCCTACACACATTAGGGACAATTTACACTTATACAAAGATAATTAACCTACAAACCTGTACATCTTTAGAGTGTGGGAGGAACCGAAGATCTCGGAAAAAACCCACAAGGTCACGGGGAAAACGTACAAACTCCATACAGACAGTACTCATAGTCAGGATCGAACCTGGGTCTCTAGTGCTGCAAGCGCTGTAAGGCAGCAACTCTACCACTGTGCCTGCACTTGCATTAGACCTAGCTACGCCTGTATTTTTGTTGGCTAATTAGAATTGTCCTTGTTCCCAACCTTCACAATTCTTTCTTTGGCACATCAAAGACTGCATTGCTGATTTTTTCTGCACTCATGTGGAACTCATCAATATTATCACCTTCACTACAAACTTCCACCTTGCTGTCAAATTCACTTGGACCATTTCTGATATCTCTCTCCATTTTCTGAATCACTCTGTCTATATCTCAAGAAACAAACTATCTGCTGATATTTACTATAAAACCACTGTTACCCACAAGAGGGCTATGGGCCCATTGATTTTAAGATCTTGTGCTGATAGTAATTTTCTCACTAATGTTAGAACATGCAATCTACTAGCAAACTGCATCACCCATAATGGCTCATTAACATTCGATATGCTTCAGATGCCTGCCATCCAGATCACTGTGAATGGTTTAATTAAAAGAGCCAAACTAAATTAACATTGCTTCAGCAATTCCCTGTTTACCAAAATGCAATGCCATGAGTGCAGTAACATTTTTCTCAGGAACTGCACTCACTTATATGCAGATCCCAGGTGGCCATTATCAGTCTGAAGAAGGGTCCCGACCCAAAACGTCACCGATCCATGTTCTCCAGGGATGCCATCGGACCCTCTGAGTTACTCCAGCACTTTGTGTCTTTAGTTTTGTAAACCAGCATCTGCAGTTCCTTGTTTCCACACTTGACCATAATTGCTGCATGATTCCAGAGGGGGTCGGGACCTCCACCAATGACCAAAATCTGACCAATAAACAATATTATAGGAGCAAAATGATGTGGATATTGTAAATCTGAATTAAAACACAGAAACTTCTGGAAAGATTCAGCAAATAAAGAATATGAATAATGACTGCTCAGTGGAACTGAAGATAAAACAAGTTTTAAGATTTAGGGAAATGGTTGAGGAGAGGAAAGAACAAAAGTGAAAGTTGTGTTGTAGGTTCAATGCAGAAGACATTAAATGACTAAAGGAACAACGGTACAAGGAATACAATTAACAAATGGATAGGAAAGGCTCAGAGGGACATAGGCCAAACGCAAGCAGATTGGACTAGTGTGGATGTGGTATCTTGGTTGGCATGGGCAAGTTGAGCCAAAGGGCCTGTTTCCTTGCTGTATGACTAAGCCAAGGAATGGTGTGGATGAGATGTACATGAGAATAGCAGCATTGATAGTTGATGTGTGTCAACTCAAGGCGATGTTATAGACACACAAGGAAGTGCAGATGCTGGTTAACGAAATACAACACAAAATGCAGGAGTAACTCAGCGCGTCCGGCAGCATCTCTGGGGATCATGAAAAGGTGATGTTTCGGATCAACACCCTTCCAGAAGTGTTGAGTCAATCCAACACTTTGTGTCTTTTGCTGTTATAAATAGATAACCTTCCAACACTTCCCAAGTACGACAATCTTCTGAACAGTCACTTATATGTGAATTGAGTTCACACCCCCTGCAAGAATGTTTTAGATCCAAGTGGCCAATATGTCTGCAGAAGAAGAAATTAAAATGAATTACATTTTAAACCTCTCAAAGCTTCTAAGACATGCTGGTTGTCTGATATGTTGGCAAGGGAAAATGCCCAAACAAGTTTTTGATGAATGAGGGAAAAAAAATCATTTGTTTAAAAATTGGCCACACATATGAGTATGTAGAAATAATGCCAACTTCAGAATTAGACGCCTGTAGACCTCTCTAAAACTGCCAAGCCCCGACAAGTAGTAGCAACTTGAAGGGGTGGAAGGTACAAGAAGCACCAAATGTCAAACGTGTAACAGACATTGAAATAACATTTACGTCCAACTGGCCTTGGACCTTGAGAAAAGTTAATATTGTTCAGGAGGATTGCCATGGGGTTGAAGCTGTAACCTTGGAGACCTGTATGAATGACGAGTTGCCCAGACATGTGTAGCACCAATAGCTCAAGACTGCTTGCCTTCATGTGGTGCAGTGGTGCAATAAGCCTTGCAATCAGTGGTCAATTGTTTATCAGGTGGTCAATGCACTTGGTAGCGATTACGGCTGTTTTTTTAAATAATTTGCAGTCAGTTCAGGAGGCTTGAAGACACCAGATAACATCTCCATGGAAGTGTAAAACACTATTAAAAGCCAGTGTTTTCTACTCCAGTTTGGTCATTGCAGACAATTTTAAAGAAATATTACTTTTTTAACTTGGATTGCAGCAAGTTACCAGAAAGCAGTTGCTTTAATTTTCTCTGCAGGGTAAGATTCTTTAATTTTGATTTGTTGTTAATTTTATTTTCCAAATAGCCTTAGCTTTTATACATATATAAGTATTGGACTGTACAGAATTCCTAGCCATTAGATTTCTTTTTATCTATTGCAAGTTTCTTCCAGTGAAGAAAGGATGAAGGTATACATAACTAAGATTTTTAAAATGTTGAAACAGCTTAAGAAATAGTTCAATAAAGGTGCTGTGCTTTATTGGGATGACTTTAATATAGTAGGTTTAAAGATGAGTTTTGTATTTAGCATTGCCAGAAAACAATGAAATATTCATAAGTTTTGCAGACATTCATCCATGCATGACAGTGACAATATTGCTTATTTAAATCCAGCGTAATGAGGAGGTGTGCAATGCTCCATGTTACTCTTCACAATTCAGCAGGTAGCAGGTTCAAAATCTCAGTTGTAACCACTAGTGGTTTGAAATGAGCCTCGGTATTTCTCATGCACAGGTTTGGAAAACATTGGATCAAGTCATTTGTAGTAGTGCTGATTTACATTTGTATTTTAATGCCTCCAGCTTAGTTCAAATCTAGTCATTAGCCTAAGCTGGAAAATCTGTCTAGTAGAGGGAATAAGATACCAAGGTTTTGACTCACTTAGAAGCCGCTGAGGCCAGATGTTTATGTATTCAAATCCTTGTCTGGAACTTGAGCACGTAATTTAGGTTCATGGCTCAGTGGAGGAATGAAGATTGATTTAGTTTACATAAAACATTCAGGTAGATGCCATAGGTTTGCATAGCAATGCTTAAAGCGGACAAAACTCCTGTTTAATACAACTCTTTTAACAGAAATGGTCAAAGTATATTTATCTATCATGCGTATTTATTAACACAAATAAAGTGTTTAGGGCAGTGATTGAGATGGTTTATAAATCGCTCCTGAGATGCTGCTGCACCCGCTGAGTTTCTCCAGCTTTTTGTGTAACCCCCAAGATGGTTTATAACTTGGGTGGGTTGATTCTGCAGCAGGCTGTACTGTACTGCAATTATCAGAACAACTATGGCCACCCCTTTCTGAACACACCCTATGTCCTCAGTCATCATCTGAAGTTCATCTTGTTGCTTCCAGTGGCAGGCGATATTATAACATATAACCATATAACAATTACAGCACGGAAACAGGCCATCTCGGCCCTTCAAGTCCGTGCCGAACAACTTTTTTCCCTTAGTCCCACCTACCTGCACTCATACCATAACCCTCCATACCCATCTCATCCATATGCCTATCCAATTTATTTTTAAATGATACCAACGAACCTGCCGCCACCACTTCCACTGGAAGCTCATTCCACACCGCCACCACTCTCTGAGTAAAGAAGTTCCCCCTCATGTTACCCCTAAACCTCTGTCCCTTAATTCTAAAGTCATGTCCTCTTGTTTGAATCTTCCCTATTCTCAAAGGGAAAAGCTTATTCATTCCACTTCCTTTATTTCAGAGCATGGCAATGGGCTCACCTTAGAGGGCTACCCTCCCTGACCATTCACTTAGCCAAGCAAGGCTGTATGGTGCATCCTTCCCACATCATTAGTGTATTGTTCGACATTCGACATCTGGGTTAAACTCTATTGTGTATTGTGTTCATTTTATTCATATGACTGTTTGGTAACTCACATTTCACTGTACCAATTGGTGCATGTGATAATAAATGTGAACTTGAACTTGGGTCTCATTGGTACTAAAACTGCAATTTTAAAGCCGTTGTAAAAACAAAGGGACCTTGTCTGTTTAGTTGCAAATATTTCAGAGTTGCAGATGAAGTTGATATATTTACCAACATGGGCATAAGGTCCATTGCTTTTAAACTACAAATGTAAGGGAATTATGTTAAACCGTTGTAATTTATTGATTAAGCCTCAGCTGTAGCATTGAGCTAGGTTCTGCATAGTACAATTTTGGAAGGACATAAAGTCCTCTCTTCCTTCCCACAAACCTTTCTTCCGATCCAGTGTAATTTGGGAACGTGATACCCTGTGCAGATTAAATCCTTATTGGGCTGTACCATACAATGGGTGATTACAAATAACAACAGTGTTTTACATTTTCCTTGGCAAGAAGCCAATCATGTAAAATATAAGGTATAAAGATCATGTATAAAGGTAAGACCAATTCTGGAGTATGGTGTACAATTTTGGTCGCCTAATTATAGGAAGGATGTCAACAAAATAGAGAGAGTACAGAGGAGATTTACTAGAATGTTGCCTGGGTTCCAGCAACTAAGTTACAGGGAAAGGTTGAACAAGTTAGGTCTTTATTGTTTGGAGCGCAGAAGGTTAAGGGGGAACTTGATTGAGGTCTTTAAAATGATGAAAGGGATAGACAGAGTTGACGTGGATAAGCTTTTCTCATTGAGGGTAGGGAAGATTCAAACAAGAGGGTATGACATGAGAATTAAGGGACAGAAGTTTAGGGGTAACATGAGGGGGCACTTCTAACACAGAGAGTGGTGGCTGTGTGGAATGAACTTCCAGCAGAAGTGGTGGAGGCAAGATCGATTTTAACATTTAAAAGTAAAGTGGATAGGTATGTGGACGGGAAGGGAATGGAGGGGTATGGTCTGAGTGCAGGTAGATGGGACTAGGGGAAAATAAATGGTTGGCACGGACTGGAAGGGCCGAGAGGGCCTGTTTCCGTGCTGTAATTGTTATATGGTTATATGGTTATAAGACAGATTTTCAGACTTTACCAAGAGCTCTTTTATCTTCACATTCTGTTTCACAATATTCCATTTTGCTATTATCAAGATTTGTAATGAGATCAATACTGGGATCATTTAGAGTGGGACCTCAGACCATTATTTCTAATAGCAGACCACAATACAGAATTTGCTGAACAAAGATATATTGCACATTATATTGCGGAATAAATAGACAAGTTGAAACATTAATGAAGCATTGTCTTTACCTGTTGAAACATGTCAGCTTCCTTTGATAGCGGTAATGTTGTGATTGTCTTGGCAATGATTATTAATTTAACCCAGTGTAGGAGGTGCAGAGGGAACTGATAATCACAGGACCAAGCAGCTCTTACCTGTGCTGCATGTAGTTTAGTGTCCTGGAGCACTAAAATGCAACGTTGACCGCAATATAGCAGTTCACTCATAGCTTTTTCTGCAGTGAATTAAATCTTTACTCTGTTCAAATATTGGGTTTGAAAAATGTTTGAGATAAATGGAAAGGTTGAGAACGTTATGAGCCAAATGCAGGCAAATGGGACTATCTTAGATGTGGCATCTTGGTCGGCATGGTTGAGTTGGGCCGATGAGCCTATTTCCAAGCTGTATGAGTTTATGACTTAACTTTATTGCAATCCTGTGCTAGCCAGATTTTTAGTGAGAACAAAATGAAAATGAAAAGTTTTTTAAATATTTGCAGTGCAGTATTGTACAGTACAGTGCGGGGTTCAGTATTGATGTGGATAGAGAACTGGCTGGAGAACTATATATTAATGATCTGGATGAGGGAATTGAATGCAACATCTCCAAGTTTGTGGATGACACGAAGCTGGGGGGCAGTGTTAGCTGTGAGGAGGATGCTAGGAGGCTGCAAGGTGACTTGGATAGGTTGGATGAGTGGGCAAATGCATGGCAGATGCAGTATAATGTGGGTAAATGTGAGGTTATCCACTTTGGTGGCAAAAACAGGAGGGTAGACTATTAACTGAATGGTGGCCGATTAGGAAAAGGGGAGATGCAACGAGACTTGGGTGTCATGGTACACCAGTCATTGAAAGTAGGCATGCAGGTGCAGCAGGCTGTGAAGAAAGCGAATGGTATGCTGGCGTTCATAGCAAAAGGATTTGAGTACAAGAGCAGGGAGGTTCTACTCCACACCTGGAGTTTGCGTACAGTTTTGGTCTCCTAATCTGAGGAAATAGACTCGGCTTGTACTCGCTGGAATTTAGAAGATTGAGGGGGGATCTTATAGAGACTTACAAAATTCTTAATGGGTTGGACAGGCTAGATGCAGGAAGATTGTTACCGATGTTGGGGAACTCCAGAACAAGGGGTCACAGTTTAAGGATAATGGGGAAGTCTTTTAGGACCGAGATGAGAAAATTATTTTTCACACAGAGAGTGGTGAATCTGTGGAATTCTCTGCCACAGAAGGTAGTTGAGGACAGTTCATTGGCTATATTTAAGAGGGAGTTAGATGTGGCCCTTGTGGCTAAAGGGATCAGGGGGTATGGAGAGAAGGCGGGTACAGGATACTGAGTTGGATGATCAGCCATGATCATATTGAATGGCGGTGCAGGCTCGAAGGTCCGAATGGCCGACTCCTGCACCTATTTTCTATGTTTCTATGAGTCTGTATGAGTATGAGTGATGCTGTATGAGTCTATGACTCTAAATTTTATTGCAATCCTGTGCTAGCCAGATTTTTAGTGAGAACAAAATTAAAATGAAATGTTTTAAAACTATTTGCAGTGCAGCCCTCTGTGAAATAAAACCTATTTAATTTTATGACCGGTTTGGGTATTAGTAGTAAATCATTACACAACCAATGCAGTTGCTCATTTAAAATGTAAGGATGCTAACCGAGCTTAAAGATGATGTTGCAAGTGTAGAAACCATATGATTTTGGAAATAAAAATCTGGCTGTTTGTACAACAAATAACCAACCCATGATCATAATTCTATTATTGATGAAGGGTCTCGATCCAAAACCTCACCTATTCCTTTTCTTCAGAGATGCTGCCTGACCTGCTGAGTTACTCCGGCATTTTTGGGTCTATCTGCTGTGTAAATCATCATCTGCAGGTCTGAAGAAGGGTCTTGACCTGAAACGTCACCTATTCCTTCTCTCCAGAGATGCTGTCTGACCCGCTGAGTTACTCCAGGATTTTGTGTCTGTCTTCAGTTTAAACCAGCATCTGAAATTCCTTCCTACACATCGGCAGTTCCTTTTTACACATAATAATTTTATGTGATGAGTTGAAGATGTGTTCCATGACTACTGGAAAACAAATGTGGAGAGCTGACATGCAAATACAGCAAATCAACTGTGCAACTTTCTGAATAGATTTTTCCTCATTGCATGGAGCCAGACTGCAAATTCCCTATAGAACAGAAAATAGCTCTTTGGTATGTCCACCATGTTGATTGTACTCTCGTCACTGAGTCAGGAGATTGTTGATTCAAGTCCCATTTTATGGCCATCGATTAGAGAATTCAATGTTCATGCCTCTCTCATTCTTTAATTTTAAGTAACTTCATATCATACTCTCCTCCCCTCCCCTTCCCCCTTCATCCTTGCCTGCTTTTCTTCCACAGTCATTTTAAACTATTCCACAGTTTTCCACATTGTGTTTTTTATTAGATCACACCTTCCCTAGCCAACAATTTAACTGCCACTGGTAAGGAAAAAAATCCCATCCGTCTATCCTCCTCCCATCATGATCATTTTAGGAAGAGAGGGAGATCAGAGTCTCTTATCTCATTGCTAATACAATCTCTCTCGCGCACACACACACATATTTCTCTGCCAAAGAATCCTGGAAGTTGCCCATGTCTACCCGCTTTTGACAAAATACAAACTTGTAGCCTATTTTTCTCCTCAACTCTGAAGTGCACTGTTCAGAGTAATTAATACAGGAACGTACAAAATAAATCTGCTATTACATAATTATAAAGCAATGTAAGATCTGAAAATTAACATGAATCAGCAGTATTGAGCGTTGGCTAATTGATGGTGGGCCAGTTTTATACAGCCGACAAATACAGTCTATAACAATTTCCGGGAGCCATCAAGTGTATATATTTTAAGGAAGATTAACTGATATGCATTCTTTTGTTCTAAGATGATGTCATTTTACCACGTGCCTCTCTTATACATTCATGTACAAATCTACAATGTTCCTTTCTCTTTTCATACGAATATATCACATTCAGCAATTGCAGGATCTATTTGTAAAATGTTTTTTATCAGATGGTTAGATCATGCTAACCGTGCTTGAGTCTGTGGTGTTGTCATAACTTCTTGCCGTTATGAATGTGTGACATCCTGACTCAACTCACTGTTGACTCATAGCTCCTTTTCAGTAGTTTCCTCTATATCATCATTTAGAATAAATTTGTTGGAGGGAATTGTGTGCTTGACCTTGATAGAGCAGCACATGAAGACAGACTGGTGGAGCAATAATGAGTTTCCCAAACAAGTCGGTTTATTCAAGGCCTAAACAGTATCAACTGGGACACTCTCTGAGAGAACCCAAAGTGTCTCAATGCAATGCACCCAGTCTTTTTATATTCTCGCGACACAATGGTTACATGCGGATTTTACATTTTTGAAATAATTAATGTTATCAGCATTTCTTTCCAATCATTCATGCTTGTTTTCTCTTAGTCTAACCTTCAACTTTCTGGTCCCTATTAATTAATTTAAAAAAACATAATCCCATTTGTCTGACAAAGAGTGTAATAAAGAACCCTTCTTATCACAAATCAGCAGTTGCCCTCAGTCTGGTTTACAACATTCTATGCTTATCTTTACTCCAACTAGGTAAACCTTGTAGTCTAAGCACCTAAATCTATTTGTTAAAGAAGGAACTGCAGATGCTGGAAAATCGAGGGTACACAAAAGGCTGGAGAAACTCAGCGGGTGCAGCAGCATCTAAGGAGCGAAGGAGATAGACAATGTTTCGGGCCGAAACATTGCCTATCTCCTTCGCTCCTTAGATGTTGCTGCACCCGCTGAGTTTCTCCAGCCTTTTGTGTATCCTAAATCTATTTATTGCCTCTTTTAACATATCCTTTCAGTTACCTTCACGGGGTGGGAGATTTCAACCTTCATGTGGTCCGTCCTGTTTCGACAAATGCAATCAACTCGGCGTGCACAATCAAATAAGATCAAATAGAACAAGTTGTCCGACAACTTTAGGCTGTACACACCACATGCAAGAAGAAGTTACCTTCACTATGTTGGCTTATTTTCCCATTATGCTTCCCTAGTATGTACGTTCTGGGGTTCAACATATTACAAAGCTGAACAATGCTCTATAATTTACAGAACTTCCTACATTAAATTTATCATCATATCTTTCTCCAAAGTGTACCGATATGTCACTTGCTTCAACATTTGATCAACATGGACTCTCCTACCCTTTCCTCCACATTGCACAAGTTATTGTTTCCGCTTGAACCATTGCACCAGTATCACACTTCTGCTTGTCATGCTTTTTCCTTGGTCTTAATACTCTGACTGCTTCTCTTTGCCTCTCCACAGTGAGTTATTGGAATGAGAATCATGATTTTGCTTTTGTTTCAGCATCTGTCTAGGTATGTTATTTCTGGTCATATAACATCTTTGAATATACCAAATTATTTTCCATTTAATCAATTATATATGCAGTGTAGTTACTGTGATTTACAATCAAATATGGAATCCATTTTGTCCACTACAAAGTCCTGCAAAAAGTTAAAATTATGGACTGCAGAACTTCTTCAAAAAGGGTCTCGACCCGAAATGTCACTCCAGAGATGCTGCCTGTCCCGCTGATTTATTCCAGCTTTTTGTGTCTATCTTCGGTTTAAACTAGAATCGGCAGTTCCATCCCACAAATTATGAACTGCTATTGTTTATGGGGATTTGATTGTAAGACAGTGGAATTGATTGGAGCCTTTAGGAGAGCTCCCCCTCCCCTCACCCCACTCATCATCAACAACACCATAGTCACATCTGTGGAGTCTTTTAAGTTCCTGGGAACCATCATCTCCAAGGACCTTAAGTGGGGGGCTACCATCGACTCCACAGTCAAGAAGGCACAACAGAGGATGTACTTCCTGCGGCAGCTGAGGAAGCACAATCTACCAGAGGCAATGATGGTCCAATTCTATATGGCCATCGTAGAGTCTGACCTCACCTTCTCCATCATGGTCTGGTTTGGCTCAGCCACCAAGCACGACACCCGGAGGCTGCAGCGAATCGTCCGATCAGCTGAGAAGGTTATTGGCTACAACCTTCCCTCCATTGATGAACTGTACACTGCAAGGGCCAAGAAGCAAGCGGGTATGATCATCTCTGACCCCTCTCACCCTGGCCACAAACTCTTTGAATCACTTCCCTCTGGAATGCGACTGTGGACTGTCAAAGCTGCCACAGCCAGACATAAAAACAGTTTTTTTTCCACGAGTAGTAGCGCTACTCAATAACCAAAAATCTGTAGCCTCCTTTTGCTCTGGTATTTAATTTAATTCACATGCTCAATCAATAATGTTTTATTATTAATGTTTAATGTTTTATGTATCATTCTTAACTGTCACTGTATGTCATGTTGTCACTTGCGGGCGAAGCATTAGGCAAATTCCTTGTATGTGAATAGTTGGCCAATAAATTTATTCATTTATTTAATGATAAATGTTGAACAGAAGAATTCCTCCAAACATCTTATAGGGCGACATGGTGGCACAGTGGTAGAGTTGTTACCTAATAGCACTTGCAGACCTGGAGACCCGGGTTCGATCCCGACTACAGGTACTGTCTGTACGGAGTTTGTACGTTCTCCCCGTGACCTGAGTGTGGTTTCTCTGAGATCTTTGGTTTGCTCCTACACTCCAAAGACGTACAGGTATATAGGTAATTTGGCTTGGTAGGTGTGAACATTATCCCTAGTGTGTGTAGAATAGTGTTAATGTGTGGGGATCACTCGTCAGCGCAGACCCGGTGGGCTGAAGGGCCTGTTTCCGCACTGTATCTCAAAACTAAACTAAATCTTCAAACAGTGCTAAGAGAGCTTCTACAACAGTCTGAGTGGATCCACAGAGGCTTCTGTAGTTTAAAGAATCAAGCAAAAGGTTGTAAAGTCCAACATTACAGTTCTCGTTCAGTACCAAATGGATGGAAACTTGGAACCTATCACCTTCTGGGTCAAGGATAAGTGTACTATGCAAAGCCACTGATGTTGATAATAATTTAGTAAGGTCATTGTTTAGGCTTTAAGTGCACTAAATCCATTTTATTAAATATAATCTTTTCACCTACAATTGGAATATGATAACTCTGTGGAACAGAGGAAAGGACGTGCAACTAAGTCAATGACAACACAGTCTCTGGGAAATGGTAGAGGTATGGAACATTGAGGACCAACAGTTTCTCATACACCCAGTTTCAACCTGTCAGCGGTTCAAAGCAGTTGGAGAACAACATCTGAGGTTTCAAAATTGCAGAGTGATTGATTTTATGTCAGAATGGAAAAAAATAAACCTAGCTTTGCTGACAACCTGTAATCCACCTAGTCCTTTAACAATTACCATTGAGCTGTTAAGCTCCTCTCTGAATGAATTTGGAAAAAAAAGATAATGTTAAAGAATAGGTGTCTTGTCCCAGCTGTTGTTTCCTCTCTGTACCTGAATATTGAGGGGTATTCTTGATAATATGAAAATCATGATTCTAAACCCATTCCACCCTCAGACTATTTCTGTAACATGACAGCTTGTTGCATAACAGTTATCAGGAACAAGAACCTTGATTTATTAACCAACTCCCCACCAACCGCACTCAAACTTCAACCCTCATTCTCTGTAATCCCCATTACCCACATTTCCCTCACCAAATCATGAGCACAGAATCATTCAGAATCATACATTCATTGCATGATCTTATTCAGATTAGCTAATCCAACCAGCCACCTTATTTAAATGCAAAAGCAGGCAATGTATTTAGTTTTTTTTTGAGCATGGAAATAAGCCAACCGAGTCCATGCTGATCATTGATCACCCATTCGCACTAGTTCTATGCTATCCCACTTTCATACCCACTCCTTACACACTCGGGGCAATTGAGATGCCAATTAACCCACAAACTTAAAACTCACACTTCTTTGGGATGTGGGACGAAACTGGAGCACCCAAAGGAAACCCGAGGTCAGTGGGAGAACACACGAACTCCACATAGTTAGCACCCGAGCTCAGGTTCGAACCCGGGTCTCTGGCGCTGTGAGACAGCAGATCTACCAGCTGTGCCACCCTAGAGACCAACATCCATTTTGTCGAATAAGGTAACGTTAACACTTTCTTAAGCCCTTACCTATTCTTCACTCTTCTGCTTTGTTTGCTTGACTTTTTTCTCACATGCCCCAGTATGCTGCAGGTTCTATCTTGCGAAGCCACAGGGCCGAGGCGGCTGAAGGGATTGGGAGCAGAATGTCTGAAATCATTTGGGATCTCAGGTACTGGGCAAGGGCATTGTGAGGGTGGGCCATGTTCTACTCAGAAGCTATGGAGGAAAAGGATTTCAATAACCGGATCTCCACCTTGCACTCATCACTACTGGGAACCTGCATGCTTTGTACTGCTGTTTTGATTTCCTAGCTCCTGTTTTTTTGCTTATAGTTGAATGAGAAGGTTCCTGCATTGTGACTTCTTGTCAGATTGTTGCAAGTCAGAACCAATACTTAAAGTTGTGAAACAATTAAGAAGAAAAAATGGGAGTGTGCGGCTGTAAAACCTGGCCCAAATTCACAACCTCTAACACAAAGAAGTGCAAAATGAAGATGGAAAACCAATGACGAACAGAGGGTGATTCACTCTGTGCCCCCGTTGTACAAATTCAACGATGATTCAGGAATGCTGCTGACAGAGGTTTACAAGCTCATTCCTTTCAGACAATAAAGTATATTCTGGACTTGACATTATTGATTTTTAACAAAGGTAACTGGAAAACCTCTTGCAAAGATTCCTTTTCTCAAAAAAAACTTATTTTACACATTAAAACTGTGTTGGCAAAATATTTAATAACATCAACTTTGTACTCAGCTTTCCAAATGCAAGTGCTGTGCACAGATTATCGATCTTGTTCAATTTTCTCTTTGACACCTGCCAGGGTATAGCAATCAATAAAGTAACATAGAAAATAGGTACCCCGTTCGTACTTTCTCCCCATATCCCTTGATTCCATTAGCCCTAAGAGCTATATCTAACTCTCTCTTGAATACATTCAGTGAATTGGCCTCCACTGTCTTATGTGGCAGAGAATTCCACAGTTTCACTACTCTCTGGGTTAAAACGTTTTTCCTTAGCTCAGTCTTAAATGGCATACCCCTTATTCTTAAACTGTGAACACTGGTTCTGGACTCCCCCAAGATTGGGAACATATTTCCTGCATATAGCCTGTCTAATCCCTTAAGAATTTTATATGTTTCTATAAGATCCCCTCTCATCCTTCTAAATTCCAGTGAATATAAGCCCTTTCATAGTTCATATATAAGTTCTTTCATCATATGTCAGTCGCGCCATCCCAGGAATTAACCTGCATCTACGCTGCACTCCCTCAATAGCAATAATGTCCTTCCTCAAATTAGGAGACCAAAACTGCACACAAAACTCTAGGTGCGTTCTCACCAAGTCTAACCTAGTGGGGTGCAGGAAAACCCTGAATGGTTAACTTGAATATGAAATTATAATAATTGGTTGTAGGGAAGAAGCTGTTCCTGAACCTGGGCGTTACAGTTCTCAGGTTCCCAAGTCCCATCTATGCTGCAGGAGATAACATTAAAAAGTGAGGAACTAAAATAGTAAATAGAATATGGATGGAACTATACACACACATATATGTAAAAATGAAAGTTGATTTATGTTTTGTCCTTTAAACAGATCATTATACAGATCACCATGACAACCAAGCAGATGCCTTTATCACAAGAGACATTAGCTCAGTTCAATCAAGCTCTGTCTGGAGATGGTTTGGGACCACGCCCTCGTGCAATATCCATTTCCACTCGCAGAAGTTCTCAGTCGATGGATATTCACACTGGCAAACATCATCCACATCTGAAGAACATGGATGGAAGACCACATATGCCATCCCGAAGGAGTTCCATTATAAGCTCGATGAATGTGCCGTTTTCTCGCAGAGGCTCTGTGATGCTGGGCAAAAGGCATTCCATGAGTTGGATGACCTGTGGTCAGGTCAGTTTCTCTGGATTGCCTCTGTACCAACCTATTAGAGAAGTAAGGTATGAAAACACTTACAAAGCTCAGCCAGACGAAGGGAGCAAATTTGATGCCGACAAAATCCAAAAGGTTTTGGAGGCCACACTTCCAAGCTACCTGGCTGACCATAAGTATAATCCTCTAACATCTGTGCAGCTAGTGCAGAGTTTGACAGACCTCATCAGGTTGAAGGTGAAGGATATCAATGCCCCTCGATATAAGCTGGTATGCAATGTGGTATTGGGCCAGCTAAATGATCAGGGAATGCAAATTGTCAGTCGCTGTCTCTGGGACACAACCACTGACAATTATGCCACTGCCACTTACAAAAACTCTTCACTTTTTGCTGTTGCAACTGTGTATGGGTTATATTTTGAATAACTAACATATCTGAACATACAATCATGTTTGCCAATCCTGTTATATTTAATTTTTTTTTTCATACACGTGACGAAAAGCAAAGTACCTGGAAAAAGGATTGCTAGAAGTACTCAATCACCAAACACATGAAATTTTCAACTGTTGCTAAATATACATGTAGGTTTACCAGAATGTCAGACTAGACTTCAACAGTGAAATTATTAGGAAAGATCACAAACTGATTTGTAGATGTTGAAATTTGAAGAATTAGTGAGATTTGATTGAAGCTTCCAAAATTTTGGTTCCACAGATTGTCAACAACTATTTTGAAGAAGGATCCTGACCCAAAACGTTGCTTATCCATGTCTACAGAGATGATGCCTGGCACACTCAGTTACTCCAGCACTAAGCAAGATTGCAGTATCAACGGTACCTTGTGGCTGACTATTTCTGCTAGTTGGCAAGTCTAGTGCTAAAGAACATATCTTAAAAAATCTGAACTGGCCTTTCGGAAGTGAAGTAGCAAAACCCCTTTATACAGTGTGTAGGGAGCAACTACAGATGATGGTTCAACCAAAGACAGACACAAAAAGCCGGAGTAACTCAACAGGTCAGGCGGCATCTCAGGAGAAAAGGAATCAGCGACGTTTCAGGTCGAGAGCATTCATCAGATAAGACCAGTTGAAATTTGGATCCGCTTCAGTTTGTGTTACATTAAATGTAAACTTTAAATCTGTGATGGTGTGGCAGTCCCTGGAGATTAGGTCACTCCTTGGTTCACCAGTTGTAGTGGCATGGATGAGGTCAGGAAAAGGCTAGACGCCAGGCAGGTTCGAAAGTCCTTTAATGAAGCATGGCAAATACACTGATCATCTCCGAGCTGGAACCGGGAAACAGACAACCATGGGCAGACAACCGTCCCTGTCCCTCAAGAGCTGAGGGGGATGACCCAAGCAATGGCCTAATCTCCAGGGACCACCACAATGGATAGCTTTTGAAGGAAATGAAGGAAAGATGATTGGAGATCAGCCATAATCTCACTGAATGGTGAAACAGGCTTGAGGGGAAAAATATATACTCCTGTGCTATTTTATCACTTTGCTACTCGTGTTCCTAGGTTACTGATGATTTTCAGGCAAGCAGGTGAGCATATTGATACATGGATGCTTGGTTTAAGAGGGTAAACACTGGGACAGTTAGGCACAATGTTATAAGCTGTTAAACTACCCTGGAGAAAGATGGCAAGGAGTTGATTAAGGACTTAATTGGTAACAGGAATCAAATCTTTTGTGAAATCTAGCAGGCTGTGTTGCCACAGAGATAATCAATAGCACTTCCTAAAGTGGATTTGCAAAGTATCTAACTAGAAACATTGATCATTTTAAAAAGCTTGATACAAATATAAAGAAATATTGTGCATCTGGCTCCAAATAAATAGCCTTAGTGATTGGTAGTGTTTTACTTTGGAGACAATTCATTATATTTATATTTTCTATATCTATATTTTATATATATATACACAATACATACTGTCTTGACTGATCTATAGCTAGAAACTAGTTATACACTCAGGATAACAGTTTGGAATAGTATGACTCTGGTGTATAACACATCAATGTATAGTGTCCACTGTAATGGTTTACCATTGTTGTTTTATTAAAAATGGATTTTCTGTTTCTATTTATTGTATATTTCTGAACTTATCTGCTGCATTTTCCAAAAATCATGCCAGGTGAAGTAGGACGTTCAGCTATTGTGAAACGGCAATCTCAACTATCTTCCCATCTGCATTTATAGCAATTGAATCATATCACTGTGCTTATAAGCCTATAAAAACACCTGTTTGGAGGTTATGAACATCAAGTTCCCAACCCACATGGACACCTGCAGAAATTGCAAGAATTTCCTCTTGCGTGTACAACTAGTGTGTGAACAGGTGATTAATGATCTGTATGGACTCAGTGGGTGGAAGGGCCTGTTTCCATGCTGTATTTCTAAACTAAACTGGCAACATACATGTCTAGCTCTTTGGGGCAATTGACCAATTTTTCAACAATTGGCGACTTATTAAAAAAGAATATATAGTGCAGAGTTGACAGATGTTTGATTAAAGACAGTCTGGATGTATGATTCTGTAGAAAGTACACAGCTGTATTTTTTTTTTAAGTTTATCATAATTGGAGAAAGGACAACAAATCACAAGTAGAAAGGACAATTTCAATTTAGAGCAATGGCAAATTTACTGCCCATTATTCCAGGAACCAGATTTGTTTTCCAGTAAAGGGAGCACAAGGAAAAAAAAAAAATCAAGTTGACCCATAACATTGGCTGCCATTTCACACCATCCCCCAAATCAAACTTCTATTAGTTCTGACAGCAACAAGAGCTGGCATCAGAATAAATTAATAGCTGAATGAATGGTGGGTGCCTGGAACAAACTGCCAGAGGAGGCAAAGATGATTCCAACATTTAAGCAGGTACATGGATAGGACAGGTGTGGAGGGATATGGACCAAATGCTGGCAGGTGGGACTAGTGTAGCTGGGACATGTTGGCTGGTGTGAGGAAGTTGGACCATAGTGCCTGTTTCCACATTATCACTCAAACTCTCCTCCCCCAGGACATTGAGGCTGCAAGTCTAATTAAGATATTTAGGTTCCAAGCAGTATTACGAAGGGTCTCGACCCAAAATGTCACCCATTCATTTTCTCCAGAGATGCTGCCTGTCCCGCTGAGTTAATCCAGCTTTTTACTCTATCTTCGGTTTAAACCAGCATCTGCAGTTCCTTCTTACACAATAATATGAAGGAATCTGGTTAGACTTCCTCTTAAAGTCAGTGTTAGATAGCATGTTCAGACACGACTTCACTAATTGGCCAGCAAACTCAAAATATGTAATTCTCCAGTAAACAGCTATGGAAGGTCATTTTAGTTATATCTCTGCTCTTACATTAAGTCTTGATTGATCTACTGTATAGCTTGAAACTAGTTATACATTCCTGCATCACAGTGAACATTAACACATACTATACAACTCATGTTGAGTACCATTAGTCCTCTAGTATACTAATACACATAGGCAGCAGAAGAACTTCTCATTTGGAACTTTCCCAAATGTGTAGATTCAGTAGAGACTGCCTGGCACTCTGCAGAATTAAGATGGACACAAACATTATGGGGATACATTACTGCATGCATGATATCCAACTGAAGCTTTCTGAGAGACTGTCCTAAACATAGTTTATTAGGAAAAACCACCCTGATTTATAGAAAGGTTTTCCTCTCAATTTGCATTGATGCCCAAATCAATACCGTGTTGACAAATACTACAAACTGAGTGTGGGGGTGTCTTACATGAGACCCATGGGTAATATAAAAGAATCACAGAGATTGTGTTGCTGGCACAGCGGTTGAGACCCGGGTTCAATCACGGCCTCGAGTGCTGTCTGTACAGAGTTTGCATGCTCTCCTTGTGACCAGGTTAGTAGGCTGTGGGAAAGTAGGATAATATTGAACTAGTGTGAATGGATGATCAGTGGTCAGCGTGGACTCGGTGGGTCAAAGGGCCCGTTTCCATGCTGTTTCACTGAAAAACTAAAATTAACAGAAGAAAACATTTGGCCCATTACACCCATGCCAGCCCAATATCCCATTTAGTCCTTAGTGCTGTAGGATATGGATTTTCCAGTATTCAAGGATATATATTTTTTAATGTGGTTAAAATGTTTCCAATCTTTCAGGCAGTGAGTTCCAGATCCCCAAATTAAGGTGTTTTTCTAATTTCTCTAAACTTTAACAAAAATAACCACCCACAAATTTCTGACCTTTCTATCAAATGAAATGAATCTTTTCTGTTTACTCATACTACAAGTAAACAGGCCCTTCAGCCCTACTCATCCATGCCAACTAAGATCCTTCCTAAGCTAGTTCCATTTGACTGGATTACTCACCTCTCTGAACCTTTCCTAACCCTGTACCTGTCTAAATGTATTTTTGAAACTTTGCAATTGTACCCACTTTCATCGGCAGCTCATTCTATATACCCACCATAGAGTATGAAAACCCGTCTCTTGGGTACCCCTTCAATCTTTCCCCTCTCCCCTTCAAACTATGTATTCCACCTATAGACTCCATTACCCTGGGAAAACAACTGACCATCTACGTTGTTATACTTTTACAAATCTCAATGAGGTCATCCCTCTGCTTTTTTATTCAAGAAAACACAATCCCATTCTCTCCAGTCTCCCATTATAACTCAAGCCCTTCAGTGCTGTCAACATTGTCGTGAATCTTTTTTTGCACCTTTTCTAGCCTGATCTCACCTTTCTTTCTAAGTGTGCCCCCACCAATATCTTGTACAACTGTAATATGACAAGCTAACTTGAACTCAATACCCCTTCAAATATAAGCAAGTGTGCAGTACACTTTTGTCCCATCTACAAGTGTTGCCATTTTGATTCCAATTGATTTGTTTGAGGATAGGTGCACTCTACAGATACATTACGCTTTGCACAATCGTACTTTAATTAGTCATTCTAAACAAGTCAAATTTTGACAGTAACCAAACTGAGCAGTTGTCTTACATGTGGATTCTCAAACAAACAAAGTAACAATCACTAGATTAACAAACACATGATTAGGTTGAAGAGCCCCTCGTCATCCATTGTAGAATTTAAAGGGTCAAATGCAATGGTGCACAGTTATATTTGCTATCTGCACAGTTTTACATTCTACTAGAATCATTGTTCCAAATGTGGAGCAGCACCACCTTACTAATGCTCATCAGCTTTAGTGCTCTAATCCTGATATTCAAGTTGCCTTCCTTCCTGACTTTAGCACAGAGTCCTACTTTTCTGTTTTACTTGCAAGTCAGCCAGGCAGGATGAGCACACAATGACATTTTAAGCTAGGCTCAATAATATCCAATTGAACATGGAGGTCTGGCATCTATGAAAAGTCCAGAAATAGACCATTGATCAAAACAGATACAATTGACCAACATTCTGGAAATATTCATGCAGAAATTACATCAGCATTTACATGGTTTCTGAACTGAACCCAGTGGAAATGTACTGAATTTAAGTGGACGTTTGATATTGACAGTGCACAAAAGAATAAATTAACACAATGCAGGACTTCTTTAAAATTGTTTATGTAGATACACTATTCATAGAAAGAATGATTAAGCTTGAAATAATTTTGCAACTCACTAGATATTCACTGCAATGGGTAATTAAGGCATATAATGTAACAACATAATACTGCGCTGCTATTCAGACCAAATTATACCAGTGTGGATAATAAACCGCCTGTGATAAAATCCTAAATGAAACGAACACAAGTATCTGGTGTGCAAATTTAAAGTAATTAAATATATTACCATAATGTCCAAAGATTTGAAACATTGCTTTCTAAATAGTCTTTAAACAAGTTTCCTATTTACATTATATCACAGGGGTTGGAACTTGATATCATTGCCAACTTCTAAATGGCACTGTGAATAGAGCTGCTGCCTCACAGCTCTGGTGATCCAGGTTCAAGTGTGGAGTTTGTACATTCCCCATGACTGCATCGGTTTCACAGGTTTTGTGTCATGCCCCAAAACGGTGCAGATTGGTAGATGAGTTAGCCACCAGAAATTAACCCCAAGGTGTAGAATCTGAAAGAAGCCAAGTTTTTAAATGGCACCTGCTCTGCCGTAGACTTCAAGAAATTGGGAGTGGTAAACACTGCACAGTACATGAAGCAAACCAGACACCTCCGACCCCACCCCGCAAAAATAAAATCTATTGACATTTCACTGCCTCAGGAAACCAGCCAACATAAAGGATCACTCACCCCAGTTGTTCTCTCTTCTCCTGTTGGGCAGAAGATAAAGGCTTGAATGTATATGTCACCAGGTTCAAGAACAGCTTGTTCCCTGCTGTTATGGGCCTCATAAGGATGCTTTCCAAATCTCCTAAACTAATTCATTGTGACCCTGGCAATTCTGCACCATTTATTTTGCACTGCCTTGATGCACTTGCAAATTGCATTTGCCAAAATAAATTTAGTCACTTGGTCCTTGTGACATGAAACAAATATCAAATGCTCAACAATGAAATACCTTTGTTCTCCCCCATCCCAATTGTGCAAAACGATGCCAGTGGTTCAAATGGTATTTCAGTCACTTAATTCTAAGTGACTAAGACTGGACCTTGTACAGACTAGGACTTGCTATTGAGGGAGTGCAGCGTAGGTTCTCAAGGTTAATTCCCAGGATGGTGGGACTGTCATATGCTGAGAGAATGGAGCGGCTGGGCTTGTCTATTCTGGAATTTAGAAGGATGAGAGGGAATCTTATTGAAACACAAGATTCGAGTTCATGCGAGTTCAAGTTCAAGTGAGTTTATTGTCATGTGTCCCTGATGTGACAATGGAATTCTTGCTTTGCTTCAGCACAACAGAACATAGTAGGCATTGACTACAAAACAGATCAGTGTGTCCATATACCATTATATAAATATATACACACACGAATAAACTGATAAATGTATTTAACTGATAAATTAGGGGCTTGGACATGCTAGAGGCAGGAAACATGTTCCTGATGTTGGGGAGTCCAGAACCAGGGGTCACAGTTTAAGAATAAGGGGCAAGTCATTTAGAACAGAGATGAGGAAACACTTTGTCACAGAGAGTTGTGAATCTGTGGAATTCTCTGCTTCAGAGGGCAGTGGAGGCCAGTTCTCTGGATACTTTCAAGAGAGCTAGATAGGGTTTTTGAAGATAGCAGAATCAGGGAATATTGGGGGAAGGCAGGAACAGGGTACTGATTGTGGATGGTCACAATGAATGGTGATGCTGGTTTGAAGGGCTGAATGGCCTACTCCTGCACCTATTGTCTATTGGAAGGATCTGGAAAATTGTACAGTTAACAAATCAATTTGGTGCATTAAAAGGTTATTGGAGATTGTCAAACTGACAGTTTCCACTGAGAGTTAGAACTAGAGTTTTAGGATTTTCCCACTGCTAGTTGTAAGCCTTCAGTGCTTTAACCACTACAGTGGCAGCAGACACATGGCTAGGTAGGGTGCAAAGGAAAAGTCTTGCTCAGCCATTTTACCCACTGCAATCCATTACAAAATAAACTGTCCATTTACCTTTAGGCATGGGTCTTTCCCTCACCTCCACACACCCAACCCCCCCCCCCCCCCCCCCAATCTGTATCAAGCAAAGAGAACTAGTGATTTACATGAAGCTTTATTTTGATAAAAAATATTGTACACTCAGAATTCCTCAGCATTCTGTTATTTTTAAAAATGGCAAAGAAATAAATAATAAATACAAAAATAAATTAGGCACACTGAATACTTGCATAAACATAAATAAGACCAAATTTATTAAATACTAAGGAATCTAGAGCCATCACACCTAAAGGTGCAGATAAATAAGAATCTCGATTTTGGATTAACACTTCAGTTGTACCAGTTGAAATGCAACTTTTCCCCACTAACATTCCCCTCTCAAACCAATGACTACAAAATGGCTTTCTTGATACTCAAGTTTGACTCACCCAACCATCTACCAATTTGGAGCAAGACTTTGTCATGCCATTTGGGAAGAGCAAAATATTCTCCAGATCAACACACATCAGAAGGCAGTCTTGTTTCCGACAAACATGTTCCATCCCGAAGATCTGGCTTTAAATACAAGTTTAATGTCTGGTCCTCTATATTACAGTTTCTAGGGTAACAAAATAGTCTGTCCACAAATGCACTCATGGCCTTTGACTCGGAATTCATAATATGCCAAGACAGTTCAACATTTGGCAATAAAGGCCTGAATTGTTACATAACTGAACATCTAGAACAAGATGTTAAACAACAAGCTGCAAATAATCCAATATTGCTCAAATGCTTCCAATGTAAAGAGATCACAGTGGAAAATTTGTTTCCAATCAACTGCAGGCAGTGAAAAAAAGATATTCCATCTCAGAGTAACCACCATAAATACAGACACAGCAATTGTAACATGTCAGAATTTCAATTTGGAACAAGCTAAAGTAATGTGTCAGTGAACTTTGCCTGCACTCCTTTAAACAGGGACCTAGGCAAAATTTTGCATTGATTAGTTTATAACATGCCTAACGTCTGAATTATAAGCGGCTAAGCGCTTAGCTTATTTGAACGTGCAAATGTCAATCCTGACAAAATCGGATATAATGACCAGCAACAGTTGCTCAATTATAAATGCAAACTTACATCAGTTCTTGCATTACAAACAGTCTAAGTTTATGATTTTTCTGACATCAACTTGGCAAGATTGGAAGCGCATTTATTAACCATCAAATTAGATCATCCTTTGGGCTTAGGCAAAAGCAGTCATTCTCAGGAATGACGAGGATGTTATAACTATTTGAACATGTGCATTTAAACATGTAAAATTAGCCATCACGTCTAGTTTTCTGGACCAACTTAGCCTCAATGCCAAAGTTTCAAATTTTTAGGGTGGTAACAATTTATCCTTATTACTATAAACTAAATTCAAAAACATTTGTCATCCCAGAAACCATTAAGTACCAAAGGAGACGAGAATCAAACAAGTTTGATAACTGTTGTGTTCACATCCATTTTGATTAGTGATACTCCTTTAAAAAAAATATTTAAAAAAAAATCACAAACTAAACTACCAAGAGCAAGATTTTAGGTTCTATACCATAGTCTCCCCTACCACCCAAAACAGCAGCAAATTTTAGCCAGACACTGGCTAATTTCATACTGATGTTCAATCAGCTCAGTCTCTTGCACCCGGTTTAAAAACTCCATAGTAGAAGCTTGTTAAATACTGCGTGGCCCTCTCCTGAAGGTTTCAAATCACATTTAAACGTCAGTCTTCTGTTGCTGTAGCAGTTTCAAAGTGTATGCTAGACGATGGTGGAGATCTTGTGAACATCCCAGTTCCATTATGGTGCTCAGTTTGTATGTGCAAGCAACACGGTCCTTGTTGATGTATGTAAGCAGGTAAGACTGATCAGCTTTGCAGAGAATGAGCTTTGTATGATCCTGATAAAAGTTCACCTGAGAAAGAGAAAGGAGAAAGTTTAGCACCTTTGTTTCAAGAGAAGGGGCGACAGTGCTAGAGTTGCTGCAATACAGTGCCATAGACCCAGGATAGATCCTGATTATCTATGTACAGTTTGTACGTTCATCCGGTGATTGCATGGGTTTTCACCGGGTGCTCTGGTTTCCTCCCACATCCAAAAGATGTGCAGATATGTAGGTTAATTGGCTTCTGCAGATTGTAAAATTATCCCTACTGTATGTAGGATTGTGTTAGTATGCGGGGATCGCTGGTCTGTGCAGACTTGGTTGGCCGAAGGGCCCGTTTCCACACTACCGTTTCTTCTTTTTAGTTTAGAGATATAAACAGTGAAGCTGTCCATGTTAGATGCAAAAATTAGCCAAATCAGGAATTGAGCATAGGTCTGACATTTGCTCAGGATATGAATGCCAGAATTTTAGCCACTGATGTGCCGAGGACATGTCTATCACCAGTACAAATGAAAGGGATCTAAAATTTAAGTTTTCTTGCTTATAAAAGCCCATCAATGGTCTATGATCAAGATACTAGAGTAGAACCATGCACAGGACCAGAAAGCAAAAGTGGGAAAAGTTAAAGAATCTGGCAAGTAACAGGATTGACCGCATTTACCTGTAAAGTACCATTGTTGAACAACATCAATAAGGAATGATCAGTTTTCACCCACTGCAACAGGAACAAAGATGGATCTTGACAGTCTTCAAGGAATGTCCTGGGCAAGTCACCTCCCTGCAACAGAGAAGAAAAACAAAACAAACTTTCAGAAATCTATTCTTAATGTTTCCAGTGCTCAACTATAATAATTCAAAAACTACACAGGTTCAGGGATGAAGCAAGCATTTTTTTTTTTTAACACTGTGGTTGGAGAAAATTTAAATACACCCATTACAGCCAATGTTAACACCTCTACAATTCTCAAAGTATTGAAGTGTGAAACACTAAGGGTGAAATGAAATTTGTTGCATGACTTACATCCATTAGGTTGTCCTCCATATAGTTGGCAAAATAACTGACGATTATCATCTGTTTGGTCAGCCACTCTGGGATTACCGTGGCAGGGAAGGAATAGTATTGGTTGTTATTGAGGTAATAATACACATTTCTGTTGAAAGAATTGGGTAGAAGTTTAGTCTGGGAACAGACCCTGGTTTACATGACATGAATAAGACAGAGATAAATACACTGTGTAAAAACATTTTTTTTAGTCTAAGAAAATTGATGCCTTTGTTACTGTTTTAGAACAAAGTTGCAAGCAGATCTAAACTCAACAGGGAGGGTCTGATGTCAGTATGTTTAAAGCCAACATTGGTCATGTATTGGACATGTCTACCTTGATGCAGAAGTGGCCATTTTCAATCTCTTCTGGGAGAGGTGGCCGACTCTGATCTGATGACCTAGTTTTAAGCTTAACCTTGTGTAGCTCTCCCTGCAATTGAATGGGATATTCAGCAATACTGATGATCCAACAGCTTCAGAACTTTGCTAGTATAGATATACAATGCAGGAGCAGGCTATTCGGCCCACCAAGTCAGTGTCTACCAGCGATCCCTGCACACTAGCACTTTCCGACACACGAGACAATATACAACCTTTGCCGAAGCCAATTAACTTATAAACCTGTATGTCTTTGGAGTGTGAGAGTAAACAAGAGCACCGGGGAAAAACTCCACATGTTCAAAGGGAGAATTTACAAACTCCATACAGACAGCACCCATGATCAGGATCAAACCCAGATCTCTGGCACTATAATGCAGAAGAACTACCGCTGTGGCATTGTACTTCTGAAATAACACTCAAATTTATGCCCGTTTCAGTATCTATTTATTTAAAGTGGTTTTGAATTATGTGCCGCCTTTGAGGAACATAATCCCTGCATCAAACGCAAGATGTGAACAATGAATGAATCAGATACTGGCCTTTCAAGATTTGTCAATCACATGTTGCATTAAGTGTGTTAGTTGTTAAACAGGCTATAGTAAATTCATAATTCTGCAGACGAGGGGCAGAGCAGACGAAGGAATGCAAGAGAACAGGCTATAGGGAAACTGTAGAATGGAAGCAACTGTTCAAAGACTATAATCTCAGATTCACAAAAGTAGTCTATTTGCAAGATTCTCATTTGCTCATAAAAACTCACCTTCTGTCAGCGGAGATACTCATATGGGTTCCATCATTGAACAGGACACCTATGCTGCGATTGGACAATTGATATCCAAAGCCATATTTATTGGAGTAGTCAACCCATTTGGTGACCCACAAAAAAGGTTTGGACCGATGGAGGCCTTGTCCTATTGGGTTCTTTCTAGCTGTTTAAAAGAAACAGAACAGTATTTACTCACTCCATTATACACAAATTAAAATATTTAGACTTTAGAGATACAGTTTGGAAACGGGTCCTATGGCCCACTATGTCTGTACTGACCAGCAATCTCCCCCGTACAGCAGCGCAATCCTACAATAGGCACAATTTACAGAAGTCAATTAACCTACAAACCAGCAAGTCTTTGGAGTGTGGGAGGAAATCAAGCAGCTGGAGAAAACCCACAATTACAGAGAGAACTTAAATTCCATATAGACAGCACCAATAGTCAGGATCAAACTTGTGTTCCTGGTGCTGCAAGGTAGCAACTCTACCACTGCACTACCCTGAGGGGCAGAATTTAAGTGGAATAAGTTTTTATCTTTAAAGATACTGGGCACATTTCTGCTTCAGGTCATTGCCACGCATACAACAGTACCAGACAGACTCATACAACTCCAAAATTGCCATATTGAAATACGCAACTCGATTCAGTTTATATCCTCAGGCTGTGCTGTTTTAGAACCTCCCAATGGCATCTGGCAAAAATCAGTTTGAACATTAAATGTTCATGAAATATTATGAAAACATGAAATGTATACATTAGTCTTGCTGCAAGGCATCTTTAAAATATTATGCTGTATTCAAGGTTTAGAGATAACAATGACCAAATATTATGGATTTTTAAATTAAAGGATTAATATGTCTACTTCCAATCTTTAAGTGGGTTTATAGCTGAGAATTTTTAATTGGCTGCCGAGTCACTTTAACAAGATTGTTTAGTGCCATTTCAATGGGATACAATCAAGTTCATATAGAAGATAGACACAAAATGCTGGAGTAACTCAGCCAGACAGGCAGCATCTCTGGAGAGAAGGAATGGGTGACGTTTCAGGTAGAGACCATTCTTCACTCTTATTTTGGGTCAAGACCCCCCTTTACACTGAAGGTTCTCGACTCAAAACCTCACCCATTCCTTCTCTCCTGAGATGCAACCTACCTCGCCGAGTTACTGTAGCATTTTGCATCTATCTTCAGTTTAAACCAGCATCTGCAGCTCCTTCCTACACAATGAAGTTCTCATAAATGGACATGTTCCTAACCACATTCAGTGCACAGGATTTAAACCCCACAGATTTTAGATCGCTCAGCTTTGCACAATCCCTTTAACATCTCATCTGCAAGAAGGCACCATACACCTGAAGAATCCCTTTTATATTATATAGTCAAATATGCCATATTACAGATGAGATATCCAACCAAGCTTGGTGTCTAGGGGCTGGTTATAAAAATGATCCATTGGCTATTGCAAGAATGAACCAGTTCTTCAACTAATATTCAATTCATTCCGGCTGAGAACACAGCCTGGTTGATCACATCATTACTGTACATACATTATCCAGAACACTTATAAAAAATGAAAATTGTCAATTGCTCAAAAAGCTTTGTCATTCTGTGAACTAACAAGATCCATGGAAAATTGTGGTAGTTCAAAACAAGACTTAGATTCAAATATGAAGATTGATTTCTCACTCATGACCCTGCACCTCCACTTGATTTCAAAATCTAAATACCATAGAGACATGTACCTGATGGCATCGCTGTAAGACAACTTTTGAGAACACGGGTAGCAGCGTCTGTCATTTGCTGAGCTACGGGTCCCTCCTCAGCAGCTGTAAAAATATAAAGTATGCAAGTTTTGAGAATAGTGTTCAATTTACAATCCAGCTGGCAGCTCTGACCATCATTGGTATCACAGCACATTTGGCGAAAATCAGGTAGCTTCAAGGAAAAAAGGATTTAATCATTCTGACTGCTACCATGCAAGGAAATCAGCTCAGATTGTTAATGGTGGAATGATTAAAATGTAATCAAAATAAGGTTAAATAAAAGTTGCTTGGTTGAGATTCAAAGACAAGGATTTGAAATCAAGGGCAAGTAAAAAGGGATTATTGCATTGGGTGCCACAATAATATGAAAGGTCAGAACAGAAGTGAAAATGGGGCACAAGTTAAGATGGAGGCAAGAGTTTTTGCAGGACCCAGTGCAAGATAAGTTTGTAACACAAACATTGCATGCTGGTAAAAAAAAAAAAGTGGAAAATCTAACAATGACAACTCTACGGCAATCTAGAGAAACAGATGCAAGACTGGCCCCACTACCTGAAGAAGTGAATGTTGGAATAAAATATTCTCGTCAGACCCCGACATAGTTACAGGGATGATGTGCTAGCCAGGGAAACTAGATGTAGGGGTTAAAGTCTCAGTATCAAGCAAACATGTTAAAGTTTTTTTAAAACAAATTAGCGGTCGGGAATCTTCAGAAATCATCACGCAGGCAACTAGAGAAGCTCCATCACCATGTTGAAGATAGATTGACATTTGCATGTTAAGGGCATCAAAGAATATGGTGATAGCACAGGAAAATAGTGCCAAGAGAATAGATTTTTCTTATCTTACAACCAGTACCATAGGCAAAGTGCTAAAGTGGCCTACACCCACATCTGCTTTAATATTCTAATGCAGCACAAGACTTTGTCCCAGCTATCCAGTTTCAGATTATGTTCCAATTCAAAGTCAATGACATTCATGTTTAAAATATCCTTAGAAGTGATCCAACTCACAATTGGCACCGGATCCTTTACATGGTTCGTTAACGGTTTTTGATTGTGTCACAATTTTCTCCTTCCGAGGAGAGTTTGCCATGTGTCCAGAAGGAAGTGTAAGCTAAAGAGAATAGATGGATAAAAATATTAGGGTACATCAGAAGGGAGAAAGATTATGGCAAAAGGAAATTAGTTCTTGATGCACTGCTGTGCTTCATTGTCATGTTTAAATGTAATTAGTGGGATAAAAGCTAGATCTGAAAAATGAACACAGCAATTCCTACAAAGCTAGTTTCCCTAGACTTGCATATAGACTAGATACTGTTCAAAGCACAAACGGTTTGCAATACAATGATTAGCAAAAGTAGGTTACGTGCACATCCTGCAGACCAGGCAGTTTAAACAAAGAAACAAACATTTCACCGCTCACTTTGCATGCACTTGTTATTCACCGCTCATTCTGACCCTAGTAGAACAGAATGGTTAGTATTACTATGTACAGGGCCACTTTTGCAACAGCCTATTTGATCTTTTGTCTTCAACTCTTCAATTCTTATAGTAGAAGTATTGGTGGCCTGCATTATGTCATGCAAGTACAACAATCTTTCATTTCTCATCTTCAAATTGAAAACATATCAATGTACCCTGGCTAATTTGTACCATTTTGAATGAATGTGTCATGTTTGGGGGTGGAGGTATTCAAATGAGTGCAAGGCACTCAATTTGAGGCATGGGAGAGTTAATGTTAATTGAATCCATTATGTTTTACTATTTTATTTCAAGGCAATTAAGGAGACCAGCTACTGTAACCACAAACAATTACAAAAAGTATCTTTGCTCAAGCGAGGAAAGGAAATTAAGTTTCCATAGTGTTAGGATTGTGGGCCTGTATTCAGTGCAGAAAGAGCATGCAATTATTAAAACTTAACACTTGAAATACTCAGCAGGCAGCACCCAAGGAGAAAACAGTTTTTTCATGTCAATGGTCTTTCAGCATAAATGAAGTGGGTGATGGACATTTACTGGGTTAAAGGAGGATAGGGAAAAACAACGGAAAACACTCATACAAAATGAGAAAGTGGGTATTCTCAATGTAATAGCTACCTCAGTTAATTTTTCAGTCTTGTAGCTTGTCTGCCTATGGATGGAGGCCTTCATAAAATCAGCAGCAAGTTTAGAAATCTCATCCTTCTCCATACCTATCATCGAAAGAAATTGAACATTTAGAGAACGGCTACACCAGCAGATCTTAAGAGCAAGAGCAAAACTGCAGGAGATTAGATGCCTGATAATGCCTTTGCAAAAACATTTTTACTTTGCTTTCAGGAAGAGGTCACACTATTTTTAGATCTTCTAGATGGAAAAACTTTTGCTGGCATACTAATTTGTATGCAACTCACATCAAATCTGATAAGGGATCAGAGCAGCCAAGGATTGAAGGTCACATTCAGCATGTACATCTTTCAATTGCTTTAGAAGTGACAGTAATTCTGCCTCCCAGGTTAAGCATCAGCATTTAGCAAATTAATTCAATGAACCAGGAATAGCATTCAAATACATGTAAAGAAGTAATAAAAAGCTTTCTGCTTGATGGAGAAATGCATTACCATCAAGATGCATATCAAGTCCTATCTCCCGAATCCTATACTGTTCAGATTTCCATTGATCTCGGCCTCAAATATATTGGCTAGCTGAGCATCCATATCCCTCTGGGGAGGTAGGAAAATTAAAGGTCAGTGCTCTACATTCAGACCACCGCATCAATGCCCTAGATGCCTAGACTACAGCTCCCATTTCCACCCTTTTTTCTGGAAGTAAGCCTCTCAACCCAACACAATGCTGAAAGTGGTTTGCGATCAACTTCTATTCCTAAACAAACTGAAAGCTCCGATGGCAAAAGGAGAGTGATCAAACTTGCTTTCCAGTATAAAGAAAGTTCTACACAACAGACTTGAAGGTTACTTTGACATCAGGTACATTAAAGATAAGTAACTAACCGATTGCTTTCTTTTTCCCAAAGAAAGCTTCTGTAAACTTTTGGAAGAAGTTTTTTGTCGGAGTTGGGCCGTTCAGCTCAGGTGCCGTTGTACAGCTGCTTGGGTGGAGCACATCAGGTGTAAAACCCTAAAAAGCAGAGGCACATTATTTACTCATGCAGAAATAAATCACCTTAAACAGATTAGAATGGATGCCCTATCTGATTCAAAAAGATGATGTATTATTTTTATAAAATACTTTTAAAATTATTTGGCAAAAGACCAACTGCTTTAAAAAAAAATACTACACAGAAGCTGACATTGTGGCTTGTGGGGCTAATGTTTGATTGTTACTTCAAATAAAAGTGGGTACTCCCATGACAAGTTAGAAAACCAATGAAATATTCCACAGATTCATTTTTTAATGCTTCATTAGCTTTAAAATTATTCAATTCAATATTTTAAATCAATTCTTGTTCATACCAGCAACACCAAAAGCATTCCCAATCTCACTTCACACAGCCATGCTAAACCAGGTGCATTCTTACTTTTGCAAAAAAGTCATGATTCAAAATTGCGTCTAGTGTGGGCCGTTGTTCTGGATTCTTCTTCAAGATGCTACCAATAAGATCCTTTGCAGCAACAGAGAAGGACGATGGCATGGAGTACTCAGCTGCTCGGATACATCTGTAAGTGTCTTTCAGGTCAGACGTCTCAAAAGGTGGCCGGCCAAACAACATTGTGTACCTGCAAAATACAACATTATCCTTGACGATCTCATAGAGAACAAAATCTTTTAAATACTCGCAAAATGATATCAGACCCTCTATATGCAGGCATGTTTTGTATATACAATTAGGGCTGGTTTTGGCTCAGCCAATCATTAATCAAGTGCAGAACATTTAAACAGCAACCCAACTGTTCAATGGGGCAAGACATGTAACAATGTGATGCAAACTGCAATTTGACAAGTTCCTGCAAAAAAAAGTTACATATTTCTCTCTTTCCCCACCCCCCCAAAAAAAAAAAAAACTGGTTTGCAAAGTTAATTCCTCTCCAAGGACAAATTGGCAAAAGGCAGCAACATTAGAGTGTTCCTTTAATATGAACCATTGCACAGACTCTTAAATGCACATATGCAAATTCAGATAAGTTATTCTACAAGTGACATTATTATGACTAGAAAGATTTGGCTTGCTGAACCTTCAGTGGCACATTGACATTTTAACTGAACGACAATGCAAGCAGCAAAATTATTGCAGAGGAAGTAGTGGTTTGAGTGTTGATGCAAATAAACATGCTGACTCTGAAAACTGCTCAAAATCTTCATTAAAAAGTCAGCTTTACAATAGTTTGTCACTTATCCTATGGATATCAGTGCATTAAGAACTTACATTACGCAGCCCAAGGACCAGATGTCAGCCTCGGGTCCGTGACCTTGTTTATTTAGTACCTCTGGTGCCAAGTAGTTTGGAGTACCACAGATGGTCCTAAAAAGAAAATTAAAATCAGCCAAAGGATTTCCTAATAAATTCAAACTCTGGTCTTAAAAAGTCAGGAATTCTCAGTAGCCAAACCACCCTACAGTATTGAGTAGTTCTTGGTCTGAAAGCAGCCATGGTCAGATCTGTGTTCCATTAAATCCAAATTCATTACAACAAATGTTGACAATTAAGAAATTTCAATTCCCCCATCCTGCTATTTTCCCTTTTACAATCTGTAAAATAGCACAATAGCAGATCAACCAGTTACCCAAGAACTGCTTTGAGAGATCACAAAAAATAGTATGCAAATACAAGCTTGCTTCTATAAGTTTGCCTGAATTCTGTTCCATCCCCAAAATGCATGCAAAACAATCATACCTTTTCCTCTGATCAACAGGTAGCAGCTTAGTTGCCAGGCCAAAGTCACCTACTTTTACTTCCATGTTACCATTAACAAAGAAGTTGCCTGTTGAAGAAAAATGTAAAAATGACTCAAAGGTTTCATTTCATTGCAATGAAGACAAAATACAAGATCTGGCCAAAGACAAGAGTTTCCCCATAGAGAATGGGAATTATGCCATTTTAGAAAGCTCTTTCGACATCCCACTCCCCAGTTCCAAACTTTGTACCCCATTGGTTATGCCTCAAATAATTTTAAAACTTAATACAATTAGACTACTGTCCACAGCCCAACTTATAACACTGTGGGCAATATTGTTTCTGGACCTTTACCGTAATGACAGTCAGGGAGAGGATACCATTTTCATAGATTACTCTATAAAGTGCAAAATGCTGACATTTCAACTGGACTTTTGAATCCAATCAAATGCATAAATGTTATCATTGTGACTATCTTGTTAATACTCCTTGGTTTCAGTCCCTATAGAAAATAGATCTCTTCACACTCATCCCGTCAAAGATCTAAATTTGTACTTAATTGCCAATCAATAAACTCCACTCCAAAAAATCTAGATATTTTTAACTTTAAACTCTGCAGAACCAGAAGCCACTTGCACCAGCATTGATCTGCTAAGTTACTCCAGCACGGTCATTTTTGTAAACCAGCAGTTCCTTGCATCTACAGAAATACATTCCGAGTGATTCTGCACAGTGTAATTGAGTACCAAGGATCTTCATTGATAAGTGCCCCACCTCCTAAACAAGTCAATTATCTGTAGCACAATCTGAAGTTGCTGCATTGACCTCTCCTCAGTGGAAGTCATCCTCAGCCCAAGCCACGAAAATAGTCCATGCAAATAGAGCAAGCAGCTGCAAGTTACAACAACTCAATGTTGAAGTCAACCCCCTCGTCCTCAGAATGACTTCGGTTCCTCTCAAATGATCAAGCAGAATCTGGTCTATAGATTTAGTCACATTGCACCGCTTCAAACAGCTCAGTCAGGTACAAGCTGGCATTGCTACTGCACTTGAAGAGTGCTCAAGAAGAGAATTGAACCCTAACCACACCCTCTCCCCAATATTCAGAAATGAACACTCCCACCATCAATCATTCCATTTCTCTCCCTAAATCAGGAAGAGGAAATTGCAGCGTTTTATCTTTATAATCTAGCACAAGACAAAACAAGCCAACAGCAAATGCAGGAACTTGCAGTGACACAAGCTCACCCACACTCCTGTGCATTAACATCATCAAAGTTGATACTAACCTAGTTTGAGGTCTCTGTGAAGAATATCCCGAACATGCAGATATTTGAGACCCAGTATAATCTGTCTGAGGTAATAGCGGACTTCAGGCTCCGTTAACGTTTTTCTTGCTTTCAAGATGTGTGCTAATGACTGAATAACAGAAATACAAGTTAAACAACAATTGCAACTTTACAGGGACTTCATATTTTCAGACATGCAAGAGACCTAAACTTAAAGCAAATGGTTGTTACATTTGTTCTTAACATCCTGTCCTTTGGCCTGCTAATTAAATTAACTTTTTAAAATACATGGCATTCAACAAAAAGATTTCAAACTGCAAGCAATGCTTATCACACATAGATCTACCCTCCAAGTAGAGTACTAGACAACCATCATTTAACCTTGCTTAATGATTGGTTGAAAATTAAACTCACCTTATGGCTGCAGTGTTCTAGAAAGATATAAATATTTTCATCATCTTCAAAACTATGGTAGAATTTCACTATGTATTTATGGGATAGGGATTTGTGGAATTCAATTTCTTTTTCAATCTGAAAAATAAGGAAGGTTCCAGTAAACCAAGGCAAAGCCAATATACAAACCAAAAACACCCTACCTCATACCACTCTACACAACCCCATTCCCTTTGGACCCATAGGTAAATCATGTTACACCACCAAGATAGTGACTGCTGGCTACACCATGACAAGCAGATGGACGACCATCTTAGAATGGTTATTTAGATACTGCACAGAACATTACCCAACCAGCCAGTATTTCTTAGCTGCCAGAATTTGCAAATTTACTCTTTAAAGATAACCACAGATGCATGGCAGAGGCAGCATTAAAATAGGGAATGGACTGAATTTAGTTCTTACCTTATCTTTTTGATGAGGCTTTGATACTCTGGAATGTGGAATAACTTTAACTGCATATATTTTGTTACTGGCGAGATCAGTCATTTCATAACATCTTGCAAATCCACCCTAAAGAAAATTTGATACAAAATTATAATACTTGCAAACACCTTTTCACAACTAATGTATAACTTTAATGAAATCAAATAACCCATATATTTGCAAAGATGCATCTAAAGTAAAGTAAAAGTATCCTTTATTGTCATCTACATATTAAGCTGCCGTAACAATTGCTCCAGGCTATCCGCCTCAAGTTAACAATGTCTATTCAATCTTCATACAATGCATTGCTTCATTTCCAATTAGACCACTTAAGATGATCGTTAAGCAAAAGGGGAAAACACAAAAAGTCTTGCAGGTGCAGAAAACCCAAAATAAAGTGCTGGTAATACTCAGTCCTGATGAACAACTTTTAACTGAAACATTTACTGTTTCTTTTCTCATATGGCCTGACCCACAAAGTATTTTCAGCAGGGTTCTTAAATAAGATGGATTTTTAAAATTGATTTTGAAAACTGTAGACTACTAATGTTTAAAAATAATATTTCTAAGTCAATTACCATGTCAGATTTAAAAGAGACTGAAATGTTATTCACCCCAGTTTATACAGGAATCTTCCCACGTGTCTCTTAAGTTATTGAGTGCAAGAATGCTCGCTTAGATTTGCTTCAAATCAATATGGGAGTCAGTGTTGAAGCATTGATGCCAGAAATCGTTTTTTAAATTACTTTACCAAACAGGCTCAACAACACCGCCCAGCTGCTTAATATTTGCACAATCGTCTAACACAAACAAAGAGATAGCTGGTGCTTTGTGTAGACCAAACATTGTATTCTAATTATGTAAGAATGAACTGCAGATGCTGGTTTAAACCGATGGTAGACACAAAATGCTGGAGTAACTCAGCGGGAAAGGCTGTAGAGATGGAATGGGTGACATTTCGGGTCGAGACCCTTCTTCAGACACTAACGAGCAGCTTGCGTGCAGACATATATCGTCCTTCAGGACAAGTGTCATTTGCCTGGTGGCGAGATATTCCCATCAAAGTATAATCTTGAAGATATGGGGTGAGTGGGTAGAGAGACACACAGAATGGTCTGAAGAAGGGTCTCGACCCGAAACGTCGCCTATCTCCTTCGCTCCTTAGATGCTGCTGCACCCGCTGAGTTTCTCCAGTTTTTTGTGTAACCCTCGATTCTCCAGCATCTGTAGTTCCTTCTTTAACACAGAATGGAACACGTGCATGCATGCAGCCCAGTGATGGGGAATCCATCAAAGTTACAGGGCAAACCACATGCCAACCAACTCCATCAAAAACAAGACAGCCGAGATTTCAAATGTAAAGCGAGTTAACAAGATTTCACAACCAGAATAGCGGTTCTCGTGGTTGCCCCGGAATATTGCAACACCGTCAGTACTTTGATCGGTGTTCCGATGACACAGTATTCAGGCAGCGCGTCTCGGAAACAATAAACTCGTTTCCGGATATTTTGGGACGTGTTATTTATACACTACATTTCATCTTGTGCAATGCTGGATTATGATCAAACAATTCGAGATATTAAAAAAAGTAAAATCGTGGTTTCTTCAAACTCTGCAATAACAGCTCGCCTATAGAATCCTGGACATGGACTCGACAATACTTCCGAGAAGTTCCCAGACCTCATCTACTGCACACAAGGGCGTTATATCAGTGAAGTTGGAAATAGACAAGTTCATCGCCTACACCAAGAAATATGTAATTGGTCCCTTTCATATTCGGTGCATGTTAACTATTGAATTATTTACAATACAAAGAGTATATAGTTTTATAATCGGTCAGCCCCATTCTACTGGTCAAATTGCGAGTGATTTATAATTTGTCAGTGCTGCATTAGGATTAGGTGCTCTATTCCCATACTCGTGGTCCGATTGAGGGAGCATGCAGATTTGGCACACGTGGCAACGCCAATTCACTGATGCAACTCCGCATCAAATTGTAGGCATTTCGTGCCAATTTATTTTTGTTTGTTTTCAAAATGCGCACGGAATCCGAACGGTGTTTTATTTGAGATTATTCTCAACACTAAAAAGTCAAGGCTGGTGACTCTGCACCAAGATCATTAATGCGGTAGCAGTTGAGGTTATAGACGACAATGATTCTCCCGTCAGTGGATCTACCTTCAACGGCGGAGACGAGAGGCGGTCTGTATCCGCTCACTCAGCTCCAACGTTGGAGACCTCCGACGGGGAAAATATGCCCTCTCACTGGGATATCGCCCCGCCCCCTCAAGCCACTCCGATCTCAAGACCATTCCTTCCCCATTATTAAAAAGGGCATATCAAACAAAACTCCTGACAATTTATTGTTAAACACCAGACTAGACTAGCTGTTACATATTCGTCAAATGTCGGTTAAAAGGGATTCCATATGTATCCTGCAGCATTAGCACCATTCGTAAAAAATCCCACTGACCCCGGGCGGTTCCACAATTGAATGGCTTCCTATAGTCACCCGCTTTGGTGAGGTTACCATGATAGAAATGGAAAAACCGTCTTAAATCACTCGAGCTCGATTTAGATACGCAGACTGTGAATGACTATTGTACAGTCAAAGCTTGCGAGTGTTAACGCTTAGACACAAAGCTGGAGTAACTCAGCGGGTCAGACAGCATCTCTGGAGAAAATGAATAGGTGACATTTCGTGTCGAGACCCTTCTGCAGACTCGCTGTTTTACAGAAATAAAAGCTTGTATTTACTTTCAACACAATAGCATCAGATTATTTAAATGTTAAGACTTGTCTTTTAAAAAAACATTAAAAGACCTTCAAAGTTGTTTCTTAATTCAATTCTGTTCAACAAGCAGTTATCATTTCATCCTTAACCCACGCAAGATTTAGCAAATCTTAAAATCTCAGAAAAGGCGAGGCCGCATTCAAGTAGAACGCAACCCTTAACATTCTCAATCCTTCTGTTGGATTAGACAATAAATCCTCCACTGCAGCAGCCCAGCCTACATTTTTCTCGAGCAAGCTTCTGTTTAAAAAAATATATATAACTAGCTGTACCTTTCCAAGAAGCCGCCCTCGACAATAGCATTTGCCGGTCTTTGGAGCCGTAACCGTCCGGCACAACTCTGGCTTGTCCCGGCCGGCTTTAGGACGCAGACAGCCACCGTCTGGCGATTTCTGGACTTCCGAACTCATCGTCTCAGTGTCTGCGTAATAGAATAAATCCTCTCGGTGTCTGTGCAATAGGATTAAATCCACTCAGCGCTGCCTAGTGTCGGATTGGAGACACGTGGCTGGGGAATCCCTCCCGCGCTCTTATAGCGCTCGGCTTCGCTCACTGACGTCACGGAGGGATGCCCCACCCGTGGGCGGGGCTGGATGTTTCACCGCGATCCCATTGGTCGCGCTTCCGTTCCTTCCCCTATCATTGGCTGAAGTGCTGGATCTATTTGCATGTTGAGCGCGCCTTTGCGTCGCGTCCCGGATTGCTATTGCCGGCAGAATATCACCAAGCAAACATCCGCCTGCGAGTGAAATGCAAGAAATTGAACTTTCCTCATGCAATCCTGCAGTCCAGGTCAAGGAAAGGTGATTTTGTTTTTCACCATTCTTTGGTGCTAACCCCCCACCCCCACCACCAACAGCACTGAAAATGTTAATGCCCTAAATTCATCTTGACAGGAGTTTGCGGTTCATTGCTGAAACAAATCAGGAAACCTTAGAGGGTTACACAAAAAGCTGGAGAAACTCAGCGGGTGCAGCAGCATCTAAGGAGTGAAGGAGATAGGCGACGTTTCAGAAGAAGGGTCTCGACCCGAAACGTCGCCTATCTCCTTCACTCCTTAGATGCTGCTGCACCCGCTGAGTTTCTCCAGCTTTTTGTGTAACCCTCGATTCTCCAGCATCTGCAGTTCCTTCTTTAACAGGAAACCTTAGATATGTCTGATGAAGGGTCTCGACCCGAAACGTCACCCATTCCTTCTCTCCAGAGATGCTGCCTGCCCGCTGAGTCACGGTAGCATTCAGTGTAAACCAGCAACTGCAGTTCCATACGACACATCAGGAAACCTTAACTGTGTCACTTTAAAAAGTTATTATAGAATCATAGAAAATAGGTGCAGGAGCAGGCTATTCGGCCCTTCGAGCCTGCACCGCCATTCAATATGATCATGGCTAATCATCCAACTCAGTATCCCGTACCTGCCTTCTCTCCATACCCCCTGATCCCTTTAGCCACAAGGGCCACATCTAACTCCCTCTTAAATATAGCCAATGAACTGGCCTCAACTACCTTCGGTGGCAGAGAATTCCGCAGACTTACCACTCTTTGTGTGAAAAATGATCTTCTCATCTCGGTCGACTCTTTCTCTCCCTCCCCCCCAATACTAATAGATAGTCCCATTTCACTGTCAACTAGCATCTGCAGTTCTTCGTATCCCCATTTCACTGTGTTTTGGTGAGCTTGTTTTGGAAGTAGCAAATTTTCCCAGAAGCCGTTTTCATGGAAATATACATTGGATGTCCAGTGATTACCACTAGCGTCTTCATGGGGCAGTTATCAGGTCAATCAGCCCCTGGTGCTTATCTCCTGTTAAATTTGCCTGAGGTTGGCCACTCCATGCTGAACTGCCAGAGATCAGTGTGGAAACAGGCCTATCGACCCAACTTTCCCCCATCGATCAACATGTCCCATCCACAGTAGTCCCACATTTGGCCCATATCCCTCTAAACCTATCCTATGCATGGACAAGTCTAAATGTTTCTTAAATGATGCTACTGTACTTTCCTCAACCACCTTCTGTGGCAGCTCATTCCATGCACCCACTACCATTTGTGTAAAAAAGTTACCACTCAGGTTCCTATTAAGTCTTTCCCCTCTCACCTCAAACCTATAACGCAACCATGCCAACGTTCAAAATGTGGATCTCAAATATGTCGGAAACGTTACATCTTGAAGAAATTAGATTCCTCCTACTAAGCAAAGTAGACCAATTTTTAATGATTTGGTCTCCTTTTATCGACTTCTTACAAGCATATGGTGCAACATAACATAACCTTAGAAATTAAATGGTTCAGAACCGGGTGTCGGATGGGTAAAGATACGAAATAGGTATATCTCTCCTAATTTCTTTTCTGTCTACTTTCTCTTTCTCTTTCAATCTCCTTAGCTTCTTATCTCTGCTCTCTGTCTCTTTCGCTATCTGTTTCTACCCACTTGTCTATCTCAACACCCTTTATTTCCCTTTTTCTTTCACTGCTCTTTTATTATTAAATTAAAAATAAGAAGTTGTACAAGAATGGTAATGTGTATGTATGTATTAGGTACTTAGGTGCCACACTACTGTACTTACTTCTAACAAAAATAAATAAATAAATAAGAATGGGGGGGGAAAAGAAAAAAAACCTATGTCCTTTGATTCTAGATTCTCCTACTCTAAACGAGAGACTCTGTGCGTTTACCTGATCTATTCCTATTAGGATATTGTACACCAAAATGTCATGCTATAATTTTGACAATGCTTCGGACCTCACCTTTTGGTTATCTTTCAATCTGAATCGAGCATGCATACCACATTAAATAAGCCATCATCAGCTTACCGCAGTTCGTAGCACTTTGATGTAGGAGTTAGATAGTGTTAGGCTCCTGTCCACTGTATCATATAAATGACAAATCACCCAGGGACAAGACAATATTATAATCCCATGTTGCCCTTCAGAAGGAACAGTGAGAAGTGTCAGATGGACAGGGACTGCACAGGTACTTTTTGAAGAAATTCTCATGTTCATGAGCTATGGGAGCAGAATTAGGCCATTTGGCTGGTCAATTTGCATATCAATCATGACTGATTTATCTTTCCTTCAACCCCATTCTCCTGCCTTCTCCCCATAACCCCTGACACCCTTATTAATGAAGAATCTATCGATCTCCGGTGCTATGCCAACTAATATTCCACCCTTAACTAATGAAACAAAAAGTTGGACATTTGTCATTCACCCTTTACACCACCCGTGTATATGCAAAGTAGTCTAATGTGTTTTTTTAAAACATAATTATGCAGTTACGATTTCTGTAGTATTACGTTATGTAATATTATGTTATGTAGTATGTCGTTACGATTTAGGAACTAGGCAAAATGCTATTTCTTTGTTTGACAACTGATCTCCTCAAATGTTCATAATTTCCAGTTTTGTTACCGCCTTCCTATCCCTTCCTGAGAAACTCACATTTAGTCTATTTTATATATTTAAATCTGGAAATGTTGACCGCTGGCAAGGAGACTATTTGTTGCTTAATCCTAATTGTTCTTGAACTAAATGGTTGCTTGGTCATTTCAAGGGCAGTTATTAGTCAACAACATCACCAGATTGCTTCAATTCTAATAGAATGCTTCAGGATTCTATCATTAAATATATCTGACATTCAAAGCAATAGCTGAACCATTTCAGGCATGCATTTGGTTATTGTACTGAATCAGATGCTCGCAATCCTCCTGGTGAACAGATCAGTGCAAGTTGTCTAGTGCTGCAGAGCCCTCTATTGGTTGTTATTTTACTCCCTGGGGAAACCTAATCACAAAGTTAGCATTTTGCTTTTCAAGCACTTTGCCAGTGGCAAATAATAAAACAAATTAATACAAAGCAATATATATATGTTGAAAAGTTAGAGCTCAAACGACCACCGATCACCCGTACAATAGTTCTATGTTAGCTCACTTTCACATCCTACACACTTGGGGCAATTAACAGAAGCCAATTAACCTACAACCTGCACATCTTTGGAATGTAAGAGGAATGTGATTTCTTACATGGATATAATTCAAGAGTTTGTAGTAAAAGTATTGAGTGAAGGATATTTTTCCTGAAGGAAAATGACTGGAAATGTTAAAGGACATTACAAACATCTAGCTTCCAATAATGAGGTTAACTTGAGATGGACAGAGATCCTTGCCATGCTGCTGATGCGAATTCCTTAATGACACACTGGACAATCTGTGGCACTTGACCAACATGACAAAGAAAATGCCTGCCTTGAACTAACCTGCACTGTATTCGCCGGTCTCAGGTAGAGAAAGAGAAATAACAATACACGCTTATTCTGTCTCCACAGACCCACTTGGTGAATGCAGTGTGTCGTTCCTATTCATGATGAAAATGCAACAACATTTTTGTTTCCCACAATGGGAGTCTCGAAGGACAGAGACTGAAACAACTGACCAAAAGATTCTGACAGGATGAGTGCGTTCTTACACTGGCAAGTTGAAAATGAATGAAAGTTATAGAATGTACATTGTGGCAATCCTGTGAAATGATCCAATAGGTGTTAAAATATTCAGAGCAAATGATTTCAAGCAAACCCACTCCAGACCAGGGAAACACAAAATCAACCTTGTATATCAGTCAAGGTGATGGGGAAATGTGTTGCCACCTTGTAACCACCACTGGGCCCTATTTCAGAGAGGAGTATTATTTCCAAGAGCAGTATTAAATAAATAGTTAACTGGAGGAACAGCACTTCATATTCCGCTTGGGTAGCTTACAACCCAAATATACGAACACTGAATTCTCCAATTTTAGGTAACCTCTAACAACACCCCTCCTCCTCTCCTTTCTCCTCCACACCCCTTTTCCTCCTCCCCTCCCCATATCCCACCTGGACTCACACCCTTCTCCCTCCACCTAATTTCTCCCCCTCCCCTCCATCTACATTCCTTTCTCTGACTTCACAATGCACAATTCTTCAATTCTTTTGTCTCATATCTTCTGCCTTTTCATCCTGATCTGAATCATCACCTCTCCATGTTCACCATGGATGCACTGCAGCCTGACCTGTGGAATTACACCAGCACTTTGTGTCCTTTCTTTTTAAGAAATAGTTTTCCTGCTTGTTGGCATTCCATCAGGGCAGAGGAAGCCACTCAGTTGATTGGCCCAATGCCAGTTCTTGGAAGAAGCTATCCACAGTGTTGCACCCCTTTTCCCTTATGTCATGTCTTCCTCCTTTTCAAGTAGACAGCTTAAATGTTTCGAAGATTACTCCCTAAGAGGCCGCATATTCCAGACCCTAAAAGCATTCCCAAACTTGTGGGATCTTGCCATGCAGAAATTAGGGAGTGCATTTCTCACATGGATGCCATGAGCTAAATGAGGTAGAATCTCATAAGCTGGAAAGTATCACGAGACGTTAATTCATAAAATGAAGTTTTGCTTCTTTGTATAAAAATATTAAAATGCACTAGTAGAATTACAAAATACAACAATATATATAAAATGACATGATCATATAAGATATTTTACATCTCGTCTAATTAATATGTTTTTTTTCTCTGGTTGTTTGGTGTCACCTGTTACTACTCTCTAGTGATGAATATATTGTTCCAGCTGTTGGCTTTCGACAGTAATTAAATGACATCTGCTGGTTGCAGACAAAAACTAACCCATAGATTTAATTAGTTTCAAACTCTCAATAAATAATGTCAAACAGAATTTTAAACCTTGAATTTGGAAACTGAGGGAGTAGGGTGGCATGGATTTCCAAGAAAAGATATCAAGCATGATTCTTGCTTGAATCTTTTCTATAATGATTGAGCACATTACCTATGGTAGTAAAAATGTTTAAGAAGGAACTGCAGATGCTGGAAAATCGAAGGTAGACAAAAACGCTAGAGAAACTCAGCGGGTGAGGCAGCATCTATGGAGCGGTGGAGACAGTGGGCTGTGGGGGTGCTGAGAAGGGGAGGAGAAGCAGGGACTAACTGAAATTGGAGAAGTCAATGTACATACTGCTGGGATGTAAACTGCCCAAACGAAATATGAGGTGCTGCTCCTCCAATTTACGGTGGGCCTCACTCTGGCCATGGAGGAGGCCCAGGACAGAAAGGTCGGATTCAGAATGGGAGGGGGAGTTGAAGTGCTGAGCCACCGGGAGATCAGGTTGGTCAACAAACACCAATACCTGGCTTGGCTGGCGGTGAGGGAAGCCCTCCCAGTCAGAACCTTCCTGCACCGTTGGAACCTCACCTCCAGCGCACGCTGCCCTCGGGATGGTTGCTATGGAGAGGAGACGGTTGCCCACCTCATTGCGGAGTGTGGATTCGCAAAGAGAGTCTGGAGAGGTCTGCAAGGGTCCCTGTCACGGATTTATTCCGAACAGCTCCGTCACAGAAGACTGTGATTTACGGACTGTTCCCAGGGATGCATTCAGAGACTGACATCGAGTGCTGCTGGAGGGTCATCAACTCGGTGAAAGACGCTCTTTGGTCTGCCCAAGCGTTGTTGCCCAAGCAAGATGTCCGTCAGGGAATGTTGCCGACTGGCCCGCTGCAAACTGCAGGAGTACTGCTGAGGGACGCACTGAAGCTTGGTGCAGCCAACGGCATGGCTCAGTGGGAGAGGACCACAGTCTAGGGTCCTTCAGCTGCAGGACATGGGGGGCAGGGTGCGGTGGAGACGCCCCTCAAAATAAGGGAAGGCATTCCATGCCAGTGGGCCACATGAGTGGCAAGGGTGGGGACAATTTCATGAAATTTGAGCAATGTATGTAGACTGTATTGAACAATTTGTATAGCCTCAGAAAATGTCGGAAGAATTTTTTGCACGGTTCATGTATTGTACCTATTTATTACCTAGTAAAGTCAATTTTGAAATTTTTTTTTAAATTGCGAACCAAGTGGAGGTGTTGGGCGAAGCGATCGCCAAGCCTACGCTTGGTCTCACCGATGTAGAGCAACAGAGCAGTGGATGCAATAGATGAGGTTGGAGGAGGTGCAGGTGAACCTGTGCCTCACCTGGAAAGACTGCTTGGGTCTTTGAATGGAGTCAAGGTAAAGCAACAAGTTTAGCATTTCCAGCGGTTGCAAGGGAAAGTGCCAGGAGAGGGGGTGGTTTGGGTGGGAAGGGCGAATTGACCAGGAAGTTACGGAGGGAGCGGTCTCTGCGGAAAGCAGACAGGGGAGGAGATGGGAAGATGTGGCCAGTCGTGGGATCCTGTTGGAGGTGGCGAAAATGCCAGAGGATTATTTGTTGTAATGGCTGGTAGGGTGGAAGGTGAGGACAAGGAGGACTTTGCCCTTGTTACGAGTGGGGGGATGGGAAGTGAGAGCAGAGTTACGGGGTATAGAAGAGACCCTGGTGAGAGCCTCATCTATAGTAGAAGAGGGGAACCCCCATTCCCTGAAGAATGAGGTCATCTCCGATGCCCTGGTGTGGAACATCTCATCCTGGGTGCAGATGCTGCCTAGACGGAGGAATTGGTAGTAGAGGATGGAGTCCTTACAGGAAGCAGGGTGGGAAGAAGTGTAGTCCAGGTAGCCATGGGAGTCAGTGGGTTTATAGTGGATGTCGGTCAGGAGTCTATCACTTGCGATGGAGATAGTGATGTCTAGAAATGGTAGGGAAATGTCGGAAATGGTCCAGGTGTATTTGAGTGCCGGATAGAAGTTAGTGGTGAAATGGATGAAGTCAGTGAGTTGTGTATGGGTGCAGGAGGTAGCACCAATGCAGTCGTTGATGTAGCAGAGGTAGAGGTCGGGGATAGGGCCCTGGTACGCCTCGAACAAAGATTGTTCGGCGTACCCTACAAAGAGGCAGGCATAGCTGGGGCCCATGCGCGTGCCCATAGCTACGCCTTGTATTTGGAGGAAATGGGAGGAGACAAACGAAAAGATGTTAAGGTAAGGACCAGCTCTGCTAGGCCTAGTAGTGGCAGAAGGCAACTCAAGTTGTGAGGAGAAGCCCAAGTTCTTGTGGTAGGGGCTCAAGTAAGGGCTCTCACAGCACCAGAGACCCAGATTCAATCCTGATTAAGGGTGTTGTTTGTGCGGATTTGTACCTTCTCCTACTGACTGCGTGGGTTTTCTGCGGGTGCTTCAGTCTCTTCCCACATTCCAAAGATGTGCAGGTTTGTAGGTTAATTGGCTTCTGTAAATTGCCTCTAGTGTGTCGGATGTGAAAGTGGTGTGATATAGAACTAGTGTACGGGTGATAAATGGTTGTTGTTAACTCGGTGCACCGAAGGGCCTGTTGCCCTACAGTATCACTAAACTAAACCCAACTACACTTTAATGAGCAGCCTGTCGAAACATGATAAATTCAGACTGAACCGGTTTATGTTTTGAAGCAAATCAATATGCCGAAAAAAACTGTTGACAACCAAAACTGATTTTACTTCATGAAAGGGATCAGGAGTGAGATTGATGTAACTTTATCCAAATTATTCTAAGTGCTAAGGTCTGAAGATGACCAGAAGAATCCATGGGCAGAGGTCCAGAAAATGTGAAATAGAGAATCAGATCAGGAATGGCCTGCTGACAACCAGCGTTTCATTCATTTTGGCCTTACAGTAATCCAGTGAATCATGTTGTATTGTTCCAAACAGTGTGGAATGACTGCTGACAGAATTAAATCTGCAGCATATTTTACTATCTCTTTGCTAGGCATTGTTAGGACATTGAGACTATGCAACTAACTCAAAACCACGAAAACCAACATGCAGAGATAATGTTCCTATAAAGTGCACCATATAAGTTAAAATACTTGTAAAACACAGGTGGAATGTCCTTTTTTGTCCTCACTGTATTAGAAATTCTGTACAAACAAAAACAGAATGTAATAAATAAAGGCAAATATTGCATTCATAAAAGCATAATATTTGTCCTCTTGGCTGCCTTTCAGAAATCTTTAATAATCTCGACAATTAATGTTATTGAGTCCATTTATATGTTAAGTATCAATAATTTAGAAACATTTTATAATAAGGTCAACTTTTCATATTTTAGAAGGTCTCCATCAGCAAGGAAAATTGGCTGAGGAATGGTTAATGGAAGATAGACACCAAATGCTGGAGTACCTCAGCGGGACAGCAGCATCTCTGGAGGTAAGGAATAGGTGATGTTTCGGGTCGAGACCCTTCACAATGGCTAATGGAGTTGAATTCAGTTAAGTGTGAAGTGTTGCATTTTGGGGCGGTCAAACTAGGGCAGAACCTTTGTGAGTGGTAGGGCACCGGGAAGAGTTGTAGAGGGATCTAGAAATGTACTAGAAGTACATAGTTCCCTGAAAGTCACATCACAATAGATAGAAAGGTGAAGAAGGCTTTTGGCATGCTAGCCTTCATCAGAGAGGAAATTGAGTACAGAAGTTAGGGCATTATGTTACAGTTGTACAAAACATGAGCGAGGACATACTTGGAGTATTGGGTTCAATTATAGTTGCCTTGCTATAGGAAAGAAGCCATCAAGCCAAGATTATGAGGATGTTGCCCGGATCTGAGGGCCTAAGGCGGGCAATGTACAGTGTACAGGTGGGCAGTGTACAGTGTACAGAGGAATAGTTTGGCAGTGTAGGACTTTATTCCTCTAAGTGCAGGAAGCTGAGATTATCTTATAAAGGTGTACAAAATCATAAGGCGAATTGATAGGGTGAATACACAGATAATAATGTTTCCAAGATAGGGGGGGTCATAAACTAGAGGGCATAGGTTTAAGGTCAGAGGGGACAGATTTTATAGGAACCCGAGGAGCAAGTTTTTCAAACAGAGTATGCTGGTATATGAAATGATCTGCCAGAGGGGGTAGTTGAGGAAGGTACAATGACAACATTTAAAAGACATTTAGACAGGTTCATGCATAGGAAAGGTTAAAGAGATACGGACCAAATGCAGGTAAATGGGACTAGTTTAGGTGGGGCGTTTTGGTAATCTTCGACAGGTTGTACGAAGGGCCTGTTTCCCTGCTGTATGACTCTATGAGTATGAATTATGATGGCTAGTTTGAAGCAGATCAGTTTTTCTTTCCTGTTTTCTCCTTTCATACCACACATACTCCCTCCAACTTGCACAGGGCCTAAGCTTCCCTGTAAGGTATATTTATGGCAATAGTAGACATGAGACCATCACCCATTTCCTGCTGCAAAGCCCCTTTTGAGACAGGTATGGAGGGAAATGTATTGGTATCTGTCTTGGATCAACCTTAACAGCTCAAGAACAGGACAGTGTGCTGTATGGGCTGTTCCCTGATCAACACACAGGAACGGACATTAACTCCAACAGTAGGAGGTGCTGTGGTCCACCTGAACCTTATGTTACAGGACACAGGGAAGATCACATTTGGAGCACTGAGTACAGTTCTGGCCACCAAGCTAAGGCAAGGATGTCATTTAACTGGAAAAGTTGCCAAAAAGATTTATGAGGATGTTACCGGATCTGGAGGGTTTTAGTTATAAGGGGAGGCTGAATTAGCTGGGTATATTTCCATGGAGTGTAGGAAGCTGAAGAGGAACTTATAAAGACTTATAAAATCAGCGGCACTGACAAGGAGAATATCCACAGCCTTATCCCCAGATAGGGGATTCTAAAACTAGAGGGCATAAATTTAAGATGACAGTCATAGTCATACAACATGGAACCAGGCCCTTCGACCCAACTTCAGTTCAGTTTAGTTTATTGTCACGTGTACCGTGGTGCAGTGAAAAGCTTTTGTTGCGTACTAACCAGTCAGGGGAAAGACTACAAGATTGCAATTGAGCCATTCACAATGTACATACACACGATAAGGGAATTACGTTTAGTGCAGGATAAAGCCAGTAAAGTCCAATCATTGATTGTCCGAGGGTCATGCTGACAATGATGCCCCATCAATGCTAGTCCCATTACTTATGTTTAGCCCATGTCCCTCTAAACCTTTCTTATTCATGTACTGTCCAAATGTCTTTATAAATATTGTTTTTGTAACTGCCTCAATTACCTCCTCTGGCAGCATGTTTCATATCTGTCTGAAAAAGTGACTCCTCAGGTTCCTATTAATCTTTTCCATCACGGCTTAAACCTGTCATCAAGTTCTTGATTTCTCTATGTAAAAGATTCTGTGCATGCATCCTATCCATTCCATTCATAATTTAATACACCACTATAATATCGCCCCTCCACCTCCTGTGCTCCAAGGAATAAAGTCTTGGGCTGCCCAACCTCCACCTACCTCAGCTCCTCGAATCCTGATAACATCCTCGTAAATGTTCTCCCCACTCTTTATAGCTTAATGACACCTTTCCTGTAGCAGGGTGACCAAGCCTAATGTAATACCCCAAGTGTGACCTCACCAACATCTTATACAAATGTAACATAACGTTCCAATGTCAGTACACAACTCCTTGACTGATGAAGGTCCTCGGTATTCATCTTTCTACAGGGTAAAAACAGAGGAGAAATATTAATTGAGGGCCTTGCCCATCTCCTGCAGCTCCATAGATAGATGACCACTTTGGTTTCTGAGGGGACCTATTCTCTCTTTAGTTATCATTTTCCCTTTAAGATACTTAAAAAAATATTTTTGAGTTCTCTTTAATCATATATGTGTGAGCTATATTTTTGCCCACCTGATTTCCTTTTTAAGCATGCCCACCAATCCCCTGGACTCCTCCATTTGTTGCCAGCTGCATATACCTGACCCATACATCCTTTTTTTCTAAGCAGGAACGCAATGTCTCTTTGCTCAAAAGCACATGTTTCCAAAACTAAAATTAAAGACACATCAAAGTCCAGGTGTACTGAGGGATGTACTCAAAGAGAGAGATAAGCTTCATGCAAAAGGCCAGTGGGATAACATATTTGTGTAAAGTAATCAAAGGCTCTTTGCACAGAGTATTCATAAGGTCAGAACTTTAGTAGCTCATAAAGAAAGGGATTGCTCCAAGTCCCACTGTAATACTGCAGTATGCAAATATATTGCCTATAAATATGTAAAACGTTGTCAATTTTGCATGGGCTTTATATAAAATGCTGTTTGGATTCCACTCCGGTTAACAATACTGACTAATTTGTCTAATGCTTCATAGGACCCGTCAATGCTAAATGCTAAATAGAAAGAAAAGGCGGGTACATTTTTATTGCAAGCCTAAACATCTTCCAGGTGAGAGGTTAGGTTGAGCACTAACATTCGTAATGAGAGCAAGCATTAGGCAAATATAAAAATAGAATGGGAGGGGCATTTTGGACGCTATGTTGCTGTTCCCTCTGATAGGATTGTTCACTTTAGAAGATGAAGGCTGGGGATCCATTAACTTGGCTTCATTAACGGGTCAGTGGTGGCGAGAGTAAGCAACTTCAATTTTTTGGCAGTGCGTATCTCTGTCCTGGACCCAACACATTTATGCAATCATGAAGAAAGCCCATCGATGCCTTTACTTCCTTAGAAGATTCGGTATGTTGACAAATACTCTCCTTGAATTTCTTCAGGTGTTCGGTAGAGAGCACATTGACTGGTTGCATCGCAGCCTGGTCCATTACAGGAGATGACAGGAGATATGGTGAACACTGCCTGGTCCATCACAGGTACTGGCTTCCCCACCATCTAACGGTTCTGTAGAAGATAGACACAAAATGCTGGAGTAACTCAGCGGGACAGGCAGCATCTCCCGAGAGAAGGAATGGATGACGTTTCGGGTCGAGACCCTTCTTCAGATCACAAAGGGATCTATGGCAGACACAGTCTCAAAATGGAAGCCAGCATCATCAAGGACCCACACCACCTTGGCCATGCTCTCATTTCACTCCTGGTATTGGGAAGAAGGAAGAGTAATCTGAAAACTGTAATGTCGAGGTTCAGGGACAGCTTCTTCTCAACAACCATCAGGCTATTCAACACCACGAATCCCATCTAAACTCCAAACTACAAATATACTTGGTTGCACCAGGGACTTGGGGCTTTGTTTTGTTTTTGCATTATAATGTTTTTTTTAATTTATTGAACTGTTTTTTGGTTTATTATATCATCTATTGAGTTCTGTATGTACAAACCTGTTGTGCTGCTGCAAGTAAGAATTTCATTGTTCCATCTTGGTCCACATGCCATTATAACACACTTGACTCTTGCCTCCAGGGTTCTTGCAGACTGCACTCGAGACCTGAAAGACATACAGGTTTTATAGGTTAATTGGCTTTGGTAAAAATTGTGATTTTCCCCTAGTGTACAGTATAGTGCTAATGCATGGGGTGAACGCTGGGCAGAAAAGCAAGTTTCCGCATTGTATATCTAAAGTCTAAAGTAAAGATTCAGCAGATGATTGGTTTTTCCACATCAATGGTGAACCAGATGGCTTAAATCATACATTTTTATCTTTCTCTCTTTCAGGATAACATGCTTGAGAATCAAAGGCATTGGGATTTAATGGGAAGAGGTGGATGACTTAACACCCAGATCACTACTGGAGTGCCTATTCCTGTGGTCAGGGGCAAAGCTGAAACCTTTGATGACCCTATTTCCACCGCTATTCCTCCTTACACAGCAAAACATTAGTGCATTATGAAGTCTGCCAGAAAGCCTTCAATGTCATTAAGAGTCCAATATCAGCTCGATACAGGGTTATGTGAAGAGCTCAGAGCCCTTGGTCGCAGTGCGGAAATAGTGGCCAATTCTGTTCATACACTTCTGATTCCAACTATGCTGACACATCTGATGGCTGATGATGTAGCTTCCACTGCAGTATTAGCAGCAGGTACCCAGTGATGCAGCCACGCATGCTCAGACTCCTGCTACCATTCAGTGTGTGAAGGAGTCTGCAATATGTCATGGAAGTGCAGAGTTCTGCATGCCAGAGAAAGGCAGGTTAGAACAGCAAATGTTGAGATGCATGTGGTTTGCAGTGAAATGATCTAGTGAGAGTAAAAGGCCAGAGGGAGGGCCAGGAATTCACTGAGAATTCTGCACGTGAAAGAAAGAATCCACCATAAAAGGTGGAATGTCCCTGGCAAAAACAATGTCATATCACACTGTAAATCCAGTGAGATCTGGCCCATGTGTATGAAGCGGACGAAGGATACATGATGGGTCAAAAGAGCAAAAGGCCAAGACACAAAATAATTTATGATATTGCAGAAATTGCAAATTGCACATCAGGTCTCTATTCTGATGGACTGGATCTAGCCCATACCTGTCTCCAGGATAGTCACAAAATGTTGGAGTAATTCAGTGGGTCAGGCAGCATCTCTGGAGAAAAGGAACAGGTGATGTTTTGGTTCGAGACCCTTCTTCATACTCAGAGTCAGGGGAGAGGGAAACTAAAGATATAAAAAGGTACATAACAAATCAGAGCAGGCACCGATGACTCAAGAAAGGCAGAGCCCACAATGGTCCATTGTTGGCTATGGAAGAGATGGTAATGAAGGGATACAAACAGTGAAACTAGCAAGATGATGAGGGTGGGGGAGGGACGGAGAGAGAGGGAATGCAAGGGTTACTTGAAATAACTTACAAGGGCCAGGAAGCGAACGGGTAAGATCATCTCTGACCCCTCTCACCCTGGCAACAAACTCTTTGAATCACTTCCCTCTGGAAGGCGACTCCGGACTATCAAAGCCGCCACAGCCAGACGTAAAAACAGCTTTTTTCCACGAGCAGCAGCTCTACTCAACAGCCAAAAGTCTGTAGCCTCTTTTTACTCATGTACTTTATTTTCACATGTTTGAATTATAATGTTTGTCTGATGTATGTCGTGTTTTTACCAAGCAAAGCACCGTCAAATTCCTTGCATGTATACATATTTGGCAAATAAATTTATTCTGTCTTCTGACTGCTGAAATTAGATAAATCAATATTCATACCGCTGGGTTGTAAACTGCCCAAGCAAAATATGAGGTGCTGTTCCTCCAATCCTGACGCCAGGATCTCTGGCCTTCCTCTTGGCCACTCCCAGAGTCTGCTATTTTCTCATCCAATCCGACTCCTGACATGCGTTACCCAGCAAGCCCAATGAACCAAATCAACCACAGGTCAGGAGTGGAGCAGCGATTTGAACTATTGACAGAGAGTTGTGTATTGGCAAAGACCACCGACAGCTATTAACATAAAACACTCTACAATTTGCAGCAGGATGATCTAAAAAAAAACCTGGTGTTTTGGTAGTTCAGGTTGTTTTCCCTATAGTCAAATATGCCTGAGGTTGTATGTGGATCACCCAACTAAACAAAATTCATAGAATCATAAAACGATATGTTCTATATTAATTCATTACAAGTATAGTATGGTGCAACGCTATTCTGGAATTAAACCGATTCACGGACAGGGTGATGGGTGTGGTGAGAAATGAAGCAGGTATATCAACACGTAATGTTCCCTTTGTTTTCCTTTTTTTTCTCTTCCCTTCACTATTTTTTTAAATTTTCTTCCTTTCTCGCTCTACCTCTATTTCTTTTTTGTTAAATTTAAAATGGAAGATATACAATAAATGTATTTTGTCATATGCCGCGGTTTATATTACTGTACACTGCTTCTAATAAAAATATTAATAAGTTAAAAATGAAAATAAATTAAAAAAGAATCATAAAACATGGGAACAGGCCCTTCAGCAATACTCCTCCATACCAACCACCCCATTGCCTCAAATTCGTTTGCCCACTTTTGGTCCATTTCTCTCTAAACCTTTAATATCCAGGCACCTGTCCAAATATATTAGATTAAATTCAAATTCATCAACTGCTGTGGTGGGATTTAAACTCTGGTTTAGGCCTTTAGGTTACTAGTCCAGCAGCTGAACCATTGCACCACTCACTGCATGATTAATTAAATAGGACTTTTTTGCAATTTTGTCTTATTTTTTTCCAAAACTCAGCCACGTTTGTTTTGAAATTCATTCTGCAATTGAGGTTCGGTTGGGGTTATCATTGGGATTGCATTACAAGTCTGCCATGATTTGACTGAAAGGACACAAAGTGCTGGAGTAACTTGGCGGGTCAGGCAGCAACTCTAGAGAACATGGATAGGTGACGTTTTGAGCAGGGACCCTTCTTCACACCCCATGTTGGCCTGAAGTGCTGACTGACCTGCTGAGTTACTCCAGTACTTTATGTCCATTTGTGTAAACGAGCATCTGCAGTTCCACTGAAAATAGAAACAAAAAGCTGGAGTAACTCAGCGGGAAAGGCAGCATCCCTGGATAGAAAGAATGGGTGATGTTTTGGGTCGAGACCCTTCTTCAGGATGGTGCGGGTCCTTCTCTCCAGAGATGCTGCCTATCCCACTGAGTTACTCCAACATGTTGTGTTTAGGTAGGAGAGGAGTGTGTTATTATCATATTGGATAGGAATAGGGAAAGTTTGCAACAGCCCCTTTGTCTATCTTCGGTTTAAACCAGCATCTGCAGTTCCTTCCTACACTCCTTGTTTCCATTCTATGATTTGACTGAATTGGGAACATACTCGAGAGGCTGTTCTTGTGCCCTGGGCAACTCTACATTCCATGGCAGGGTTTCCAAGTCATCACTTGATGTTCATTGTAGGTGTGATTGAAATACATTTAGCGATATCCCTCATTTCAAACCCAGACTTTTTCATCGATCCCACAAATCCAACAGGACCAGTGTTATGCGACCATAGAATAACCCGAGGTCGGACACTAGGCGTCTCCCTAGAGCAACTGCTGGTGATGCGACGAGGAGGGGGCAGTCAAGACTCTTTCTGGTTGTCTCAGTGAGTTTAGTGTGTTTCTTACCTGCTCATGTTCAAAGAAGTGCCAGAGAGAGGAGAGGAGAGGAGAGCGAGCGAGGGAACTAAAGCACTGAACTGTCCTCACATCCTTCAACTACTTATGACCGACACACCCAAAACAACTCATCAGGAAATGCATCGGAATATATATTTAACACATAATATTGTTTTAAACCAGGATGTGAAGCCTCAACCAACGGAGTAAGAACTGTTTTTTTTTAAGGAGACAGTTTCCTTCTACATCTGCACCAGTAGGAATGGGAGAAATCGGCAGAAGGTCTAAAGGTAAGGGATGGGTTGTTTTTTTTTACAAAGAATGGTTCCCAATATTACAAGGTGCGGTTGAACAACGTATAATAATGTAAAGAGAGTGTAGATGTTTTGGAAAAGAAATTTACAGCATGTGTAGAAGGTAGAGGTTCTCTCATTACAGTGGAAATAACTCCTGAAACTCGGTGTAAACACAGCTGGGCTCTGTGTTTCTTGCATTAGTTTAGTAGTGAGTGTAGTTTCTTGCATTAGTTTAGTAGTGAGATGCAAGAAACACTAATGCGAAGATTTTCAGTGTGAGAGCGCGAAGCAATCAACGACAGGGAAAGTGAGCAGACTGATAGAGTGAGGGGGAGATAGCTTGGGGGGGGGGGGGGGAGAGGTGAGGGGAAAGGGTGGGCGAAGTGCTGCGAGAGAGAAGTTGGAGGGAATCTGTACAATAAACTGGAACCAAAAGAGAGCGTGGGGTCGTTTGTTATTTTCCGAATACCTTTCACAAGGGGACATATGCAGAAAACTAGTTACTTTGACTTTCCAAATGTAGGTCTATTCTTAATGAGAGTCTCATTGAATCGATATTAATGTACTGAAATAATGTAGCTAAGTTGGGAAATCGATAGTTTCTGGGAACATATAGTTGAGTCCAGCTTTCGCTTGGATTTCTGCACCGAGGTTTGGCTTGGCGGCACGCAGCCAGGATATTACCGGTTTTTTTTTTGTAGAATAAATAATATTTTGGAAAGTTAAAACAGGAAATAACCCATGTTTACCACGTAGCCCAGGAAACGGGTTGCATTCCTGCTTTGTGTGAGCTGCAGTAATCTCCGCCCACATTGGCGTTGTTGTGGTGTGAATGGGTCGAGTGGCCTGGAAACGAGGTGTGGGTTAGATTACCAACGTGTAAACTCTCAAATTACAGTCAGGGGGGAACCCACTATCATCCACTTTCCGTCCTGACCCCAAGAACACTTGCTTCCCCAATCTCGGCCTTGACTATTTTACAGGGCGACCTGGAAGGGTTAATTTAAAAAATAATCTTTATTCGTAATAAAACATTTGTAAAAGAACCGTGCAAAACGATACATTCAGTATTGTTCATGTTATCCCCAGTGGTGTTAGCACCTCCCTTATTTGTAGTTTAAAACTGAGCGTTGGGGGCAAGGAAGATATGTTTTCAGAAACTAACCCGAGAGACATTGCTGTTTATAATCCTTCTCACTTCCCCTGGCGAGGGGGCGTGGTGGGCACCTGCGGCGATCCTGTGTTTTTTTAAGGAACAAAATACACGGAGCAGCATTTAGCTTGCATTCGCAGGAGGGGAACACACGGGACAAACATTCTTGTAGGGAAGGGAGGAGCGCCATGCAGGCACAAACGCGAATAATAATGTAGCAATGTTACAAAATTTTGAGATTTTAAAAATCAAGTCTGCAATTTATCCCATCAGATAAAGCATAACAAGAAGTTTAATTTGACACCTAATTTACTTTCATATCTTCAGTATTAAGAAAGTTATGGCCATTTTCATGCTCGGAAATGAGTATCTTGCATCCCATTGCCTTTCAATTGACTTAACTCAAAAGCTGTGATCTGGAAAAATTAAAAGCCCATAACTTTATTAAAAATTAAGAGAACTCAATGAAATTTTCAGTCATTATAGATTGAAGCATTCTGAAACAAATATTAAACAATCTTACTTGGATTACCTGAAATTAAAGTATATAATTAGTTAGTTATCTAATTGTAGCTAATTACAAAATTCAATGAGTAGATCTAAACATCTGTCAATTTCTTAAGAAAAGATAAACTTTTTTTTAATTGCCTAAGTGTCCAAATAACATTCACACAATAATCCACAATATAACATAATTTTTAAATCTCATTTTCATGAATTTCTGGGCCAAATGGAAGGAATTTAGTGTTTAATGCCTGTAAATAAATGGCCATTTAAATCAACTAGCGAGTGGGTTTTAGCGGAATGCGGTGGATTGGAACGTTGCGGTTAGCGGTGAAGTCGGGGGGGAAAATACTGGGGGTTCATACATTTTTTGGGGAACCCATTTCGCAACATTAAAATAGTATTTATGCCTCCCAAAAAACCAACTTTTAATAAAAAAATAAAGTATTTACCTTTTTTTCTCCCCTACGGAAAATGCTTCCGGTGGTCTGCGGTCACGGCTTTTGAAGGTGATTTTTAAATTACTCTAGTTAACAAATAACTTAGAGTAATTTAAAAATACCTTAATGGATGAAATGTCGGAGCGATTTTTCTTCCGCAATTAAATCGCCCGACATTCATCGATTATCCTGGTCTGGTGAAAATCGGCACTTTAAGCCCGCCCCCCTCTGACAGGCGCTAAAGTCGCGCACACGGGGAGCGGCAGAAGTGCAGCGCCGCTAAAGGTAAGTTTTGTAACATACCTAAATAATGTCATCAGTTTCTGATTCAATGATACGTCACGTGTACCCAGGTACAGTGAAATGCTTTGTTTTTGCAAACAGCCCCGGGAAAATCATACAGCAGACCTCACCTAGGCACCACACAAAGTTCATCGCCAAAGTTACAAAAGTTCACCGAACAGCCCTATCTTCTGTAGGCACAAAACGCTGGAGTAACTCAGCGGGACAGGCAGCATTTCTGGAGAGAAGGAATGGGTGACGTTTCGGGTCAAGACTCCTATATTCTGCCCCACTGGGTCACTCCTTCATTCTCCGCGGCCCTCCCCCCCTCTCTCTCCCCCGCCCCACCGTATTGACAACCCCCCACTGTGTGTGTCTCACCCCCCCCCCCCCCCCCATTATTCCACACGGCGCCCCACTGGGTCCACCCTTCATTCTTGACAGCCCACCAATGGGTCCACCCTCCCCCCATCGTTCTCTGTGAGTTACTCCAGCATTTTGTGTCTACCTGTCCTTGTACATCAGTCACTGATGTACAAACTGAATACTGACGGTAAAGGGCCTGTCCCACAAGCATGCAAATCTATGCGATGAGCGCGACCTAACGTGGTCGCTTGAGCCATCCGGCGTCGCGGGGCCGGTCCCACTTCGATCACCGGAGCCGTGCGGAATTGTGCGGAGTTCGTCCCGACATCGCGCGGAGCTCCAAAAAACTGACTATGTTCAAAAATTCCGCGTGGCAACGGCTTGTCGGCTTGCAGTCGCCTCGACGCATTACGCACCGCCTCGACGTCGTGCCTCCGTGACCCTCTCTGTAGGTGCCTCCATGACCCTCTGTGTGTGTGGCTCCGTGGCCCTCTGTATGTGTGCCTCTGTGCCCCTCTCTGTGTGTCCCTCTCTGTCCTGGCGAACTTACCTTCAGACTTCGCTCCAAGTTCGCCTCACTTTGCGCCGTGTTGCGCCACTCACCCGACCTCCGCGCGGCCCTCGCTGCCAGTTTGGTCGCACGTGCCGCATGCAGGCGCATGCTGGTGGGAACAGCCCTGTACAGGGGATCACCCGACCTCCGCGCGGCCCCCGCTGCCGGTTTGGTCGTGCTCATCGCATGGAGTCGGATGCTGGTAGGACAGGCCCTTTAGTATGCAGGTACAAGAGGCAGTGAAGAAGCTAATGGCATGTTGGCCTTCATAACGAGAGGAGTTGAGTATAGGAACAAAGAGATCCTTTTGCAGTTGTACAGAGCCCTGGTGAGACCGCACCTGGAGTATTTCATGCAGTTTTGGTCTCTTAATTTAAGGAAGGACATTGTTGCTATTGAGGGAGTGCAGTGTAGGATCACGAGGTTAACTCCCGGGATGGCGGGACTGTCATATGATGAAAGAATGGAGAGACTGGGCTTGTATTCACTGGAATTTAGGAGGATGGGAGGGGATCTTTCACTCGGAGAGTTGTGAATATGTGGAATTGTTTGCCTTAGAAGGTAGTGGAGGCTGATTCACTGTATGCATTCAATTAGTTAGATGGAGCTCTTGGGGTTAGTGGAATCAAGGGGCTATGGGGAGAAGGCAGGAACGGGGTACTGATTGTGGATGATCAGCCATGATCACATTGAATGGTGGTGCTGGCTTGAAGGGCTGAATGGCCTACTTCTGCACCTATTGTCTATGTATCTATAGCTTTGGAATGTGGGAGGAAACCAAAGCACCCAGAGGAAACCCACGTGGCCACAGGGAGAATGTGCAAACCCTGAACAGACAGCAGCCGTGGTCAGGTTTGAATAGGGGTCTTTGGTGCTGTAAGGCAGCAACTCTACCACTGCGCCGCCCTAACCACACTTTGGCTAAGGAAACCATTCTTCCTTGTGGCCACTCATGTGGCTAAGGAAGATACACGAATCTCCACCAGGACCCCAGCAATTTCTTCTTTTGCTTCCCATAACATCTTACGATATACTTTGAAATGAGAAGTAATTTTATTTCTCAGCATTTTAGATTCTGAGGAGAATTGACAGGGAAGAGAGTGAGAGGATGCTTCCCCTGTTTAAGGAACTGAATCCCATTTGAGATGGATATAGGTGTGTTCCTCCATCCGGCAGTTCATTAATTCTTGGACTTCTCCGGCCCAGAGACATATATGCCTGCGGTATTGGAAAGACGAGGTTATGAGGATCAGTTAGGAAAATGTGATTGAGGTCCTCCATAAGATTAGCCATGACCTTATTAAATGGCAGAGCAGGCATGAGGGGCCTAATGGGTAATTCCTGCTTCTATTGTTTAAGATTTTGTTAATTGGAGTTGCTGATAAAATGCACAAAATCTTGCAATTGTTCTTACTACTAGCTCATTATTTTCACTGAGGTTTCAATCAGAAAGGTGTTCTCTATGCTACGATAAGAGCTGCAGTGTGAAGCTTCAACATCTTGATAGTTCCCAGAAAACTGAACTAAGTTCTCCCAATTTTAAATTCTTACTAGGCGTTAGCAAGAGTGGAAAAGTCCTAATGTCCTGGAGACACAAGAGGCTGTAGATGCTGGAATCTGGAGCAAAAAAACAAGTTGCTGTAAAAATGCAGTGGGTTGAGCAGTATCTGGGAGCAGAGAGGTCTTAATGCCCGATCTTGACCCGAAACATTGACACTTTCCTCCCCCCTCCCCACACACACACATACATTTGCTGTTCAACCCAATGAGTTCCTTCAATGGTCTGTTTTTTTAAAGTCATGAAGCACTATACTATCTTCATTTAACATTTGAAATTTTGTTAGAGGATATAAATCATTTTCTACTAATGACTAATGTAATGGGCATGTTATATCCCATGACAGATAATTAGGGTGGTACAATGGAGCAGCAGTAGAGTTACTGCTTTACAGTGCCAGAGACCTGGGTTCAATCCAAATTACAGGTGATGTCTGTACGGAGTTTGTACGTACTCCCTGTGATCGCATGGGATTTCTCGAGTCGCTGCGGCTTCTTCCCACATCCCAAAGACGTACAAGTTTGTGGGTTAATTGGCTTCTGTAAATTGCATCTAGTGTGTAAGCTAACATACAACTAATGTACGGGTGGTGGTCGGTGTGGACTCGATGAGCCTGTTTCTATGCTGTATCACAAAACTAAACTAATTTCTTATGTTCTTTGTGTCGACACATGTAAACCACCAAGAGTGCACAAGATTTGTGGCTGTTGAGTGGAAATTCATTCAGAAGAAGCAAGGCAGCCACGTGAATAGTATGGAAAGAGACAAGGAACTGTAGATGCTGATTTACAAAAAAGAGATAAAGTGCTGGAGTAATTCAGTTCGTCAGGCAGCATCTCTGGAGAAAATGGGCAGGTGACATTTCAAATCGGGGTTCTTTCTTTCTGGAGCAGCAGGAGGGATGGAGTGAGGGCCTACTGATGGCCAGTGTCGAACACAGGGCACTGGAAGGAGAACTGTTGCGAGAAGCGGTGGATTGACCCGAAGGGTCAGGTTCCGAAATGTCACCTATCCATGTTCTCCAGAGATGCTGCCTGGCCCGCTGAGTTACTCCAGCACTTTGTGTCCTTTTGTGCATTAACCAGCATATGTATTTCTTTGTTTCTACAGTAACAAGTGAAGCTGTCCATGATAGATGCAAAGGTTACTCATCAAATTTGGAATTGAACACGTCTAATATTTGCTTGGGATTCCAATGCCAGAAGTTTAGCGACTGACGTGCAGAAGACTTGTCTATAACCAGTAGAAATGAAAGGGATATAAAGATTACGTTTTCTTGCCCATTTAAAAAAAAGTCCAAAATTAAAAATGGTCTACTATCGAGATACTGGAGTAGAACCACGCACAGGACTAGAATTCAAAAATGAGAATAGTAATGGTATATGGCAAGTAACAGGAGTAACAAAATTTAGCATATTAGCAACTTTATAGGTACTGCCAATCTAAACACCACTCAATGGAATCAGCTGCTCAGAATTGTAGTTACCCAAGTCCAAGTAAAATGTAAATCACAAAGTATGTTGTAACAAAAACTCAATCAACATCTATATTTATCATGCTTCCTCCGTTGATATATATGTTCAAGATAAATATACATTTACACTGCAAATATGAAAATATTTGAATAAGCACAGTAACCAAACTAAGAAGGCCAATTTGTTTACAATAGACCAGGCAAAGATGACACAGCCCGATTTCACCACATAACATTTGAGTACAATTATCAACCTTGCCTAAATGTGGTTACACTCTCACCTCTGAATCAGAGAGTTGTGGATTCAAGCCACACCCCTGAGACATGTAGCAGTACAGACAGGAGCATTAAACTGTGACCCTGTTTTTACATCAAGGTGAACGGCTGTCAAAGATTTTAGGACACTGCTTGGCAAATAAAAGTTGAATTTTCCAGCGTCCAAACCAATTATATAGAAACAATTAACTGCAGATGCTGGTTTATTATTTTTTTTAAAAAGACAAAGTGCTGGAGTAACACAGGGATCAGTCAGCCTGCAGAATATGGACCCTTCTTCGCCTGAAGAAACATCCCGACCTAAAACTTTTCCTATCCATGTTGTCCAGGGATTCTGCTTGACCCGCTGAATTACTCCAGTGCTTTGTGTACAACAAATTATTATCATTCAATGACCCCAACAAAAACGTATGCATTCAATCAGTAAAATCACTTCTCTGACAATTTATTGCATTGTTGTTTGAGGGACTGTGCACATATATTGGTTACCGTATTAATTTTATATTTAAAAGAGAGAAAGAAACTGGCTGCAGAGTAGTTTTGAGATGGTGTGAGGCTGTGATAAACAAGTTATTTTTCTGTTGGACATCACCTACCTTATCTCTTTTTAAATGTCAGGTTTTTGTTTGCAGGTGACAGCTAGATTGATTGCTCTGTTGGAATATAAATAGGCAAGATAAGCAAAGAATGTTTTAGACATTTGTCTGTGCTGACAGTAAATTGGTTGTGGGCTGACGGGTAACATTTTGCGGGCTGTAAAATCCGGCTATCTATTTAATAAATCTGCCTCTGCTTGTTGGAGCTTAGAGAAAATAAGCTTGATTCTGAGAACAATGTGTGATTCTTCAGGGGCTTGATAAGATATAATGCCTTCTGGAGATATGAATGAACTATTCTGATCAAGGATGAGATGTAATAACATTGGCGTGATGCGGCAATTCTTTGGAATCCTCCAAGGCTAGTGACTGACTACATTTAAAAGAGATCAATAAGTTGGTGGATATTAAGGAATCATGGAATATGGGGTTAGCGTAGGAAAGTTATACTGAGAGAACAGATCCGAGATGAGCTAACTGAATGCTGGAGCAAGCATGAGGGACTGAACAACCTTCTCCTGCTTCTATTTCTTACATTCTTATGTTAGAAAGTCTTTAGTTTAACAATTTTGTCAAAAGCAGCAATATTTTTCTGCAAAAAAAAAGACACAAAGTGCTGGAGTAATTTAACGGGTCAGGAAGCATCTCTGGCGAACATGGATAAGTGACATTTCACATTGGACACTTCCTCAGAACTGAAACATCACCTATCCATGTTCTCTAGAGATGCAGCCTGACCCGTTGAGTTACTCCAGCACTTTGTGTCTTTTTTTTGTAAAACAGCATCTGCAGTTCCTTGTGCCTACTTTTAGTTTAGTTTAGAGATACAGGGCGGAAACAGGCCCTTCAGCCCACCGAGTCCATGCCGACCAGTAATCCCCGCACATTAACACTAGGGATAATTTACACACACACCAAGCCAATTAACCTACATCCCTGTACAATAGACAATAGGTGCAGGAGTAGGCCATTCGCCCCTTTGAGCCAACATCACCATTCACTGTGATCATTGCTGATCATCCACAATCAGTACCCCGTTCCTGCCTTCTCCCCATGTCCCTTGACTTTGCTATCTTTAAGAGCTCTATCTAACTCTCTCTTGAAAGCATCCAGAGAATTGGCCTCTACTGCCTTCTGAGACAGAGAATTCCACAGATACTCTAGGTGAAAAAGTTTTTCCTCATCTCCGTTCTAAATGGCAACCCCTTATTGTTAAACTGTGGCACCTGATTCTGGACTCCCCCAACATCGGGAACATTTTTCTGAAAGATAAAAAAAAGGAATGTACGTCTTTGGAGTGTGGGAGGAAACCAAAGATCTTGAAACAAACCCACGCAGTCATGGGGAGATTGTACAAACTCCGTACAGACAGCACCCGTAGTCAGGATCGAACCCGAGTCTCCAGCGTTGCAAGCGCTGTATGCAGCAACTCTACCGCTGCGCTAACATGCTGCCCCCTAGTCTCCAATACGTTTTTGCAACTGGTCTCAGAACTTGAAGGTGCTGCCCTCTGTGGTAGGGAGTTGATGGATATGTGTTAGAGAAAAGGTTGCAGTGAAAATAAGTGTGGCAATAGAATGGATGGAATTGCTCTGAGAGCTGCCATTGACCCGATAGGCTGAGTGGCCTCTTTGTAAGTCAATAAAAAATATGAAAATCTATAATATTCAAACAAGCTGAGGAAAGTTGAACAGAGCACTAAAGAGAGATAGAACATAGAACAATACGACACAGGCCCTATGGCCCGCAATGTCTGTGCCAAACTCGATGCCTAGTAATACTAATCTCCTCGGCTTGCAATTAGGAACAGGTCCTCTGAAAGTCGTCTTGTTATGTAAGAAATAACTGAGAGAACTAAAAGAGTAAAACTAAATATAATTTAGAATGGTAAAAAATATTAGCTGTAAATATACAGTATTGTGTATTATCCACCACTCCCTCTTTAAGCCTGCGTTTGAAATAACATCAAAATGAGTTTTAACTTGTAAAATAATTGAATATAAATAATCATCTCAGTTAATGCAGAACTTTCTTATTATTTTCTTCACTAGGTTATTCAAAAAGTTTATTACAGGAAATTCGTACTTCAATGTCTTTCTGGCACTCAGGAAAGGGCGTGGGTACAGATGGAATTCCTAATGGGAGTTGAGATAAGGAAACTTTTATTCAATGTGCTATTATTATCAGGGCTATTATCATACTTCTACTAAAGTCGGACTCGCACAAAGGATTCGATAAACTTCAACAATATGTTTTAGCATAAAAGTTCCAAAATAATTTATATTCTACTGAAAGGCGTCAGTGTGTGTTGACAGCAAGTTTAATGGATACAGCTTCACCTCTCTCCCTTTCCTTCCCTCTCCTTAATAACCCACTAATTAATCCGCAACTGATAATTCCAAATAATTAATGAATTGCGTGAAGAAAAAATGGACAGATTATTTCCACATTGTGGTTAATTCTGCTAAAATGCATGTTTAAATATTTTGTAAAAGCTGAAGTTATCTTGAGACTTTACTGTTCCTGTGTTATATATATATATTTTATTGACTACACTGGCAACAATCCTTGAAAAACCTGTCATCAGCTGGGTGGGGAGGGAGGTGGTGATGGGGCAGTATAGGGTGGGAACCATAGGGAGATCCAGCGACTGGGTGATATTTGGCAGAAAGGGGATTTCAGGTGCCTCAGCCCGAGGGGAGTGCTTTTGGAGTTCCACAGGAGAGCATCTACAGCCCAAACACTTCAGGCTCCTTCACCAAAGATTCTCCCAGCTGTCACTAATAAAGCTGGTAACATACAGTGGCACAGCTGGTTGCTCTGCTGCCTCACACTGCCAGAGTCCCGGAATTAATCCTGACCTCAGGTGCAGTCTGTGTGGAGTTTGCATGCTCTCATAAGTTGGGTGGCATCGTGGTAGAGTTGCTGGCTTGCAGCGCCAGAGACCCAGGTTTGATCCTGGCTATGAGTGCTTGTCTGTACAGAGTCTGTACGTTCTTCCCGTGGCCCACGTGGGTTTTCTCCAAGAAATTTGTTTTCGCCCACACTCCAAAGATGCACAGGTTTGTCGGCTAATTGGCTCAGTATAAATGTAAAAATTGTCCCTGGTGTTAATGTGCCGGGATCGCTGGTTGGCACGGACTCTGTGGGCCGAAGGGCTTGTTTCCGAGCTGTATCTCTAAACTAAATTAAATTCATAAGTTATTGGAGCAAAATTAGGCCATTCAGACCATCAAGTCTACTCCACCAATCAATCATGGCTGATCTATCTTTACCTCTCAACCCCATCCTCCTGCCTCCGCCCCATAACCCCTGACACCTGCATGACTGCATGGGTTTCCTCTCGCATCCCAAAGACATGCAGGGTTGTAGGTTAATTGGGCTCTGTAAATTGCCCTTCACATGTGGAGAGTGAATGCAAAAGTGGGGAATCAGTACGAAAGGACACAAAGTACTGGAGCAACTCATCGGGTCAAGTAGCATCTCTGCAGAACATGGATAGGGACATTTTAGGTCCCGAAACATCCTTATCCATGTTTTCCAGAGATGCTGTTTGACCCACTGAGTTACTCCAGTCCTTTGTGTCCTTTTAAGTAAACCAGCATCTGCAGTTCCTTGTTTCTAAAACACAGAACTAGCATCAGCGGATGATCAATGGTTGACATGAACTTGGTTTGCCAAAGGGGCTATTTTCCATGCTGTATCTTTCAATTAATTTAATTAATACAATTACATGGTATTTCCAACATTATGATAATGAAGCAGATCATGCCAGCCAAAGGATACACATAAATAAAATTCAAGCCTAGTATGACAGCTGATATAGGCATTACAGAAGTGCCAGATGATGATCCTTTTGTATGAGCCTGTCTTGCCATATCATTGCAAAGTCCCACACGTGTGTGTGTGTGTGTGTGTGTGTGTGTGTGTGTGTGTGTGTGTGTGTGTGTGTGTGTGTGTGTGTGTGTGTGTGTGTGTGTGTGTGTGTGTGTGTGTGTGTGTGTGTGTGTGTGTGTGTGTGTGTGTGTGTGTGTGTGTGTGTGTGTGTGTGTGGAAAGTATGGTGCTGTGTAGTGGTTGATGAGGTGCACAGTGATTATTGACCAGAGGGTGAATTAGACAAGACCTAACTTGCTGGGAAAGGAGTGGGAGGGGTTGCCAGTGGGACGAGGCTTTGAGAGAAACAAGGAATGTCAACCTCGTCCAAAGATTCAGCAGAGCACAGATAGCCAGGGACCACAGGCAGCAGAGTCTGGTCAGCTTTTCATTAGCCATTGATAATCAGTCACGTGCCTATTTCTATACCTAACATACCATTCGCCAGTTATTGCAAAAAATGGGCACAATCCTTCTAATCATGCAAATAGATAAAAATGGTACTGTTAGGGATTATTTGGGTCATCACTCAGAGTTATGGAATAGTAGGAGCTAGTTAATTCAAGCAAGAACCAGTCTTCAGAAGAAACCTGTCCACAATTTAACTTCCCCTGATGCCATCTAAACCAGCCATTGAGTGTGGGATATTATAAAGGCTGGAGTTACTCAGCAGGTCAGGTAGCATCTCTGGAGAAAAAGGTTGGGTGACGTTTCGGGTCGGGGGCCTTCTTCGACATTCTAATTCTGTACCATTATAACTGCTCAGCGTAATGCAATGAATTGATGTTGTCGTTAATCGGCCCTCAATGAAACTTTCATGCTGAGATCAAGGAAGGCATTAAGTAGCCATTTCTTGGATTAACACATTGTTACATACGTAACCCTATCAATTAACCCTTATCACCATTCAGGACATATCTATTTTTTCAGTTATTAATCTGGCTGTTGTATAAAAACAGAGCCGTCCCTCTACATTGTAACGAGAAGTATATTTTGGGTGTCTGATGTTTTGTGCTCACAATCCCTCAGACTAGGGATTGGAAGGGGTTCTGCCATTATAAAAATGTAATTCTGCAAAGATACCCGCCGACGCTGAAAATGTTAGTTACGTAGCCATTGAAACAGTAGTCAGTTGTTTCATTTTGTCTATCTGTTTAAAAAGTATAAAACGTCACTGCACTGTTGAGCGTTGTGGTCGGAGAAATAGCCCCAGAAGACCTGCTTATGTTGAATAAAGACCTTTTTCATCCACCAGCTTAGTCATGGTCACATCAGTACAATGGACCACCAGAGATTGTTTATACTTTCTGAAATGCCATCTGCATTGTGGAACAAAAGCATACTGTGCTGAAGTTAAAACAGGTCTTGCACAACATCAAGGAACAAATGGCAATTTTTTAGGTTAAAGTAAGAAATGATTGTAATTGACACAAGTTGTTGGCGTGAGCAATGACAGATAAGATCAGCTGATGTCAAATACACTGTTGAAAGAGCACCATTATCAAAAACACTGACTGCGGATACTAATCATTAAGTAATTTTCTGCATGGATAATGAATTCAGTGATTTGATTGAACTACTTTGATATAGAAATTATACTGCATCACATATCACTTTTATGTTGGTCATGTGCACTTTACCACATCTCTCTGATGTGTCCCAAACCACTCCCTGTGGCTGTTGATGAATACAGAGAAAGAATGTTCACAACACCATAAGGGAAAATAAAGGCAGAAATAAGCCCCTCTTGCATTTGAAGTTGGGATCCTCACATGGGTTGCAATTAATTTATATATTTAAAACGTTGCCTTTCCTTGTCCGGATTTCTTCTGTGCCAGATAGCAGTTCATTGATGAGGAAGGGACAATATGGAGGGACAGGAACAAAATGCAGCCACAAGGCTAATGACTTCCTTAAGTGTGGAGATTAAGTAAATTGGAAAGAAGGAACACATTTGCTGGTCTACACAAAGACACAAAGTGCTCGAGTAACTTAGTGGGTCAGGCAGCATCTCCGGAGAACATGGATAGGTTTTGGGTTGGGACCCTTCTTCAGACTGATTGAGGTGTTGGGGGGGGGGGGGGGGGGGGGGGGTAGGGGGGAGAAGCTGGGAGAGAGGAGTTTAACACAAGTTTAACATGCAAGATGTCCCACGATATTTCACTGGAGAGGTGTCGATTAGAAATTTGACATCAAGTCGCTAAGGGGGATTCATAGCTCGAGATGGACAAAAGCTCGGACAAAGAGACAGGTTCCAAGAAGCATCTTAAAGGAGATAAAAATGAGGTGGGGCAGCAGCAGGATTTTGGCCTTGGTAACATCGGGCAAGAATGAAGTTCTATTGAGAGATATTCAGGAACACTGAATGGGAGTAGCTAGTGTTTTGTTGGGTTGTAGGGCTGGAGGGGGCAAGGTCATGAAAGGATTTGAAAAACAAGGGTGAGAATTTTAAAATCTAGGCACTGCTTAACTAATTTGTATGCCCATCGAGGTTGGCTGCAGAGGTTTTGCAGGGCAATCTCTCTACAAAGCCCTGAGTGCGCTGGGCATCAACGGAGTGGCGAGGAGAAGAGCCATCAAGAACACTACAGAGGCAGCGGAGAAGGCCTCTAGTTGGATCAGGAGAGAAGGTCCATGGGGAGGAGCGAATGCCACCTGAACACAAGTCGTGGTCTGATCAACCTCGACTGGGTCACCTGGTTGAGGGTGGCTGATGTAGAAAGACCCGAAACACCCAATGACCCCAGGTTACACCACTGATGATGTGTTCAGGGGCATCAATAGATGTATTTGTATCAAATTTGGGTAGGCAAGCAAGGGGATGTATCAATTGGATTTGATGTGAGTTAGAACACCAGAAGTAGTTGATTTTTGGATGACTTGCATCTGGTGGATGATGGAATGAGGGAGTCCGGCCAAGAATATTGTGGAATAGTTAAGTGTTATCGATGGGATCAATAAAACTTTTAGCACGGGGATCAAGGGAGCTGTTAGAGAAGTGGAAATGAAGGGTCCCTATTATTATCACAGGGGCCCATTTTCTTAGATAAACTCAAGAAACAGCAGATGCTGGAAACTTGAGCTAAACACAAAATGCTTGAGGAACTTAGGATTGTGTGGCATTTTTGGAAGGAATGGACAGACAGAGATTCAGTTTGGGACCCTTCTTCATATTCAAGTCTGACCCTATTCAACCCAAAATGTCACCTGTCCATTCCCTCTGCAGATGCTGCCTGACCATCTCGAGTTCCTCCAGAACTTTGAGTTTTGCTTATTTTCTATGTTGATCTTGGCTTAAACAGGAGCCTAGGGACCTTATCTGAAGAAAGGTCCCGATGTTCTCCAGAGATGCTGCTCGTCTGACTGGGTTACTCCAATACTGTATGTGCCTTTAGCTTTACCAAAAGGCCAATGTTGCTGAATACGTGGCTTAAAAAATGGTGCAAGGGGGAGGGATTCAAATTTTTAGGGCACTGGAACCATTTCTGGGGGAGGTGGGACCAGTACAAACAGGACGGTCTGCACCTGGGCTGGAATGGAACCAATGTCCTTGGGGGAGTGTTTGCTAGTGCTGTCGGGGAGGATTTAAACTAATGTGGCAGGGGGATGGGTACAAGAGCAGAGAGGCAGGTGGGTGTAAAACGAGGGTGGAAGCAATAGGGAGCAAGGTGAAAAGTAAAAGGGGTAAGAGCGTTGTAAAAACAAGCCTGAAGGCCTTGTGTCTCAATGCAAGGAGTATTCGTAATAAGGTGGATGAGTTGAATGTGCAGATAGCTATTAATGAGTATGATATAGTTGGGATCACGGAGACATGGCTCCAGGGTGACCAAGGCTGGGAGCTGAACATCCAGGGGTATTCAATATTCAGGAAGGAATAGAGAGAAAGGAAAAGGAGGTGGGGTAGCGTTGCTAGTTAGAGAGAAGATTAACGCAATGGAAAGGAAGGACATTAGCTTGGAGCATGTGGAATCGGTATGGGTAGAGCTGCGAAACACAAAGGGGCAGAAAATGCTAGTGGGAGTTGTGTACAGGCCACCTAACAGTAGTAGTGAAGTTGGGGATGGTATAAAACAGGAAATTAGAAATGCGTGCGACAAAGGCAAAACAGTTATAATGGGTGACTTCAAATCTACATATAGATTGGGTGAATCAAATTGGCAGGGGCGCTGAGGAAGAGAATTTTTTGGAAAGTATGAGGGATAGTTATCTAAATCAACATGTAGAGGAACCAACGAGAGAGCAGGCTATTTTAGACTGGGTATTGAGTAATGAGGAAGGGTTAGTTAGCAGTCTTATTGTGCGTGCCCCCTTGGGCAAGAGTGACCATAATATGGTCGAGTTCTTCATTAGGATGGAGAGTGACATTGTTAATTCAGAAACAATGGTTCTGAACTTAAGGAAAGGTAACTTTGAGGGTATGAGACGTGAATTGGCCAAGATTGACTGGCAATCAATTCTAAAAGGGTTGACGGTGGATACGCAATGGAAGACATTTAAAGACTGCATGGATGAACTACAAAAATTGTTCATCCCAATTTGGCAAAAGAATAGATCAGGGAAGGTAGTGCATCCGTGGATAACAAGGGAAATCAGGGATAGTATCAAAGCAAAGGATGATGCGTACAAAGTAGCCAGAAAAAGCAGCATACCAGAGGACTGGGAGAAATTCAGAGACCAGCAGAGGAGGACAAAGGGCTTGATTAGGAAAGGAAAAATAGATTATGAAAGAAAACTGGCAGAGAACATAAAAACTGACTGCAAAAGTTTTTATAGATATGTGAAGAGAAAGAGATTAGTTAAAACAAATGTAGGTCCCTTGCAGTCAGAAACAGGTGAGTTGATCATGGGGAACAAGGATATGGCGGACCAATTGAATAACTACTTTGGTTCCGTCTTCACTAAGGAAGACATAAATAATCTGCTGGAAATAGCAGGGGACCGCAGGTCAAAGGAGTACTTGAGTGAAATCCAGGTCAGTCGGGAAGTGGTGTTGGGTAAATTGAATGGATTAAAGGCCGATAAATCCCCAGGGCCAGATAGGCTGCATCCCAGAGTACTTAAGGAAGTAGCTCCGGAAATAGTGGATGCATTAGTGATAATCTTTCAAAACTCTTTAGATTCTGGAGTAGTTCCTGAGGATTGGCGGGTAGCAAACGTAACCTCTCTTTTTAAGAAGGGGGGGAGAGAGAAAACGGGGAATTACAGACCAGTTAGTCTAACATCGGTAGTGGGGAAACTGCTAGAGTCAGTTATTAAAGATGGGATAGCAGCACATTTGGAAAGTGGTGAAATCATTGGACAAAGTCAGCATGGATTTACGAAAGGTAAATCATGTCTGACGAATCTTGTGGAATTTTTCGAGGATGTAACTAGTAGCGTGGATGGGGAAGAACCAGTGGATGTGGTGTATCTGGACTTCCAGAAGGCTTTCGACAAGGTCCCACATAAGCGATTAGCATATAAACTTAAAGCATATGGCATTGGGGGTTCAGTATTGATGTGGATAGAGAACTGGCTGGCAAACAGGAAGCAAAGAGTAGGAGTTAACGGGTCGTTTTCACAATGGCAGGCAGTGACTAGTGGGGTACCGCAAGGCTCAGTGCTGGGACCCCAGCTATTTACAATATACATAAATGATCTGGATGAGGGAATTGAAGGCAATATCTCCAAGTTTGCGGATGACACTAAGCTGGGTGGCAGTGTTAGCTGTGAGGAGTATGCTAGGAGACTGCAAGGTGACTTGGATAGGCTGGGTGAGTGGGCAAATGTTTGGCAGATGCAGTATAATGTGGATAAATGTGAGGTTATCCACTTTGGTGGCAAAAATAGGAAAACCGACTACTATCTAAATGGTGGCCGATTAGGAAAAGGGGAGATGCAGCGCGACCTGGGTGTCATGGTACACCAGTCATTGAAAGTAGGCATGCAGGTACAGCAGGCAGTGAAGAAAGCCAATGGTATGTTAGCTTTCATAGCAAAAGGATTTGAGTATAGGAGCAGGGAGGTTTTACTTCAGTTGTATAGGGTCTTGGTGAGGCCACACCTGGAGTATTGCGTACAGTTCTGGTCTCCAAATCTGAGAAAGGACATTATTGCCATAGAGGGTGTGCAGCGAAGGTTCACCAGACTGATTCCTGGGATGTCAGGACTGTCTTATGAACAAAGACTGCATAGACTCGGTTTATACTCTCTAGAATTTAGGAGATTGAGAGGGGATCTTATAGAAACTTACAAGATTCTTAAGGGGTTGGACAGGCTAGATGCAGGAAGATTGTTCCCGATGTTGGGGAGGTCCAGGACAAGGGGTCACAGCTTAAGGATAAGGGGGAAATCCTTTAGGACCGAGATGAGAAGGAATTTTTTCACACAGAGAGTGGTGGGTCTCTGGAACTCTCTGCCACAGAGGGTAGTTGAGGCCAGTTCATTGGATATATTTAAGAGGGAGTTAGATGTGGCCCTTGTGGCTAAGGGGATTAGAGGGTATGGAGAGAAGGCAGGTACGGGATACTGAGTTGGATGATCAGCCATGATCATATTGAATGTCGGTGCAGGCTCGAAGGGCCGAATGGCCTATTCCTGCACCTAATTTCTATGTTTCTATGTTTCTATGTAAATGAAGATCAATGAGGGAGATTTGTTATTTTTGTTTTCTTAGGTTGAAATCAATATTTCATCAACTTAAAAATTGATTTTGAGCTCAAACAACAAATAGTCGGTATGACCCATGGACTTAGCTCTTTAGTTTTAGCTTAGAGATACAGCGCGGAAACGGGCCCTTCGGCCCACCGGGTCCGCGCCGACCAGCGTTCCCCGCACATTCCAGTAAGGACAATTTTTACATTTATCAAGCCAATTAAGTTATATATCTGTACGTCTTTGGAGTGTGGGAGGAAAACGAAGATCTCGGAGAAAACCCACCTGGTTATGGGGAAAACGTACAAACTGCACACAGACAGCAACTGTAGTCGGATGGAACCAAGGTCTCCGGGGCTGCATCCGCTGTAAGGCAGCAACTCTACAGCTGCACCACCGTGCCGCACGATAAAGCTGTTTCTTTAACTGTGACATAGGGTATGAGGAGAAGGCAGGAAAATGGGATTAGGTGGCAGAGATTAGCCATGGTTGAGTAGACTCAATAGGCCGTATGGCATAATTTTACTCCTGTAACTTGTGAAAGTGACATTCCTGCCATTTGACCTTTTGCTGATTTGTTTCCTCAGGTACAAAGTCATGGGAATCGCTTCAGTGGTGGATTTTACTACTGGCATCATTTTGCAGCTATGAAGCTGTAAAGGAAGACTGCAAATGTGACGACAGTCTTGATTTCATGACATTTAACTTCAGTGATGCAAGAGAACAATGTTGCTTAAACTTCACTGGTTCTTCCATCAGTGTTCTTCACTGGAATGTCTTCACTGGCCTGACAGAACTGCAGGTCCTCGACCTGTCAAGTTGTAATATATCTGACATCTTATCTACGGATGAAAATCTGAGCTCCCTGGAAATCCTATACCTAGACCACAATCGTTTAGAGCGACTGCCTTCTCACTTCCTAGCAAACGCACCCAATCTAAAAGTCCTTCATCTGGAGGAAAACCATCTTCAAGATTTACCAGAGGACATTTTAGATGCGTCAGACCAGATTCAGGAGCTGTACTTGGATTCCAATAATCTGGTTTCTATTCCTCTCACTGCCTTTAAACCAAACCTTGAAAAATTGTCTCTTTTCAATAACACTTTGCAGTGTACTTGTGCCTTGTACGATGCAGTGGCAAAATACAATGCAAGTGTCACTGGGTTGGAAAATGGGCCCAAGTGCTACACGACGAACCACCCAAAGGGCCTTCATATGATAGACATTCATCGCTCAGATATCTGCAGGTCCCATGGCCTCACTGCTCTCTTCATTTGCCTCCCATTTATCTTGATTATTGCTTTAGTATTGGGCTGCTTCTGCTGTAGAAGAAGAAGATCTGCTTTTAAAGCAATTAGGCAAGATAATCACATTTGTACTGTGGAGAAGTCGGGCTTTGCAAACATGGAAGACCATCACTACATAACATGCAGGACCCCAGAATCAACTCCTACCCTCACCGGACACGAGAACAGCCTGCTGGCCAGAAACCAGCTCATGTTACGCCCTTCAGCGGCATTGCTAGGCAGTAGCCGGGACTTGTACGAGGAGGTGGAGATAAGGCTCGGTGGTTCTGTTGACTCCATTGCACTTGCTGACGACATTTATCTCAATATGTCCACTAATAAAGCAGAAGAAGATGAAGCCATTGAGGAGGTCCAGGCTCAGCCAGAATTGGTGAACGCGACAGAGGAGCTGCAAGAGGTAGATCGGCAAAGACTCTACATGAATAAATCAGCAAACTACTATAATCTAGTTCCTGGAATTGAATTAGATGACTCCGACCATGGCGAATATGAAAATGTTGACTTGTCTTAACGATATTGGGCCATTTTTATAGGAAGCTACAGAAAATATAGATCAAAACATTTGCAACGTGACAAACTACTACACAAAGGTTGTGATGGTGGCAGAGGATCACATATATGCACTGACGAAGAAGGGAAATGGGATACTTGCTGGAAATGGAAACGCTACTGAGGGTAAAATGTAGGCTTATGTTTGGGGTTACGAAACTGGTTTAACATAAAGAATGTCAAAATCAACTTCCCAACTCAGTTACATTTAGATACTATCTGCAATCTGTTTCTGGTGATTATAATCTAAACTCATGGGGGTAAATCCAGAGAATTTTTTAAAAATAAGAGATGAGAGATAAGATTCAACTTGGTCCCATGATATTAATTGCGACTATTTTCTTTTCAAGGACAGTCCTCTATCAAAATGAGGGCCAAGTTTTTAAGAGACACTCTAATAGTCTAGAATATGAATCTAAAAGCAGATCACCAATTTTACTCCACCTACCAGTAAGAAATGGGAGAGTTTAGCTCAGATCCCCATTTTATATTCTAAATTAATTAAGTTAATGGAGCATGATGTAAAATGTGCTTCCCATTAGATACAATGCCTAAAGGGCCTGTCCCACTTGGGCGTCACGCAGATGGCACGCGAGGATTTTGAGAATCCGAAGATCCTGGGGCGCCACACGCTACCGTGCATCACTGCCTGCGCCATTGGCGCGTAATGCATGCCATGTGCTTGTCACGCGTGCGTCATGACGCGTAAATATGTTGCATAAATGATGCCCAAATGACACCCAAGTGGGACAGGCCCTTAAATCATTCGTAGCGTTAGGATAAAATCAAAGCTAAAACGTTTGATCAGGCTTCTCTGTGTTGAGCAATTGAGTATTAAATTCAAGTAATCAGAATGGAGACGAGATCAGTTACCCTGTTGCTGTGCCCATATCTGATCTTTCTCAATCTTCCCCACTCTACCAGATGGACAGGGTGCGACAGCCAGCTATACGGGTTTGTTGAGATTTTTGCAATAGTCTCCTGGCAGCTCTTGGATTTGTTTTGCATGCTTTGTGAATAAATGTTGTATTTATAGTGTATTAATATTCAGTAATTCATCCAAGTGGCAATACGAATGGATGAATTATCAGTCATATTGGCCACCATGGTGCTTAAAGCAGCAGGTGGATGGGCTTCAAGGCGTGTTGTAATCTTTCCGTATACAAAACCAACATGATGATAACACACTGAACTTTCCTTCAAATCCCCTGTGTTTGTTGACTGCAATCTCACAGTAGCATGCCAGCAGTAGACACTCCTAGAACCCACTCGGTGCACTGACTGAGGGATTCTCCATGGAGCAACGCTTCCACCATCTTATAAAAGATATCGCCTGCATCTTGTCATAGACAGCCAGCACGGAATTCTGCCACAGGCTCTGGAAATTAGCTTTCACTGGAGATTTCCCTGCAGACCAGATGAACTTTGTCCTGTAGTGGAGTTATGGCAACATCTGCAACTCCCTCCCCAAGCCTCCGAGAACCTCCTCGGAAAAGTATAATCCAGTCTGAAAATCCGTAAAAAGACTCAACACTCTGAACCCAAACCTGTCTTCACCAAATATCCCAAGTATCCCAACAGGATTACTGTGATAGATGGGATGAAGGGTAGCGCGGCAGTAAAGTTGCTGGAAACCTGAGTTTGATCCCGACTACAGCTGCTGTTTGGACGGAGGTTGTACTCCCCCCCCCCCCCCCCCCCCCCGTGACCGTGTCGGTTTTCTCCGAGATCTTCGGTTTCCTCTCCCACTCCAAAGATGTAAGGTTTGATGGTTAATTGGCATGATGAATGTGTAAATTGACCCTAGCGTATGAAGAGTAGTGTTAATGTGCAGGGATCGCTGGTCGGCGCGGACTCGGTGGGCCGAAGGGCCTGTTTCCGTGCTGTATCTCTAAACTAAATGTAAGGAGGGAGCTTTGCCATTTGTTACGCTTTCTAACCAGGAGATAACAAGCTCCAATGCAACCCGACTTTCTGGTTCCTATTTAAGGTCAGTTCTGATCAAATTTTAAAACTTTTTCCCCCTTTTCGATGGCACATTTACACTCTGAGCCACCCTTTGGAAATTTTTTTTTACAGAAATCAAAACAAGTGATGTTAAATGAACGCCCTTGCACCCGGAACAGTGTTGCGGGATGGTTGGCAAACTATCAGCTCCCTCACTGCCACCTCAAACAACAGTGGAAAATGCCATGAAGTGTTGGATTATGTTCTGGAAGCAAATGATACTTATATAGATAGCTCATAGTTTTCAATAATTTGTTCTTTAATGATTTTATAAACGGATATTTCTTCATGATTTTTAAGCAAGCCATTTATAAGAGTGTTGTAGCTTGTATTAATAGCAATAATATAATACTTTTGTGCTTTCCAATGTATGTTATGTCCTTTGGGCTTAGAAATATTATTTAATATATTAAAACAATTGGTCATAATAATGTGCCCAGTCTCAAAATTGCTATACAAAGAGCTTGGGACTTCCTAACTAAATTAACTTCAGAAAGAGGTTTAATATTATTAAATAAAACACTCTCGGTCCATGCAGTAAACTCAGTCCCATGATTTGGGCGCTTCCAAAGTTAAAATAAAACATCTAAATAACTCTTGGAAAGGACAGGTTTGGAGGGATATGGACCAAATGCTGGCAGGTGGGAATAGTATAGATGGGACATGTTGGCCGATGTGGGCAAGTTGGGCCAAAGGGCCTGTTTCCATGCTGTAGAACTCCATGACTCTTTAACTGTTCAGTAAACCCTCGCAATAGCAGACGACAAGGTGGGGGGGAAGAATGGTGTATATTATTGTTGATTGTCCTCTATAACTGAGGGAGGAGGGTAAAGTTTAACCCAAGGCCGGGAGGGTAGAAACACGCCGTGGGAGGGGGGGAGGGGGGGCAGGTCAGACAAGCGGTAATTCATTGGCCGGGGAGTCATAGAGCCCCCAGCCCCACTTGTGGTGCGCCAGGGAAAGGTCCGGTATTTGCACTGCCTTCATGTTGCTCGCTCCGCTAACACAACCAGAAGTAGCAATGTTTTGAGATTTTAAAAATCAAGTCTGCAATTTATATGCAATCAGATAAAGCATAAAAAGAAGTTTAATTTGACACCTAATTCACTTTCATATCTTCAGTATTAAAAAAGTTATGGCCATTTTCATACTCGGAAATTAGCATCTTGTTCCCCATTGCCTTTCCATTGACTTAACTCAAAAGCTGTGATCTAGAACAGTCAAAAGCCCATAACTTTCTTAAAAAGTAAGAGAACTCAATGAAACTTTCAGTTATTATAGATTGAAGCATTCTGAAACAAATATGAAACAATCTTACTTGGATGACCTGAAATTAAAGCATATAATTAGTTAGTTATCTAATTGTAGCTAATTACAAAATTCAATGAGTAGATCTAAACATCTATCCATTTCTTAAGAAAAGATAAGCTTTTTAAAATTGCCCAAGTGTCCAAATAACATTCACACAATAATCCACAATATAACATGATTTTAAAATCTCATTTTCATGAATTTATAAGCCAAATGGAAGGAATTTAATGTTTAATGCCTGTAAATTAATGGCCATTGCGAGTGGGTTTTAGTGGAATGCGGTGGATTGGAACATTGTGGTTTGCGGTAAAGTCGGTATGAAAAATACAGCTGGTTCATACATTTTTTCTGTCCCCTTTTCGCAACATGAAAATTTGATTAAATGCTTCCTAAGAACCATGTTTTTTATAAAAAATAAACTGTGTACCTTATTTTATCGCCTACGTTAGGTCCGTTCTGCTGTCGGCGTTCAGAGCTTTAGAAGATGATTTTTCAACTATGCTCGTTAATAAATAATCTAGCGTAGTTTAAAAATAGCTTAATGAATGAAATGTCGGAGCGATTTCTCTTTAGCGACGAAATCGCCCGACATGGATCGATTTGGACTGTCTAGGGAAAAACGGCATTGTAAACCCGCCCCCCCTCTTAAAGGCGCCAAAGTCACACACACGGGGAGCGGCAGAACTGCAGCGCTGCTAAAGGTAGGTATTGTAGCATACCTACCAGAAGTATGTCAGATGGCGCTGTCTCATTGGAAACTGGCAGGTGGTGGGGGTGGGGGGCAGGGTAATGGGAGCCTCGGTCTGCTATAACCAAAATTCACTATATAGAGATAGACGCAAAATGCTGGAGTAACTCAGCTAGACAGGCAGCGTCTCTAAAGAGAAGGAATGGGTGACGCTTCGGGTCGAGGCCTTTATTGTGAGGGTTTATGTACTTTCAATTTGAAGTATCCTCCAATTTACTGTTTGTTTTTCAATTATGAATGTAAACTGTGGACATGATCCGTGCACTGTCATTTTGAGGGTCAACCTGAAAGAATTTATTGTCTATTTTTTGCGATGCTCCAAAGCAATAAATGTACAATAAAAACATTTAAAAGTTATTTGGATAGGCACTTGAATAGGAACATGGGTCAATCATGTGCAAATGGGACTAGCTTAGATGGGCACAATGGTCTGCACAGACAAGTTGGGCCAAAGGGCCTGTTTCCGTGCAGTAGGTATCTATGATTCCATGACTCTCCGCTTAAACCTATGCCCTGTGTTTGTAGATTTCCCTCGCCTGGGGAAAAAACTGGCTATTCTAAGCTTTGTCTAAACCCCTCATGATGTTATACATCTTGGAAGGTCGCTCCTCAGCTTCCTACCCTCCGGGGAAATAGTCCCAACCTATCCAGCCTCTCTTTATAACTCAACCCTCCAAATTCAATAACATCCTTGTACATTTTTTTGCACCCTTTCCAGTTTAGTGACATCCTTCCTACAGCTGGGGGATCAGCACTGTACCCAGCACTCCAAGTGTGGCTTTACCAACATTTGGTGCAGTTGTATCATGATGATCAGAGGCCACAAAACCTCTGTGATTGTGTGATACTAAGCAGTCTGTTCATTATTTCAGTGCTGCCATGCTCTAATGATAGGACAACATGCGACACCAGACACTATATCATCCCAGAATGACCTATATTCAGCCCTTTGGGGAACAAAAACAGTGCCTTCTAATGTTAATGTTTAGGCAGATTAGATTAAAAGTAGCCCTATTAATCTACTGACACAAAATCATTGTTAATTTTGTCATTAAACAGTAACATTTGAAATATTGGTTTAATAATAATAAACCCCAAGCTATGTTTTACACATTTCCTTTCAGTCTTATGAGTGATTTTATTAATAGAATTTTGTGGCAAAACCTCTCTCCTCATTCCAGTCTGGTGTTGTGCTTGGAAAATAATCTGGTATCACTGCTGAACCGATTCCTTTGATCAAAAAAGTGAGCCTTAGCATTTGGCATTGTCTGAATATTACACACTTATCATTTACCTTCTCTGTTATTGATAACCTGATCAACAGTCTCAACAGTGAGACTGATCTCTGTCATGATATTGATTTAGTAATGTACAGGTGCGATGACCTTTTGAGGAGACTATTTCCTGCCTTACTCTCCTGTAGCCCATGAGAGATGAGCACCTGTTGATAATAATGGTCCCCACTCTCTTGGTTGACCTGTGACAAATAAAGTTGACTTGACTTGATGAGATTACAGACTATTGGGCAGAAGGCAGTCTGAAGCTGAAGGTGGTGCAAGATTCCACTTTAGAAGCTCTCTCTGAGGTTGGGTCACACCATATTCAGTCTGCACAGTGGCACAGCTGTAGAGTTGCTACACCAGAGACCCAGGTTCAATCCTGACAATGGGATCTATCTGTACAGAGTTTGTACGTTCTCCCTGTGACCGTGTGGGTTTTCTCTTAGTGCTCTGGTTTCCTCCCACACTCAAAGCCGTACAGATTAATTGGCTTCTGTAAACTCGAAATTGTCACTAGTGTGTAGTATTAGTATACAGGTTATTCGCTGGTCGCCGCAGATTCCATGGGCTTGTTTCCCCGCTGTATCTCTAAAGTCTAAAGTCTCGAGTCTCATGGAAACTGTGACTTGAATGATTTTGTTTTGTCCCATTATCCACCAGAAAGCCAAAGATTTTTTTAAGAACTCAAAACTCAGATGCAGCACAGAGATGTTACATAAATTGAATCCCGATTTACAGTGGAAAGATTGGGTGGAGTTGCGCTACTCATACATAGGGGTTTCCCAGTTTTGTAAAATTGTCATAGAGTCAACAGCAGAGAAACAGGTCCTTCCGCCTAACTCGTCCATGCCGACCAAAATGGCTCATCTAAGTAATTCCCATATGACTGCATTTGGTCCATATTTCCTCTAAACATTTCCTATCCATGTAACTGTCCAAGTGTTTAATTACATGTTTTAACTATCTCATCTGACAGCTCATTCCATATACCCATATCTTCAGAGTGAAAAAATTGCCTCAGGTTTCTATTAAACCTCTAACCCGAAACCTATGTCCTCTGATTTTTGATTCCTCTGGCCTGGGTAAAATACTCTATGCATTCATGAAGAATGCAGTCTGAAGAAGGGTTCTGACCTGAAACATTGCATATTTCCTTCACTACATAGATACTGCCTCATCCACTGAGTTTCTCCAGCATTGTTGTCCACCTATGCATTTCCTCATGGTTTTGTACACCTCTGTAATATCGCCCTTAGCCTCCTACATTCCTAGGCTGCCTAATCTCTTTTTATAGCTCAGGTCCTCGAGTCCTGGCGACATCCTCGTAAATCTTCTCTGCACCTTTTTCAGCTTAATGACATTCTTCCTATAATATGGTGACCGAAACTGAACAGAATACTCCAAATGCAGCTTCACCAACATCTTGTACGACTAACAGAGTGTCCCAACCTATATATTCAGTACCCTGTCAGATGAGAGTCAATGTACCAAAAGACTTCTTTACCATGCTATTTTAGCGGATGCAGAAACGACAACCAAGTTTTCGGAACCGATTTATTAACACAATCGCTCCTTGGCAAACAGGTCTCTGCAAACACATCTGATCACAACGGTGGTCAGCAAAACAACTGTGGCGCGAAAGCGAAACCGCGCGAAAACAGCAGCCCCTCCTGAGTCACGTGACCGCGGCTTCCGAACGCCGGGTTTGATATTTCCGTGCACCAGCAGGCGCCGCTACACTATCTTACTGTAACGCCACTCTCAGATAACTGTGCACCTGTACTCGCACATCTCTCTGCTCTACATCACTCCCCATGGCCCTACCAATGTTGAAATCTCATTCAATGGTAATCAATGTTGAAATCTCATTCTGGAACAGAAAAACACACTGTAACAAAAGGAAGAGTAGACGCAAGTTCAAAAGTAATAAATCACAAAAATAAAACCACAATGAACTGGAAATATTAAGCAGATACCCGGAAACAACAATTCCATGTGCATTACCTTTCTACACAAATGCTAATGATTACCAGCCTATCCCGTATTAAAACCGGATTTCCAACATCTGCAAAATCTTTAATTTTTATCAAAGAGTGTTGCCTTGCTGCAAATACAGGGGACCTGGTAAGATTGCACATTGAATATTGTACGGATGCTTGTCGCCCTACTGTATGAAGGATATACATGGGATAAACATAGAGAAATAAAATTTTGCCTGATTGATTCCTGGGATGAAATGATTGCCCTGTGAGGCAAGTTTAAGCTGAGTAAGAAGATATTCTCTGATGTTTAAAAGGGAAAGATTTAAGATGTTGATTTCATTAACAAGCCGGACCTGATTGGGTAGCTGTAGAAATGCAAAACAAAAACATTAGAAATGTTGTGGGTAGGGCCATCTAGACCGGGGGTCACAGTCTCACAATATGTGCTTGTCCATTCAGCAAAGAGTCCATTCATATTTTCAGCATGCTGTGGTTTTAATTTAGTGGGTAAGGGCATCTAGAACTAGAGGTCACAGTCTCATGATAAGTGGTTATCCATTCAGCAAATTGTCCAATTGATAAACAATGACAAAGATTCTCGTCATTGAACAGTTCTTTATGAAGAGTTTGTGAATCTTTGGAATTGTCCAGCATAGGGGGCTGTGAAGGGTCAATTGTTGAATTATATTCAAGATAGGGCGGTATGGTGGTGCAGCGGTAGAGTTGTTGCCTTACGGTGCCAGAGAACCGGAGTTTGTATGTTCTCCAGGTGACCTGCATGGGTTTTCTCCCACACTCCAAAGACGTACAGTTTTGTAGGCAAATTGGCTTGGTAAAATTGTGATTTGTCCCTAATGTGTTAGTGTGCTGATCGGTGGGCCGAAGGGCCTGTTTCCCTATTGTATCTTTAAACTAAACTAAACTAAACTAAATAGGGATCAATAATGTTTTGGATATTAAGGAATATAGGGTGAAGACAGGAAAGTGGCACTGAGGTAAAAGATTAGCCATAAACATTTTGAAAGGTAGAACAGGCACAAGGGCTGAATGGCCTGTTCCTACTTCAATTTCTCATGTTTTTATGTCTGGCAAAGTCTTCAAGAATAATGTGGTCAACGGAGTATTGGCATTCTGGTTGCAGTAGCAAAGGTGCAAACCGCAGAATGATTAGATGGCATTGAAACTGTGCGGACATTTTGACCAAAATTATGTTATTGAGAAACCAAGAAGGATAAGGAAAAGTGAAGCCACTTTTACGTGAAGAATGTTAAATACTTTAAAGCACAATTATAACACAAACTAATCCCTGCCTGCAAAAACGCAACCAAATAAAGAAAAATACATGGATGAGTATTCTTTTAGATTACAGTTTAAAAGAAATATAAAATGCAAGATAAGACAGGAGAAAAACAGTAGAGATTGTGCTTTGACCTTTCCATTGACACATAATGAATGTTAAAAAAAAAGGTTGAGCAATAAAAATATGTTTGAGGTTTGGTTCTTGTGTATTGTGCTTCTTTGACTGAAAATATTAAAAATTACTTTTTCACCTGAGAACTACTTGTAACGCTTTCTTAGTTTCCAATGGATGTAGGGGTATTATAATTATGAGTAAAACTGAGTTTATTCCCATCAAAGGTGTGAAATACCATTCTAGCTTTCTCCAGGATGCTGGCATCTCGGACCTATTGGCGTCTTTCTGATGTGGAAATTCTGGCATATATTGTGGATTTAGAGCAGAAATTCTCTTCCCTTGCATATATAGATGAAACAAAATGCCTTTCCCCTAATAATATTTTATATTCTAATCATGACATTCCACATATCAGTGAGTCGAGAAATATTTAGCAAAAATGAAAAACGATCAAGAGATAAATGTAACAACAGAAAATGAGCCACCCTACTAATTCATTTATGAATGATAGACTATCGTCTGGAGAGATGCTCATTGATGACACCTCAACTACTATTTTATATTTATTTGTTCAATGATGTATAATTATTATATGCGTATGTTTAAAGATACAATGTGGAAACAGGCACTTCAGCCCACTGAGCCCACGCCGACCATCGATCACCCATACACTTTTTATGTGGTCCCAGTTTTGCATCCTCCACACTAGGGGCAATTTACAGATGCCAATTAACCTACAAACCTGCACATCTATGGAATGTGGGAGGAAACCCATGAGGAACTCCTATTAAAATGTTCTTTTTGATAGCAGAATAATTAAATTCGTCTTGTTTCAAATAGTTTTGTTATTTCCTTTTCATAGAAACATAGAAATTAGGTGCAGGAGTAGGCCATTCGGCCCTTCGAGCCTGCACCGCCATTCAATATGATCATGGCTGATCATCCAACTCAATATCCCGTACCTGCCTTCTCTCCATACCCTCTCATCCCCTTAGCCACAAGGGCCACATCTAACTCCCTCTTAAATATAGCCAATGAACTGGCCTCAACTACCCTCTGTGGCAGATAGTTCCAGAGACCCACCACTCTCTGTGAAAAAATTCCTTCTCATCTCGGTCCTAAAGGATTTCCTCCTTATCCTTAAGCTGTGACCCCTTGTCCTGGACCTCCCCAACATCGGGAACAATCTTCCTGCATCTAGCCTGTCCAACCCCTTAAGAATTTTGTAAGTTTCTATAAGATCCCCTCTCAATCTCCTAAATTCTAGAGAGTATAAACCGAGTCTATGCAGTCTTTGTTCATAAGACAGTCCTGACATCCCAGGAATCAGTCTGGTGAACCTTCTCTGCACTCCCTCTATGGCAATAATGTCCTTCCTCAGATTTGGAGACCAGATAATTTATTTACGTTCATGGTTACCGGAAGGATAAAGCAAGTATGAAAAAGATTCTCGACAATGAAAGGAACAGTTGCAAGTATCGATTATGAAGTATACATTTCAACTCCATGATTATGTGAATATTATGCCCAATTGCCAATGATATGACAAAGGTAAAATGGAAACTTGTCATTGGGACATAACTTCTGGGTTGAAGCTTGTTCTAAAAGATAAATTTCAAACTGATTATTATATAAAGAATGGTAGACAAAAATGTTGGTGAAATTCAGCAGGTGAGGCAACATCTATGGAGCGAAGGAAGCAGGCAACATTTTGGGTCGCGACCCTTCTTCAGACCCTTATATAAAGAATTATCAGTACAAAGAATTGATTTACAAAATAAAAGCAAAGGTCAGGGTGAAAACCCCACAAACATTTTAAGAATCAGCGCTGAAGGCTGGTAATATGAAGTATTTCTCAATAGATTCAAATGATGTTTCCTGCCTTACACAGGGCCTGGTCCCAGACTAGGTCAAATAGCCCAGATTTTGTATTCCTTCCGCCTGTATGTGCCACATACAGACATTTTGTGGGTGTTTGCATGGCAACCTGCTCTATGTTGCTCTCAGCGGAGTTACTGCGACCTGTACGAACATGACAAGCAACATGATTAAACTTTAGACTATAGACTTTAGAGATACAGTGTGGAAAGGGGCCCTTTGGCCCACCAAGTCGGTGCCTTTCAGCGATCACCACGTACACTAACCTACACACATTAGGGACTAAGGTAGACAAAAATGCTGGAGAAACTCAGCGGGTGAGGCAGCATCTATGAAGCGAAGGAAATAGGCAATGTTTCAGTAGAAACCCTTCTTCAGACTATTTTTTTTACAATTTACCGAAGTCAATTAACCTACAAACGTGTATGTCTTTGGAATGTGGGAGGAAACCAGGGCTCCATAATTAAACCTATGTGATCTCAGGAGATTATCACGGAAACAGACCCTTTGGCCCACCTGGTCCAGCGATCCTCGCACATTAACACTATCCTACACCCACGAGGGACAATTTTTACATTTACCAAGCAAATTTACCTACAAAACTGTATATCTTTGCAGTGTGGGAGGAAATGTCTTGGCGAAAACCCACGCAGGTCACGGGGAGAACGTACAAACTTCGTACATACAGCACCCAGAGTCAGGATCGAACCCGGGTCTCTGGTGCTGTAATCGGTGTAAAGCCCCTGTTCCACTTTCCCGAGTTAGTCACGAATTCTCCCGAGTTTTCCCCTAGATTCAAACTCGAAGATGCCAGCCGTAGGTACTCGGGGCTTTTTTTACACACGGACATTTTTCAACATGCTGAAAAAACATCCCGACTTACCCGATGCCCCCACGGCTGGCATTACGAGCCGCTACAAAATATCTATGGACTCCTAAGGCCTTCTACGGACTCGCTAAAGACATTCTCCGAGTTTGAATCAAGAGGAAAACTCGGGAGAATTTGTGAGTAACTCTGGAAAGTGGGACAGGGGCTTCAGGCAGCAACTTTACAGCTGTGCCACTGTGCCACTGATTGCCTGGAACTTCAGTTGCATTGCAATTTTACATACTACATGATTCACTTGCAGTGAAAAATTGATGACTAAATATAATCAAGCCTTCAGATATTGCAATTTGCATTTGCATGTAACATACCCATGAGCACTGTAATCAAAGCACCTGCGGTGACATCATCATTCTGTAATGGCAAACATGCAATTCACCTGGGATATTATTTAATGTATATATAATTAACACCCAACTGAATTGCAGACGTAACCCTTGTTTCTGTCACATAATTTCCTGTTGACTTTACAATTAGTGGAGAGCAGGAATCACAAAGTAAGTTATCTAATCCCTTCATTAATCAATCAACAATGAACTAAAGATAATTAATGATCCATTGAAATAGTTTAGTTTAGTTTCGAGATACAGTGCAAAAACAGGCCCTTCAGCCCACCGAGTCCTCACTGACCAACAATCCCCGCACATTAACACTATCCTACATATACTAGGGACAATTTTACATTAGCCTACAAACCTGTAAGTCTTTGGTGTGTGGGAGGAAACCGGAGCACCCAGCAAAAACCCACGCAGGATAAGGGGAGAACCTACAAACTCCGTACAGACAAGCACTAATAGTCAGGATTGAACCTGTGTCTGTAGAGATGCTGCACTGCACCACCATGCCACCTGTGTTGGGTTCCTTTGCTGCTAAATATTGGGGCATTCTTGGATTTGAATACATGGCATTGCCCAGATTGCCATGTGCCAATTATCTGTCCTGCTGTGAATTCAGCTAAGTACGTTGACTGGTATTATTATCTAATTTCTCCTCATACTTCCGACATGTGAGGATGTCTCATGCACTCGTGCCTTGCCAAACTAGTTAAAACGACTTGTTGCAAAGGTGTGCGCGCTGTAAAACTAGCTAATTGGCCACTGGAATACACAAAGAATAGGCTGTCACAATGTAACTGAATATGGAGCTGCAGCCCAGAGTCTTAAAATGGGACAATCACTGAGAAATCAGATATGGGGAGTTAAATATATGGGATTAAATAGCACCTGTGTCTAAAAGAGGAAGTTAAAATCATCAATTCTTAAATTACTTTAAAATCTCCACCAGTAATCAAGACCTGGGAGACTGAGATACATCAGATATGTTTTTCCTCGTGTCAGAGAGGTTATTTGAGACCAATGTAGGCCTATTTTGTCGTTAAAGATGAAAATATTTGCAGAGACAACCCTAATTTTACTTGATGTCTTTCATGAGTATGTGGTGAAGAAGCATTTCCTTTTAAGATAGACACAAAATGAGGGAGTAACTCAGCCAAACAGGCAGCATCTCTGGATATGAATTGCTGCCTGTCCCGCTGAGTTACTCCTGCATTCTATGTATATCTTTGGTGTAAACCAACATCTGCCTCAGAGGGCGGTGGAGGCCGGTTCTCTGGATACTTTCAAGAGAGAGCTAGATAGGGCTCTTAAAGATAGCGGAGTTAGGGGATATGGGGAGAAGGCAGGAACGGGGTACTGATTGTGAATGATCAGCCATGATCACATTAAATGGCGGTACTGGCTCGAATGGCCTACTCCTACACCTATTGTCTATTGTCTATGATCTGCAGTTCCTTCCTAAGCATTTCCTTCTCGTGCCTTTCATCTGCCTGTCAACTGAGTCTGTTGGTGAGACACTCGCCCGTTGCAGGAGCTGGTGAAATCAAACAACAACTATGGTTTTGTATTTAATTAAATATCTAAATGGAAAATAATTGTTACATAGGTTTTTCTTTAGGCAACATCTATATCAGAGGTTGATGAAAAACCTGATGGGTGTACATGAAATTATGAAAGGCATAGACAGGGGAGACTGTCAGAACCTTTCTCCTGGGGTGGAAATATCAGATTACAAGGCACAGCTTTATGTTGAGAGGGGAAAAATTTAAAGGAGATGTGTGGGGCATTTTTTTTTTTTTACACAGAGTCATAGGTGCCTGGAAACTCGCGTGGGTTTTCTCTGGGTGCTCTGGCTTCCTCCCACACTCCAAAGACATACAGGTTTGCAAGTTAATGGGCTTTGGTAAAATTGTACATTTTCCCGAGTGTGTAGGGTAGTGCTGGTGTACGAGGAGATCGTTGGTCGGCGCAGACTCGGTGGGTCGAAGGGCCTATGCTGCATCTCTGATGTCTAAATACGCTGCTTGACCCACGAGAAGGAGTCACTCCAATGCTGTTACTTTATGTAGGTACTTTATTAAATTATCCAGGACCTTCTTGTTCCCAACCAACATCATTTTGCAATGAGTGACATTACTGTTCCTCCTCGCTGGCTGTATGTATCAACCCCACTAGGCAATTGGTGAAATAATAATCATGAAGAAAACATAGAAAATATTTGCTCAAAAAATAAACCTTATCTTTGCACACAAAGATAAAGAAGTCATGTGATTTGTAAATCTGGCCTTCTTAGTTGCTTTCTGTAACTGCATGCTAATTGTATGTTATTCCTGTACTTTTAAGAGTGTTTAATTGTCAAAGGTACCAGGAAGGCAACAGTGAAATTCTTACTGCAGCTTTACAGATACATTCATGCGACAACACATCAAATAAATAAACAATAATCAATAATACGATAAATCATCAGTAATACAAGGTAACCAGACCATAACAGTGCAAACCAAAGTATTTACTGTAACCTAAATTAAGGCTTTAGTAGTTCATTGCTGAGGGTTGTTCATTGCTGAGGTAGGGTTGTGATTAGGGTTGCGTAGCATGGTTCAAAAACTTAATAGTTGATGGGAAGGAGCTGTTCTTGAACCTGGAGGTCACAGTTATCAGGCTTCTCTTCCTTCTATCCAATGGTAGCAATGAGATGAGAGCATGGCCAGGGTGATAGAAACATAGAAAATAGGTGCAGGAGTAGGCCAATCGGCCCTTCGGGCCAGCACCGCCATTCTATATGATCATGGCTGATCACCCAACATCAGTACCCCTGCCTGCTTTCTCCCATATCCCTTGATTCTATTAGCCCCGAAAGCTATATCTAACTCTCTCTTGCAATTCTGTTTGACCAAAGTGGGCAATCTTACATTTTTCTACATTATATTCAATCTTGCGTATCCTTCCTCGTTCAAATAAACTGTCCATATCCTTCCAAAGCCTCTCTGCATCTTCCCCTGAACACACTGCCGCCAGCTTAGTACCATCAGCAAACCTGGACATGCTACAATTATGGTCTCATTAAAACAATTGATATAGATTGTGAACAGTTGGGGCACAAGACCAATACCTGCAGCACCCCACTGGTCTACTCTGTTTTCTTTCTACTTACCAAATCTTAATCCTTATTTCCCCAGTCATAAATTCATTTTTTTCCTCAAAAAACATGCACAGATCTTTCAAAGAGTGAATTAATGCTGAATCATTCATTAATGCTGAATCGCCCAATGCGATTATTACTTTCCAGATATCCTCCACTTAGTGACATTCCACACCAGATTCTAATTCAGTAAATAGATTGCATTAGGTTAGGGTTAGGGTTAGGGTTAGGGTTAGGGTTAGGGTTAGGGTTCGGGTTCCCTTACTACTGATATCAGGATCACTGGTGCTGTAGTCCCTTGATATCTCTCTCCCTTCTTTCTTAAATAGTGACACTAATTTGCTGCCTTCCCGTGTCTATCGGATCCAGTAAAATAAAATTGCAGATCTTTCAGAGGTGAACAAGTCTCTCTGCATTCATTCATTCATTCTCACTTGTACTAGAAACTCTGGGGGGTTAAATCTGACATAAACAGCTCTCTGTGCACCTGCTTCTGTTCAAACAGTATCACTGTTTATTACTCAGTTACAAAATGTGGGCAAAATTATGTACTGAACTAGAATCTGGTGTGGAAAGTCACTAACGTTGTGTAGTCTAAATTTGAACTACCTCCAATACTCATTGTGGTCCAGATAATATATAAAGCATAAATAGCTTAAACTTTTATTTTGCCTGAACAGCTGGTAACACTATCCATCTCATACTTCATCACACAGAGGGTGGTGGGTATGTGGAACAAACTGCTAGAGGCAAGTACAATAGTAACATTTAAAAGGCAGTTGGACAAGTTCATGGATAGGATCGGTCAAGAGGGATATTATCCAAATTTGGGCAAATGGGACCAGCTTAGACGGGGCATTGCAGTCGGTCCTGTTTCCATGCTGTATGACTTTATGACTCATACTCTCCGCAGTGACTTAATTTAGAACATAAAACATAGAACAGCACAGCAAAAGAGCAAGGCCTTCAGCGCACGATGTCTGTGTCGACCATGATGCCAAACTAAACTCATCCCATCTGCTCACACGTGAACCACATCACTCCATTCCCTGTCTGCTCATGTGGTGGGTGTATGGGACGAGCTGCCAGGGGAGGTGGTTGAGGCAGAGGCATTTAAAATATATGTGGACAGATATATAGATATAAAGGTTTACAGACCAAACTCGGACTGGTAGGGCGAGAGTAGATGGGACATCTTGATCGGAATGTGGAGGTTGGGTAGAATGGGCGGTTTCCATGCTCTATGCCTCCATGACAATCCAAATGGTTCTTAAATATTGCGATCACAGCTGCTTCCACCATTACCACCCAACCCACCCTCCCAATCCCCCACTGTGGCACATATTGCAGGTCCCTACCTCTCTGTGTTGTCTTTAAACATTCCCCGTTTCACCCTAAACCTATTCCCTCAAGTATTTCACATTTTCACCCTGGGAAAAAGACTGTGACGATCTTCCCTAACTATGTCTCTCATTATTTTATATATGTCGGTCAGGTCCCCCTCAGCCTCTCTAGAGAAAATAACTCAAATTAGTGCAATCTCCCCTTATAACTAATACAGATCAGCCAAGACTATCCTGGTGTTCACCTTCAGAATAGAACCATTCCAGGAAGCAAACATGATATCGAACACTATCTCCTAAGACCACAGGAAATTGCTGAGGATTTGGAATGCAGCCCAGTCTATCACAGAAAGCAGACTCTCTCCCAACAATGCTGTGGTCATGGTGGCGCAGTGGTAGAGTTGCTTGCAGCACCGGAGACCCGGGTTCGATCCCGACTACGGGTGCTATCTGTACGGAGTTTGTACGTTCTCCCCGTGACCTGCGCGGGTTTTCTCCGGATTCCTCCCACACTCCAAAGACATACTGGTTTGCAGGTTAATTGGCTTGGTAAATGTAACAATTGTCCCCAGGGGGTGTAGGATAGTGTTAATGTGCGGGGATTGCTGGACCCAGTGGGCCAAAGGGCCTGTCTCCGTGACGTTTCTCTAAACTAAAGGGCTTGTCCTACCAGCATCCGACTCCATGCGATGAGTGCGATCAAACTAGAAGTTGGGCCGCGCGGAGGTCGGGTGCTCCCTGTACAGGGCCATTCCCACCAGCATGCGCCTGCATGCGGCAAGTGCGACCAAATCGCCAGGACAGAGAGGGGCATACAGAGAGGGGCACAGAGGCACACACACAGAGAGGGCCACGGAGCCACACACTTAGAAGGTCACGGAGGCACCTACAGATAAGTTCACGGAGGCACGATGTTGAGGCGGTGTGTAATGCGTCGAGGCAACTGCGAGCCGACAAGCCGTTGCCGCGTGGAATTTTTGAACATAGTCAGTTTTTCGGAGCCCCGTGCGATGTCGGGCAAACTCCGCACAACTCCGCACGGCTCCGGCGATCAAAGTGGGACCGGCCCCGTGACGCCGGACGGCTCAAGCGACCACGTTAGGTCGCACTAATCGCATAGAGTTGCATGCTTGTAGGACAGGCCCTTAAAACTAAACTAAATTCCATCTATACTTCACACTGCCTCGGGGGAAACAGCCAACATATTCAAATCTACTGATACTCCAGTTATTCTCTCTTCAGCCCTCTCCTATCAGGCAGAAGACACAAAATCCTGCAAGCCCATTCCACCAGATTCAAGAACAGCTTCTTCCCCGCTGTTATCAATATCTCAACAATCTCTCATGGGCTAAGGATGAATTCCTGATATTCTATTCTCGTTGCATCATATTTTATCTGCACTTTCTCTATAGTTGTAACACGATATTCTGCACTCTGCTTTTTTTTCTCTTTTGTACTGCCTGATGTACTCATCTATATCTACTCATGATTTGCTTAAATAGCAACCAATGCAAGGTTTTTCATTGTATCTCAGTACTCATGACAATAATAATCCCTCACCAAGACCAATAGGTTACTAGGTAGAAAAAGATGTTCTATTATGAATGCCCTATAGTTTTAGACTCTCCTACCTTGGGATAAAAAGAGTATGAGCTTTCACCTTATCTATGTCCTCCATTAATTTATGTTCCTCTTTAGGGTCACTCCTTAGCCTCTTGTGCTCAGGGGAAAATGTCCTAGCTTATCCAGGCTTTCCTTGTAATTCAATTCCTCTAATAATGAGCAATATGTAGGAAGGAACTGCAGATGCTGGTTTACACTGAAAATAGACACCCAGTGGATTGAATATTAAATTCTCTCATTTAAAGTAACCCTTGCATTCCCACTCTCTCTGTCCCTCCCTCAATCCAATCATTTTGCTGGTTTCACTGTTTGTATCCTTTCGTTACTTATCACCCTTTGCACAGCCAACAATGGACCATTTCCTGAGTCATCGGTGCTGGGTCTGATTTGTTCTGTACCTTTTCATACCTCTAGTTTCCCTCTACCCAGATTCTCACTCTGAAGAAGGGTCTGGACCCGAAACGTCACCTATTCCTTTTCTCCAGAGATGCTGCCTGATAAGGAGAAGCTAGTACAACATAATGGGCTGAACTCATGAGATAAAGATTACAGAACTATCTCCTTTGGAACAAGATGTGGAATATAATACGCAGCCAATTTAACAGATTGAGGATTATGAACCTCTGCTTTTGTTGCGTAACTTCATTGTGTTCACATGGTCACAATCAGTTCATTCAAGAGCAGCAAGACGTTGTTGCATAAACACTTATTTTGTTTGAATAAACAAGAATTCCATTTGCTTCGCACAATAGCCTTCTGATAGTCAGAATTCAACAACACAGCTGCACTGAGAGCTCAGCATCTTTATTCAATGGCAATCACATTGGTTCCTTACCCAAGTATAAGATTCCACAAGGCACTTCACAGGTGGGTTGCCAGGAAAAATTTGGCACCAATTCACATAAAGAGACAACAGGACGGGTGAAAGAAAAGCTTGCGGAAGTTCGGAACCGAGTGACTAAGGCAGATGAAAGCAGAGCAACCAAAAGTGTCATAAAGAAAGCTGAACATATGCAAGAGGGCAGAGTAGGAGACATTGGATTCTGGGCAACCATTTTGCAGAGCACCTGCTCTCAGTCTGCAATGTCTACCTTAAACTTCTGGTTACATTCACTTTAACTCTCCTTTCCAATCCAACACCAACCTATGTGTCCCTGAACAAATGCTACCACTCTCTTTAGATTCCCTGCCCTGTGCATCTATCTATTCTCAATCACCCCTCACTGTCTCCTGGTTCCCTTCCCTTCAACTGTCAGAAGTTTAACCCCTGTACCTTCACCTCCTCACTTATCATTGTTCAGGGAACTAAATAGTCCTTCAAGGCGAGGCAGAGGTTCACCTGCACCTCCTACAGTTTGGTCTACTCGTTAGTTGTTTACAACGTGGCATCCTCTACATGGACAAAACCAAGCGCAGACTAGCTGACCATTTTGCAAAGCACCTGCTCCTTGTCTCCAACAGCCATCATGAGCTTCTGGATGCATATCATCATCTAACTCTCCTTCCTACTCTCACACTGACCTGTCTGTTCTAGTACAGGATAGCCAAATGCAAATTACAAGAATAACATCACATATTCCACCTGGATAGCTTACAACCCAATGGCATGGATATTGAATTTCCAGTTTCAGGTAGTGCATGCCCTCTGTGTATGCAACCAAGTATCAAGTGCGAATGGTTAGTCTCGTTGGAGATGGCCATTGCTTCCCATTATTATGTGATGCAGATTTTATCTGTTACTTATCCATCCCTTGCTGCAAAAACTGTTTTGTTTGGTTTATTTTAGTTTACTTTAGAGATACAGTGTGAAAACAGGCTCTTCCACCCACTGAGTCCGCACCGACCAGCGATCCCCGCACATTAACACTATCCAACACACACCAGGGACAATTTACAATTATACCAAGCCAATTAACCTCCAAATCGGTACGCCTTTGGAGAGTGGAAGGAAACCAGAGATTCTGGGGAAAACCACGCAGGTCATGAGAAGAATGTACAAACTCCGTATAGACAGCACCCATAGTCAGAATCGAACCCAGGTCTCTGGCGCTGTAAGGCAGCAACTCTACCGCTGCCGCATGCTGTTTGCTTCTTGATGTGTTGCAAATGTAATTGGCATAGTGCAATCATTTGGAAACTTCCTTACTCTGACCACATAGTGATAGGAAGGTCATTGAGAAGCATTCAAAGATGGCTGGGATAGGAGGCTCTCTGGAGGAACCCCACAAGAAATGTCCAAGCACTGAAATTATTGACCTCCCACAGCGATAACCCTCCCAAGGGTTAACAATGAATACTACACGTTTATTGGGATGAGGTTAATCAAGATTCAGACACAAGGAACTGCAGATACTGATTTACACACAAAAAAATACACTAAGTGTTGGAGTAACGGCACAGTGGCGTCACGGTAAAGCTGCTGCCTTACAACGGCAGAGACCCGGGTTTAATCCTGACTACGAGTGCTGTCTGCACGGAGCTACCTGTGACCGCACGGGTTTTCTCTGGGTGCTCCGGTTACCTCATTACACCTTCAGAGAGTGATAAGTAACCGGAACCAAAGACGTATACGTTTGTAGGTTAGAAACATAGAAAAATAGGTACAGGAGTCGGCCATTCAGCCCTTTGAGCCATTCAATATGATAATCGGCTTTGGTAAAATTGTAAGCTGTCCGTAGTGTGTGGGATAGTGTTAGTGTTGGGGATGATCATGGTCTGCGTGGGCTGAATGGCCTGTTTCTGCGCTGTATCTCTAAAGTCAAAAGTCTGAGCTCAGTGGGTCAGATAGCAACTCAGGAAGACATGGATAGCTGATGTTTAGAACCACCCCCCTCACCTGTATCCACCTATCGCTCGCCAGACTTTGTCCAACACCCATCTCTCTTTCTGCTTCCTCCCCCCACTACAATTAGCCTGAGGAAGGGTCCCAACCTGAAACATCACCTATCTATTCTTCTGGAGATGCTGCCTGACCTGCTGAGTTATTCCAACAGTTTGTAATTTATTTTAATCTAGATTCTGTCTGCTTCCTCAAAAGGCACTGTTGAAAACTAATAAGAATTGGTCCTGCCCAATGTGTTCGGTCAGTTTCATCATGAGATCAGATTGCCTGATTATAACCACATTGCCATTTGTGATGCGTATGTGCAAATAGAGTACTGTGTTTTCTTACATTTTAATATTGATGAGATTAGTAGCATGTTTTAGGACAATCCTGGCTCAATAAAAAAGTCTACATAAATGCAAAATCTTTCAGTACATGCAACTGAAGCATGCAAAATGGATAGAGATGAGGGATTGGATGGAGGGGAGACCGACAATGATTATTGGAGAAAGAGAGTGCTTCCGAGCTTTAGCAGTATTCATTAAGGTACCAACACAGCCACAAGTGGAGCATTATAAAGTGCTGCCCAAGCACATTACATAACCTGATGGTGTTCTCACGTCTAACAGGGACATCACACAATTAAGGAAACCTCCTGTGTGGTCAGGTGTGCCAATCCTGGTGTTGAAAAATATATGGGGAGAACCAATTCAACGTGACAGCATAGGGAATGAAATAAAACAGAAAATACTGCCAATACTAAACAGCACGAGCAACAGTGACAAGAGAAAAGGAATTAATGTTTCACGAGAGAACGAGAGAAACTCTAGCTCTGTTTTTCTCTTTAAAAATGTTGACTGACTTGCTGAGTAGCTGAAGGATATACAGCATCTGCTGTTTTCCATTTTATGACTCAGAAGGGGTGGTTGCCGGGAAAGGAATCCAGTTATTTATCCTCCTCTGAAGGTGTAATGACTTGTGTGCGTAAAGGTGAGTTACAGTTCATTATGCTTGGGTTTTATTCAAGCATTAAAATGCAGATGATCACACCCAGTGCAAGATGCATGCCCAATAATGCGTGTGTGGAAATAATTTTCATGACACATATTTGTTTTGGAAGGTACTGACTATTTCACATGCATAAAAATGTGGTAAATATTACATCATATTCCATTTTTAGCTCCTGGTACCAACATTAAACACCCAAGGTTAGGTATGGCACAGGTCGTAAGCACAATAAACATTCTTCGTAGGCTGAGCTTTTTTCTCTGTGCATTGCTTGAGTGCATAAGGTGAAGTCCCAAAGCTCTCAGGTCATATGCTCGGACTGATATGTTGTGTTTGACAACATGGAAACTTGTCTAGGTGTCTCATGGAAAAGTATTGTTTCCATATCCTGAAAACTTGTGTGCCCTCCACGAGATTACCTTGGAGAACATTTCAAGGTTAGCCCTCCAGCTGTGCTCAGACCTCTGGGGCAGCAGTTAGTGCTGCTGCCTCACATCTCCGGTGACGATGTTTCATCCTGATGTTGGGTGCTGCTTTTCCAGGAGTTTGTTCATTCTCCCTGTGACCACATGGGCTTCCCCCGGCTGCTCCACTCCACCATTCAAGTCAACTCCACATTCAATTATGGCTGACCAATCTTTCCCTCTCAACCGTATTCTCCTGCCTTCTCCCCATAACCCCTGACCCCCGAGGGATGGCACAGTGAGTCAAAGATATACAGGTTTGTAGGATAATTGGCTTGGTCAAATTGTAAATTGTCCCTAGTGCATATAGGATAGTGTTTATGTATGGGGATTGCTGATCATAGAAACATAGAAAATAGGTGCAGGAGGAGGCCACTTGGCCCTTCGAGCCAGTACAGCCATTCATTGTGATCATGGCTGATCGTCCTAAATCAATAACCCGTACCTGCCTTCTCCCCATATCACTTGATTCCACCAGCCCCTAGAGCTCTATCTAACTCTCTCTTAAATCCATCCAGTGATTTGGCCTCCACTGCCCTCTGTGGCAGGGAATTCCACAAATTCACAACTCTCTGGGTAAAAACCTTTTTCTCACCTCAGTCTTAAATGGCCTCCCCTTTATTCTAAGACTGTGGCCCCTGGTTCTGGACTCGCCCAACATTGGGAAAAGTTTTCCTGCATCTAGCTTGTCCTGTCCTTTTATAATGTTATATGTTTCCATAAGATCCCCCCTCATCCTTCTAAACTCCAGTGAATACAAGCCTAGTCTTTTCAATCTTTCCTCATTTGGCAGTCCCGCCATCCCAGGGATCAATCTCGTGAACCTACGCTGCACTGCCTCAATCACAAGGATGTCCTTCCTCAAATTAGGAGACCAAAACTGTACACAATACTCCAGATGTGGTCTTACCAGAGCCCCATACAACTGCAGAAGGACCTCTTTACTCCTGTACTGAAATCTTCTTGTTATAAAGGCCAACATTCCATTAGCTTTCTTCACTGCCTGCTGAACCTGCACACCAGCTTTCAGTGACCGGTGTACAAGGACACCCAGGTCTCACTGCACCTCCCCCTTACCTAACCTAACCCCATTGAGATAATAATCTTCCCCCTTATTTTTGCCACCAAAGTGGATAACCTCATGTTTATCTATATTATACTGCATCTGCCACGCATCTGCCCACAATCTGCTTGTCCAGGTTACCCTGCAACCTCCTAACACCCTCTTCACAGTTTTGTGTCATCCCAGCATTGTGTCATCCGCAAACTTGCTAGTGTTGCTCCTAATTCCTTCTTCCAAATCATTAATATATATGGTAAATAGTTGCGGCCCCAACAACGAGCCTTGCGGCACTCCACTTGCCACTGCCTGCCATTCTGAAAAGGACCCGTTCACTCCTACTCTTTGCTTCCTGTCTGCCAACCAATTTTCTAACCATGTCATCACCCTACCCCAATACCATGTGCTCTAATTTTAGTCACCAGTCTCCCGTGCGGACCTTATCAAAGGCTTTCTGAAAGTCTAGATACACTGCATCCACTGGCACCCCTTCATTCATTTTACTTGTCACATCTTCAAAAAATTCCAGAAGATTAGTCAAGCATGATTTCCCTTTCATAAATCCATGTTGACTTGGACTAATCCTTTTACTGCTATCCAAATCCCCATTATTACCTCTTTAATATTTGACTCCAGTATCTTTACCACCACCGAAGTGAGGCTAACTGGTCTGTAATTCCCCATTTTCTCTCTCGCTCCTTTCTTAAAAAGTGGGATAACATTAGCTATCCTCCATTCCACAGGAACTGATCCTGAATCTATTGAACATTGGAAAATGATCACCAATGCATCCACTATTTCTAGCACCACCTCCCTGAGGACCCTGGAATGCAGACCATCAGGCCCAGTATTATCCTTCAGCCCCATTAGCTTACCCAATACTATTTCTCGTCTAATGAAAATTTCTTTCAGTTCTTCTACCCCTTTAGATCATCTGTGCTCCAGTACATCTGGGAGATTGTTTGCGGACTTGGTGGGCCGAAGGGCCTGTTTCTGGCCTGTATCTCTAAACTAAACTCTACGCAACTATTGTAGTCAATTCAACATTTGGTTGGCAACCAACTGTAAAATTACATTCCAAGTAGGTCTAACATAAAACTATTCATTGAATAGGACCAGTGAACCTCTACCTGTGCTGAACTAAAGCATATGTAGTGGGTCAGTCATGTTCCACATTATAGTTTAAAACAATGAATAGCTTAACATGGACAGAATTAAAAGATCACAACATACCATGGGGCTTTTGTCAGTGACGTTCTTAATAGGGAAGCAGAGACAAATTATTGACACATAACTAAAGAGATTCAAAGTCAAATGCAAACAGCAACATATTCCAGACATGACTGGTGAGATGCCAACTTCTCCATTAGTGTGTACAGTACAAACAGGACGCCGATCTCCGGCCAATGCTCGCCTAAGAACAGTAAGCAAATGGAAAGTGAACTGCGATTTTCCAACAATCAAAATTGTGCTGTCTGAAAGCTCTTCCTCAAAAGAACAATGGTTTGGATCTAGTTCAGAGATACCAGTTTGGACAAAACTAAATCACAAGTCTGATTTCACAATGATGTTGGGCAAGTATGAACAAGTTGTTCAGCAAAATGCATTTAACAAGTTTTGGTTAAGAACAAATTACAGATTTTTAACACTTTCTGAGATAGTCCCAGATTGTTCCGAGTATTTAGAATTACTCCGCTACAAAGTGTGGCAAAATGGTCCTAACCAATGTCTTGAAAGGCAATTCAGTTTAGTTTAGTTTAGAGATACAGAGTGGATACAGGCCCTTCGGCCCACCGAGCCCATGCCGACCAGTGATCCTCACACACAAGCACTATCCTACACACACTAGGGACAATTTACAATGAAACTCAGCCAATTAACCTAAATAATTGGCCAGCGTGACCAAAGTAAATCACTACAGCCTGTGCTAGGGACAAATAAAAATAATTGTCAGGTAACCATTTAAATTTGCCAGTCAGCATCTCCATGGAAGTGAGGTGAATGAAGTCAGAAATCAGAAATGAATGGCATTTCCCTCAACTAATTGTCTTAGTCTTTTTTTCGGATAAAGAGTGGCTTGAGGACAACATAAACAATTGAGATTCCCATAGAAAAGAGAGAATGGACTAAACTGAGCTTCAGCAAGGAGATTCTGCCTCCTTTTCCACACTGGCAGTATTGAGACTGACACCCATTTTTGTTTTATCACCTGGTGTCAGATTGCAAAGCGATAACTTGACTGTAAAATAGAAATTCCATGTAAAGGAATTTCTATATTTCAAATCAACACAACTGCCATTCCAGGACTGCAATGTGCATTTGTGTTAGTAATAAGGGTGGCACAGTGGTGCACCGGTAGAGTTGCTGTCTTACAGCCCTTACAACACCAGAGACCACCAGAGGGTGCTTGTCTGTACAGAGTTTGTATGTTCTCCCTGTGGTTTTTCTCTGAAGATCTTTGGTTTCCTCCCACACTCGAAAGGCGTACAGGTTTGTAGGTCAATTTTTTTGGTATGAATGTAAATTGTCCCTAGTGCAATAATGTGCAGGGATCACTGGTCGGTGCGGTCGGTGGTGGGCTGAGGTTTCAGTGCTGTATCTCTAAACTAAACTAAACTAAACTTATATACAGGTATTACAGGGCTTATACATCAGACAAAGTCAAAAACACGAAGGTGGTTTGCCTTCTCTTACCTTCTCCTGCCTTCTCCCCATAACCTGTGACATCCATACTAATCAAGAATCTGTCAATCTCCGCCTGACTTGGTCTCCACAGCTTTCTGTGGCAATCATAAACCTCGAGTGGTTTATGATTATCCTGTGTGTTGGATTTGTGGCCTCACACGTCCATTACACATTAACCACATATTTCAAACAACAAAAAACTGAGCCATTCTCAGCCTAGGCTGTTTTCAAGGGCACTGCTGCCAAGGCAGATCAAATAAGGACTAAAATATACATGTCACCATGGTAGAAATGTGCCAGGGACCAATAATTAAAAAATGGAAATCACATTATTAGTCTGCAACCAAAATTAACACATCCCGACAGTTAAGTATTAATGAAAGAAAACAGATATCAACAACTCTGTTTCTTTCCTTGGCATCATCGCAGAACGTCTGAATGAGCCTTTAATTGAGGAAATTAGTTATATTGGAATGGGCAACCCTCAAGATTTTCTGGCATGCATGGTAGAGATATTTAGCATAAATGCAGCAATTTCACAAGTTTAAATGCCGAATCACAACTAAATTCCATTAGAAATGTCCAGAGGATCAGGCTAAATTTAGCTGCCTCTTCCAGGTTTCTGTGTTTAATTGTGTATATGTATTTATTTATTTATTTTAAATATATATATATTTGTATTTGTATTTAATATGAGTTGCTAACCAACTTACTCTAATGGTTGAGGGCAAGCTTCACCACGGTTGTAAGGCATAGTCTGTTTACAGCATTAAGGGGCAGCACAGTGGTGCAAATGGAAGAGCTGCTGCCTCACAGCACCAGTGACTCTGGTTTGATCCTGACCACAGGGTCTGTCTGTGTGGAGTTTGTGACCACGTGACTTTCCTCCACAACCCAAAGACCTTTGGGGTTTTGTAGGTTAATTGGCCTCTGTGAATTGCCTCTAGTTTGTGTAGAGCGGATGAGAAAGTGGGATAACAGAACCAATGTGACGGGTTGGCATAGACCCGATGGGCCGAAGGGCCTGTTTCCCTGATGGATCTTTTAATGATTCAGTGGTTTAAAGAGCATTTGTAATTCTGTGCTTGCAAAAGCCGTTAGTTAATTCTACTTGTGAAATGCATCCAAAGTTATATTCCGCATTGTTTTGCGAATTAATCAGCGCCTTTGACAATGAAGGAATAACCTAAATATTGGACAGAGTTGCAATCCAATATAAATGTACCTGGAGGTAATTGTGCAAACGACCACTTCCATGTTAAACTGTCAGCTGCAAAATTCTGCTGTTCATTTGGCCCATCAAGTAAACTCTGCCATTCAATCATGGTTTTCTCTCTATCTTTATATCTTTCCCTCTCAACCCCGTTCTCTTGCCTTCTCCCCATAACCTGTGACACCCATACTAATCAAGAATCTGTCAATCTCCGCCTTAAAATTATCCATTGACTTGGCCTCCACAGCCTTCTGTGGCAATGAATTCCACAGATTCACCATCCCATGACTAAAGAGATTAGTTCTGCTCATAGTTGATCTTATCACAACATTAGGTGTGGCAACGCAACTTAATTAACTATTCATGCAATACCCACTTCCGCCCTTACTGACATAAAGTGAACTCAAAGTTCTGCATTACACATGTCAAAGAGAAACATAGAAACATAGAAAAATAGGTGCAGGAGTAGGCCATTCGGCCCTTCGAGCCTGCACCGCCATTCAATATGATCATGGCTGATCATCCAACTCAGTATCCTGTACCTGCCTTCTCTCCATACCCCCTGATCCCTTTAGCCACAAGAGCCACATCCAACTCCCTCTTGAATATAGCCAATGAACTGGCCTCAACGACCATCTGTGGCAGAGAATTCCAGAGACTCACCACTCTCTGTGTAAAGAATGTTTTCCGGTCCTAAAGAATGTTGTCATCTCGGTCCTAAAGGAATTCCCCCTTACCCTTAGACTGTGACCCCTTGTTCTGGACTCCCCCAACATCGGGAACAATCTTCCTGCATCTAGCTTGTCCAACCCCTTAAGAATTTTGTAAGCTTCTATAAGATCCCCTCTCAATCTTCTAAATTCCAGCGAGTACAAGCCGAGTCTATCCAGTCTTTCTTCATATGAAAGTCCCGACATCCCAGGAATCAGGCTGGTGAACCTTCTCTGAACCCCCTCTATGGCAAGAATGTCTTTTCTCAGATTTGGAGACCACAACTGTACGCAATACTCCAGGTGTGGTCTCACCAAAACCCTGTACAGCTGCAGTAGAACCTCCCTGCTCCTATACTCAAATCCTTTCGCTATAAATGCTAACATACCATTTGCTTTCTTCACTGCCTGCTGCACCTGCATGCCTACTTTCAATGACTGGTGTACCATGACACCCAGGTCTTGTTGCATCTCCCCTTTTCCTAATCTGCCACCATTCAGATAATAGTCTACCCTCATGTTTTTGCCACCAAAGTGGATAACCTCACATTTATCCACATTATACTGCATCTGCCATGCATCTGCCCATTCACTCAGCCTATCCAAATCACCCTGCAGCCTCCTAGCATCCTCCTCACACCTAACTATACCCCACAGCTTGGTGTCATCTGCAAATTTGGAGATGTTGCATTCAATTCCCTCATCCAAATCATTAATGTATATTGTAAATAGCTGGGGTCCCAGCACTGAGTCTTGCGGTACCTCACTACTCACTGCCTGCCATTCTGAAAAGGACCCGTTTACTCCTACCCTTTGCTTCCTGTCTGCCAGCTAGTTCTCTATCCACATCAATATTGAACCACCAATACCGTGTGCTTTAAGTTTATATACTAATCTCTTATGTGGGATCTTGTCGAAAGCCTTCTGAAAGTCCAGTTATAACACATCCACTGGTTCTCCCTTATCCACTCTACTAGTTACATCCGCGAAAAATTCTATAAGATTCGTCAGACATGATTTACCTTTCGTAAATCCATGCTGACTTTGTCCAATGATTTCACCACTTTCCAAATGCGCTGCTATCCCATCTTTAATAACTGACTCTAGCAGTTTCCCCACTACCGATGTTAGATTAACTGGTCTGTAATTCCAAACAGGAAAAGTCTGAGACATTAAATGTACACATTTCCGACAAAGGGAGACTAGACCAGGCTGACTGTAGACATTGCAACCATCTTCCAAAACCCATCTTCCAAAGATTGCAAGAAATTGCAGGGAAGTGTGGACGCAGCCCAGACTATCACAATAAACTAACCACCCTTGCATTGACTCCGTCTACACTTCACTCTTCCTCGGCAAGGCACCCAGCATAATCAAGGACAAGTCTCATCCTTGTCACACCTCTTCTCCCCTCTCCATGAGGCAAGATGTATGGAAGTTTGAAAAAGCACACCTCCAGATTCAGGGACAGTTTCTTCACAGCTGTCATCAGGCAACTGAACCATCCTATCAACAACTCAAGAACCATCTACCTCATTGGAGACCCTCGGGCTATCTTTAATTGGTCTTCCAATTTAGGAAGACCAGGAATGCTCTGGAAAATACTACCAAAGATTTAGGATTTAGCTCAAGTAAATGGGTTCAATGTTGTCTTAAACTTAAGATTTTAAAAAATCAACATTGACAGCAACATATACTTCCTTAAGAAAACTAATTCCTGTTATTAACAATTCTGTTCATCATTGCCCATCTCAAGCCACCCCTAAGAAAGTGATTGTGAATCAGTCTCAAACAGTGGCAGAATTTTAATAACGGTATCATTGAGTTGACTCTCTGTGTATGTTAAGTGAAGCTTGTGGCAAAATAACCAATTTGTTACTGAAACTGTTTTAGTGGTGGATATATGGAACGAGCTGCCCAAGGAGGTAGTTCAGGCAGGTACGACATTGAAAAGACATTTCGACAAGTACAAAGTTGGAAAGGAAAGGTTACAAGGTCATAAAGTCATGTGAAAGGAGCAGAATTAGGCCATTCGGCCCATCAAGTGTACTCTGCCATTCAATCGTGGCTGATCTATCTCCCCTTCCTTCTCCCCATAACGTCTGACATAAAGTGTGATATGGACCAAACTCGGGCAGAATGGACTAGTGTAGATGGGGTACACTAATCAGCATTAGCATGTGCCAATTGGGCTGAAGTGCCTATTTCTGCCTAAATTACTCTATAACTCTATGACTCTTTGCACAACCAGTAATCCTCATACAATATCAGTATTAAGCATACTTCAGTTGATATTCCAAACTCTCTCACTTAATTTCTGTGTCTATTTTGGACCAACCGCCTTTAATTGCTAAGGTGAGTCAGCAGCTCTGTTATTATTATATCATGTGTCTGCTGGGATTGTGGAAAACAATATATGTGCACTGTGGTCCTACCTCAGCTACAATTTTCTGTATTCCCAATATTTCTCCTGCTCGTATGCTTTTTCCTTTCATGAGCTGGTGCCCCCTTGTGGTTGATCTAGTGGCAGCAACATTATTAAAATAACGATACGATACGATAGAACTTTATTCATCCCGGGAGGGAAATTGGTCTGCCAACAGTCACAACACACAACAAGGTACACAAAAACTTGAAATTAAAATTAAATTAAAAGTAAAAGTGAAAAAAAAGACAAAGACAAAAAGAAAAAGACAAAGACATGAAGACAAAAAATATAATAGCCTTATATTTTTAGCAGAACTCCAGGGAGGACTCTCTACTACTCGAACGGAAAATACTCCCAGAACAAGACTACTTAAACCCTTCCAAACTACCAATTCAGTGATGGAGGGCTGACTGTGATCCACTGGCGTTTTTGTTTGGGGAGAACATCGCGACGGTACTTCGAGAGGATATTCCTGGAGATCGTCCTGTGAGGCTCCCGGGATGGAAACGAGAAATAAGAAGGGGTGATCACTATGATTGAACACTATGATGGGATTGTATCACCCATTGGCCAACCCAATAGTTAGTGTAAATTAGAGAGGGAAATATATAGGGAGATCACAGATAACTGCAAGAATAAAATGGTTGCAATAGTGAGATATTTTAACTTACCAAATATTAATTGGGACTGCCAAGGTGACATCTGGTCTCCCCCTCTACATCGGGGCCCTGGGGTGGAGGGTACTGCACCGAGGAGTCCCCTTGTAACCTGTTTCTCTCGCGGTTCATGGACTCGCCAGCCGCCTGCCACTTTTGTGGGCTGGAAGAGTCTGTGTACCATGTGTATATAGAGTGTGTAAGGCTGCAGCCCAGTTCCATTATCTAAAGGGGCTGCTCCCTGCCTTCTGCCTGCATTTCTCACCCACCATCCTCATCTTTGGACATTCTGTGCATAGGGGAGAGAATAGGGCCGAAGATGTCCTGGTTGGGTTGTTCCCGGACCTGGCCAAGCTGGCCATTCATGAGTCATGGCACCAGGCAGAAGAGGGCTCTGCCTGAGCTGGCTGCCTGCCCCTTTTCCAGTGTTACGTCCATGCCCGGGTGGTGTTAGTGAGGGACTACGCGCTGTCCACGGGCACCCTGGGGGATTTCCGGGAACGCTGGGCACTGCGGGGGGTTGAATGCATCCTTGCATACATAGTTGTATAGAAGTTTATTTAGTATATTTGTTTGTCTTGTATTATGGTGGTGGGCTCTGTTTTGTTTTATTGTAAATATTATTTTTAATAATTGAATACATTTTTTGATATTTTTAAAAAAACAGTGATATCCGAGACGTCATCTTTGATAATTGTGGTTTCTCCCCACCTGCTATAGTGGATAGATCCCTCACCTGTGTCTCCTCTGTGTCTTATTCCCTCTGTCGCCCAGATGGAATACTAGTCTTTACCATTCACCCCTACCAATCTTCGCATCTAACACATCGTTCTCCATCAAGAAGGGTCTCGACCCGAAATGTCGCCCATTCCTTCTCGCCAGAGATGCTGCCTGACCCGCTGATTTACTCCAGCTTTTTCTGTCATTCTCCATCACTTCCGTTACCTGTAACATGATCCCACCACTAATCATATCCTCCCGTCCCCACTTCTTTCTGCTTTCTGTAGAGGCCACTCCCTCCGTAATTCCTTGGCTCACATCCTATCCCAATCAAACCATCCACTCCCAAAGTATTTTCCCCTGCAACCTCAAGAGTCCTTGTATCTCCTCCCTCACCTCAATCCCAGTAGCCCTTCCGGGTGAGACAGACGTTGACATGCTCCTCCTCTAACCTCATCTACTGTGTCTTTCATTTTCTCAAAATCTCTTGCCATCCAACGTTTCCTGCCAATGTTGCCCTTCACTCTAACAGAAATATACTGACCTTGATCTCTCTCTATCACAAGTTTTAAAACCTCCCTTTACCAGCAAACAGCATCTCCTAATCAACATTGGAAAGTTCCTGTCTGATACCTTACCCCGATTTAGGACTTCAACCATTGGACCAGTTCTATCCTTTTCCATGACTATTTTAAAACTAATGGGCCTTAATTGCTCCCCCACTGACACTTCAGTCACATGCCCTGCCCGCTGTCCAAAGAGGAGGTCGAGTTTCACCCCTTTCCTAGCATGGCCATCCACATATTGACTGAATGCTGTCTGTGTGATGCGCACTATCTGTGTGAAGTGTGATTGCTCGTTTATCCACTGGGTTCCTTAACACATACAAAAATGGTGTGGACTGTTCTGTTTATTGCCCACTGTGAATTGCCTGAATGTTTCGATGAGTGGTAGAATTTGGGGAGGGCATAGAAGAGTCGATCTAATTGCAATGAGGGGGGACTAAAGAGGGTGAGAACAGGATGAGTGTATAAATGGGTGCTTGATAATCAATGCAGTCTTGGTGGGTTGAAGAGCCTGCATCACTCTATGACTATGAGTCAATGAGAGTTTCAATTGCACCAGGGCTGATAATGTCCAGACTAATTATTTGGCAGAATTTACTCCTCACAGGTACAATCTGTTGGTAGTTGCCCCTAATTGTCCAGCCTTTGGTTGTGTCAATGAATAAACCTGCACCAGGACTGAGCCACAGTGACCATTCAGGATGGGAATCTGACACAGAAGAGTATCTTGGCTGCAGTATTAATTGTGCCACTCTGGGTGCTTTCAATGTGATTTTAAAAGAGTCATGTGATTTATGGCTTCTAACAATTCCTGGAAGATGAAAGGGCTGTAAATCAAGAATATTTATTGAAAAGAAAAAAAAAAATCCAGTAAAAAAAATTCAGCACTTTTGGTGGGAAACATGATAAGAGACTTTGAAAGACATCAAAGGTCATCAGTTTATGGCAACATTTGCACTTTAGACTCGCCAAACCTGGGAAATGTTAAAGGCTAAAAATTGTTGCATTATAAATCTAGAGACACAGTCAATTTAAGCAACTGAAATATACAATATATTAATTCTATTGGGCCAGCAGATTTATTTTTATTTCATTGTAATCATCTTGGTCATGAGAAAAACAATACATTTCCTATGGAGATAGACACAAAAAGCTGGAGTAACTCAGAGGGACAGGCAGAATCTCTGGAGTGAAGGAATGGGTGAAGTTACAGGTCGAGACCCTACTTCTGGAGAAGTCATTGCTTGCCCTCTCTCTCCATCCCCTACCCCTTCCCAGTTCTCCCACCACTCACAGCTGGGATTTTAAATAGAAGGAAAGCATTGAGCTGTCAACAGCAGTATGGAAGGTCAAGATGGAATGGCAACATTTTACTCGATACTCCTCTTAGAACAACCTTCTCATGATTATTTTTCTTTATTTTTTTGTCCTTTCTACTGCTGAGAATGTTATTAGTTCATGCGCTGAAAGTTTCCTATCAATTTTCAGTAAATCGAAGGCACTCTCGGAACTACCAATTCTTATTTGACCAAATGCTACCAGCACAACTGCGAGTACAGACAAATCAAAAAAATAATTAAAGGACATAAATACATAAATAAAAGCAAATGTGAAATAGAGTAATAATTATTTCAGAATTAAACCCTCACCACACAGAACTTTGGAATCAATTTACAAACCGAGATTAAAACACAAGATTAAGAGAATACGACAACCTTTGATTGCAAATTATGCCTTCTATTGTCCATTGACAATTTGTTGCCTCACTCAATGGCCTTAATTACTAAACATAGAGAAGAAAAAGAAATAATTTAGTTAGGAATATAATCTTCATCAAAACTTTTCTTGCCTCTCAAGAAATCCTGACGGAAAGCTTAAGATCTTTCTTCATCGATTGTCTTGGACGGCTCGTTTCCTCCAGATATCTGTTAGTGTTATTAATTATTATTAAACTTTATTTTGGATTCATGTTCCAGACAAGGGACGACATTACATAAAATAGTAAGATTAAACGAGAACTTACCAGTTTGAAGTTTGATCTTTATTTTATGAGGAGTTGCGATGAGGGATTTCGTGAAGAACCCGCCAGCACGCATGCGCGACATACTTCAAAGCCGCGGTGTGGAATCACAGAAAAACCAAGCCAAGAAATGACTTGTTATAGTAAGATTAAAGAGACTCTAGTTACCAGTTGACTTTATGATCGAGGGTTGGGAGCGGAGGGCACGAAATCCCTCATCGCAACTCCTCATAAAATAAAGATCAAACTTCAAACTGGTAAGTTCTCGTTTAATCTTACTATTTCATTTCGGAGTCACGTGAGTGACTTCGTGAAGACTTCAAAGCTTCTGTGATTTCACGCCCTGGACAACGTCCATGCTATCACACACGCTACTGAAAAGGTGGACAGCAGTAATCAATTTCCGTCACTGTTTCTCTGAAAAAATAATAATATTTATTAATAACAACAAGAAAGGACCCCTCACTGAGGGGGAACTGTATGTTCTCGGCCTGCATCCAGCACGGCTCCTGCGAACATTCCAGGTATGGTGACGGGTTTATTGTAAAACCGTTGAAAAGTGGCTTCACTGGCCCATCCCGCTGTGGCAAGTATCTGGTCCATGGGCACCTCCATGGCCTTTGCCGCCGATGTTGATGCTGCCCTGGTGGAATGGGATTTAAAAACATCAGTGTCAATACCTGCTTTGTTCAAGACGATCCTGAGCCATCGGGATATCGTCTGCACCGTCACTCTATGGTGAGGTTTTTTGTGACTGATGAACAGGTATTGCTCCATTCCCCTTATTTTCCTCGTCACTTTGATATAGTGGCGGATATGGGTGGCTATGCATAGCCTAGCATCAGCGGGGTATGCTGGAAACTCCAGCTGCAGCCCTGTGAATCCAGGTCTATGCTGCTTGAGCAATTCATCAATGAAGAAAGTGACCCGTTCAGGGGTAGAGATCATTCTGTCGATCTTGGCCTTGTGAAGCATTTGCACCCTTTGTGCTGAAGTAAGTGCCATCAACATCACCACCTTCAGGGTGAGTTTGTCCAATTCGAGCCCCGTCATGGGTGACCATGTTCTCAGCAGGGTCAGCACTTTGCCAATATCCCATGTGACGTTGTAACGGGGCCTCGGCGGGTTGGAATTAAATATCCCCCGCATAAGTTTGGAGACCAATTTATTGGATCCTACCTCAATATTGAGGTAGGACGAGAGCGCACTCCTGGCGCTATTGATGGCACTATAGCTGAGATGTTGATCATGGTGTAGCCCCGCAAGAAATTCCAGCACATCTGTGATGGAGACGGAGTCATATGCAACGTCCATGCGGCCACAATAGGATTCCCATTTCCTGATGTACGATAAGTACTGCCGTCTTGAGGACTCCCTGCATGATGCTCCCATGGTATCCATTGTCCTTGAAGATAGACCATACTGAAGTAGTGGCCTGTTCAGATCCTGCAAGCCAATAGATTCAAATGACTATGGCAGGGGTGTGGTTCCCCTGTGGCAGGGTTCGTCACCAATTGTGGGCAACCCTCCAAGAGGACCCATGGTTGACTTATCATTCCAAGGACCACCGGATACCATGATTGCGTAGGCCAGTCGGGTATAATGAGGATGCCCTTGGCAGCATCGAGCTGGATTTTCCGCAATACCCGACTGATGAGGCAGAATGGAGGAAAGGCATAGAAGAACCATTTCCCCCAGTCTAGCGAGAATGCGTCCATCGCCATTGCCCCAGGATCTGGCTCCCATGATACGTATGTTGGTACCTGATGGTTCAACCGTGACGCAAAAAGGTCAATATCCGGTTTACCAAATTTGGCTGTAATTTTGGTGAATATTTGGGGGTTCAACATCCACTCGATGTTGTCATTGAACTTCCGTGACCTGGTGTCCGCCACTGTATTGAGCTCACCTGGCAAGTAGGTAGCTGAGATCCAAATATTCCGTTGAATACACCAGAGCCAAATTGTGTTTGCCAATTCATTGCATGAAATTGACCTGGTACCGCCCATATGATTCAGATAAGCCACCGCAGTGGTATTGTCTATTTGGAGACGGACATGAGTGTTAGTCATGTTTGAACAATAGGCTCTAAGTCCGTGGAATGCTCCTAGCATCTCCAAATAGTTTATCCCTTGTGCTAACAACAAAGTAGCTTCAAGTGAATCCCATCTACCTCCACAACTGTTATTGTTGTCTGTAGCTCCCCAGCCATGGGAGCTTGCATCTGTTTGCAAGTATACCTTTGGACGAGGCACAATGATGGGTTTAAATGAGTTATGGATATTGCCAATCCACCATAGTAACTCAAGTTTTGCCTTAACCGGCAACTGCATGGGTCTATCATAATGTCCAGCATTTAATTTTAATGCTGTTATTTTTGACCTTTGTAAATTCTGATAGTGTAAAGGTCCATATTGAGCAGCTGGAAATACTGCTACAATTTTGCCAATTACCCTGGCAGTTAATCTGATAGACGGTATACTGGCGCAGACCAGGTTCTTGCATGCTTGAAACACATCACCAACTTTGTTAGTTGGGATGGTGGTGATCATGCGATTGGAGTCTATTGTGAACCCCAAGTAGTCCATGATCTGTGCGGGGAGGAACTTTGATTTGTCTGGATGGATTATAAACCCCATTTGTTGAAAAATTTCCACTGTGGCTGAAACCGCCAACTCTGCGGATTCCAGAGTGTGCCCAATTATCAGAATGTCATCCAAATAGGCCATGACCGTATGATTTTGTCTCCGCAGTGTAGATAACACTGGCTTGAGTAGTTTGGTGAACAGTCTGGGGGCTGTAGTAAGCCCATTGGGCAATGCTTTGTATTGCCAAAGCTGATCCATCCAGGTAAACTTCAAGAACTTCCTATGATGTTTCCGAATGGATACTGAATAGTATGCATCTTTTAAATCAATGCATGCCATGAAGCAGCCCTCCGAAATCAAAGATTTGGCTGTTTCAAATGTGTCCATTTTGAAATGGGTGTATTTTACAAAGGTATTCAAGTGAGTTAAATCTATAATGACCCGGCATCCACCGTCTTTTTTAGTTTTAGTAAATATATTAGACACAAATTCAACTGGTTCATGTGTGGTTCGTTCTATCACACCTTTGTCTTGTAAACTCAAGATTTCAGCATAGCCTTCTGCCAATTCTTTTTTGGAAAGTGCAAATTTGCGATTCGGCATATGCTGGGGTGGAGGCAATTGGCCATGAATAAACTCAATTTCATAACCCTGAATACTTTGCAAGATAAACTCATCTGAAGTGATGGTTTCCCAAGCCTCCTTAAATCCCCGTAATCTGCCCCCAATTCGTGAGGTTAGACATGCAAGTGCATGGAACCCAGACCCCCTTACCTTCATGGTTATCGGCGGTCCCTGGGATTTTTGGTGGGACGTGGAGGCGCTGGGTTTTGTGGTTGGTGCGGAATCCGCATCTTCCATGCTGGCCGCTGAGGGCCTAGTCCTAAAAAAGGCCTGGGCTGATGAGGCTGTTGATATTGAGGAGGTGCCGGAACGTAGGTCCTTGTTGGCCTATCGGTCTGACCTCGTGGCCTGAAGTAAGGTGTCTTCTTGGCCGAAGGTCTGGCCACAAAATGTGGTCTCATCAGACCTATGGTTTTCGCATGGTCATCGAGCTCTTTGACCTGCTTTGGGAGGTCTTCCCCGAACAGCTGTCTAGGTGGGGGGGGTAGGAGGTGCTCTGCATAGTCCCGCAAATTTGGGATTCAAGGAAGGTTTGATAATGCTCTTCCGGAAAGCGTTGATCTCGTACTGCGTATTGCAGAGCAGAGCTAGAGCATCCTCCTGTTCGGTGCTTAGATCAACCCCATCTACCGACTTTGCAAAAGCGGTGATCCCAGACGTAAGCAATTTTAAAATCCTCTGCAGTTTCACTTCCTGCGCTCTGATGCCCGGGCTGATATTACCCCAGATTGGCATGTTCACAATCGGCACGTGGAGTGAATTGCAGTTCCCTGGAGCCTTGTGTCTCTCCATGGCCTTCGCAAGGACCTCCTCCTGCAATTGATGGTTGGTAAGATAATCTATGGTTGCGGCCAGTTTGATGTTGAGGGGTTGTCCTGATGATACGGGTAACCCGAATTTGGCTGCCACATCCAGCAGATCTTCCTGAGGGACCTCAGGTGCTGCTGGGGCATGTACCAGGATATCCTCCTCATCTGGTCTTATGTTGTCCATAGATGGGGACGGGGATATATCCATGAGTCCCCTGGAGCTGTGTGTGTCCTGTTTCTGATTGAGAAGAACTTGCTCCAATATCCTCTCCATACGATCCAAGCGCCCTTCATCGGGCGGGTGTGGGAGGTAAGAGGCCTCGTGCCCGAAGGAACTCCTGAGGCTTCGATCATCAGTCCGTACCTCGTCGAGGTAATATCGGTACTGTGATGATGTGTCGCTACCAGCCGCCTCGGCGAAGCTGAGCGATTCCCGCGCGGACCTGCTCGAGCGCCTCCTCTTCGCTGAGCTGGACCCGGCTGCCTCAAAGGGCATGGGTGGGGAGAGGTCGGCACCTGACGCCGCAGCGTGGTGACCCGACGTCCGCACGGGCTTGCCGACTGTCCTAAATCTGGACCCAGACGGCGTACGGTCCCGACCTGCCCCCAGCGGGGGAAGCGGTGACCTAGGCGAGGCTCCACCCTTGTGACTCCTCCTGGTCCCTCTGGGTGGTGAGTCGACACTGGCCCTTCTTGGTCTGCCAGTGGACTCGGGCCTGCCTGATTCACCAGACCACTTCCTAGTGGCTCCTGGTGAGACCTCAACCCGCGAAGGGCTAGGTAGTGGAATTGTATCCCTGCCTCCTTCAAGAGGGCTCAGGGAGAAGGGCCGTGCATCAGCACGCGAATCCCTTTTACTTGTCTCTGCAAACGACCCAGTGGGTGAGAGAGAGATGGAGTCAGGATGCACCTGCTCCGGCGCTGTACCGACTGATTGTTCTGCAGGTACCCCGCTAGGGCATAGCTGCGTCGGTAAACCGGATCCTGTGAATACAGGGCTCCCCGGCTTGCGCGCCTTTTTCCCCGGCCCGTCCTCCTGCCGTGGAGGGGGGCTCCGGGTTGGGTTGCCGACAACTCCTTGTAGAAGTTTTACGGCCTTTACTTTTCCTACTGTCCATGTCTCTGTGGAAGAAAACACAATTATTCACACAGAACAACCAACTCAAGGTTGTTAGTACTTACCTGAGTGGCCCTTATGAAGGGCTGGTGATGAGCCGCGCTCCTCTCCAGCCGTCGACTGCAATGCGAGCGACGATATGTCGCGCATGCGTGCTGGCGGGTTCTTCACGAAGTCACTCACGTGACTCCGAAATGAAATACATTGCGTATAAATTGCTTAACATTGCATGTTCCCCTTTTGCAGCCTTTGGGGAAGACTGAGCTACTGGTACTGCCAGCACCTCCTCTAGAGGCCAGAGCAAGGTGTTAGGACACCCCAAGATTGCCCATTCCCCCTCTTTGAGGCGAAGACTGAGTTGTCGGAGCAAGCCCGAGATCGCCAGTGCGTGCTGACAGGTGGCAAGAGACTGCTCCCCCAGATGGTTCTGGATTTTACAGGAGTATAATTTGTTCACTTGCTTGCATCATGAGAGGAAACCATACAATAACCTGTAAAAATTAACAACCATTTGAGAATTTAAATTGTGTACCTCAGAACGAGGTGCCCTGTTTGATAAAAATGTCCTTGGATTTGTCAATACTTTGTGAAGTGGATGTCGATGTGATTGTGCAAGTACTTGATGAATTATACGTGGTGATATTGGAGCTATATATCAACGTTGGGCTGATGTGCCTGGTGACACCGTACTTAAAAGCAAAACCAAATCGTCTGATCCCCCTCACAGAACAAGCTGCTGTGAAGAGTTACCCACATTCAATAGGAGGTAAGAAATTATAGCTGCTTATTCATGTTTTCCTTGATTGTTTGTATTTGTTCTTTACCTCATACCCTCGTGTCTTCTGAGCTAAGAAAATAGGTAATTGACCTACATTGAGCACTTTGGTTGGAAGAGTTGATTTTAGCGATACAGAGATACAACATGGAAACAGGCCTTTCAGCCCACTGAGTCCACATCGACCATCGATCACCCGTACAGTAGTTCTATGTTATCCCACTTTTGTATCCTACACACTCGGGGGAATTTATTGAAGCCAATCAACCTTCAAACTTGCACGTCCTTGGGATGTGGGAGGAAACCGGAGCACCTGGAGAAAACCCACTAGGTCACAAGGAGAAGGTACAAATTCCACACGGACAACACCCGAGGTTAGGATTTAACCCTCTGGCGTTGTGAGGCAGCAGCTCTACCCGCTGCGCCACCGTGACGCCCAGAGAGAGAAAGGGGTATAGGAAAAGGGGTGTGTTTTTTTCTGTTTTTGCACAAGATCTGGTCCGGATAGAACTGATTACTTGCCAAGTGAGGAAATCGTACCCCACAATGCCAGTGATTCATTGGAGATCTGAAACAGATTGAATTAGCAGTACATCATAAATGTACAATTTCCAGCTCCTGCAAAGAATGAGCAATTCAAGCGCTTATCTTGGGAGACATAAAATGGTTAATGTGTTGAAAATTCAGCTGCCTGAGAGGAAGAAAGGAAATAAACCAATAATAGAAATATGGAATCAATCAGATAGTTGAATAGAAAGCGAGGTTTAATTTTATGATGGTCCTCTGAAATGGGGCAGTGTGGAAGGTTCTGCAATTTATATCGTACAAATTGCTCTAACTGAAGTAAAACTGTTGGTGTCAGTTATGGTTTGCTTATTCAGTCTTTGTAGATAAATGGTTCAGGTCAAAATTGGCCTGAATATGTTTGATAAATTGAATACAGGTGTCGATGTGATTCACTACATTTTGGTAGCTTATTCAAGTGTCAGTAAATCTGTTCCAAACAACTGTTTTTCACTCAGCTCAGTAAGTCACATGAAAATTCCTACTCACTCCATAACTCCTCCACTGATATTGCCCCATTTCCAGATCCTGGTCCACCTTGGCTTGGGTCTTTAAATGTACTTTTACCATTTTACTCGGTGCCCTCTTCTCTCAAAATTCCCAACTTGAATCCTTCCATTACGCTGGTCATGGTATGAACACCATCTCGGCTGAAATCTCTAACCAGGTCCTTTGTGACCGCAACACTGTCTTTTTGCGAAAACCCGCACGGTTACAGGGAGAATGTACAAACCCCTTACAGGTTGCACCCAAGGTAGACAAAAGTGCTGGAGAAACTCAGCGGGTGCAGCAGCATCTATGGAGCGAAGGAAATAGGCAACGTTTCGGGCCATAACTCTTCTTCAGACTGATGTGGGGGGGGGGTGGGGGGGGGGGAGAAGAAAGGAGAAAGGAAGAGGAGCCAGGGTGTAAACTGCCCAAGCGGAATATGAGGTGCTGCTCCTCCAATTTCCGGTGGTGCTCACTCTGGCCATGGAGGAGGCCCAGGACAGAAAGGTTGGATTCGGAATGGGAGGGGGAGTTGAGGTGCTGAACCACCGGGAGATCAGGTTGGTTAATGCGGACCGAGCTGAAGTGTTCGGCGAAACGATCGCCAAGCCTACGCTTGGTCTCACCGATGTAGATCAGCTGATATCTAGAGCAGCGGATGCAATAGATGAGGTTGGAGGAGATGCAGGTGAACCTCTGTCGCACCTGGAACGACTGCTTGGGTCCTTGAATGGCGTCAAGGGAGGAGGTAAAGCGACAAGTGTAGCATCTCTTGCGGTTACATGGGAAAGTGGCCAGGGAGGGGGTGGAGCGGGAGGGAAGGGAAGAATTTACCAGGGAGTTATGGAGGGAGCGGTCTTTGCGCAAAGCAGACGGGGGGAGATGGGAAGATGTGGCGAGTGGTGGGATCACGTTGGAGGTGGCGAAGGTCAGGTTCGAGCCCGGGTCTCTGGTGCGTGCTTGAGGGAAGCAACTCGACCACTGTGCCGCCCTCTGGTCCCTGTGCAGTCTCTGATAATTTGAATACACATTAAAGTGGTAATGGCAAAGTATTGATTTTGTTAATAGACAAATATACTAAGTATTTATCTGATTAAAGCAAGTTGTTAAAATCTATTCAATAAATGTAGCACTGTGTAGCCCATAAGCGTAACCACTTCACATTAATGACCTACACTGAGAGCAAACTCCCAAGGTACCTGGTCTGAATGGCATGTGATTCCAGTCCCTGCTTCTTAATGATTTATGAGGAGACTCAACATTACAAAGAACATTGGGAGATCAATAAATCCAGCCAAACATTAGGCTTTGAATTGCTGCAGCAAATCTCTCAATTCTTGCTGACAGAAAACTGCAGATGTTGGTTTATAAAACAAAAACACAAAGTCCTGGAGGGTCAGACATCTCTTGAAGACATTGCTAGCTAATGTTTCTTCTGAACCCATCAGGACCCTTCTTCAGACTCATTGTAGGAAGAAAGCTGGAAAAGGCATGGGGACGGGACAAAGCCTGGCAAGTGATAGTTGGATACAGGTGAGGGGCGTTTTGATTGGCAGGTGGGTGGACAATGTCCAAAATTAGAATATAAAATAAAGGCCGTAATGCTGCATATTTCTGAGGTGCTGGTGAGGCCACATTTGGGACATTGTGATCAGTTTTGGGCCCCATATCTGAGTAACTGGCATTGGAGAGGCTACAGTGGAGGTTTACGAGAATGATCCCGGGGATAATTCGGTTAATGTATCGGGATCGTTTGAAGGCCCTGGAATACTCATTGGAGTTTAGGGTGACGGGGGATCTAATTGAAACCTACTGGATAATGAACGGACATGGAAATGATGTTTCCAGTAATGGGAGTGCCTAAATCCAGATGGCACAGCCTCAGAATAAAAGGACGCACCCTTAGAATAGAGATGAGGAGGAATTTCTTTAGCCAGAGTGTGGTTAAACTGTGGAATTTGTTGCCACAGAAGGCTGTGGAGGCCAAGACATTGGGTATTTTTAAAGCGGAGATTGATAGTTTCTTGATTAGCAAGGGCGTCAACACTTATGAGGAGCAGGCAGGAGAATGTGAGGAGAAAATAGATCCGCCATGAAGAAGACTCGATGGGCCAAATGCCCTAATTCTGCACGTATGTCTTGTGGGCTTCTCGTTGAAAAGAAGACATAAATCTGTAAGATAAGGAGAGGAATGCAATGTGAAGCCAGAGGAAGGGATATAGATGGAAAGGGTCAGGGTGGGGTGAAGGAGGAGGGGAAAGAGGGGTGGCATTGTAGGAGAATAGGTGCTAATTATCGTTTATTTTCAAGCTTCCTCCATTTTTTCTCACATTTTTAATTTCTCCAGCAATTATCGTTTTTTTTTTCCATTTCTGCTTCTGTTCCCATGGGACATTGGCAGAATTCCCCAAGAATATATCGGAATAGTTACCTTAATTTGCCAATGCTAATACACCAGACTTGCTTCTGAATTGCCTGAAGAGTCACAAAATTCCAGGGTTTTGGTCAGATTCTGCTTCAACAGAGGAAGAATGTTGAAAGATTGCCACAAAGCAAAACCTGATGGGAAGAAAACCAGATTCCCATGACCTTTGAGGTCAAGAAACATTTTGGAAAGTAATAACATCCCACAAATCATACCAATTGACATTTAGAAATCAATACATTTCAGAAGTGGACATATTTTGATTTATAATTCATTCCATAGGAGTAAAATATTGTTTTAACGAATCACGAGACCAACTGCAATTTTTCTGAGTCTAATTTTTGTGTGTCTAATAGATTTTAATCTTTCAATCTATATTTACCTCTTCCCCATTCTCAGTTTAATCCACTACAGTTAATAAGTAGACTATCTGACTACCTATGCTTAGCTTCGAGACTCGGCGTGGAATCAGCCCTTTTCGCCCACCAAGCCTGAGCGGACCAACAATCACCTGTACACTAGCTCCATCCTACACACTAGGGGCAATTTTCAGAGACCAATTAACCTACCAACCCACATGTCTTTGGGATGTGGGAGGAAAACACAGCATCCAGAGAAAACCCACGCGGTCACAAGGAGAATGTACAAACTCCGTACAGACAGCACTGGTAGTGGGGATCGAACCCGGGTCTCTGGTGCTGCGAGGCAGCAGCTCTACTGTTGCACCACCCTGCCGCCCTGTGCTAAAATGCCGATCAGTTAACCTTGAAAGATTTTGTGCGATACACTCATATTATCTTTGTAAATGTTAATTTGAGACTGTTATAGAACTTTCAGATAGTTCCATCCAAGAGGCACCATGACGATTTCCTACACACTAAAAGTGGCAGATGCCCGGTTTGCTGGATTCTCCAAGCTACTCCTGCGTTGGAAAGGGAGTATTTACAAACTGTTGTACAAGGAGTTAATTGTGTTCATCACCTTGTACTCAGTTTTCAGTGTGATGTACAGGTAAAGGAGTATTTCAAAATACGTTATTTTTGTAACTAATCACTGAACTCCTCTTCTTGATCCCCTATCAAACCATCTCTTTCCCATTTCTATTCAACATTTTTAGAATCACATCCTTCTCAAAGCAACAACTGCATCTTTCCAATCATCTTTTCTTTCCAAAATCCTAATCTACTTACAGGTCCCCCTCTCATGCAATTATTTACTTCAATCATTCCCATTGGACATGTAACTCGTCTTCAGAAAAGTAACTGCCCAAACCAATGTTATGAATTACCTGTCGATACCCTAGCACATCAGTCCACATAGGGATGGATGGAGGTACATGCAGAAAGGGCAGTGCCATGGTAGGGATAAAATCAGTTTTGTTCATTTCAAGCAGGACATATTCAACAATAATCCTCCGAAAAGATAGTCATAGAGCTATACAAAATGGAAATAGGCCCTTCAGCCCACCGTCTCCATGCCGACCAAGTTGGCAATCAGTGCTAGTCTTATTTCCCTGTGTTTGGCCCCATTCCTTTAAACCCATCCTATCCATATATCTGTCCAAATGTCATTATTTTAGCCACTTCCATTGCTTCCTTTGGCAGCTCTTTCCAGATTGGATCATGCTTTGAGTGAAAAGGTTGCCACTGAGGTTCTCCTTAAATCTCCCCCCTCTCACCTTAAACCTATGCCCTATAGTTTTAAAATCCTTTACTCTGAGGGAAAAAGATTGTGGGCATTCACTATATCCATGCCCCTCATGATTTTGTATACTTCAATAAGCTCACCCCTCAGCCTCCAATGTTCCAAAGAAAAAAGTCCCAGCCTATCCAACGTCTCGCCCTATAACCCAAGTCCGCAAGTCCAGGTAAAATCACAGTGAATCCTTTGTGCACCCATTCCAACTTAATGACATCTGTCCTACTCCTGGGCGATTGTAACCAGACATGCCAAAAGGAGAAGGGCCCCAACCCAAAACATCACCTAAAGATGCTGCCTGACCCGCTGAGTTACTCCAGCATTTTCAGTCCTTTTATGCCAAATGCCTTCTTCACCACTCTGCGCCATGACTCGCCACTTTTGGGAAATTGTGCACCTATATTCCCAGGTCTGTCTGTTCTACAGCACCTTACAGGGCTCTGCCATTTACATGTGAATCCTGCCCTGGGTTGGCATACCAAAGTGCAACATCTCACAACTGTCAAAGTTAAATTCCATTTGCCATTCCCTGGTTCACCTTCCCAACTGATCTAGATCCTGTTGTAAATTTAGACATCCTTCCTCACACCAGTAATTGTATTAACAATGCCAATGATATTATCATCTAAATCGTAAATGTAAATAACAAAAAAAAATGGACCCAGCACTGACCTATATGGCACTCAACTAGTTATGGGCCTCCAAACTCTCTCGCTCACCTTAGATTCCATACATAATACATGGGGCCTTGTCCAAGGCCTTGCTAAAGTCTACAGTGACAATGATCACTTCCCTCCCATCAGTAATACCTCTCAGTGACCTCTTCAAATTGTATTGATGTTAATTAACTTAAGTCAAGTCAATTTTATCTCTATAGCACATTTAAAAACAACTCTCGGTGACCAAAGTGCTTTACAATAGTGCAGGTACTAACTTGGTACAAACAGTGGTACATAGATCAACAATACATACATAAATACATACAGCGCTCCCTCAGAGGACCTCAAGAAAGGCTTGAGAGTAGAAATAGGTTTTAAGTCTAGACTTAAAAGAGTTGATGGAGGGGGCAGTTCTGATGGGAAGAGGGATGCTGTTCCATTGTCTAGGTGCTGCAACCGCAAAAGCGTGGTCATAACCGTAAAAGCACAATCTGACACTAAAGAAAGTGTAAGAGTTTAAACTCAGATAAAATCACTTTTACACTTACTACTTGTATCTGATGATGTGTTTGTACTTCTGTTTCTTGTAGGTATTTCCTGTCACCTGCACAGAAGATTGTCTTCGAGAAGGTGGCTACCTATTGTGATAAGCAGACAAGTCTTATCCCAATGTCTTTTGTTTTAGGTTTGAATCTATTTTTTTTGTTTAATTCTATAAAACAATGAAGGATGGTTAGATAATAAATCAATATCAAAAATGTGTATTTATATTGTAACTTGTATTGTAAGTTTCCTGTTAGTTTGTGAGGATTCTACACAGAATAGGCATAGTGACTGTTGTTTTTTCCTCTTGCCAGGATTAAAAAGAAAGTCCTTGGTACCTGCCATTTCAAATGGCCCCCTGAAATAAGTCAATGAATGCCTTGCGTTTTGGTTCTGATTATAAATGCTCTATGTTTATCTATCTATTCCAGTTTTCTAACACGCTGCATAGAGTTGAATGCCAAACACAACCAGGTCCCTTTTTGAAGCATTAAAACAATTCTTCGACATATAACATTAAGTCACAATTTAATTGAAATTCTCACAAGCAGGTAATTCAATTCGTATCCTACAAAATAACTTTGGGAACTGGCACTAATATTAAAGATGTTTTCGGACGTTAATAGCCGAAACACCTAAGATAAAAACAAATCGAATGGCCAGGCAGATGTTTGGACTTTGACCAAGCAGTATTTGAACAAGCCAGCATGTCATGGTCTAGCCAAAGCATGTAGGGTGAAGTGATTATATGAGAAAAGTAATCTTCCTGATGCATTTGGCATTCCTGTAGTGTCTAATCATCCTGATGCATTTCTGCTGCATTATGTGCCTGGCATTCCATCATTTGGAATAATATAATTTTCAATTATTTATCTTCTCATGCACATCACTCCCACCACCATCACTTCTCTCTTGTCCACCATTAGCACCCTACCTCATAGAAACATCAACCAGGAGATTCACAATTTGAGATAACGTCATGTTGTCACGCTACTGCCAAATGTTCTCTGATCCTACATTCTAAACCTTATGTTCCACTCTGCTGACTCTAAACTACCACCAGCTTTCCATTCCTTCTCCTTCTGAACTAAACATTGATATTTTAGTCAAACCGTCTCTTGTTTCTTGAATTGTTTCCAAAATAATTTGGCCTTGCCCAATTCTCCATCTTAACCACGAGAGACATCCCAGCACTTATTTTTTTGGCTGCCTTTGATGTCTCCCAGTAAATATCTGCAGCTCCTAGCCTGTATGTCTTTTCAGCATGTCAGGAATTATGAGTTGATCTTTGTGAAGAGGGCAATATGTAAGTTGTTCACATTTATGTTTTTTTTAACTTTAACAATGAATTTCAATGATTTGGAGGGAATATTTATGCCAATTTCTCAGATACATTAGAAAAGGGTAGTGCTACTAGGATACAATGAAAATGCAAATTAGACCAGACCACACCTGCAGAATTTAAATTTTTAAGGGAAAAGAAAACAATCATTGTGCATGGTTAATCCAACCCAAAGATCTTTATGGAGGTTAGTTATTTTTAAGAAAAATCCCAAGTCCTTGAAAAATAGGCACCTGCATAAACAGGACATGCTCAAGTGACATGAGACAAGAGTAATTCTTGTCAAGTACGACCATTACTTGCTGGGAATTGATTGCAGCTTTTTGTTCTGAAAGGAAACTAATAAATGCGCCGTCAGAATGCTATGGTCTGAAAGTTATGGCTTCCGGGATCTTTACAAGTATATTTCCATTGTGAATTGTTTTAAGATTTTTCCAAACATCAACATAAAATAAAGGTCCACGTAAATAGAGCTTTTAAGTCGTGCTCCAGTATAATGTCCAAACGAGCGAGAGGAGAGGGGCTGATACGAGGAGAAGGCAGGAGAATGTGGTTATGAGGAAAAAAATAGATCTGCCATGACTGAACAGCAGAGTGGACTTGATAGGCTGAATGGCCTGATTCTGCTCCTATGTCTTGTGGTCTTACTTGGGAAGATTTCAGCTTGCACCGCCCCAAAGCATCACAGGGAAAATCTGAGTTTACCCAGTACCCCAACCCATTCTCATTACTTATTGCTGGGTTGGAAAGAGATTGAACATGTTGTAAATATGGGTAATGCTACCCTTATTTTTAGAAGACGCGCAGATAGGCATTTTATTGGTGGATATCCTTCGGCTATATTTATTTTATTGAATTCACATGTTTAATCGATAAAGTTTTATTATTAATGTTTAATGTTTTATGTGTCATTCCTAACTGTCACTGTATATCATGTTGTCACTTACGGGCAGAGCACCAAGGCAAATTCCTTGTATGTAAATACTTGGCCAATAAACTTATTCATTTATTCATTCATATTATTAATGGGTTCTGCTACGAGATTACAGATACTGAGTTGCTTCGGTGAAGGCTCTATCCTGTCCTTTGAACAGTGGGAAAACAAAAGGAACTTTACTTAATGTGTAGGAAAGAACTGCAGATGCTGGTTTAAATCGAAGGTAGACACAAAATGCTGGAGTAACTCAGCGGGACACTCAGCATCTCTGGAGAGAAAGAATGGGTGAAGTTTCAGGTCGAGACCCTTCTTCAGACTGGACTTTATCTTGTACTAAATGTTATTCCCTTTTTCGTGTATCCGTACACTTTGGATGCTTGATTGTAATCATGTATAGTCTTTACGCTAACTATGCAACAAAAAAGCTTTTCACCGTGTCTTGGTATGCATGCAAATAAACTAAACTAAGCTTTCACATTTTATTATTGGATACACGTTTATTTGACACATCTGAGTGCCAAATGATAAGTGTTGTAGCATTTCTTCAGACAAATATTAATGCTTACCATAAAAAGTGTGAATGTAGATGTACCAAGTTAATGTGTCACTTTTTCATATTCTTCTGCACTAATAGAAATCTATAACCTTAACCCCATCACCCACCCTGGCAGGGTTTTATGTTACACTTATTATCGGCCGTTGGTGGAACCAGTACACAAACATCCCGCTTCCGGATCGGCTGATGTGTGTGGTGTCCAGCAATGTTCACGGCGCTGATGAGAGAGGTCGGATCCTGCGACGCACACTTATCCGATACGCCAACCTGTCCGCAGTGCTCATCCTCCGCTCCATTAGCACCAGGGTCCGAAAGAGATTTCCCTCCATCGAGCATGTCGTAGAAGCAGGTAATATGACTCATATCTGCAGAACAATATTTGAGGCGGCACGGTGGCACAGCAGTAGAGTTGCTGCTGTACAGTGCCAGAGACCTGGGTTTGATCTTGACTACGTGTGTTGTTTGTACGGAGATTGTATGTTCTCCCTGTGATCTGCGTGGGTTTTCGCCGGGAGCTCCGGTTTCCTCCCGCACTTCAGGTGATGCGGACTCGGTGGGCCGAAGGGCCTGTTTCCGCATTGTATTTCAAACTAAACCGAACTATGAATAATGAGTTGCCATGAGCCTGAATGATTCACTGATGAATATCCATTGGCAGAATCAATAGGAACAGAGCGTAAGTCTTTGAATGCATTAGTTCTGTTGATACAACAAGGGGATTGTAAATAGGCATGTGCAACCATAAAAACGATTGTCAGTGGAACAATCAAGTACAAGACACATTAATACAGAAGCCTCTGCCTTTTAATCTAAGATGCTCATGCACACACATGGGATGCGAGGATATTTGTTTGCCGCAATAACAAACTGATGCCACAGTGTTACGCCTTCAATCCCAATTTCTCATGAATTCATTAAGCAAAAATCAGGCACAAACACTTGTATCAGAACCAATACACTGTGGAATCTTCACCCATTTCGCCACTGAGATAAGCTCCTCCACATGCCCAGTCTCCTAGTTCAGCCATACACACTGATTTGGTTAATATTCTGCACGTTATAGCTGGATATGATAAACCTTTATTAATTGTTAATTATATTCTCTTCTCAGCTGATACTATGAAGCTCCTGGATTGGTATTGTACCATTGTAAATAATCCACTCCACCCATTTAGCCATTTTGAAGCCTTTTCAAATCAGCAATACACAATAATATAAGATATTAGATAGTGATTACTTGAAGACAATTGCCTGTTTTTAAATAATACATCTACTTGTAATTTTGTGTCTAAAATTAGTTTAAAAGGAAAATGCGTACACAAAATAATATAATTAAATAGTAATTGGCAGTTTAATTAAAACATTTGAGCAGACATCATTAGATCGGATGGTCAGATTATCCTGATACTGAAACTGTATGTGTTTGAATTAGGTAGTTACAGCTAAAATAAAGAATGGGTTGGACAAACATTTGACCATAAGTGGCGCCACCTAATGTTCATGAATTGAAAACCAGACAACATTCAATGTCATTCCCATGTTGGCATGTGATTCATCCACTTCATTTTTTAATGGGAAATGGAAAGTCTGTCCCATTTGATTTTAACTTCTCAAGTACATAAATACACTCCCATGAAATAAGTTTTGAGTATAAGAGTCAGGAACTCATGATGCAGCTTTATAGGACTTTGGTAAGGCCACGAGGGTTACACAAAAAGCTGGAGAAACTCAGCGGGTGCAGCAGCATCTAAGGAGCGAAGGAGATAGGCGACGTTTCGGGTCGAGACCCTTCTTCAGACTTTGGTAAGGCCACATTGGGAGTGTTGCATGCTGCTCTGGTCGCCCCATTGCAACAAGGATGGGGCGGCTTTGCAGAGGGTGCAGAGGAGGTCTACCAGAATGATGCAGTGTATTAGCGACAAGGAGAGGTTGGACAGACTTGGAGTTTTCTCTGGAACACTAGAGTTTGATGGGCGACCTGATAAATTATATAAAATGATGTGAAGCATAGATCGGGTAGACAGTCAGAGCCTTATTCTCAGGATGGAAAAATCAAATACTAGAAGCATTGTAAGATGAGAGAGTAAAGTTTAACGGAAATGTGCGAGGCAGGTTTTTTACACAGAGGATGGTGAATGCTGGTGGTGGAAGCAGATACGATATGGCATTTAAGAGACTTTAGGATAGGCGTATGGATCTGGATGTATGGACTAGGCATAGGCAGATACGAGTTGGTCTTGGCATCATGTTTGGCGCAGATATTGTGGCTGAGGGACCTGTTCCTGTGCTGTACTGTTCTATGTTCTACGTTCTATTTGCTACTCATTCTTGTTTACAGGTTTTATGACCCATGAAGAGCTGGAGAAATTTGAAAGCCATTACTCTGACTTTAATAAGTATTGGATTCCGTGTGTGTGGTTTACAAATCTGGCAGCTCAGGCAAGGAGAGAAGGACGGATCCGCGACGATGTTGCTCTCAGACTACTGATGGATGTAAGCCTGATCCCTAGCATACTGTAAATAAATCAGTGTGCCTATTTACTAGAAGCCCCAGTCATTGAGTTGGAGGGCAAAAGAGTGTATGATAAAGCTCACAACAAAATCCCACAAAAGCACACAACAAGGTTGTACAGTGGCACAGATGGTAGAGCTGCTGCCACACAGCATCAGAGACCCAGGTTCGATCCCGACATCAGGTGCTATCTGGGTGGAGTTTACAAGTTCTCCTTGTGACCTCGAGAGTTTCTTCCAGGCACTTCAGATTCCTTCCACTTCCCAAAGACATGCAGGTTTTAGATTAATTGCCTGTAAAGTTGCCTTTAATGTGTAGAGTAAGGGGGATAACATGGAAATCCTGTGAATGGGTGATCGATGCTTGCTATGGACTCAGTGGGTTTATTAAACATTGAGGAAATTACCTACAACCTATTATAAAGCAATTACTCTCTATGAAAAAAGAGTAATTTCTCCAGAAAACTACAATGAGTGGAGCACAGTTAGCACAAGCATTATCTGCATAAAATCATTCTTAATCTCATTGAACAGCATGAAAAGCAAACCTGACTGAATGACAAATGATCCAGTGGTCTTTACTATGGAACAGGACTACCATTATTGCAGCCTACAACACCAGTGTGCGGCATCACTTCAAATGGTCAAATACATTATTCGTTAGACTTTAGAGATACAGCGTGGAAACCCACCAAGACCGTGCCAACCAGCGATTACGCCCCACACTAGCACTATCCTAAACACTAGGGACAATTTTACCAAAGCCAATTAACCTACAAACCTGTATGTCTTTGGAGTGCGGAAGGAAACCTGGAGAATCTGGAGTGTGCACCTAGAGGAAACTCAAGCGGCCGCAGGAATAATGTACAAACTCCGCACAGACAGCACCCATCAGGATCGAATCCGGGTCTCTGGTAGCAACTCTACTGCTGTGCCACCGTGCCGCCCTTTCTGCTCACATACTCCTCAGTGATCTTCACTACTTAAATGATGATGCATCATGTTAACATAATTTGTATACCCGGTATATATATACACACACACACACACACACACACACACATATATATATATATATATATATTTCTATATGTAGATATATAGATAGATATGTATACATATAGATATATTTACTTTCCTTTCTTTCAGGAATTAAATCTTCATCGTGCAAAATGCAGTCTGTTGTTTCACTATGACTGGATCAGCATTCCTCTCGTGTATACTCAGGTCAGTATTTTATTGAACTTCACCCCACAGAGCTGAATGATGCCAACTTCTGTTGATCTCTAGCATACAGGGTGTACCATCTGGGTCAAGGGGAAGGTGGCAGGAAAAGGTCCTGGTCTGCCAGGCTATACTGAGGAAAATGAGCTGAGAGCCCCCTCAAGACGGTGAAGTCATAAAAATACTCCCAAAAGGTAGCTCTAGAGCAGGGGTAAGAACGGGTTCAAGTAGATGAGCAGTTCTTCAACTGCTGTCAATGCTCACATGCTACTGGGAGGAAGAAAGAAACTGTTTTTTAAAGTTGACATTTATTGAGCTATTTTAGGTAAAAATGCAATCAGCCTAATTTCATCCCAATGTTTAGTTTAACTTAAGAGCTTAGAAATACAGCGTGGAAAGAGGGCTTTGGCCTGCTGAATCTGCATCGACCAGCAATCCCCGCACACCAACACTTTCCTACACACAATAGGGACAATTTACAACTTTACCAAAGCCAATTAACCTACAAACCTGTATGTCTGTGGAATATATGAGGAAACCGGAACACCAGGAGGAAACCCACGCGGGTCATGGGGAGCACCAGATAGCACCATCTATACAGACAGCACCTGTAGTCAGGATCAAACCCGGGTCTCTGGCGCTATAAGGCAGCAACTCTACCGCTGTGCCACCGTGTAGATTATCTTTTCCTCACTTTGGGCAGGGGAGGGAACTCCTAGGTGGTGCTGGGAATCCAGTTTATTGGCATTTCACTGAAATCAGAAATTCATGATGTGGGGAATTTATCAACATCAACGTATGTCACATCTACCACTGAGTCTTTGCATAGATATAATTTACAATTTATTAGAATTCTTTGAGGATGTATCAAATAGGGTGGATAAAGGAGAACCGATAGATATATCTGAATTTCCAAGGCTACGTCCTCTCCTCTCTACTCTCTACATCAATGACTGCACCTACACTGACTTCTCTGTCAAGCTTTTCAAGTTTGCGGATGACACAATCCTGATTGGACTGGATGGGGAGGAATCTGCCTACAGACAGGAAATGACACAGCTGGCATCCTGGTGCCATCACAACAACCTGGAGCTCAATGCTCTTAAGACAGTGGAATTGATTGTAGACTTTAGGAGAGCTCCCCCTCCCCACAGCCCACTCACCATCAACAACGCCAGTCACATCTGTGGAGTCTTTTAAATTCCTGGGAACCATCATCTTCAAAGACCTTAAATGGGGGGCCACCATCGACTCAACAGTCAACAAGGCACAACAGAGGATGTACTTCCTGCAGCAGCTGAGGAAGCACAACCTGCCACATGCAATAATGGTCCAATTCTATACGGCCATCGTAGAGTCTGTCCTCACCTTCTCCATCATTGCCTGGTTTGGCTCAGCCACCAAGCATGACATCTGGAGGCTGCAGCGAATCATTCGATCAGCTGAGAAGGCTATTGGCTGCAACCTTCCCCCATTGATGAACTGTAAACTGCAAGGGCCAGGAAGCAAGTGGGTAAGATCATCTCTGACCCCTCTCACCCTGGCCACACACTCTTTGAATCACTTCCCTCTGGAAGGCGACACTGGACTGCCAAAACTGCCACAGCCAGACATAAAAACTGCTTTTTTCCCCACGAGTAGTAGCTCTACTAAATAACCCAAAATCTGTAGCCTCCTTTTGCTCTACTATTTTATTTAATTCACATGTTATTATTAATTTATTATTAATGTTTTATGTGTCATTCCTTGCGGGCAGAGCACCAAGGCAAATTCCTTGTATGTGAATACTTTGCCAACAAGATTATTCATTCATTCATTCAATATGTTGGTAAGGATACGGGAGTGGTCACTACACGGAAAGAAGAGTGTTGGGTACAAACATAGAAACATAGAAATTAGGTGCAGGCCATTCGGCCCTTCGAGCCTGCACCGCTATTCAATATGATCATGGCTGATCATCCAACTCAGTGTCCCGTACCTGCCTTCTCTCCATACCCTCTCATCCCCTTAGCCACAAGGGCCACATCTAACTCCCTCTTAAATATAGCCAATGAACTGGCCTCAACTACCCTCTGTGGCAGAGAGTTCCAGAGACCCACCACTCTCTGTGTGAAAAAAGTCCTTCTCATCTCGGTCCTAAAGGATTTTCCCCTTATCCTTAAGCTGTGACCCCTTGTCCTGGACCTCCCCAACATCGGGAACAATCTTCCTGCACCTAGCCTGTCCAACCCCTTAAGAATTTTGTAAGTTTCTATAAGATCCCCTCTCAATCTCCTAAATTCTAGAGAGTATAAACCGAGTCTATGCAGTCTTTGTTCATAAGACAGTCCTGACATCCCAGGAATCAGTCTGGTGAACCTTCTCTGCACTCCCTCTATGGCAAAGAACATTATTTGACTCTTACTGGGTTGTCAACAGGAATCAGTGCCAGGGGCTTATCTAGTCACCACCAATATTAATGAGTGGGAGAGACAGTCAATAGACAGTCTTTAATGGAGACATAGATATCAAGAAGGGGGAGAGTTGATAGTCTGGCTGCCTGACCCACTGAGCTACTCTAGCACTTTGTATTTTTTTGTTGCCAATATTAATGACCTAGATAAAGAGGCCACATACTGAGCCACCGGGAGGTTGGTTAATGCGAACCGATCTCCCAGTGGCTCAGGACTTCAACTCGCCCTCCCATTCCGAATCCAACCTTTCTGTCCTCCATGGCCAGAGTGTGTCCCACTGCAAATTGGAGGAGCAGCACCTGATATTTTGCTTGGGCATGAACATTGACCTCCAATTTCAGGTAGCCCTTGCTTTCTCCCTCCTTCCCCTCCCCTTCTCAGCTCTCCCACAGCCCACTGTCTCTGCCTCTTCCTTTCTTCTTCCCGCTCCCCACCCCCACATCAGTCTGAAGAAGGGTCTTGACCTGAAACATCACCTATTCCTTCGCTCCATAGATGCAGCCTCACCGGCTAGGTTTATCCAGCATTTTTGTCTACTTTCGATTTTTCCAGTATTTGCAGTTCTTTCCTGAACACTTGATCACAAGAGTAGTTCTGCAAACTATTTTTTTCTGATCTTGTGAATGGTCCACATTCCATGAGTTATGACTGTCCCTTTTGTTTCTTTCACAGGTGGTCACTATCGCTGTCTATTCCTTTTTTGCTTGCTGTCTGATTGGACGCCAATTTCTTGAACCAAGGCCAGGCCACGAAGACGATAAGATAGACATCTATGTTCCTGTCTTCACCTTACTGCAGTTCTTCTTTTATGCAGGCTGGCTTAAGGTCAGGACTTTGCAATCAATTGCATACATTAAAGGAACAGATTAATGGAATTTAGATGTTTATAGGGAGTTGCATGAAAATTACGCAACGGTGAATCCGCAGCCCATCTTATTATTCATTTCTAAATTTTATCAATTAAAAATTCATAAACATGGGTGAAATTCATGGATGGATCCCAGTAATGTCCAACTTCACATTCTAATACTGTTTATTTCATAACTGTCTGTCAGAGGCTGTATCTTAGCCTTTGGAAGGCAAGCTTTAAAAAACCTAAATATCTTGTTCCTTAACTTAAGAAATATAAATCATTCAATGGAAATCCCAGGGTGATCAGTTATAACCAATATTGCATGTGGACTATGTGATCTGTGCCAAACCTTTTTCTTATATGATTATTCATACATGTAATTTTGAATTAAATTGTTTCCAATTTTTCATTAAAGCCATCTTATATGATTCTTACATGAACAAAATGGACTCTACCTATAATTTTAATGAGCTGTTTTCCTATCTTTCTTCCATAATCAGGTGGCAGAACAGATCATTAATCCATTTGGGGAAGATGATGATGATTTTGAAACAAACAAACTGATAGATCGCAATCTTCAGGTATGTTAATATTGTGCTTATTGCATTTTTGTGCAAAAGGCACGTGTTTTGGCGCTGTAGAAATGGCTGACAGTAGAACCAATTACAGCAGATACCTCCCTTAGTCTTCACGTGTTACTTAATTTACAATAACTTATACTAAAGTGCCAGTGTTCTTTCTGACCCCAGTGGCACCTCAGAGAAAATATTGCTATTTGTTTATTATATTTACGTGTACCGAGATAGTGAAGATTTTGTTTGTGCGATAGCAAAATTAAATCAGATAATGCCATATATGAATACAATGGGGACAGGACAATGTGCTGGAGTAACTCAGCAGGTAGACAAAATGTGCTGGTGAACTCAGCAGGTAGACAACATTTCTGGAGAAACTCAGCAGGTGAGGCATCTATGGAGCGAAGGAAATAGGCGACGTTTCGGGTCGAGACCCTTCTTCAGACTCAGCATAGCTCAGCAGGTCATATGATAACCTCAGCTCAGGGAAAATTATCAGTAGAGTCCATTTTGTTGATGTGAGAATCATATACGACGGCTTTAACTCAGCAGGTCAGGCGGCATCTGTGAACTCTGAAGAAGAGTCTCGACCGGACAATGAAAATCTTTCTTTGCATAGCACAACAGAACATAGAAGGCATTGACTACAATTATATACGTAAATACACACATGAATTAATAAATTAATAAAGTGCAAATAACAGATGGAGGGATATTAATGTTCAGAGTTCCGAGCCAAGTTTAATAGCCTGATGGCTGTGGGGAAGTAGCTATTCCTAAACCGGGTTGTTGCAGTCTTCAGGCTCCTGTACCTTCTACCCGAAGGTAGCAGGGAGATGAGTGTGTGGCCAGGGTGGTGTGGGTCCTTGACGATGCTGCCAGCCTTTTTGAGGCAGCGACTGCAATAAATCCCCTCGATGGAAGGAAGGTCAGAGCCGATGATGGACTGGGCAGTGTTTACTACTTTTTGTAGTCTTTTCCTCTCCAGGGCACTCAAATTGCCGAACCAAGCCACGATGCAACCGGTCAGCAAGCTCTCTACTGTGCACCTGTAGAAGTTAGAGAGAGTCCTCCTTGACAGACCAACTCTCCGTAATCTTCTCAGGAAGTAGAGGCACTGATGTGCTTTCTTAATAATTGCATCTGTGTTCTCGGACCAGGAAAGATCTTCACAGATGTGCAAGCCCAGGAATTTGAAGCTCTTGACCCTTTCAACCATCGACCCGTTGATATAAACAGGACTGTGGGTCCCCATCCTACTCCTTCCAAAGTCAACAATCAATTCCTTGGTTTTGCTGGTGTTGAGGGCCAGGTTGTTGTGCTGGCACCATATGCACAGTTGCTCGATCTCTCTTCTATACTCTGACTCATCCCCATCAGTGATACGTCCCACAACAGTGGTGTCGTCAGCGAACTTGATGATGGAGTTTGCGCTATGACCGGCTACGCAGTCATGAGTATAGAGTGAGTACAGCAGGGGGCTGAGCACGCAACCCTGAGGTGCTCCCGTGCTGATTGTTATCGAGTCTGACACATTTCCACCAATACGAACAGACTGTGGTCTGTGAATGCGGAAGTCAAGGATCCAATTGCAGAGGGATGCACAGAGACCCAGTTCTGCGAGTTTGGTAACCAGCTTGGAGGGGATGATTGTGTTAAATGCCGAGCTGTAGTCTATGAATAACAGCCTGACATATGAGTTTTTGTTGTCCAAGTGGTCCAGAGCGGAGTGGAGGGCCAGCGAGATCGCGTCCACCGTTGATCTGTTGTGGCGGTAAGCGAACTGCAGTGGGTCCAGGTTTTTGTCGAGGTGGGACTTGATTTGCGCCATGATCAACCTCTCGAAGCACTTCATCACCACAGGCGTTAGTGCCACGGGTCGATAGTCATTGAGGCACGTCACCTTGCTCTTCTTGGGCACCGGTATTATTGATGCCCTTTTGAAGCAGGTGGGAACCTCAGACCTCAGAAGTGACAGGTTGAAAATGTCCGTAAAAACTCCAGCCAGTTGGTCCGCACAGGTTTTTTAGGACACGACCAGGTATGCCATCAGGTCCAGAAGCTTTCGAGGGTTCATCCCTCTGAAGGATTTCCTGACGTTGGCCTCTGTGACTGAGACTGAAATACCATCACAGCGAATAGGGGCTCGGGAAGGCACATTCCCGACATCACCTGCTCATGTTCTCCAGAGATGCTGCAAGGTTACTCCAGCATTTTGTGTCCTTTTGTGTATTAACCAGCAACTGCAGTTCCTTGTTTAAACGGAGTTGAATGCAGTTATAATGGGGAATTGCCTTCAGAGTGTATCTGACATCAATGGCCCCTTTGAGAATTGACTTTGGAAAAATTAGGTTATCAGAGAAATTTAAATGCATCACAAAGATCAGGATTTTCAAGTTTTAAATATTGATGATTAATTAAAGATTTATTTTTGGATCTGCCTTCTCTACACTCTATTAACTTTGTCTTGTGCATATTGAAAATCTTTCAGCTTAGTAACTGTGGACAAAGTTATTTTGTGCTTCACAGGCCACAAGGTTAATTCGATGAAGCCACCTTGTATTCTTTACAAACATAGCTTTATTCCTCATCAAATAATACCTAACATTAAGCAAAAAATCATTAACATATACATGTATAAAACAGTATTGATGACAATCAGGTCTTCCAACTGAAATGTTGAATCTGTTTCTTTCCACAGATATTTCCAGTATTTCCTGTTTTTATTGAAGATTTACAGCATTTTTGATTTTCACTATTTATTGGTTATGCAGGTTTCCTTTCTTTCAGTGGATGATATGTACCTGAATCTCCCAGCTTTGGAGAAGGATAAATATTGGAACAATACTGCACCTCAACCTCCTTACACCACTGCCACAGCCAGCGAGACCCACAAACCATCATTTTTGGGATCTACCTTCGATATGCAGTCAGTATAAGTTCCATTCTATATCTTCATGAGTGGTGGGAGAAAACTCATTAGATTTAAGCAATGCATTCATTCACAGAACGAGTACATCATTGCCGGACCTGACATTTATTGTCCAACCTTATTTATCTCATAAACGATTGCTTGTAGGATGGGGTGGGAAATCTAGATTCACGAATAGACCAGAGGATAGAAGGACAGCAAATTTATTTCCCCGAAAGCCAATAGTGAACTAAATTGGGATACAAGGAACTGTAAATGTTGGTTTATTTTAAAAAAAGTGCTGGAGTAACTCAGCAGGTCAGGTTGCATCTCCGGAGAGCAAGGATATGTGACGTTTCGGTTCGGGACCCTTCTATATTAAAACATTTGAAGATTGAAAGGCGCACGAGGTGTCTCTGATGTAGGTCGTAAAGAACTGGACATGGGGCGATAGGATGTAATCAAGGTATTTGGAGATGTGGGGCAAGAGCATGCAAAAACGATGGGTCTGGTGATGGATTTTGTGAAAGACTGGATGGGTTGTTGTGATCCGTGATGGGCATCACTGAGACAACTTTAATTTAAATTCTGGAACTGTCATATTGATATTCAAATCGACATTTGAGACAAGGACTTCTAGTTTAGTAATTATGATATACTGTATTGTATTAGTTGGCATATGAGATCCAAATTTATTATCCAAATATTATTTTTTTCAGTTAAATACAATTACTAAAGTATTTTACACTCTTTTATGTTTATTGAATGGATTTAATTCATTTGATGAAATACCATTTTAGACAATAGGTGCAGGAGTAGGCCATTTGGCCCTTCGAGCCAGTCGCCGCCATTCAACGTGATCATGGCTGATCATCCCCAATCAGTACCCCATTCCTGCCTTCTCCCTATATCCCCGTCTCCGCTATTTTTATGCATCCTGAGAACCTGCCTCCACCGCCCTGAGGCAGAGAATTCCACAGACTCACCACTCTCTGTGAGAAAAAGTGTTTCCTCGTCTCCGTTCTAAATGGCAATTTTCTATTTTCTAAATCAAATTTTCTGAGGTTATCAAAATGGGAGACTTATTCATGACAACTTGTATTAATCTAACACCTATATCCCTAAGGACTTCATTGTGGTGTTACCAAATGAATTTCAACCCATCTGGTGCAACTAGATTTTATTTAAGTTATCAGAAATGTAAAATATCCATTTCACTCTAGGACTAGGGTTCTGATTTCTGATTCAAGTCCACTCGAGGCATTTTATGATTTTACAATTAGCAGTGATCACACGAATAATCACAAGATCCAATGACCTTAGGAAATCCTAATAGGTCAATTAGAAACCCATTAGAAAAATTATCAACAAGTATTTCAACATCCATTATATATAACTAACTGTTCATGTTTTTATTATTTCAGCATGATCGACAGCCAGGTACAGCACGAGTCAGAAATGGAGCTCAAAGTTCACGCTCCCTTATTTAATCGCTTCCTGAATGTTGCTGCTTCACCGGCCATTAGTCTTAGAAACTTTGGCAGGGGCAATGAACAAAATTCAGTACACGGCCACATGGAAGGCAGCTCTTCAAATTGCCAGCTCAATGAAGCTGATCTGGCCATACGTATGAAGGAAGAGGAGTATGAAAGAGGGGATCAAGACAGACCCACTGAACCCAGTCTTGGTTCCTTACTGAAGAGCTCAGATTATCAAAATTAGTATGACAGCCCCCTGTGATGTAGGCAACCTCATGGGGGAAAAATGGAAGAATGTCATCTGCTTTTCTGCTTGCAAAATGCATGAACAATTAATTTTCCAGTTTCAGGTAACCCACCCTATGTTCTCCCACACAGTCACCTTTCCAGAGTTCTCTTTTTTTCCCCACCCCCTTCAATCTGCCCACGATTCCTGCCCCATCAGTTTCCATTTATCATCTATCAGTCTAATTCCAACAAGTGCAAGTCATTTAACTGTAAAATTCAAGTTAAAAAAACATGTCAGAGGTTATGGAGATATAATATCAAGGTGGGCTCAGTGTGTGTGTGTGTGTGTGTGCGTGTGGGGTGGTTTGTGCGTGTGAAGCTGCAGCCCCTCCCCACAACCGCACGTTGAGGGGACGGGACCCAACAGGTCCCACTTGGTGACAGCAAGTCCAAAGAACTCAATATCATAATATTGCAGGCTTTATAAAGTTGAAACATATGCAATTTGCAGAGAAATTAAGCAGATTAGAAGCATAGAAAGTTAAGAAATACTTAAAAGAAATCACAAGTACAAAAGTGGTCATAGATAATTGGACATCAAGATTAAAGACCAAAACAATGATGTATCTAAAACACAAGAGTCAAGCCCACTAGAGACCAAAGACACAATCTGTACGTGGAGCCTAAAACGATCCAGGTGAAATCTTAGGTGGCCATTTCTCGTCTTCCCTAAAAGGGACATGGTGAATTTGAAGGGAGGAATGAAATTCTAGAATATTGATGGGTTTACAGAATGGCATTATAAATGAGTTGTATTCCAAGCTACTATGTAGGTGACCGCCATGTTACAGTTCACATCATGACTCACACAAAACAGTCAGCTTCACATCTCACAAAGCACACATTGAACAGAAATGTCTCCTTTTTACATAAATCACATGGGTGACATTCTTATTTCAAGTTTAGGTACCAACTTGCAAATTTGTTTAGGGAAAACTGCCCATTACCCAAGTGGCCATAACATTTAGGGGGTACTTTGCTGGGCAAATTCACCATGACTGCCATGATCTAGAGGATGGGGTTGTTTTCCTAGGCGGAAGGCTGAGGAGATTCCTGACATAGTTCACAAATTTCTGATAGAGGAAATGGTTCTGGATAAAGAGGGTGAAAATGTCGAGTTGATATTCAAAACAGATCAGCAAATCTTATTGAGCAGTAAACTCCAGATGTCTATCCCTGCTCCAAAATTTGTACAAATTTAGAAATACAATTTTCAATGGACAAGTAGTCAGATCATGTTGTTTAAAAATAAAGTGTTTATTAAGTCATTTCCAAAATATATTACTGCGAATGTTTCTTCATTTAAACTTTCCACGGACATAGCACTGTTGAGCCATTAATCCTCCATGTAGAAGCTGGAAGGAAAAAAATCATGTTATTAATACAAGCCAAATTCTAATTAGAATGCTGGTGTATTTGATGAGAAAACAATTTTTCTTTTTGCAATTCTCCATTCAAAACATCGACGAATGCAAGACAGAGAGAAATAGGTGATATGCACCTAGAATTCCCACAATTTGCAACCGTGTCTCGATGTCAGGGCATGTTGGACTAATTAACAAAGGCTGCCCCTGCATTCCATTAGTTTTATTGGTGCTTAAATACCATCTAGCAACTTATTTCCATGCCTTCAGTCTACAAAAGTAGCATCATTATTTCAGTAGCAGAACTGGATAATGTTGTCATCATTAGATCAGGAAAAAGTTGATTAGCACCAAGCACTGGAGGTCTACATTCAATACAAGCTCATTGTGAATGCCATCTACCAACAACACCACTGATACGTACCATGGAGATTTCTGTTCCGATGGGCCTCTACTTTGCCTTTCACACCCCAATCTTCTTAAACAATATCTTCAAGTCTAAGAATAAAAAAGAAAACACAAAGATATAGTACCTCAGTAGGCAAACAAGTCATGTTGCTGTCCACTTAACACCCTTCCCAAGTCTTCTTCAGATCATCAGGTGTCACCACAGATATTCAGTAGCAGAACTGACAGAAATTATCATCATAAGACTTATCATTGACAGACTACCAATGGTAGACAAGGAATAAATTGACACACAGCCACGACCCAAAACAACCATCCATAGAAGTTGCGTGACCCACTACATTCTTCCAGCAGTTTGCTTTCTGCTTCAGATTTCCACTATCTGCTGCCTGTCCCATGACCTTTGGCCAGATTTGCAATTACAAACTGCATTCCATTCTGAACAGTGAAGAAACTGGCAAGGTAGGGCAAGATGAATGGCCTCTCGTGTATGAAAGGAATTGTAGATCCTTGTTTTTACACCAAAGAGACTCTCCTCTCTCTCTAGATATTTTTATAAAGCAATTCCCAAAGTAGAATTAGGAATTAAAATGAACATACCATGACCAAAACATATCCAATCCTTTAACTTCGGAGTGAATTCCACCACTGGAGTTGGTATTACAAATCTGCAGGTAGAAAATTGTATTTCAATGACCAAAAACTAGATTTCACATAAGCAGATTATTAGTTCAAAAATGAGGAAATGTCAACTCAGTTGGTTTTCTCATAGTTGGTACAAGTGCAGCTGGAAAAATGCAACTCATGGGTCCCAATCAGTCAGAAGGGTCCTAACAGCCACCCACATTCTCCATAGATGCTACCAGGCCCAACATGTGTCCCTTTTCAACTCACTAGTATAGTTCCCAAAGCAATGGGGAATTTAATAGTTTTTTTTTTTAAAGACCCAATGAACAAATCTGGGTTGTAACATTTCATGCAGATTATACAACCGCATAGCTGCCAAAAAAACGCATTGCAAATGTTTAGTAATGGCTAGGAAAAATCATAAAATCATAAGTGATAAAATCAGAATTAGGCTATTCGACCCATCAACCATGGCCGATTTATCTCTCCCTCCTAATCCCATTCCTCCTGCCTTCTGCTTTATAGCATCCGACACCCGTGTTAATCATGAATCTATCCACCTCTGCCTGAAATATATCCACTAACGGCCTCCACAGCCTTCTGTGGCAAATAATTGCACAAATACAACCTCACGAGCAAGAATTTGCAATAAACTAGCCTGCAACTCTGTTGAATTTAAAATTACGAGAACTTGCGAAGTTAACAACGTTGTTGGACCTGAGCAAATACGATTTCACACACCCGAGTATTTGAAATTTAAATCTTGCCAATTGTGAAAAAAACTTTTCCCACCGAGCGCTATACAAAATATAACGAATGGAGATACACCGACGTACGGCACGTGTGGTAACAGACAACACAATCTACAGATGTAGCTAGAAAAAGCAACTCATGGGGCCCCAATTAGTGGATTCTGATCACTTAGACTGCCAGATCCACTTATTATGTCACTAAAATAAACGGGTCTCGGGTCCCTTGCAACACAATCACTCACCACATGGTCGGTATCAGGGTTCTGATCTCTCTACACGGGTCTCACATCAGAACCGCCTGCAGCAGCTGCAAGGTGATGCATCCTGATCCTCCTCTCCGGAGCCTGAAAGAGAGGAAACAGTGAACGTGAACCCGGGCCCAGGAACAGCCGGGGGAATGAAGTCAGTGCACGTTGATCAGCGAGTGCTCAGTTCTCCAAGGGATCTCTTCACAGTGTGAACTCAGAGATAGCAGCGTGTTGTCCTCATCGACACTCACCGCCCGGTTATTGCCCCCCTTCCCCGGAGCACTGGGTCCCCCCTCGCTTACCTGACACGTGGCCCCGGCGAGCAGCGACAAAGCCATGATTACAGGTCGGGGATCTCCGGCGGCAAAGGCCGAGCGCCGCCCCGGACCCTGCATATATACATCCGCGCTGACCCACGTCACACAGACGCTGGAAGGCGACTGGCCCAACATCTACGTGGCGTCACATGTACCACGTGATTGGCTGGAGGCTGCCCATTGTTGCGGCTATGATGGATCCCATTGGCCGCATGGGGAAGGACCAATCAAAGATCATAGAGCGGATGGTAGTAGGTCATGGGTAATGTTCAGCGCCATTGCCGTAACCGGCTTCCGTCCACTCTATCCTCTTTGGTCATGGTCTCCACATCTACAAGCGTCGCGTACTGTTCTGCTATAAACTGCTCGAATCGCCAATGTAGGCGACCCGACCTGTCTTTCTTCAGGTTCCCCATTAAAAACGAAAGTTGAGAAAAACAATTATTACTTTCTGTCGTGTAGTGAAAATATTATTTAGCCTGCCCTATCTCGCACTATAGCTCAGATCAAATATCATAGAGCGATGCGCTCCGCTTTGGCTCAGATAGACGAGTCCCTGTGGCAACATCCTTGTAAATCTTCTCATCAAGAGCATTTTCTTACGAGGGCTTTGTTGTGGAAGGATAAAGGTTGTCACATAATTTATTTCTGCCTTTCTGTGATCTCATACAAATTCAGCTGAACATATAGACTGTTGCACTTGTGCAGCTCCCATATCTAAGGGATCAACGACATGCCACGCGAAGCACACATTAAAGCCTTAATTTCCTTCCCAATGTATGATGACTGTAACCATATAATATAACATATGACCATATACAATTCTATTCTTATGATCCCAACAATGTATTGTATTATATTATATGACATTTTTTTATTTTTATATTAATGTCTCTGTTAATAGGGGGGTTGCACGTAAGGTCATCGGATCAAAGCGTGTGATGCAGGAGCAGCTCAATCCATCTGGAGGACATGCCTTTCTTAAGAAGTGGGATAACGTTAGCTATCCTACAATCCACAGGAACTGATCCTGAATCGGTCGAACATTGGAAAATGATCACCAATGCGTCCACTATTTCTAGAGCCACCTCCCTGACGACCCTGGGATGCAGACCATCAGGCCCAGGGGATTTTTCATCCTTCAGTCCCATTAGCCTACCCAATACGTTTTGTCGCCTAACGAAAATTGATTTCAGTTCCTCTACCCCCTTAAGTCCTCTGTCCTCCAGTACATCTTGGAGATTGTGTCTTCCTTAGTGAAGACAGATCTGAAGTACCTGTTCAACTCTTCTGCCATTTCCTTGTTACCCATAATAATTTCACCCGTGTCTGCCTTCAAAGGACCCATATTTGACTTTGCTACCCTTTTTCCCTTAACATATCTAAAGAAGCTTTTAATGTCCTTCTTTATATTCCTGGCCAGCTTCTCTTTGTACTTCATCTTTTAAGTCCGTATTGCCCGTTTTGTTTCCTTCTGTTGGCCTATGAAAGTTTCCCAATCTTCTAGCTTCCGGCTACTTTGCTGTGTTATACATCTTTTCTTTTAGTTTTATTCTATCCCTAACTTCTCTTGTCAGCTACGGTTGCCTCCTACTCGCCTTAGATTTTTTTTTCCTTTTTGGAATGAAATGATCCTGCGTCTTCTGGATTATGCCCAGAAATTCCTGCCCTTGCTGTTCCACCATAATTCCTGCTAGGATCCCTTTCCAGTCTACCAACTGCATCACTGACATTTCTGATTTAACCTTCTCCTTCTCAAATTGCAGAGTAAAACTAATCATATTATGATCACTACCTCCAAGCGGATCCTTTACCTCGAAGGCTCTTATCATATCTGGTTCATTGGACAACACTAAATCCAGTTGCCTTTTCTCTGGTCGGCTCCATTACAAGCTGCTCTAAGAATCCATCTCAGAGGCAATCTACAAATTCTCTTTCTTGGGGTCCTGAACCAACCTGATTTTCCCAGTCTACCTGCATATTGAAATCCCCCATCACCACAGTGGCATTACCGATGAACAGTGGAAATGTGTCAGCCTCGATAACAATCAGCACGGGAGCACCTCAAGGCTGTGTGCTCAGCCCCCTGCTGCACTCACTCTATACTCGTGACTGCGTAGCCGGTCACAGTGCGAACTCCATCATCAAGTTCACTGACGACACCACGGACGTATCACTGATGGGGATGAGTCAGAGTATAGAAGAGAGATCGAGCAACTGTCCATATGGTGCCAGCACAATAACCTGGCCCTCAACACTAGCAAAACCAAGGAACTGATTGTGGACTTTGGAAGGAGTAGGATGGAGACCCACAGTCCCGTTTATATCAATGGGTCGATGGTTGAAAGGGTCAAGGGCTTCAAATTCCTGGGAGTGCACATCTCTGAAGATCTTTCCTGGTCCGAGAACACTAATGCAATTATCAAGAAAGCACATCAGCGCCTCTACTTCCTGAGAAGATTACGCAGAGTTGGTTTGTCAAGGAGAACTCTCTCTAACTTCTACAGGTGCACAGTAGAGAACTTGCTGACTGGTTGCATTGTGGCTTGGTTCGGCAACTTCAGTGCCCTGGAGAGGAAAAGACTTCAAAAAGTAGTAAACACTGTCCAGTCCATCATCGGCTCTGACCTTCATTCCATCGAGGGGATTTATCGCAGTCGCTGCCTCAAAAAGGCTGGCAGCATCATCAAGGACCCACACCATCCTGGCCACACACTCATCTCTCTGCTACCTTCAGGTAGAAGGTACAGGAGCCTGAAGACTGCAACAACCAAGTTCAGGAATAGCTGCTTCCCCACAGCCATCAGGCTATTAAACCTGGGTCGGACAAAACTATGATCATTAATAACCCATTATCTGTTATTTGCACTTTATCCGTTTATTTATTCATGTGCATATGTATTTATATAATTGATATATGGACACACTGATCTGTTTTGTAGTAAATGCCTACTATGTTCTGTGTGCTGAAGCAAAGCAAGAATGTCATTGTCCTATCAGGGACACATGACAATAAACTCATTTGAACTTGAACCTTTGTTACATGCCAGTTTTAACTCCCAGGCCCGATCCTCCTGCAGGCATGTCTCAGTAATCCTCACAATGTCATAACTACCAACCTCTAACTGTTTCAAGCTCATCCACCTTACTTCTTATACTTTGCGCATTCATATACAATACTTTTAATTCCTCATGCATCTCACCTTTCACATCGATCCCTATTACACTTGGCCATACTCTCCTATCCCTTTGTGAGTTTTCTTTCCTGTTAATTTTGGGGTCATTAACTATCCCCTTACTCTCTTTCCCTTTGACCATCCCATTTAACACCCCATCCCCCTTATTCAGTGCAAAAAAAAAACCAACCCTGAAATCTGTAGCTTCAGATCTTGAAATCTATGTAGGTCTGAGGTTGTAGTGTTTATTAACCTGATGGCTGTAAGAGGCTGTTCTGAATTGTCATCCTAATCCTATTGGTTGTGTTCCATTGTCAACTTCCCCTCAGTCAAAGATGAAACATGTCACCCATTCTTAGTACAAAGACTAGGGTGGGGGAGGGACGGAGAGAGGGGTGCAAGGGTTACTTGATTTTCGAGAAACCAATATTTACACTATACCGCTGGGTTGTATGGAACCCAAGCAAAATATGAGGTGCTGTTCCTCCAATTTGCGTTTGGCCTCACTCTGACAACGGAGGAGGCCCAGGACAGAAAGGTCAGTATGGGAATTAAGTGCTTAGAAACCAGATCACATAGGCCCAAATGGACTTAGTGAAGGTGTTCAACGATATGATCACCTAGTCTCCGTTTGCTCTCGCAGAGGTATAAGAGTCCATTCCTGGAACAATGTATGCTGTAAGTGAGGTTGGAGGAGGTACAAGGGAACTTCTGCCCAACCTGAAAGGACAGGATCCCTGAACAGAGTTGAAGGTATAGGGGCAGGTGTTGCATCTCCTGTGGTTACAGGGGAATGTACCTGGGGAAGGGGTGATTTGGGTGGGAATGGATGAGTTAACCAGGGAAATACAGAACGAATGGTCTCTGCGGAAAGTGGTGGAGATGGGAAGATGTGACTAGTGGTGGGACCCTGTTGGAGGTGGTGAAAATGTTGTGTTATACGGAACTGGGTGAAAGGACGAGGGGGACTTTGTCCGTTATGACTGGGGGAGGTGAAGCAAGAGCGGAGCTGCCAGGTACCAACATGTGTGAGGGCCTCATCTATGATAGAGGAAGGGAACCTGTTTCCTATAGAATGAGGATGTCCAGGAATGGAACACCTAATCTTGGGTGCACATGCAGCATAGGAGGAATTGGGAGTAGAGGATAGTGTCTTTGCAGGAGGTGGGGTGGGAAAAAGTCGAGATTGTAAATCAATAGGTTTATAATAGTTGTCACTCGATTTCACCTGTGATGAAGATGGTGAGATCAAGAAAGGGGAGTGAGGTGTCAGAGATGGTCCAAGTGAAATTGAGTGCAGCATGGAAATTGGTAGTGAAGTCTATGTGTTCCCCGTGGGTGCAGGAGGTAACACCGATGTAGTCGTCCATGTAGCGGACAGGGCCAGTGTACGCCTGGAACAAGAATTGTTCAACGTACCCTAGAGGCAGGCATAGCTGGGGCCTATGCGAGTGTAAAATAAAGTGCTAGAATAACTCACTGGGTCACGAAGCATCTGTGAAGAGCAATGTACAGATGTTTCAGTTGTGGATCCTATTTAGTGTGGAGGGGAGAAAGCATGGACAACCGACAAGTGATAGGTGGATACAGATAAGGAAGGGTGTCACCTGAGACGCAAGTCAAAAATGAATAGTGCACCACAGGAATAGGCCCTTCACCCATGCCTGCACATCACCTTTGGTCTCCTTCACACGTGGCTGCATCAGACAGTGTATGTGTGTGTATATACTACTTATGTTGGGACAAAGGCCCATCATTTATGTATTTGCCTCTGTATTCCACAACTTGAGATTTGTAATAGAGAAAAAAAAATCACGCGTGGTTAAAGTGCACATTGTCAGATTTAATTAAAGGTCATTTTTACACAATTATTTGTTTCACCATGTAGAAATTGCAGCTGTGTTTATACATAGTTCCCCCATTTCAGTGCATCATAATGCTTGGGACACATGGCTGCTTCACAGGTGTTTGTAAATGCTCAAACGCCTTTGAGGTATGTTTAAACGCCTCCTTAATGCTCTCAGCACCTAATCTTTCCTTCAGTCTTTCCATCACGTTTGGAAACTTTTATTGCTGTATATGAACATGAGACCAAAGTTGTGCCAATGAATGTCAAAAAAGCTATTATGAGACTGAGACACGAATAAAACTGTTAGAGACATCAGCCAAACTTTAAGTTTACCAAAATCAATTGTTTGGAACACCAATAAGAGAGCACCCAAATACCTTCCCAACAGATCAGAAACACTCTTCTGGAGTGGATTTGTCAATGACCATTGTCCGCAGAAGATTTAATGAACAGCAATACAGAGGCTACACTGGTTAGTCGCAAAAATAGGATGGCCAGGTTGCCAAGTACTAAAAAGAGCAACCACAGTTCTGGAAAAAGTTCTTGTGGACAGATGACATGAAGATTAACATATCAGAGTGATGGCAAGAGCAAAGTATGGGGGAGAAAAAGAACTGCCCGATCCAAAGCAAACAACCTCATCTGTAAAACACGGTTGTGGGGGTGTTACGGCCTGGGCCTGTATGGCTGCTGAAGGTACTGGGTCACTTATCTTCATTGATGATACAGCTGCTGATGGTAGTAGCATAATGAATTCTGATGTGTACACACTGCTAAAGTTGAAACAAATGCCTCAAAACTCATTGGCCGGCGGTTCATTCTACAGCAAGCAATGATCCCAAACATACTGCTAAAGTAACAAAGGAGTTTTTCAAAGCTAAAATATGGTCAATTCTTGAGTGGCCAAGATAAAGCTAAAGATGGCTGCAATACAGGCCTGCCAGAGCATCACCAGAGAAGACACCCAAAAAATGTCCGTGAATTGCAGACTTCAAGCTGACATTGCATGCAAAGAATATGCAACAATATACAAGATACATTTATTTGTCACATGTACCAATTGGTACAGTGTGGTCACATTTCTAAACGCAAGTACTTTCAATGTTCATTTCCATTGCTACGTCCCAAACATCATGGTGCCCTGAAATGGGGGGACTATGTACAAACACTGCCATAATTTCTACATGGTGAAACCAAAATGTGTAAAAATTGCCTTTATTAAAATCTGACAATGTGCACTTTAACCTCATGTGATTCCTTCTATTACAAATCTCAAATTGTGAAGTACACAGGTAAATAAATAAATTACGAGTCTTTGTCCCAAACATTATGGAGGGCACTGTAGTTTGCTTACAGAGTAGTTTACGCATTCTGTTGTGTTGTTGCAAGGAAGAATTTCATTGTTCTGTTGAGGACATATGATAAAACTATCTTGACTCTTAACCAAATCATGTGTGCCGTTACTAGCCTGTGTTCTATCTAATCCTGATGTTGCAAAGTAAGGGCCTGGCACTGCTGCTGCACCAGACAGCTGGATATTGCCCACCCACTTACCCCTTCATGAAAAAAATCTTGCAGACCAACACCATTGACCACAAATCAGTCACGCGATGTTAGGCTCAAAACCCTGCAGGACAAGGAATTGATGAATCTTGTGGGGCAATCAGGATTGCCCAGTTAGGAGAAATTAGTCATCGCCAGAACTCACCAGCACCAAGCTCGGCTGATCCTCCCACTTAGTTCCTTTCTGCAACATCCGAGTCTTTACTCCCAATGGTGTTGCCGTTGGGTCAGCTGCAATGTAGAAATGGTTGCCCGCCTCTTTAGACAATGGGTGCAGTAGGCCATTCAAGCCAACACCGCCATTCAATATGATCATGGCAGATTATCCACAATCACTACCATGTTCCTGCCTTCCCCCCGTATCCCCTGATTCCGCTATCTTTAAGAGCCCTATCTAGCTCCCTCTTGAAAGTATCCAGAGAACTGGCCTCTACCGCCCACTGAGGCAGAGAATTCCAGACTCACAACTCTGTGTGAAAAGGTGTTTCCTCATCTCCGTTCTAAATGGCTTACCGGTGTGGTCTCACTAGGGCCCTGTACAACTGCAGAATTAGCTTTCTTCACTGCCTGTTGTACCTGTATGCTTACTTTCATTGACTTGAAGGACCCCCAGATCCTGTTGTACTTCCCCTTTTCCCAATTTGACACCAATTAGATAATAATCTGCCTTCCTGTTTTTGCTACCGAAGTGGATAACCTCATTCATCCACATTAAACTGCATCTGCCCACTCACCCAACCTGTCCAAGTCACCCTGCATTCTCATAGCATCCTCCTCACGGCTCACACTGCCACCCAGCTGTGTCATCTGCAAATCTGCTAATGTCACTTTGAATCACGGATGTATATTGTAAATAGCTGCAGCCCCCCACTAGTCACTGCCTGCCAACCAGTTTTCTATCCATGTCAGCACTCTGCCCCTAATACCATGTGCCCTAATTTTGCCCACTAATCTCCTATGTGGATCCTTAACAAATGCTTTCTGAATGTCCGGGTACAATGGGACCAAACAGTGCATCTGATCTAGTTGCGTAACAGAGGATTCTGCAGGCTACTCCCAAGACATCATATGCTACTGGAAGATCATCAATTTGGTGAAAGACGCTCTGTGGTCATCCACCAGTGAGATGTATATGTTGCCAACTAGCTCAGTTCAGAGTGCAGTATATTATGAGGGACGCAATGAAACTTGGTGCAACCAACAAACAGGCTTTATCATCCAATGGCAAGGGTGTTTTGTATAGAGTTGGATGATCAGCCATGATATTGAATGGCGGTGCAGGCTCGAAGGGCTGAATGGCCTACTTCTGCAACTATGTTCTATTTTCTATGTAGACAGGTGCTAAAAAGACTAGTATACCACTATCAAATTTCAATGTGTAGGGTCTTTATGTTTTGAGATTTCATTTTGTACATATTTGAATTATGACAAAACGTATGTTTATGGCTATCAAAATTCCTTTTGAACATTACGGGTATCTGTTCTCATTCTAGGCACCTACCACTCTCCGTGTGAAATACCTTGCACATTTGATTTAATCTGTCTTGCCTCTCACCTTAAACATGTGCCCTCCAGTACAGGACCATAGCTCCCTGAAAATGGAAACACAAAAAGGTGCACGTCATACTTGCCTTCACAGGTTAGAGCATTGAGTAGAGGAATCAGGACGCCACGTTGCAGCTTAAGTAGGACTTTGGTTAGGCTACTTTTGGAGACTTATGTGCAGTTCAGATTGCTTAATTACATGGAGGCTTTGGAACGGTTTAACAGAACATTCCCTGGATTAGAGCGATTAGCTCCAGGCGACATTAGCCCTAACTTCGTTTGTGTTGGCGTAAGTATCGGAGGTTGAGGGGAGACCTGACAAGGGTGTATGGTGTTTCCTCAATAAGGATCATATCATAGTTTATTATGGATATGTTTGTATTGTAATATGGTGGTGGACTCTGGCTTGTTTTATTGTAGTGTAAATATTATTTTTTAATAATTTAATAATTTTTTTGGTTTAAAGTGTGTGAGGTGTAGAGGGAGACAGCCAGAATCATTTTCCCCTTGGGGGAAGAGACAAAGTAGTAAAGAGATGTGCAAGACATGTTTTTTTTTTAAAACACAGAGCAGTGGGTGCTGCAAGGCACTGCCAGCGGTGGTGGAGACATATATGATAGGGGCACTTGAGATCGGCACTTGAGATGGATTTGCAATGGTGGCACATAGATCACAAACAGGCAGTGATTAATTTAGCCCAGCACCATGTTCAGCAAAGTCTGAGCTAAATGGCACCAAATGCTATCACTATTTATATTTTGCACATGTTCAATAAGTAAACATTCTGCAAGCCACTTGAGTATTTAAAATCTGTGATTCATGCTATTTATGAATAATTCATAAGCAATTATTCAGTAACTTACTTATCAACATTAAACAGATTTTAGTTTACAGGTTCTTCTTTGCTGCCCTTCTTAAAAAGACACATTATCCACCCTGGTAGACATAAACGCTGGAGAAACTCAGCGGGTGCAGCAGCATCCATGGAGCGAAGGAAATAGGCAACATTTCAAGCTGAAACCCTTTAGACTGAAGAAGGGTATCGGACCCCGAAACGCTGCCTTTTTTCCTTCGCTCCATAGATGCTGCTGCAACCGTTGAGTTTCTCCAGCATTTTTGTCTACCTTCGATTTTCCAGCATCTGCAGTTCCTTCTTAAACACATTATCCACCCTGCAGTCTTTTGCCCCCCCCTCCCCCCTGCGAACGATAGTTTATACAACTCAGCCGAGGCTCTCGGAATTTATATCTCTAGCTTCCCAGTATTCTTGGATCAATCTGATCATCTCCAAGAAATGTATCTATCTTCAAACATTTCAGGAGATCTAGCACTTGTTTGACTTTTCTCAAAACATTGCCATTAACTTTCCCATGTTCCATAGCTGTCATGTTTGTCTCTGTTGAGGGCCTCAAGAGACTTCATTTCTGAAGGCCATCTTCTCTCCCTCATCACTCCTTTTCCATTAATATTGTTAAAAACTCTTCGGATGCTCTTTAACGTTATTTACCAGAGCAATCTTCTGCTCCTTTTTGTCTGCCTAATTTCCAGAACCTTGCTCATTAATCGCCCATTCTTCTCCAGACACTTCATCGTAGCTGACACATGCTTCCCTTTTCCTTAACCAGTGCCGCAATTTCTCTCATCATCCATAGTTCCTTTGTCTTGCCTATCTTCCAACAGGTACATGCATAGCCTGAATTCTCACCGTCATACTTTCAAAACTCAATTTTCCAGATGTCAATGCCTGCAAACAACCTACTCTAATCAACTTTTGTAAGTTCCTGTATACCATAAAAGTTGGTCTTGCCCCAATTTAAAACTAACCTGTGAAGCTTTCCTGTCCTTTCCACAACTATTTTAACATAAGACTGCAGTCACTGGTCGCAAAATGCTCACTAACTGACACCTCAGTCACTTGCCCTTCCGTATTTCACAAGAGTAGGTCAAGCATTGTTCTCTGCCTTGAAGAGCCACCCACACATTGCCCAAGGAAACTTTCCTGAACATACTTTACAAATTCCATTCTATTTAAGCCCTCAACGCCAGGATGCACCAGTCTATATTGGGGAAAAATAAAAAAGCCCATTGATGACAGCCTAGGTCTTGCAACTGTCTGCAATCTCCCAGCATATTTGTTGCTCTAATTCCCACTGACTATTTGGAGACCTATTGTATAATCCCAAAGGCGAACATATCTTTTAATTTCTCAGCACTACCCACAATAATGTCAATCGTATGGAATAGATATTGAAAGAAACTCAAAAGATTACCATGTGAAAAATATGTTTCCTGCCTTCGAAAAGGTGAAGCTACAAATAAAAGCTCAATCTTTCTGCAAACAGGAGTTTGATCTTGCACAAGAATGAGTCTTGGAATGCCACAGCAAAAGCACCAAGTCACTAGATTGTGCATTAGAATCATCCTTGGTAATGGTAACCATACATGCCATTAGTTTTACATAACTTTTAAGTTGCTGGAAAACAAATTAATGTGCACTGCTTAGTCTTATGTCAACCTGTTATGGGATTAACAGAAATGGAAATAGTTGAAAAATGTTTTATTAGTATCACATTTTCAGCAAACAATGTCTATTTGCCCTTTTTGGCTTTGATTTTCCTCAGGTAGAATTCAAGCTCTTTTCCTTCAAGAACGTAGCCATCAGCTCTGCCACACTGACCAGGTCTTGAAGCTATGCAAGCTGCAAAAAAAAAAAAAATCATTAAATAAATTAACTGGATTCAATCTTGATATTACACTGGTTCATATATTGTTCAGTGCTGTGAACAAGCAATATCCTTATACTAGTTTCAAATCAGGATGTGATCAGGCACCTCGATATCAAACCACATCATTTTGGAGCCATTGCTCAGATGTCTATTCTGCACAGAATGGATACAGACAATAGCTAGAAGCTCGGCTCACTTTACATTGTTTGCAACTTAATAAAAAGGTGGGCCACTGGCTTGTTTAATGGAATGAAAGTGAATGCAATAACAAAGGCCCTCCGTAGACTGCAAATACATATTCACATCCTAGTGTTGAAGCTATGGAACAAGCCATAGCATTAACAAAGAAAAGCTGTATGACATAAACAAAGGTGGACACATCCAGACCAAATATAGAAATTCCTGCTTATTCAGCAGCTAACCCCCTCTATCTTTACAGGCAACTAGTTTATCCATAAGATCTCAAATCATGCTGTTAGTGTGTTATAGGCACTGATGTTGCAGTAAATAATACAAATGATTGGCCTTGAGCAAGTATGCAGTTTGACCAAATTTGGCCATGTGTGCCAAGCAGGACCCAAATACATTTTCAAGCTGCATCCAATCTGCAGCACAAATTTCGTGCCCACAAAGCCATCTACTGAAAATGTAGACTAGCAAGTGAATTTGGCAACATTTACATTATGTGCAGAGAAATCTTCAGATGTTTGGCAGGAATTAGCCAGAGAACTACAGGCTGTTAAGGTCAACACAAGACAGCAAGTTACACAAGGTAGGATGGTCAGATAGATAGATTAAACAATTGGAATACAAAATTAGCTTGATGGTTAGAGTGTGGTAGTCGAGGGGGGTGGAAGCATAGTGAACAGTGGAGGAGGTAATTTAAGATCACAATAGGACCTAGAATAAATAGGAAAGTGAGCCAAAGGACACTAGATGTCATTTAATTTGCGATGCAATATGGCGCACTTTGGTAACTAGGCCAGGATTTGCACAATAAATTGCAGAGACATCTGGGAGAACAATAGTTTCCTGAATGTGACAACAATGATAGATGGATAAGTGAACACGATGTTTGTCAGAAAGCTGGCGTAACTCACTGGGACAGGCAGCATTTCCATTCCTTCTCTCCAGAGATGCTGCCTGGCCCGCTGAGTTACACCAGCTTTTTGTATATATCTTCGGTTTAAACCAGCATCTGCAGTTCCTTCTTACACATGATGTTTGTCATGCTTGCCATCATTGGTCAAGGCATTGAATACAGTTAAAACATCATGCGACAAATGTACAGGACTATACCCAGACTGGAGGGTTTGAGTTATAAAGAAACTGGACAATTTGGAGTTTTTTGTTGTTGACTGAGCATAGAAGACTGAAGGGTGAATGTAAAATTAGGAGGGTGATAACAAGGTGAGTTGCGGATTGTCTTTTATCCATGGAGTCAAAAACTAGAGGGCATAAATGTACGGTGTTGAAGGTAATCCATGGGGTGCCCTTTACTCAGGAGGAGGTGGGTATATGGAACGTAGAGGAAGTGGTAAAGGCAGTTTCAATGTGCAAAACCCAGGATCTTCTCTGCCAAGGGATATTATGTGATAACATTTAAAATTATTTACCAAGCAATTTCCCCTGCTGGAATTGTTCTTCTAGCAATGAGCTGATTTTTGCATTCTTTCTTCGGTCTTCATATTTCTTCTGAATTTTCTTTGACCTCTTCTTGTTCAGAATTTCTTCCTCTTCAGGTGTCTGAAATCAGCAAAGCACTCTTTTGTCACAAAACTGGAATCTAACTATAGTCAGGATGGTCAAATCCCATTTTTTTCAATGTAATAAAATGTTGCAGTGCATCAATTGAATATTTTAAAGTATATTCCCCCTCCAAAAAACTGCTAAGATTTCGTAATCACTTTAAATCCAATGAATAAGTAATATTGAGGGTTAATATTAGCACATTTATATTATATCAGGTACTCATCCCATCGAATTGAATTACATCCCACAATAATGGAAATGGAAGATTAGAAAACTTGTATATCAGGGCCCCAAGTAGAAGTCATGATGCTGCTTTGGATGGGCTGCATAGGAATGGTGTGGACGCTTTGGAGACATTGCAGACAAGTTTACCTGAATAATGCCTGGATTAGGAAGCATAAACTACAGAGAGGTTGGACTGATGGGGAAATCAAATACTAGTGAGGGCACAACTGTAAAGCGAGAGGGGCAAAATTTAAAGGAGATGTGCAGTGCAAGTTTTTTTTTGAAACAGAGCGTGGCGAGTGCCGGGACAACACTCCTGGTGTGGTGGTCAAGGCAGATATGATAATGGTACTTATGACTTGGATAAGCAGGGAAGTGGGGGGGGGGGGGGGGGGGGGAAGGGAAAGAGACACGGATCAGGTGCAGGCAGATGAGTTGGTCTCAACATCGTGTTTGATACGCATTACGGGGGTGATGGGCCAGTTCTATTGCTGTTCTGTTCTGTGCTCAAGGCAAAGGGGTGAAAAAGCACAAAAGTAAACTGCAATAGTTACAAGAATATAGCAATCAAAATAATTGAGGGACATACCAGCTTGGCACCCTTCTTCCGACCAAGAGGAATGGCAAAGTGAGATTCATACCACTGCCTGAAAGGTGTGCTGTCAATCTGAACAATACAGTTCTTTACTAATGTTTTTGTCCTGACCAATTCATTGTTGGAGGCATTGTACACTACATCAATGATCCTGGTCTTTCGTGTACAACCTGCAAAGTGAAAGATATTTTAGCACTGGTTTAGAAGTGATGAGAAAAAGTCTACCCCAAGTAAGGACATGCTTGCTACAAACATCCCACAAAAGAAACTTACACTCAGATCCCCAGGAGTAGTTTCCAGCATCCAACCTCAATGCCCGATATTTTTTATTCCCACCACGGACTCTCACGGTGTGGATACGACGTGGCCCAATCTGGAGGCAGAATAAAATGTCACTAGCTTAATAGCGAAAGACAATGAAATCGCCAGAGGGCACTCATGGCAAGTAATCCTGACTCTTGGTGCAAAATAAATACACCAAATGCATGTGCACAGTGCTCTGCAAGTAAAATCATGCATTATGTTTAAAACGTTTTTCTTTGAAGTTGTTTAAATTTAAAATGACGATCGTTCTGAACTGATTAGCATAAAATAAGCTATTCCATTGCAGAAGATGCAACCCAACATTTCTATTAAAATATTGGAAATTGCCCTTTCAAAATTCAGTAAGGAGGAAGGCAAGTCAAGCAGTGTGGTCAGAGTAACTATGACAAAGAAACAATGGTGGGCTCAAACATGACCAGAACAGTCAATACAAACCCACCTATCAAAAAAGCCAAATACTCATCATTCACGCTGCATTAAGTTGCGAAAGGCATCCAACATTTACCTGGAGGTAAATCTACTCGCAATATAGTCACAATTGTATCATACCTTGGTATTTGCAGGAGGACGTCCAAGTTCATACTTCCTTTTTTTATGGTATGGCTTCCTTTTACCTCCAGTCTTGCGGCGCTTATGCCAGTTATTCCGGGATATACCTGCAACAAATCATTGTTAATAAACTGCCATTCCATGTGAGCAAATCAAATAGATGGTACTCAACAGCAGGTATTCAGTTCTCCAAGGTGATTCTCTTCAAGATATATTCGGTGTTTACAAGTTTCATCATTTATACCTGCTGAATTATAGATCAACGTTGCTGCAGTTCTGGTTCTGAAGCTGTAATAATCAAAATCACGATCTACTATATAATATATTTAATTAATTGCAATTTAGCGCCCTAATCCAGATGATATTCCTAAATCAGGACGGCCAGTGACTTATGTTGGTCCTGAATACACAGATCTTTGATCCCCCAAATGCAGCACTGAAGTGTCACTCGGTCGTTTTGATCTCACCTCAATCCCCTCGACCCAGAGATGCATTGCTTGCAGCCCAGCTCGCTACACTAGCAGTCAGCAAACCACTGGACAGCGGCGTGTATCTCGCTACACTAGCAGTCAGCAAACCACTGGGCAGCAGCGTGTATCTCGCTACACTAGCAGTCAGCAAACCACTGGACAGCGGCGTGTATCTCGCTACACTAGCAGTCAGCAGACCACTGGGCAGCGGCGTGTATCTCGCTACACTAGCAGTCAGCAGACCACTGGGCAGCGGCGTGTATCTCGCTACACTAGCAGTCAGCAGACCACTGGGCAGCGGCGTGTATCTCGCTACACTAGCAGTCAGCAGACCACTGGGCAGCGGCGTGTATCTCGCTACACTAGCAGTCAGCAAACGTGCATCTCGCAGCACAACATCTCCTGGCCCAGAGGGCCGCCATCTTGCCGGCCTCCACCTAGCGCCGGCGCTCCTGACATTAAATACTAAATTATCATCAGATCCCGACCGGGTTGTGCCCCAGGCAGAGCTCATCCCTCATCTGCAATCTTACTTGAAGGTAATGTGTGACATTTTGACAGTCCCGACCCAACACAAGCGGCGGATTGACGCGGATTATAAACTACAGACCCCGCGCGTCACGTACCCATTCTCAGGCGGCGGATGGAAAGAGGACACGCAAAGCCTTCTGGGTCACAAGGCGGTTCGAAGTCTCGCGTGAATCAGACGGGAGGACACGTGACGCGGAAGAGAGTGAACGAGAGAGGCGGGGATGTGTCACGTGACGAACGAACGAGCGGCTGCGTCACGTGACGAACGCGCGAACGGCGTCACGGTACGGCATGAGACAGCGGACGTTGCCGGGACGTCATGAGGTCATAAGTGATAGGAGCAGAATTAGGCTGGTTGATTAGATCTCTCTCAACCCTTCTCCTGCCTCCTCCCCATAACCTCGGACACCGTTGAGTGGTTCGTGGCGAAGATAGACTCAAAAAGCTGAAGTAACTCAGCGGGACAGGCAGCATCTCTAGAGAGAAGGAATGGGCGACGTTCCTTCTGAAGAAGGGTCTCGACCCGAATGGTCACCCATTCCTTCTTTCCAGAGGTGCTGCCTAACCCACTGAGTTACTCCAGATGTTTGTGTCTATCTTTGGTTTAAACCAGCATCTGCAGTTCATTCTTCCCCATGAATGGTTCATGGCTCTCGATGTAGGCAAATCATAGTTACACAGGTTGTTTCAGGAACCTGGTTAAATTAAGTAAATTTGCTGTTTTGAACCTGGTGGTGTGTGGCTTACGGCTTAGGTACCTGCAGCTTAGTGGTAAGCAGTGAAAAGAGGACATTACCCGCATGGTGGGATTTTTGATGAGATATCTCTTTCTTGAAGGTACACAAAACTGCTGGAGAAACTCAGCAGGTGCAGCAGCATCTATGGAGCGAAGGAAATAGGCAACATTTCAGGCCGAAACCCTTCTTCAGACTGATAGTGGGTGGGGGGAGGCGGGGAGAAGAAAGGAAAAAGGAGGAGCCCGAGGGCTGAGGGAGAGGTAGGAAGGGGAGGAGACAGCAAGGGTTAACAGAATTGTGAGAAATCGATGCTCATGCCACCAGGATGCAGACTCCCCAAGCGGAATATGAGGTGCTGTTCCTCCAATTTCCGGTGTTGCTCACTCTGGCCGTGGAAGAGGCCCAGAACAGAGAGGTCGGATACGGAATGGGGAGTTGAAGTGTTGAGCAACCGGGGTCAGGTGGTTAATGCGGACCGAGCGGAGGGTACAGTCAGTAGCACAGTGGTTAACCTACAGGACTGGTAACCAGCGATCTGGACCATTGACCCAGCGACACAAGTTCAATTCCCATCACAACAGCTATGGAATTTAAATTCAACTAAATAAATTTGGATCTTTAAAACCAAGTCTCAGCAATGGCAATTGTAAAACAGGACCGAGCAGAGGTGTTCGGCGAAATGATCGCCAAGCCTACGCTTGGTCTCACCGATATAGATCAGCTGACATCTAGAGCAGCGGATGCAATAGATGAGGTTGGAGGAGGTGCAGGTGAACCTCTGTCGTACCTGGAACGACTGCTTGGGACCTTGAATGGAGTCGAGGGGGGAGGTAAAGCGACAAGTGTAGCATCTCTTGCAGTTGCAAAGGAAAGTGCCCGGGGAAGGGGTGGAGCGGGAGGGAAGGGAATAATTGACAAGGGAGTTACAGAGGGAGCGGTCTTTGCGGAAGGCAGTCAGGTGGGGAGATGTGGCGAGTGGTGGGGTCACGTTGGAGGTGGCGAAACTGACAGAGGACTGTTGTATGTGCCGGCCAGTGGGGTGAAAGGTGAGGACCAGGGGGACTCTGCCCTTGTTGCGTGTGGGGATGGGGAGAGAGAGCAGTGTTATGGGGTATGGAGGAGACCCTGGTGCGAGCCTCATCTATAGTAGGGGAGGGGAACCCCCGTTCCAAAGAATGAGGACATTTGTGATGCCCTGGTGTGGAACACCTCATCCTGGGAGCAGATGTGGCGTAGATGGAGGAATTGGGAATAGGGAATGGAGTCCTTACAGGAAGCAGGGTGGGAGGAAGAGTAGTCAAGATAGCCGTGGGAGTCGGTGGGTTTATAGTGGATGTCGGTCAGAAGAGGGACCTCTTTCTCTTTCTCAGAGGCGGTGCTTCGTATAGATGCTTTCAATGGGAGACTAGCCTGCATCCCCCAGGCCACAGGATCTTGCATTCCTGTGCATTGGAGTTGTATAGTAAAGTAAAGTATCCTTTATTGTCATTCAGACCTTTTGGTCTGAACAAAATTTCGTTACCTTGCAGTCATAACATATAATTTAAAAAAAACACACAATAAACACATATTTAACATCCACCACAGTGAGTTCACCAGGCACCTCCTCACTATGGTGGAAGGCAAAAGTCTTAAAATCTTTGTCTTCTTCCTTCCTTGATCTCCCTCTGCGCTGAGGCGGTCCAGGCCTCCAATGTGATCGTCCACTAGGCCCGCGGCTGACCCTCCGAAGCCAGGCTGCCGCCACCGGAACATTGGAACACCGCCACAGCTCTGAAGCAGGGTCCGCTGCTGGAACGCTGGAGCCCCGCAGCTCTGAAGCCGGGTCGCCGCTGGAGCACCACAGCTCTGAAGCCGAGTCACCGCTGGAACACTGCTGGAGCACTGCTCCTCCTTTGTTCAACCGTGGGCGGGACCATAGACCCTCTGTAGTCACCGCTACAGACAGCCCGATGTACATGCGGTGGAACACACTCCGCATCCTGGAGGTCCAGAGTCGGCACTTTCCTACCAGAGTCCGCGGCTTTGGGATGTTATAGGCTACAGGCCGGCAGTAGGAGCTCTTCTCCGGCAATGATATAACTGGTCAGTATACTTGCTGGTGTACGTCTGTAGAAGAGTATTCGGTAACATGCCAAATGTCTCCAAACCTAAGAAAGCAGAGGTGCTGGCATGCCTTCCACATGATGGGTCTAGGATAGGACATCTGAGAAGTTTTAATGCCGAGGAATATCTCTACTAACACTACTAACCCTTTCCACCACAGACTTTTTCTTGCGTATGGTATGCACAGCCTAAAGTTGAAGTAAACAACTTGTTCGATTTGATTGTGTATGCCAGGTTGATTACATTCGTTGAAACGGGGCGGACAACGTGAAGTTGGTAATCTCCCACCCCCACCACAGACTTACTAATAGAAATGGGGCATGATTTCCTGACTTCCACTTTCTGAAGCCATGGTCTGCCCCGCCATGGAATAAATTCCATGGTCTTGTTGATATTGAGCGAGATATCATTGTTGTGGCACCACTCAACGAGCTGTTTATCTTTTTCTCAATGCTGACTCGCCACCGGATGACCACAATGCTCATTTATAATTTATATAATTTCAGCTAATTTATAGATGGCATTGGAACTGTGCTCTCTCAGTCACGGGTGTAGAGAAGTGGCTTCAGCACACGGCTTTTTTTAACCTGCACTAATTAACAATGAGGAGGTGTTGCTTTGCTGGAGGTCTGGGGATGAGGAAATCTAGGATCCAGTTGCAAAGGGAGGGACAGAGACCAGGATCAAGTTCAGTGTATTTGAAGTCGTGACAATTTCCTACCATTCAAAGTAGCGAATCAACTTGTGCCATTTGGATATGATGCAGGGAGCTAGGTTTAAATAGATAGGCTGGTGGTGCATGTATGCAATTGCTTCAAAAACACATGCTAGCAGAACTGGTCATTCTGCATTGACATGATGTTGTTAATAAATGTAATATTGTCTCCTCAGTGATTTGTGCAATTGAGAGGAAAGGAAAGATTTGAAATATTACTTTGCACTTTTAATGCAGAAAGTATTAATGAAGTCATTACTATAAGTAAGAAAACAGAGGGGAAAAAAAAAGGTAAGGTTTGTGGAGGTGACCAAATTTGCATTAGCAAATTTGGGTTGAAGACATGCTTCGGTGAAGAACCATAGGGCATTTGGAGGGAATTTCAGATAATGGAGCATCAAATGGGGAGAAGCCAAGTGACAATGGTTATGGGACAGTATGTTACAAAGGGCAGGCTGCTGCAAAGAGTAAACTATGGTCTTCTTCTGCCCTCCCAGTACCATCTGTTACTGCATCTTAGCTGATAAGATGCAGGCAGATTTCACTCAACATTCTCTTAAGCCAAGGTTGTAGGCAAACTATTGGATACACAACCGAGACAGATCCCGTCTTCACTTAGATACCTTGGAAAAAGATCCATTTATGGCCTCCTGCAAACAGCCTTTTTTTTTAAAATGACCCTGGACACACATTAAAAACCAAAATCCAGTAGATTACGTTTGTACGTTTTGCCAACTGAACTTTATTAAACAATTGTATTTATGCCAAATTATACTGTCGTGCTGCGGCAAGCAAGAATTCCATTGTCCTATCTGGCACACGACAATAAACTCTCTTGACTCGACTTGGATGATTCAAACATCAACAGATGACGGTATACACTAAATTTCCTGTGTCTACTAGTTTCACCAAGTTTTATATCTAGTGGTCAGCCTGTTTGTGTAAAGACCTGCTCAAAAATTAATTGTGCTATTGGTAACTTGATAAAATGTCACATTTCCTGTCAATTAGTATTAATCAGTTCACATGTTTGCATGCAAGCTAGATTAGTTAAAAATGATACGTATGGTATTCCATTATCTTTATTAAATGTTAAAAAATGTTACAGTATGATTCCTCAATTCAACAAATTTCAATAGATTATGCAGTCTGGAGTGGACACAGACAAAAGAAAGTTCATATTTGACTTTCCATAATGTGTACCAATCATTTGAAAGACTAAAACACCTTAATTCAGTTCTTTGCCAGCCAGTTTTTCATTAAAAAAAGGTGGCATATTTCAGAATCGGGATTCAATTGATTTCTCTCCTCCTACTCCATTTTTGAATATACAGAATATGAAAATGGTTGCAAGTTGTGAATTAAGCAGATTTATGATGGTTTGCTTTGTACTCAGGGTTGAACAATTTCAGAATTAAGTTTGCAGTGGTTAACTTTGGTTCTTCCAGACTCCAAATTGTACAATTCTTGGCAATACATTAGAAGAATCACAATGTTCTACAGCCAATTTATAAAATTTTAGTTAACCAAAAAAACCTAAACCCATTTTAGCAGGCTAAGAGATATCACAAAATTTAAAAGGAGATAATGGTAGTGTTCCATCTACACACTGAATAGACTTTTAATTATAAACATGCTGAAAACAAAAGTCAGTCATTGGTCATTAAACCCAAACAAGCAGGTTATCCTTCTGGAGCCGTACAAAATATTTAACAGGTCTTGCATGTATTAAACTTTCACAACCCATGAAATATTCCGCTAAATTGAGTCAGGGAATTAAAACAAATGTGCCCTAGTGTAGTCATATTAACATCGAGACACAAAGAACTATGGAAAAAGGTGCAGTTCCGCTTTCCTACTTAAATAAAAGTTTTCTACCTTTAAACAAGTTCACTTTCTCATACGCAATGGAAGGATGAGATAAATCAATGCATTCTGAAAAAACTAATCATAACTGACTAAACATCATAACTGCATCACTATCTATGTATGCAAACTTGCACTTTTAGTTATGCATCACAAAGCAAGTTCAAGTATATTATATACTAGATATAAATCTGTACATTTTCCAAAAGAAAACATCTAAGAAAGTCATATAGACAAAAGTTTTAGAAAGACGATTGCTAGGACACAAACATTAAAGAGGAACACATACAAAATTTGCAGCCCCTGGGTGAATGAAAGTTGAATCCAGTGACCACAAGTTACAATCCAAACACTTGAACAGATGCTCAAGATACCCAAAATGCAGGCTGTGGCATCAACCTTGAATTTTAGCAGCTTGTTCTTCCTTCTGCAAAGCTTGTCGCAAGGCTTTCAAGGTTTCTGCAATTAAAAAGACAAATATTTTAATATATAGAGACCAAGACAAGTTTGATGTTCAGATAAACAACATCGATCACTTTATGAAACTGAGTTTTATTTCCAATTTATCCATGTTGCAATGCTTGAATACTCAGGTCTGATTTTGCACTCCTATTAAACAATATCTTAAACACAAAAAGATAATTGAGAGCAAATATTGCTATATTAGTCAATGCTCTAAAGTAAATTGTGCATTATTATTTATTTTGATCAAAAATAAAAAAAATACATGCAATTTTTATAAGATAGCAAACATTACTAGTATAAATACCATAACTCAGAATGAGGAAAGTTACAACTTTAATTCATTTCTTGGGTTTGAGATCATTGCTGTATAGATTACTTGCTGTAGCGGGATTGAGCATCTTTTTCATAGTTCGTCGAGGTTCAATGACTACACTGACAAACATTTGTCCATATTAAGATGGAGGGTTAAAACTAGATTGGCCAGGTAGGATTCAAATCTGCAGTGAGGCAGAGAGGTTGGAACTGGATACAGAATTCTATACTTAATAAAGTCTGTTGAGTTCAATTGCATTTAATTGCAAATCCATAACTTCTAGGAGCAGAATAATTCAGCCCATCAACATTCAGTCTTGGCTGATTTGGCTGATTCTCAACCCAATTCCCTGCCTTCTACCCATAACCCCTGATACCCTAATAGGCCTGTCCCACTTAGGCGATTTTTTGGGCGGCTACAGATGACTGCCTCAAAATTTCCTATATGTCAAAACATTTTCGGCGACAGGGGCGACAATGTTTGTCGTAGGTGTTGTCGTAGGTTGTTGCCAGATGTCGTAGGTAAATTCCATTAAAACTAGTCCCTCGCAGTCACCTAAAGAGTCACCTAAGTGGGACAGGCCCATAAGGTCTTAATTTTTCATTATGCTAATTTTTCAACTTTTTCAACATGTTGAAAAATTAGCGACCACCACAATTCTCGTGACGTAGGTGCAGTGGTAGTGGGTTGCCAGGAGGTCGTAGGTCGTCGCTGTTGCTGACTGGTGAATTTCATTGGCTCATTGGGGAAAAAACCGTAAACAATAGTTTTCAGAACCGACGATAACCGACCAGTAATGTTAATATCCGCCGAGCTTCACAGCCGTGTATCTCTGGCTTCTTAAAAGTTGTCTTCACTCCTTCTCTCTACCTCATCTCCCGCACTCTTTTAAAGGACTTAAGTGACCCTTCCGGTACACTGTGCTTCACCATCTTAATTACAGCGCCAACCTTCCTGGTCATCATGGTGTGTCTGTATCACATTGGCTTTGCACCGTGTGAATTTCACTCAGACAGCGCTCCCCCGCTTGCCCTGTCCCCCGCCTGCATAACTGGCTGGTGAAGGAAGCGATGTGTGTGTTCCACTCTGACAGTCTTCGTTCCAGTCGCCGGTTTTTCTGCGACCTGCTACGACATGACAGTCACCTGAAACATCGCCTAAGAGGGACAGGCCCATTAGTAATCAAAACTGTCAATTTCCACCTTAACAATATCCGTAGACTTGGCCTCCACAACTGCCTGTGACAATGAATTCCAGATTCACCACCATCTGACAAGAAATTCCTTCTCATCTCCTTTCTAATGGCACGTCCTTTTATTCTATAAACTTGGCATGGGTATATAAACTTGGCATGAGTACGTATGTGAGACTGGGCCATTATATCCATTACGGAAATGTGGTTAAGAGAGGGATAGGACTGGCAACTTATTGTTCCAGGTACAGTTGCCGCAGGCAGGATAGAGGTGTAAGAAGGAGAGGAGGGAGAATTACATTTTTGATAAAGGAGAACATTGCAGCAGTAGTCAGAGATAAAATTACTGGGGGATCCTCCAGTGAGACTATGGGTAGAGATGAAAAATAAGGGGATGATCTGGTTGATCTCATTGTCCTATTGGCTACAAAAGAGTCAATGGAAATTAGTGGATTAGTGGAACAAATATGAAGGGAGATTCCAGAAAGTTGCAAGAAGAGTAGAGTTGTCATAGTAGGGGATTTTTATTTTCCTAATATAGAGTGGGACTGTGTGAATAGCTTAGGTGGGTGGGATTTGTTGAATGCATTCACAAAAGTTTCCTCAGGCAATATAGAGTACAAAGCTTGGCCGACACTTGGGGAAAAAGGACAGGGCAAATGACCGAGGTGCCAGTAGGGGAGCATATTGTGACCAGTGACCATAGTTCTATTAGTTTTTAGATTGTTAAAATGGTCCAAAATGTAGTATAAATCAGGCCAAACATTGATTGGAGTAGGTTGTTTGCAGGTAAAAGGACATCCAGTAAAACAGAAGCTTTTAATAGTGAGACAATGAGAATTCAAGGTCTGCATGTTCCTGTTAAGGAAAGGTTGACAGGAGTACGAGAACGCTGGATGACGAGATATTGCAGAGTAAAAAAGATGAACACATCGGACAGATACAGGATCAAATGACTCAGGTGTTGGGGATGCAGGAATAAACTCGAGGAAATAAAGATGGCAAAACAGGGCATTGTTAACTGTTTGGAGTATGGTGTTCAGTTTGGTCATCCTGCTATAGAAAATATGCCAATGCCGGAAAGAGTGCAAAAATGATTTAAGATGTTGCTACGCTCTCATTGACCTTCTTGGTTACATAAACAAAAACTGAATCAAATTCATGAGATACAATCTCCCATGGACAAATCTGTGCTGGCCATCCCTAACCAACCCCCCAACTTTCCAAATGCATGCACATCTTATCCCTCAGATCCCTTTCCAGTATCTTACCTACCACAGATGTTAGACTTGCTGGTATATACTTCCCATTTTTTCTTTAATTACATTTGCAAAATCAAACAAAAATAATTAGCTTCAGTGTCTTTTGATACATCTAAAGCTAGTGAGATGTATCAAATAAGGCACTAACGTATAGCAATATAATAGTTTTGGGATGTTAGGAAGAGGGATACATATGTTGACCTATATGTAATCTCAGACACATTGCTTGCAATCATTACACCAATGGTTAGAAAAGAGATGGTGATGGGAGCATGCAGTGCAACGAAATGGACCATTGTAAAATGTCATGCCCATTTTACATTAAAGGGCCTCTCCCACTTAGGTGACTTTTTAGGCGAGTGCAGCAGTTCCCGCATTCTGGGAACTAGTCACGGCCTCAGTATGGTTGCGGAAAATTTTTCAACAGGTTGAAAACTTTTCTGTGACCAAAAATTGGTCGCCATGGAAAAAATCGATAATCCTGTAGGTGTAGTTGTAGTGGGGTCGCCATGTAGTTATACGTAGTCGAGATAGTTGTAGGTAGTTTTAGTTAATCGGCTTTGCTGACCGGGCATTTTCATTGGCTCCTTGGGAAAATAAACGTAAGCACGAGTTTTCACAACCAAGGACAATGTTAAATGCCCGCCGAACTTCACAGATGCATCTCTGGCTTATTAAAAGTTGTCTGGCTTCTTAAAAGTGTCTCCACTCCTTCTCCACCCCTCCCCCCTTTTAAAGGACTTACCGTACACTGCGCTAGCCGTCTTAACCTTCCTGTTCATCGTGGTGTGCGTCTGTATCACCTTGGCTTTGCACCGAGTGAATTTCAGACAGCACTCTCCCGCTTTCCCCGGCCCCCACCTTTGTGATGTGTTTGTGTGTGTGTGTTCCACTCTTGACACTCACCGTTCCAGTTAGCGGTTTTTCAGCGAGTGCCGCAAACTTGACGGTCACCGGCAGTCCACTGAAAAATTGCATGTGGGACAGGCCCTTAAATCCACTGATCGTAAAGAACAATGGCATATTAAAGCAAGTGGCCTTTTGTCACTGGCCATAACCAATTTCAAGCCATTCATGTACTTTGAGTCTAATTTCCAGTTCCTTTAGTGAAGTAAGATGACTGATGAAAGGTTGAGAGCATTATGAATTGTAAAAATATTCAACCCTTTGTTTTTACATATTCAGATTAATTCTCCTTCACTGAATACAAAAACATAAATGTGAAAACTGTACTGTCAAATTCTTCGAATATTTCCATCCTCTCATCCATGTACGATTGTAAGATGTTGGTGTAGGTTTCAAGGTTAAAATCAGGTAGTTGAGTCATCTTCAAGAGCTTGTTATCTGCATCGCCCCACTGCAGTAATTTCTGGTGAAAAGATAAATCATTACTTTCCATATGAAACTACACCCTCTTCTGGTGATTGTTGGTATAGAGAATGAAAAATAAAAATAAATATTAAGCATTAAGCAGATGCAAGTTTACAAAATAGTGCTGGAGTAACTCAGCAGGTCACGCCGCATCTCTGGAGTGCATATTTAGGTAACGTCTTGGGTCAGGACTTTTTCAAACATGAAGCATTCCCGAGTCTGAAGAAGGGTATCGACCCGAAACGTCGCCCATCTCCTTCGCTCCTTAGATGCTGCTGCACCCGCTGAGTTTCTCCAGCTTTTTGTGTAACCCTTAAGCATTCCTATATTTGGCATTGCTCATAGTGGACTAAATAACTACCCTGTTCAACAATGGAAGTTTGGCAAAATATTTGGGAGTCATTTCCTTTTAATTCGCTTTGCAGGATCCTATGAGGATCATTGGTACATTTTTATATTATGAATTATTTGATTATGTACATCATAATAAAAAAGTTTCATATGAACAAGAAATTTCATTGCACTACTCTAATCTATCCCAGGCAGTTTCCCCAAAACGGTGGGAGATGCAACAGCTGATCCTACACCACCTCCCTCACCTCCATCTAAAGATCCAAACAGCATTTCTAGGCAAGACAGATTAAATTGCAACTCCTCCAAACATGCCTACAAGCATTCAGTGCTCTCGATGTAGCATCCCTTACATTCGTGAGACTGTGCAGACTAGTCACTGCCTTGCTAAACAACTGCACTTTAAACAACAACTCGATCTGGAGTTCCTAGTTGCAACCTATTTTAATTCCTACACCAATCTTTGTACACTGCCTCCTCCACTATCAGAGTGAGGCGAAATGCAAACTAGAGGAAGAGCACCTCAAATTCCATCTGGATAGTCCAAAACCTGATGGCAAGATCACGGAATTCCCAAATTTCAGGTATTCTGCTCTTTCCTTTCTCTCTCCTTATGCTATACCGAGGTCCTCACACACACCCCCTTTTCAACCCACATCCCATTCCCATCACCCAGTTTATTCCCCCATCCACCTCATGTGTACCTCACCCACACTCCCACCCACCACTGTTCTCATCTGCCCACCCTACCTCCCTCATCTGGTTCCATGCTTCACTTGCCTGTCCTATCTGACTCCACCATCTACTGTCCTTTCTTGCCTCTCCCCATTACCTCCCAACTTCTCCATTTCACCCTTCGCTCCCCCACCTGACTCCATCTGCCAATTAACCATTCCTCATTGGAAATAGACACAAAAGAGAAACTCAGTGGGTCAGGTAGCATCTCTGGAGGAATAGGATAGGCGACGTTTCAGGTCAGAACCCTTTTTTAGACTGAAGGCGGCTCCCTTTGGTCTATCGTTTACCCATCTTTAAACCAGTATCTGCAGTTCTTTGTTTCTACATGCCCTCCTCATCTGTATTCACCTATTGCTTGCCATTTCATGCCCCAACCCACCCTGTACAGGCTACTTCCCCGTCACTCCTCCAGTTCAGATGAAGGGACTTGACAGAAATGCCGACTCTCCATTTCCCTCCATAAATGCTGCTCAGCCTGTCAAGTTCTTCCAGCAGATTCTTTGTTGATCAAGGCTCCAGCGTCCGCAGTCTGGTGTCATCGACTGCAATGCTCTGTTTTATATGGAATTCCAAGGAAAAAAGGAATTTGGCGGGAGGCATTGTCCAGGACCAACCCTATCATATTTGTGGGTTCAAAGGTAGAGTGCCATATATTTGTGGTCCCATTTACATTACAAAATGAAAATATTCTGGCAATCATGAAAATTGCTTTGTGCTATTGCCAAAAATTGACAACATGCATCACCATTCCAATAGAGGCAGAACAATACTGGATGAAAATAACTTTCAGGCTCATACTGTGCTAAAACAAACTAAGGCTGTGATATACTGGGGTTTGGAAACAGCACAATTATTTGGTCTCTTAGTTAAATGTTTCTTTATTCAAATATCATCTTGCAGGATATTACGAGCAGACTAGTAGGTTGTTCTATTAAAATTAAATAAGTGATTTGTATTTTTTGCCAACGTTTTCTTAAAATATTAAATACCCAAGCATTTTAACAACCTGGATCAAGAATTCCATCAAAAAAATTAATGAAATAGTAAATCATGAATCAAATAAGATATTGTTAGAGAGCCATAACTGGATAAAAGTAGCCCACTGTAAGTTGGAGGGTGGGGAGGAGACATTGCCGAGGGAAGGTCTGTTATCTTAGTTCTTCCAGTTGTATCACTTAAAACTGTCCCAAATATAATTAGCTAAGATATTGTGGGGACAAATCGGAATCCTGCCGGTGTAAACGGTTCAGTTATTCACCCACTGGGGAAAAAATAAATTAGTCAATATTACAATTTTTGCAAAAGAAAGTCCATTTCTTACCTGCTGAATTTCTCGATGTTCATCCACCACCTGTTCTTCCAATTCAAGAAGTCTAGAAACATCTACATGCATGTCACAAATCTTTGATGGTGCCTCCTTAAAATAAAAGTTTATACATATGTAAGAAAGCTTTTAAGTGCAATTTTTAAGAAGCTTGATTTAACTGACAAAGACCAATGACATTTAGTTAAACGTGGATGTAGATTATTTCTAAAGTGATTGTAATTTCAGAAGGAACAATGTTTTAGTCTTGCAACGTACTCTAAATCAAAGGGAAAATTGGGAGTTATCATGTTTGTTGCATTGGTGGCTTGTCTCCAATTTCGAGCAGGGAGATTATGTAATTGAAGCAAAACATGGTCCGATGTCAGATATTACAGCTTTCATCAATTATTATCTCGGCCTTGGCCTTAAGTAAGATAAATGACACATTCAAGTAACTGGCTGATCTTACTATCTTTACCTTTGACATTATGGCCAATTAACCTTAAGGTTAGATTTCAACCAAGCCTACAACAATGTTTAAACATTGGAAGTCTGACTTCTACAGATTAACGTTAAGAACCTGAAAATAAAAGACCCCAGCTCAAATTATTCTGGTCTTCGCTAAACATAAGTCAGAAGCATTTTGGTTTTATTCAAAATGCCTATAACATTGACTCAACAGCACTACTTATTAGAATGGACAATTAGTAAAGTTAGTTAGAGCAGTTTCATTTTTAGACAGAGTGTGGAGTAGAAAATTGTGGAGAATCAAGTTGAAAATGGCAAAGCAGTTGCATCTGAATATTGTTCCCTTTGTATGTTGCTTAAGAGCACTGTACTTTTATTTTAGTTACTTCCCTACATTAAGAAACAACTTTGATCAGGGCTGTTTCAGATACACAAGATGGCAGTGATATGAAATTCTTGAACTGCTTCCCATTTGCTTATCCTCATTGAATAAATATACCTGCAACTTCTGTTTCATGTGTACACCAAAGTCTCTACTCATTCACATGGTGCATTATATGTTCCCAATAGGCATACTTGGCAAGGACACATTCTCCTCAAAAGTTAGATTTTTCTATTGATCTGGGCACACCAAAAAGCAGCCAGCCAGACTAACTTCAAATTATATCCTTGTTTCAGAAGATAATACATTATTCACAAATGAGCCACACTCATCTACAGTGGTAAATCTAAAATGTCCTGCACTAAGTGGACAATTAAAACAGTACAATCTTGATGTGGTACAGGAGGTGCAAGGGGACTAGTTTAAACACTCATGTTGGAAGTGAAATAATGTTTACCTAATTTTGGTTTATCTACCTATATAGTACTTTCCGCATCCAGATTGAATAATTTCCCCAGTAGCCACCCCCATTCCATCTATTATTGTGTACGCTCAGAATTGCTGTAATAGAACCAAAAATCCCCAGTACTGGCTTACCAATACTTTTCCAGAAAATCCTCCTTCCTTAGTACTGTCATTGTCAGAGGTTTTTCCAACACAGATCATTCACGTTCTGCTGGGAATATTATTGTCCCTTTGAACTTGAAATCAAAATGCTACTGCATTTGGAAGATAATATAGTAAACATAATTTACCTTAAGCCACAACATATTGAAACGTTATGTCTAGAATGCTCTGCATTTCCAGTATAACATAGTAATTGCCTGAGCATCTACACTCTCCCAGAATAAGAGAGTCAAATACTTGATCCTGAGTGAAGACATTTATTATATCATTTTTAACTGGTCAATTCCCTATCTTAAGGCCCATTTTACTCCACAATTCCTCTCAGGATTTCTTGTCCCATTTTACTCATGATCACTAGTACCATTTATTTTGTCAATTATTAACTACCAACTCGGCCTTGGTATTCAGCTGTATTTTATTAAAGTCCTTTATTAACAACATTCCAGGAGGCATAGGGGTAAGGGGTGTCATCAATGACCAAAAACTCAACTAAAACTGCATGCAAATATACTATGGCTTAGAGCAGGACAGAGACAGGGTGACCTTTGTTTGAATGATTTGCCTCAACTTTTTAAAACTCCTTCCTCCACTGACACAATAAAAACGTTGCAAGATAGAATATTCCCAATTCATCTTGGATGAATGCTGCTTCAACAACACTCAAGCAGTACAACACCATCCTGAACAATATAGCCCGCTGCAGTGTCAACTCATCCACCAGCCAAACCATGTCCTCCACCATCCGTGCACCACAGCTGGATTATGTTCTAATGAAATGCCTCTTAGTTACTCATCTTGATATGTTGTAACACTCCCAGACCCATTACCTCCCTAGGACGATGACAGGGTCATAGGGAATAAGAGTTGAATTAGGCCATTCGACCCATCAAGTCTACTCAGCCATTTAATCATGGCTGATCCATCTCTCCCTCCTGACTTCTCCCCATAACCTCTGACACCTGTACTGAGGGTTAATATAAAACAGTAACCTCAAACATTTGGGTACGCGCCAGGTCAAATATCATTCTAAATGGGAAATTTTGAGATTTGTTTGCTAGGTACTCAACAGCATTATGAAAATAACCACCATGGCTCAACACACAGCAGTTCACCCTCTTTGACCAATTAGAGATTGGCATGCATACTGGCCAAGTCAGCAACATGCATCCCAAGCAAAAACTCTAAAAACAGCCCCGTAAAGTAACCAGCTTTGGAAAAAGGTTGTGTCACACCAAACACAAGTCTTCAAACTTCATGCGTGCTATCACTTCACTGCTGAAAATAAACACGCAGATAGTGCCAGCGCCTAGATAATGCAACAAAAGGCAATTCAGCATTACATTTCATTAAAATCGCAAGTTTAGAAATGTTGATACAGATTTGAAGCAGTTCCCCGAATAAAATCTGAAACAGCCCTGAGATTTGGGAAAGCTAGTAAGAAGCTATTAGCCTAACCTGAGGTACGTCCAAACCACCTTGCGCTGTAAACATTTCCTGATTCTCACTTAGAACTTCATTTTTGCCAGGCTTTAAAGACAATATCAGAGGGGAGAGTGAGAAAGACAGTGTGCTCTACATGCGTTACCATAAACAGAGATTAATTACATTCCGAAGCAAAAAAAAGAGCATTGTTTCCAGTTCTCCTGTGAGCTTTTAATAGTCTCACAAAAAGAATTGTCCATTTTTGATACAAATTTAATCAAATTATTCTGCCAAGACCTGTAAACAATGCAAACACTAGATAGTCTTTATGCATGCATTAACTGTGAAACCAAAAAGGTACCAAGCAATAGATGTTTAGAACATGCAGTGTTAATTTTGCCAATGTTTTCTTTGTACAGTAAACCCTCTTTAGAAAGGACCATTGAGGGGGAAATGGAGTCAATTCTTGCCAATTGTCCACTATAACTGAGTAAGATATTACGGAGTAATAGCGTATCATTGCACAAGTAATAGAAACAAAGAACGGCAGATGCTGGGTAATACACAAAAGAACACAAAGTGCTGGAGTAACTCGGGTCAGGCAACATGTCTGGAGAACATCGATAGGTGACATTTGTGGTCAAGGTATTTCTTCAGACTCTGTCTTGAACTGGGCCTGGCAATCAGCCCTGGTCCGCTGCCGCTGGGGGATAGGCAGAGTAATTGGTCGTGGCCCTCAGGTGGCGGGACTGTAGGTAAGGGTTAGTGGTTGCAAGCATGGTGTGGAAGCTGTGTGGGCTGGCAGTAGTGGGGAGAGGAAACCATGTCCCGCTCCGAGGGATTTCACAACCGCTTCCCACCTGGACCTTAAACATTAACTCTGTTTCTCCTTCAAAAAACACTAACCCGCCTGATCTGCTGAGTGTGCTTGATACTTTAATAAAAGATGGATTTTAGTTACTGCAAGCTAAAATACTAAAGAGCGTTTGCTACATTGTTTAATGGAGTTAAAAGTCCATTGGAGCAAATGGTTGTCAATTTCAATTACCTCTGCAGAGTAACCAGCTTAAACAGTTTGTCCGTTATAATTGAAATTTGATATTGATCCACAATAACGAGAGTTTACTGTACTTAAAAAAACATCAAAAATTATACAAATTACATTGCACATCAATTTACACTAAAGCTACATTAATTTCTCAAGACCAAGATTAAATTAACATTCGGTGACAAAATAGCTAATAGGAATATTTATGATACATTACAATGAATAACTATGCAGAATAAATTATGACTACGTGGCAGAGTGCTACCATTAAGCCAATCCTGAATCCAGAAATTGGGATGAAGTTTATTTTTGGAGAATAAATATGCAATAATATGTTCTCTAAACTCAGTAAGTTATGTTATTTTATTCAAAGATTTGCCATTTCTAACTATCTGCATTAATAGTGATCTTTTCCATTATATTTCAATGAGATGGAACTTTATTTTCCAAACAAGTCTTCTCTTACTTGTGGAATGGGATCCATGTCCTTGTTTTGGGCAGATGGTTAAGATAATTGAATGGACAAATAAAGCCACTAATCAAATTTGATACAGAACCTCATTCGGTAAAATGAACTCAAAATGTAATTCATGAGTGACATAGGTGGCATCTTATGCCAAGAGAGTGAGGAGCTCATGAAACAGATTCCAAATAATCACCAGGCACAATTCAGCGATTTAATCATTTGGCAGCAGAAATATGTAAAGAATGAACTTACACTCTGAAAGTACACTGCACTAAATCCAGTGCTGAAATTGGGGGAAAAAAATTCAAACTATTTTAGTTTAAAATAATAGATCAGAATGTTAGGTAATGAAAATGTCAGAAAGTTAATTAAAAAAAATGAAGTGGACATTGCCTTGGAAACCCAGAAAGTATAGAAGTCCTGCAATTCAATATCCATTGGTTTGGCTGCTGTCTAACCAAGACACACCCCACACACACCCATCTTCCCCCAATCCCCACCCCCTCCCAACCCCCACATGCACCATGCTTAATTTAAACTCACCTGGTTCACTAGAAAATTAAACAACAGTGTAGCAGCTATATACAAAAATAATAAATTTAAGCATGTTGGTATATTAATGATTAATTTTTTTTTTTAAGTTAAATTTTATTAGAGGCATGTACATATCATAGTCCAAACGACTACAAACTTTGTTAAGCGGTTACATAATAAATATCCAGGATTCCAGGGTCTCCGCTACCAATGTAGCTGGGGTCTTCATTTATCGGTTACATATTAACATTGACTCTAATTATTATTATTATATTTTTTAATAGATTGAAAAAAAGAAAAGAAAATTAGAAAAATCGAATAAACTATCCATAATACAACTTAGGAGATAGGTCCGTAGGTAAGAAAGCATAACTATTCATCTAGTCCTGGGTTCAAGCTTCCGGGAGGTATCAGCGCCGGCCCATTCTACCCCTTCAAATAATCTATGAACGGAGACCATATTCTAGTAAATAATTCTGGTTTGTCAATTAAGACAAATCTAGTTTTTTCCCAGATTTAAGGTCTCCGACATCTCCATAATCCACATTTTGATTGTGGGCGATGCAGGGTTATTAATGAGATTAATTTTAAATAGTCTTGAAAATCTGCCAGTCCTCCAAAGAAGATCTGAGGATATCAGAGTTTTACTGTGATTCTGGCATGTGCAAAATTGTTAATGTCATTTCAAAATATCGACTTTAGAATCTCAGAGATTATTTCAAAAGAGCAGCCCCAAACCATACTTACAATTTTCTCACAAAGCAACCGAATGTCAGACTGTTCCAAGGAGTCATTGATTTCTTTCCCTTGAGAGATTGTAGAACATTCTGGTTCATTGGGAGCGCCAACACAAAGTTCTTTCACCCTTTAACAGATATGAATATAATTCAGCACTACTGTAATTACTTAATAATGGCCAATAAAGTTTATCACAGTTTTATAGTTCTGCTAATGCTAGATTCACCCAGCAAAGATATATTTGAATCTTTATACAGTGCCTTCCATAATGTTTGGGACAAAGACCCATCATTTATTTATTTGCGTCTGTACTCCACAATTTGAGATTTGTAATAGAAAAAAAGTCACATGTGGTTAAAGTGCACATTGTCAGATTATATTAAAGGCAATTTTTATACATTTTGGTTTCACCATGTAGAAATTACAGCTGTGTTTATACATAGTTCCCCTATTTCAGGACTCCATGAACAGAAATACAGAGGCTACCATGCAGATACAAACCACTGGTTAGCCACAACAATAGGATGGCCAGGTTACAGTTTGCCAAGAAGTACTTAAAAGAGCAACCACAGTTCTGGAAAAAGGTCTTGTTGTCAGATGAGATGCAGATTAACATATATCAGAGTGATGGCAAGAGCAAAGTATGGAGAGAAGGAACTGCCCAAGATCCAAAGCATACCACCTCATCTGTGAAACACAGTGGTGGAGGTGTTATGGCCAGGGCATGTATGGCTGCTGAAGGTACTGGCTCACTTATCTTCATTAATGATACAGCATTATGATACAACTGATGATAGTAGCATTATGAATTCTGAAGCGTATAGACACATCCTAGCTGCTCAAGTGCAAACAAATGCCTCAAAGCTCATTGGCCAGGGGTTCATTCTATTGCAAGACAATGATCCCAAACATACTGCTAAAGCAACAAAGCAGTTTTTCATAGCTTAAAAAAAAGGTAATTTCTTGAGTGGCCAAGTCAATTGCCCGATCTGAACCCAATTGAGCATGTCTTTGATAGGCTGAAGAGAAAACTGGACGGGACTAGCCACCAAAACAAGTGTAGGCTAAAGATGGCTGCAATACAGGCCTGGCAGAGCATCACCAGAGAAAATGTCCATGAATCAGACTTCAAGCAGTCATTGCGTGCAAAGGAGATGCAACAAATACTAAACACGACTGCTTTCATTTACGTCATTGCTGTGTCCCAAACATCATGGTGCCCTGAAATGGGGGACTATGTAAATAACACTGCTGTAATTTCTAAACCAAAATGTATAAAAACGCCTTTATTAAAATTCTGACAATGCGCACTTTTACCACATGTGATTTTTTCTATTACAAATCTCAAATTGTGAAGTACAGAGGCAAATAAATGATGAATCTTTGTCCCAAACATTATGGAGTGCACTGTATTTCCACAATAACCCAGGTAGGTACATTATGTTTATACAATCTTAATTTACAACGTGTTGTTAATGAAAGATTACTTCGGATAATTGTATTTTTAAGTATCATGGCTTTTTTGACAAAGATGCTCGAGCTCAAGAACAATACGAGATATGTTATATTGGAACTCATGGCCAATAGCTTTTTGATTTATAAATTTTCAGTTAATCCTTTTTCAAAAATGACCTCTTCATGAATCAAGGAACACCTCATTATAACTCTCCTCCGAGCACAGTTTTAAATATCTGAATGCAAGGAACTAATATATGACTGAACTACAGGGATGGCACATTGAATTAATTGAATACCATGTTAGGCTCCCATTTGTCTTCTTCATAAAATATTCCCAAAATTGAACTGCAAAGTTTCAAAAGTTACCTGTCTGCATATCTCAATGTGTTTAGAGTGTGCTCACACGAGTTTAAGCCTGGTGAAATCATTGCAATCTAGAAAAGAGAAGAAAATATTACCTGATGATAATGACAAAAAGCTTTCCACAGATCTACAGTGCCCTCCATAATGTTGGGACAAAGACCCATCATTTATTTATTTGGCTCTGTACAATTTGAGATTTGTAAAGGAAAAAAAAAAATCACATGTGGTTAAAGTTCACATTGCCAGATTTTAATAAAGGCCATTTTTATACATTTTGGTTTCACCATGTAGAAATTACAGTAGTGTTTATACATTGTCCCCCCCATTTCAGGGCACCATAATGTTTGGGACACAGCAATGTCATGTAAATGAAAGTAATCACGTTTAGTATTTTGTTGCATATCCTTTGCATGCAAAGACAGCTTGAAGTCTGCGATTCATGGACATCACCAGGTGCTGGGTGTCTTCTCCGGTGATGCTCTGCCAGGCCTGTATTGCAGCCATATTTAGCTTATGCTTGTTTTGTGGGCTAGTTCCCTTCAGTTTTCTCTTCAGCATATAAAAGGCATGCTCAATTGGGTTCAGATCAGGTGATTGACTTGGCCACTCAGGAATTGACCATTTTTTAGCTTTGAAAAACTCCTTTGTTGCTTCAGCAGTATGTTTGGGATCATTGTGTAAAAAAGAACTGCAGATGCTGATAAAATCGAAGGTTGACACAAAATGCTGGTGCAACTCAGCCGGTGAGGTAGCATCTCTGGAGAGAAGGAATGGGTGATGTTTCGGGTCGAGAACCTTCTTCAGACTGATATCAGGGAAGGGGGCGAGACAAAGAATAGGAATACTTTATTGTCACATGTGACTAGGCATATATATATACACACACACATATATATATATATACACATACATACATACATACATACATACATACATATATATATATATATATATATATATATATATATATATATACATACATACACACATATATATATATAAAAACAGCAGCCACTTATGGCGCTGACAAAGTACGCTTGCTCCCCCTTTTGTCTCCCCCCCCTCCCCACCACAGCAGTTCCCCCACGCCGGGTCCCCATTGTCTTTTGTCCCCCCCCATTTGTCCTTCCCCTCTCGGCGGTCCCCCACGCCGGGTCCTTCATTGTTCTTCCCCTCCCCCTTCTCTCCACGCTCTCATCGACCGCGGGTCGACCTGCAAGGCTTCACCGCTGCTGCTACCGAGGCCTCACTCCTGTCGTCGCCCCACTTGATGGCTCCCTGGTGCTGCCCTGGGTTCCATCCGCGGGCCACTTCTCCCGACCCAGACTTCTACCCACGAGGCCCCGACCCGGGCTTCTACGTGGCGATCCAGGAGGCATCGAGACCGCGGCGCCTCAATAGAACGTAGGCGGAGACAGTAAGAATGTAGGTGGAGACAGTAAGACTAGTGCGAGAACTGCAAAAAGGAAGGGGATGGAGAGAAAATGCAAGGGCTATCTGGAGTTAGAGAAGTCACTATATGCTGGGGTGTTTGGGATCATTGTCTTGCTGTAGAATGAATCCCCGACCAATGAGTTTTGAGACACGAGCAGATAGGATGTGTCTATACACTTCAGAATTCACTATGCTGCTACCATCAGCAGTTGTATCATCAATGAACAGTACCAGTACCTTCAGCAGCCATACATGCCCAGGCCATTACACCCCCACCACCGTGTTTCACAGATGAGGTGGTATGCTTTGGATCTTGGGCAGTTCCTTCTCTCCTCCATACTTTGCTCTTGCCATCACTCAAATATAAGTTAATCTTCGTCTCATCAGTCCACAAGACCTTTTTCCAGAACTGTGGTTACACTTTTAAGTACTTCTTGGCAAACTGTACCCTGGCCATTCTATTTTTGCAGCAAACCAGTGGTTTGCATCTTGCAGTGTAGCCTCTGTATTTCTGTTATAAAGTCTTCAGCGGCAGTGGTCATTGACAAATCCACACCCGACTCCTGAAGAGTGTTTCTGATATGTCGGACAGGTGTTTGGGGATTTTTCTTTATTATAGAGAGAATTCTTCTGTCATCAGCTGTGGAGGTCTTCCTTGGCCTGCCAGTCCCTTTGCGATTAATAAGCTCACCACGTGCTCACTTTCTTCTTTCTTTCTTCTTCTTTCTCCAAACAGTTGATTTTGGCTAGCCTAATGTTTTGCTGAAGTCTCTTAACAGTTTTATTCTAGTTTTTTAAGTCTCAAAATGGCTTATTTGACTTTCATTGGCACGACTTTAGTCCTCGTGTTGATAAACAGCAATAAAAGTTTCCATGTTTGTGTGAATTGAATTGTCTGTGTTTTTTTTTAATGCTTTGTGTATGGCATGTAGAAACGGAGTTTCGTTCGAGCCTCTTTGAGGTTCGAATGACAAATAATAAAAATCAAAATCAAAGGTGATGGAAAGATTGGTGGAAAGACTAGGTGCAGAGAGCTCTCTTGTACCTGCATTAAGGAGGCAATTAAACACACCTGAGCAATTACAAACACCTGTGAAGCCATGTGTACCAAACATTATGGTGCCCTGAAATGGGGAAACTATGTATAAACACAGTTGTATTCTCTACATGGTGAAACCAGATGTATAAAAATACCCTTTAATAAAATTTGACAATGTGCACTTTAACCACATGTGATTTTTTAAAATTACAAATCTCAAATTGTGGAGTACAGAAGAAATTAAATAAATGATGGGTCTTTGTCCCAAACATTATGGAGAGCACTGTACATGAGGGCAACATAGTTTCTCACAAAATGTAAATATATTTTTGCTATTTATGCATGGCCCTTTACATGTCATGTTGTTATCAAATCTTAAGTCACAAACATTCCCATCTTCCAGTTTATTTTGTGAACAATCTCATACAGAACAGAAGACATGGGCTAATGCTTCTAGCCATTAGAGAAAAAAGCAAGTGCAAAATCTGTGGCGGGCTACCATTTGTTTTTGGCTTTGAATCTTAGGTGCTGTGTTATACAAACACCAGCTATGGATAAACACACCCTTGGCCATCATTTGCTGTAGAGTTTATGTGCACTGAGTGTACAATATGTACAGCAATGCATTGCCAAAAATAAATCAATATTTACAGATAATTACTTTTCAGCATCCATGGCTGGAAACAAAATAAAAAAATAACTGGATTCTGATATTCCCCTGTGAAGTGAAAGTCACCCGCAAGTACATTATATGTGGAAAAATCATTCTATATAATGTTACCGGTAGGATCATATACAAATAATATTTTAAAAATATTTAAGTTAAAATAATTTTTACTTAATATAACCCATTTAATAAACAATAACCCTCCCTAGTGCAGAATTTTAAATATCCGAATTAAAGGAACTATTACGCAACTGTAAACGACATGCGTGGCACATTGAAACAGTTGAATAATGTGTCAGGTTCCATTCTCCTGCGAAGTGAAAGTTACCCATGACTATATTATATGTAGGAAAATCATTCTATATGGGATTGGAAGAGCTGATGTTACTGGTAGGATCATGTACAAATATAATACAATTAAATGATAAGATTATAAACCCCACTCTTAACATTGATATTCTTTTGAAACACTGCAGAAATTTGATTGTGGACATTATAGACAAGTGTTATATCATCAAATGAATATTGAAGATACCACATGTAACTACTCAGATGTTAAAATATGTAACTGTAAGAACATTCAATTGCCATCTGGAGGAGGGGGGTGGGGGGGGTGAGAGAAGAATCACAATATTCACGAGAAGCAAATCTTTATCTTGGGATGAAATCATACCATGCAGGTTCTTGAGTTTTCACCAATAAATGAATCTCTCAGCACCAAAGTTAGCTTGCTCGCTCGGAAAGGTGTGTAGTTATTATTCTGGCCCAATGATCGAATGCACTCCTGGAAAGCACGGAATTAATTATGACAAAGCATACATGTAAAAATGTTTAAGCTGATCGATTAAGCCTTGCATTTCTTCTAATATACCATTTCAATAAGGCAGTTTAACAAATTGTCCAAATCAGTTAAACATACGCCGAGTTAGAAGTGCTATTTCAGTAGAAAAATGCTATATCATGTTTCAATGGAGTAATGGCAGAATGAAAGGCAGACTCATTTTGTACTCGAGTTTGACTTGTAATATTCATGTATTATGTTATCAGATTTTGTTTTAAAATAGCATTAAACTAAAAGGTTTTTAACTGTACCTTGGTGCACATGACATGACACACAAAACATGATATAGCATTTTTCTACTGAAATAGCACTTCTAACTTGGCGTATGTTTAACTGATTTGGCCAGTTTTGAAGTGCAACTAATTATAGTGGGTCTAGTCTCTCTTAATTGTTTTTGTGTATCGCCCACCAAAAATGCATAAGGACTTTATAACCCAATTTGCTGATCTCATTTCCAGCCTTTTGCCCAAATTTGACTGAGTCGTGATGATTTTAACATTCATGTCTGCTGTCCTACTAAGCCTCTGGTGAGTGAATTTATGCACCTGATTGAGTCCTTCAATCTGACTCCACTCACCACTGGACCCACTCACAAGCTTGGCATTACACTGGACCTGGTGCTATCGTCCAGTCTCCCAATTTGTAATATAGAAATTATTGATGCTTGTCTGTCAGATCACAATGCAATTATATTTGATGTATCTCTGCCTTTCTCTCCCTCAAAATCTCATCTCCCTGTTCGCTTCTCCCGCTACATAAACTCATTGATTGCCAGTAAATTCTCTGAGGCTCTCATAGCTGTCCCGACATCTGCACCATCGAGGCGTCTCCCCCGCATCTCAGCACTGACAATCTCATTCTTTTATTCAATACCACTTGCTCTTCCATCCTGGATTCTGTTGATCCTCTTAAAATGAAAAAGCCTAAGCCTAAAGGTTGGCCTTGGCTCAATGACGGAAGTATAAATGTGATAAGCTTCAAATTTCCTTCGAATGTCTGAGAAACAATCTTCTCAAATACCAGGAAGCAGTAAAGTCTGCGAGAACACAATACTTTTCCGACCTTATTTCCAAAAATGCTCAAAATTCCAAGGTCCTATTTAGTACTATTACCTCTGTCATATGTCCCGCCCCCCAGTACCAGCTTAGCTGGGTCCCCAGCCAAGTGCAAAGAATTCTCTACTTTTTTCGCCAGTAAAATTGAGAACATTAGAACGAATATTTCCGCTCCCACCCGTGACCTAGCTGTCTCTTTGGTCTGTTCTTCTAAATTAGACTCCTTCCAACCCGTTACTCTATCCTCCCTTGTAAAGCTTGTCTCCACTATGTAACCTGCAACCTGCTCCCTCGACGTTGTTCCCACTGCCCATCTGAAGGATGTCTTTGCAATTGTCAGTCCCAGTATCCTCTCTATTATCAACAGTTCTCCGGCCACTGGCACTGTTCCAACCCGTTTCAAGCACACCCTGCCCCTCCTGAAAAAAAACTAACCTAGACCCCACCTTGCCTAGTAACTACAGACCTATTTCCAAACTGCCTTTCCTCTCAAAAATCCTTGAAAAGGTAATTCGAGACCAACTAATGCCTTATCTACACCGAAATTCCATCCTGGAAAGTTTCCAATCAGGTTCCAGGGCCCACCACAGCACAGAGTCTGCCTTGTTGAAGGTACACAACGACCTCCTTCTCGCCATCGACTCCGGTGACTGTGCAATCCTGCTCCTTCTCGATCTCAGCGCAGCGTTTGATACAGTGGACCACACCATCCTAATTTTACAGTCTCCGGTATGGGGTTGGTGTTGATGGCATAGCCCTGAGCTAGTTTGTTTCCTACCTAAAAACCAGGAGTTTCTCTACCAACATCGGCAACTCTTTCTGTTCCCCAGCTAGCCTTTTCTGCAGGGTTCCACGAGGCTCCATCCTTGGCCCCATTCTCTTCTCTCTGTACCTGCTCCCCCTCGGCCGTCATTCAAAGGCATTTCTTTCCAATGTTATGCAGATGATATACAGCTCTTTCTCCCCCTGAAACCCAACAACCGGTCTAATTTAAACAACCTCATGCACTGCCTCGATGACTTAAAATGGTGGATGGCTCAGAACTTCCTCCAACTTAATGAGAGCAAGTCTGAGGTCATCCTACTCGGCCCCTCCGACTCCATCAAAATGATAGCAGGCAGCCTTGGCAGCCTAACTTCCTTAGTCAAACCGCAGGTCAAAAACCTTGGCATGATATTTGACTCCGCATTAAAGTTTGACAAGCGTCAACTCTGTGATAAAAGCTGGTTTCTTCCAGCTTCGTACAATAACTAAAATCAAATAATTCCTCAAATCTGACGACCTTGAAAAAAATCTACGCATTCATCTTTTCCTGCCTTGACTACTGCAACTCCCTATACACTGGCATCAGCCAATCATCCATGTCCCGTCTGCAATTGGTCCAAAACGTCGCAGCAGGACGTCTGACGGGTACCCGTAAAAGGGACCACATCACCCCGATCCTGGCCTCTCTCCACTAGTTCTCAGTACGGTACAGAATCAACTTCAAGCTTCTCTTATACGTATACAAAGCCTTTAACGGGCTTGCCCGCCCCCCCCCCCCCCCCAAACATATCAAAAATCTTCTAACCCACCATTCTACCTCCAGGTCCCTCAGGTCGGCCAACTTGGGGCTACTCACTATCCCACGGTCTAGGTTTAAGCTCAGGTGGTGTCCACGCTTTTGTGGTTGCCGCACCTGGACTGCGGAATAGCATCCCTCTCCTCATCAGAACTGCCCCACCATCGACTCCTTTCAGTCACGACTCAAAACCCATTTCTACTCCCTAGCGTTTTTGAGCCCCTATGAGGGGGCGCTGTAAACAGTTTATGTATGTATTGTTAGGTCTGTCTATCGTTGTATGTATCAAATTAGTACCTGCACTGATGTAAAGCACTTTGGTCAACACGAGTCGTTTTTAAACGTGCTATACAAATAAAGTTATTATTATTATTAATAAACCTAGCTAATCACTTTATATTCTACTGTCATCAATTGATGTCATATTGGTGTCAAAAATAGTTCTCTATATTAAATTGACTGAGAATTTCTAACCAAATATTCTCACTACCACTGATGTAAGTATGTTTATTGGCCAAGTATTCACATACAAGGAATTTTCCTTGGTGCTCCGCCCACAAGTAACATGACATACAGTGACAGTTACGAATGACTCAGAAAACACTAAACATTAATAATAATAAAGCATTAATGATAAAACACCATTGATCAAGCATGTGGACTAACAAAATACCAGATCAAAGGGAGGCTACAGATTTTTGGCTGTTGAGTAGAGCAACTTCTCGCGAATAAAAACTGTTTTTATGTCTGGCCTTGGCAGCTTTGACAGTCACCTTCCAGAGGGAAGTGATTCAAAGAGTTGTAGCCAGAGTGAGAGGGGTCAGAGATGAACTTGCCCGCTCGCTTCCTGGCCCTTGCATTGTACAGTTCATCAATGGAGGGAAGGATGCAGCCAAAAATCTCCTCAGCTGATCGGAGTATTCGCTGCAGCCTCCAGGTGTCGTGCTTGGTGGCTGACCCAAATCAGACCATGATGGAAAAGGTGAGAACAGACTCTAAGATGGCCGTGTAGAATTGGACCATCATTGCCCGTGGCAGACTGTGCTTCTTCAGCTGACACAGGAAATACATCCTCTGTTGTGCCTTTTTGACTGTGGAGTCGATGGTAGCCCACAACTTAAGGTCCTTGGAGATGATGGTTCCCAGGAACTTAAAACACTCCACAGATGTGACTGTGGTGTTGTTGATGGTGAGTGGGGTGAGGGGAGGGGGAGCACTCCTAAAGTCTACAATCAATTCCACCGTCTTAAGAGCATTGAGCTCTAGGTTGTTGCTACGGCACCAGGATGCCAGCTGTGACACTTCCTGTCTGTAGGCAGAACCTCCCCATCCTGGATCAGTCCAATCAGGGTTGTGTCTTCCGCAAACTTGAGAAGCTTGACAGAGGTGTACCTACTACAATCATGTACAAACTGCAACCTTGATACAAGATGGCCACTATTTGCTCCAGATCTTTTACTAAACTATGTTCTAGACCTGCACGTTGCCGCCAAAGGGCCACAGGCTACTGCCATACCCTGGCAGGTCTGGCTTGCCTGCCGTGGAACCGGTAACCCACTTGGAGTGGGAAGTCAGAGTCCAGTCCTTGCTTGTCCCCGAGGAATGTGAATCGGAGGGGGGGGGGGGGGGTGGGGGGGGGATGAAGGGAGTCATTGGCGGAAGTGGATGCAGGGACAAAGGGCCAATAAGAACTGGGGGTCTGACCTTCCGCGCTCTCAAGATCAGCTGCGGGAAGCTCCCCCGAAACACGGAGGCTGGAGGTGGCTAGGCGAGGAGAGGATTGACGGCTCGCAGGACGATCTGGATCATGGCGACAGCTGCAATAGGCCTTTAGGGCCAGCTGCAGCTAGGACTTAGAAAATGGCACCAAAACCTGGCAACATTTGCATATGGACTCAGTGGGCTGTTTCTATGCATTCTGTATTTAAATCATGGATTGCACTTGCAATAATCTTACTGATCTGTATGCAAAAATAAATGTCATTATATTTCATTATGGTCCACATGATAATAAAGAACCATTGAAACAAATAACATACAATAAAGTTGTATATGATATTCAAAACAATCCCATCTAATGCACAATTGATTCAAATCAAATTGACTATAGAATTTTAGAGATCGCCCATTATGGGCTGACTTGCCAAAGACACCACTTGCCCGCCAAATACACCAAGCTCTGGGTATTACAAAATATACTGAAGCTCCTAATTTTCACGTGCCTTACCAGATTGCTGTGTCTATTGGAGTAAATGTTTTCTTTTGAAATATTATTTTCCTTCTGCGTTTACTTTTATTGGAAAGGTTCTTTGCATTCTTCGAAAAATTCAGGTGCCAAAGGCATCGCACTTAAGAGGTGCCAAGTATTTTTTATTTACGTATACAAGTGCAATGGAAACATGGGTCAATAACTGGATAATGCAAAGTTAAGGCCATTGGCAAAAAAGGGGATTAGCTCTGAGCTTTTAGTCTCTAAAACTCCCTGAACGAATGTAAAAGGCAAAAGGGAATTTGATATGTACTTTAAAAAGGCAAAACAGTCAAAGTCTAAGTAACAGTTTGGATCACTGACAATTTTTTTTTCAAATTGACATGTTGAGCCCAAGTCTCTTTCAGATTCTATTTTCCACCACTGCAACAAACTTAAAAAAAATCATTTTCTTCTCCCCCTCCCCCCACCCCATGAACTGTCTCCCTCGGATGGTCACCCCTCCATGAACTGTCTCCCTCGGATGGTCACCCCCCCATGAACTGTCTCCCTCGGATGGTCACGTCACACATTGACCCAGCACAGACCTATTTGCACTTTATACCGTTTTACTGTGTTTTTTTAAAATCTTGTTTCCGTGGGTATCTAAATTTTGAGTTAATTAAGTTATGACATCGGATGGAAGCTGCATACCAAATCTGGTTGTACCGCTGTGCAATGACAATAAAATATATTATTATTATATTATTATTCTGACATTCATTAAATCAAGATAAATAGAAATTATCAAGAATATATCCAAATGTGAAGTATTACCTTCAAGGCAAGTAGACTTTTATTGATTTCTGAACTTTCCATTCGTGTTAGTCTGTCTGCACTATTAGTGTCAGCACCTCGCTCATTTCCAGCCAGATCAATGAGCGAAAACTGGCCATAAAGCTTATCCTTCTTTCGTAGAATTATTTGGAAGACTGCATGTGACCGGGAAGAGTAATTATTTGCAGAGGTTTGCCCCGAAGTCCTACAAAAACAAAAAGGAATCTTTTGGAAGCAAACTTGAAGACAGCAATTAGTTTTTGAAAGAGCTTTATCATTGCACTTTTCTAACATTACGCTGTATGAATGATGAATGTTAAAATGTACAAATAATGGACAAATTCCTGAATGTGATGAGCCATCAGCACTTGCTCCTCACATTCCTGCAAAGCTTATTTCTACTTGAAATGACCAAGAACTTGGCTTATTAGCCTCATTAGCAAACTCATTCCATGTTTGGAGATAAGGCACCTCACAACAGTGCAGAACAAGTCTACAATCAAAATGTTTCTTAAATCTGCAACGATACAGAGTGCGCGGACACCAAGTTGAGAGCATCCAAAGCCTTATTAAATGAGAATAACAGGCTCAAGGGACACTTGATCCTAACTCCCATGTCCAAATGATGACTTGGAATTGTGCTCTTGTTTAAATACATTCAAAGTTTCCAAGAGTTTGTTATATTTGTACAAATTAAATTTTGATTGCGAGGATTTAGAATACACTTTGCTCTCCCAAAGCTCATACTTTGATTGATATACACCAGGTAGAAACTAAGTCACCAGGTCAAAACTATTTTTACACAAAGTTATCTCGAGATGTTTTAAAACACAAATGTCCACACAATTTAAAAACAAACTAGACAAGTGGGACCCATTGGGTACCTGTCACACGGGAGGCCTGGTCCCCCAACGCAACCCATCCCCATAGGCAATATTCCACCACTCACACATAGCCCCCAAAGGAGGCCTGGTCCCCCAACACAACCCGTTCGCCAAAACAATATTCCACCACTCACCCGTTCCCCCAATGCAATATTCCACCACTCACCCATAGCTCCCACCTGCGCAGGCGCGGCTAATTTCCCCTCAGTCTCTCCCCCTCCTCTTCACCCTCCCTCTTTTTAAACTAAAAAAAATCAAATTTGCTTGCTCTGCCCATTACAATGTTTCAAATCAGAGGACTCTGCGTCCTGTCTTTATAACGTTGTAATGGGCACAGGAATTGGATTAAAAAAAAGTTTAAAAAGCGGGAGGGTGAAGGAGTGCTGAGCAATGAGGGGAAATGAGTCGCGCCTGCGCAGTTAGAGTTATAGTGAAAAGTTAAGTGAAATGTTAAATTTTTAAAGTTTAAAATGTGAATAACTTGTAAAATATAACATCTGAAGGAAACTTTGATAACACACCACAGGACAATGGTGTGTTTAAGAAAGAACTGCAGATGCTGGAGAAATCTAACATAGACAAAAATGCTGGAGAAACTCAGCGGGTGAGTCAGCATCTATGGAGCGAAGGAATAGGTGACGTTTCGGGTCGAGACCCTTCTTCAGACTGATGTGTGGGTGGGGGAGAGGGCGGGAAGAAGAAAGGAAGAGGCAGAGACAATGCGCCGTGGGAGAGCTGGAGAGAGGAAGAATGGAAAAAGCAAGCACTACCTGAAATTGGATAAGTCAATGTTCATCCCACTGGGGTGTAAACTACCCAAGCAAAATATGAGGTGCTGCTCCTCCAATTTGCAGTGGGACTCACTCTGGCCATGGAGGAGGCCCAGGACAGAGAGGTCGGATTTGGAATGGGAAGGGTAGTTGAAGTGCTGAGCCACCAGGAGATCAGGTTGGTTAACGCGAACTGTGCGGAGGTGTTGGGCGAAGCGATCGCCAAGCCTGCGCTTGGTCTCACCGATGTAGAGCAGTTGACACCTCGAGCAGCAGATGCAATAGATGAGGTTGGAGGAGGTGCAGGTGAACCTCTGCCTCACTTGGAAAGACTGCTTGGGTCTTTGGATGGAGTCAAGGGGGGAGGTAAAGCGACAAGTGTAGCATTTCCTGCGGTTGCAAGGTGAGTAAGGTGGGCCAAAAATTGTAGCACTATCATGTACTGTTTTGGCATAGTTCTGGGAGCACATGGGCACGCAGACAGAATCACAAACTAGATGAGAGTTTTAGTAATATATAGATGTTATCTCAAATGTCTCTTAACCATTAATCTCAAAATAATTGTTATTTCATTGTCTTCAATGCAATGGTTTCTTTTCTTTGGGATGGAGAACATTGAAGGGGGCCTGATAGAGATATATAAGCTTATGAGGCATAAATAAGGTAAATATGATAATTTTCTCCTTCAGCAGTGATATTTCAGGCGAGTAGCAAGAGGTTTAGCAGAGATCTGTGGTAGAATGTTTTCATGCAGAGCCTGGTTGCAAACCAAAAGTCACTTCTGGTTTTCTCACATTTGAGAATCCTATCAAGCATTTGAATCAGCAAAAGAATGATTAGTACAGGTGTTCGAGGGAGAAGACAGGAGGACGGGGTTAAGAGGGAAAGATGGATCAGCCAACATTGAATGGCGGAGTAGACCTGATGGGCTGTATGGCCTAATTCTGCTGCTATCACTTATGAACTTATTACTGGCAATAAACCAAGTGTAGGCAAATCAAATTAGTATAGTTGATGAAAGATGGATTTGTTGGGCAGAAGGACCCATTTCTGTGCTGTATACCTCTACCACTCTGACAAGTTATTTTATACCACTGTACAAATCAACCTGGGTTGAGGGGAGAAAGCATGGAACCCTGACAAAGAAAATTGAATCATTGAGTGTGGAAAGAGATAGTTACCTGTAATTTGTCCCCATATCAATATTCATGATCACATCATCTACACAGAAGACATCCTGCTCTAGCAGCCCTACTATCTGCACCTGTTGTTTATTGTCTTCCATTATACGCAACTTTGTTTTCTTATTCAAGAGATCAAATACCTGCAAGAGAATTTTCAAAATGCGAATTAATCAATAGTCAACTATGGTAAACAACATTTCTTTGAAGTGTACAATATTAAATATGCTTTTGCTTGCTCAACTTTTAGCTTCACTGAGAGAACACTGAAAGATAAGCATTAAAAAACAGATACAGAAAAAGGATGAAACCTGCTGCCTATTATTTTTTTTTTAAAGACACCAAATCTATGACCATTTTCCAAACACACTTCCTTCATTGAGCTCCTTTGAAAGTCTCGTTCTGCATTTGCCATTTTTCTAATGCTGTTTGATGAACTTTAACTATTTAAAGTAATAATTTCCTTTCTTCAGTAGTGATATTTTAAACAATTATACATCACCTCTGACAACTTCAAAATATAAAAGATTGAAAAAGTTAAGAGCCTGTTGATGCCAGTCCAATTTCCTTCAATAGTTTTTGACTGCAGCATACAGATATAGCAACATTCATCCGTAATTTCAACACCTTCCTTAAAATTGAGTCTTCCTGCAGCTTTGACACTGGATAGGTCTGCATCATCTCCTCCATCATCATTTAGTTAAAATGTGGGGGATTATTAATTTGGAGACATATCAGCAAATAAACTAGTAAAATGCACGAATGAAAAATCTCAACTACAGAAGAATAAATGCACAGAGGCGATTCCCATCATAAAACACACTATGCATTGACATGAGTAACTAGAAGCAACCTTATACAGGCTGGGAGCACACGAATACACCTTTAAAAACTAATGGCGCACATTTTCCTCCATTTCATTTTCGCCTGTTGAACAGCCCCATCCTCAATTACTTTCCGAATTGTTTCATATTCCTTGAGAATTTGAGCGATTTTCTAGCCCACACATTTTTATTTTTATGATTTCCATTGGTAGTTAGCACACAACTTATATAAACCTTTGATTTATGAAATGTGCACTTACCTTACCGCTATAGATTTCAAAAAAGCTTACAAATACTTTCAGATTAAGATCCTTGTATCGGGGCTGTTCAAGCAGCGAAAATACATCTTGAGCTGAAGAAGAAAAAAGAAAACTTATTAATTGTGTCAAACACATTATATTTCCATCCATTTTTGTCCATTGCTTACTTGCAAGAGCGTAGATTCCTTTGGCAGAGTCTTGATTCTTCCCAGAGAAATCACCGCCCATTGTCTAAAAAAAAAGGAAATATTAAAATGGTTATGTTATTGTTTTGAACTGTACACTGGAATAGTTGAAGAATCAAGACTTGCTGTTGCAAATTAACACACTCTCACAAAAGCATAAGTCATGCAGGTAACATCCTCAATTTCCCCACATCTTATTATTTTCATGTGTGATAGGTTGGGTCTCACATTTGCGAGGATTCAATTAGAGTCATAGACCGTGGAAACAGGCCCTTCGGCCCAACTCGTCTACATCAGCCAAAGCGACACTAGCCCCACCTGCTTGCATTTGGCCAATATCCCTCCAATCCATGTACCTGTCTAACTGTTCCTTAAACGTTGGGATGGTCTCTGCCTCAACTACCTCTTCTGGTAGTTTGTTTCATACACCCACCACCTTTTGTGTGATAAAAGGTTACCTGTCAGATTCCTATAACATTTCTTCCCATTCACCTTAAAACTATCCTCTGGTCCTCGATTCTCCAACTCTGGGCAAGAGACTCTGTGCATATACCCTCGATTTTTATCTACCTTTGATTTTTCCAGCATCTTCAGTTCCTTCTTAAACAACTGCGCATCAACCCGATCGATTGCTCATATGATTTTATACACCTCCAAGATCAACCCTCAACCTCCTGCGCTCCAAGTACAGTCCCAGCCTACTCAACCTCTCCCTATAGATTAGACCCCAAGGTCCTGCCAACATCTTCAAATTCCATAAATTGGAATTTATTAGGTAATACACACAGCACTGCCGGTTTGGTGCTCAAAGGTTTAAATAGAGCGCTGTCAGTTTAGCGTGTGGGAATTTAAACAAAAGTGTTGGCTGCAGCGCTATGGGTTCTAAATATAGTGCTTCCGGCTGCTGCGTTACGGGCTTTAAACATAGCACTATGTCCACAGCGCTATGGGTCACAGGCTGTTCAGGAAAATTCTCCTATAACTACGAGTCTTTGGCATTCTCTTTCTCAGTGGAAGTTGAGACTGATTACTTTTCTGGCAGTGGTAGAATTCTGGATAAGCTTAGTGGTAAAAAGTTACCAGTGGGCGGTGGCATTGCAGTTACATTGGGATTCGCTTTGATTTTACAGAATGGTGGGTGGGCTCGAGGGGGAGACATGAGAGGAGGTTGAAAAAACGAAGACAAACAAAAGCTGTTGGAGGCAACGAAAGCTGCCTTGCATAACACTGTACAAGTGAGTAACAGAAGCAGGCAGATGTGGTGTAGTTACATAGATCTATTTTGCCTTGTTCTTCACGTGTGCCTTGTTCTTAACGTGTGCGCGCAAAAAAAAGCACGCAGGAAACATTTTTGGAAATACCATCAAATTCCAGGAAATTTGGGATTTTATTTAAGGAATTTTTTTTTTGAGAAAGCACTGAATGGTTTAGATCAGGGACCTCCAAACCTTTCTGCATGAGGGCACATTTTTGCGGGCCGCAGGAAAAAAAATAAAGAAATGTCAGTTTTGCTGCACGGACTCGATCTTGGAGGGAATATTCCAGTTCCGATGTGCAAACAGGGGTAGTGGATACACATGGTAGCCGGTGACGTCCGCGGGCTTGGAATGGACTTTGGTCACTCGTGTTTTCTCTGAATCAGAGATAGATACGGTGAGAAAGCGAAGGGAAGAGTCAGGGCTCGAGCAGAGGAAAGTGGGAGCTGGTTGGAAACTGGCAGTGAGGGAGATGAAGCGTTAAAGCGGTGAATGAGAGCAGGATGCAAGGATACAGACATGATGTACCTGAGAGAGAGGCGAGGGAAGGGTCTGGCGGTGACTCAAACAAGGAATGAACTATGTACTCTAGAGGGAGGGAGACAGAGCCCGAGCACAACAGGCTCCCACCTGGAACCGGGAATTCGGTTTGAACCCATTCTTCCAAAGATCAGTTCCGAAGAAAACAAATCTGTTGCGTGGAGAGCAAATGCTGCAAACACAATACAACTCTTAGGAACTGAACTTTAGGACCCAGGGAGCCTGGAGCTCAGAGCTTGCTGCGGGCCGGATAAAATCTCATGGCAGGCTGGATGTGGCCACCGACCATAGTTTGGAGACCCCTAATTTAGATGAAGGGATTCAAAGTAACATCAACAAATTTGCAGATGTCACAAAACTGGGTGGCAGTGAGGAGGATGCTGGGTGACTGGGACATGTTGGTTGAGTGGGTGGATGCATGGCAAATGCAGTTTAATGCGGATAAATGTGATGTTATCCACTTTGGTGGCAAAAACAGGAAGGCTGATTATTATCCAAATGGTGTCAAATTGGGGAAAGGGGAAGTACAAAGAGATCCTAGGAGCATAGGAGCAAAGAGGTCCTTCTGCAGTTGTACAGGGCCCTAGTGAGACCACACCTGGAATATAGTGTGCAGTTTTGGTCTCCAAATTTGAGGAAGAACATTCTTGTGCAGCGTAGGTTCATGAGGATATTTCCCGGGATGGCGGGACTGTCATATGTTGATAGAATGGAGTGGCTGAGCTGATATGCTCTGGAATTTAGAATAAAGTGCAAGTGAAATGAATTTAACAGCAGCGGTACAATGAAAAAGAACACACAAAAACACAATAAGAATTTAATATAAACATCCACCACAGTAGTTGTGGAAGGCACAAAATTTGGCCAGTCCTCCTCCATTTTCCCCCGTGGTCGGGACCTCAATCCTCCGCAGCCGCCGCCATCCAGATGAGTAGACAGGTAAAAGTCCAGGTAAGTCCTGGATCGGTGCCTCCCCACCGGAGACCGCGGCTTCAGTTTGTTGTAGGCCGCAGGCCAGCGGTCGAAGATTTAAAGTTCCCGCCGTGCCGCAGCCTGGAGCATCGCAGGGCCTGCGGTCGGAGCTCCCCTCCAGGGGTTCCCGGCAAGGGACCCCACTCCTGATGGTAAGTCCCCGCCGCACCCGCGGTAGAAGTAGGCAGCCGGCCGCGGTCGGAACTCTTCCCCTCCGGGGTCCCCAACGAGGGATCCCAGGCTACGGACGCCGCGCCGGCTGGAGCTCTGCAGACCCCGGTATCGGGCTGCCGTGGGCCAGCGAACGGAGCGCTCCCCTCTGCGATGAGAGTCCACGCTGTGCCCGCTGCTGAAGCCTCCTCTCCGTGGAGGTGGCGACCAAAACGGTTTCCCCCTTAGCTCCCCCACACCAGACGCACAAAGAAACATTAAAAACACACATGAACATTTTTTTTTGTTGAAAAAACGAACGAGCTGCTGGCAGGGCTGCCGGCTTGCAGTGCCCCCACCGATGTTGAGGGAGTCCAGAACCAGGGGCCAGAGTTTAAGAATAAGGGGTAGGCCATTTAGAACAGATGAGGAAAAACATTTTTACCCAGAGAATTGTGAATCTGTGGAATTCTCTGCCTCAGAAGGCAGTGGATGCCAATTCTCTGGATGCTTTCAAGAGAGTTAGATGGAGCTCTAAAAGATAGCAGAATCAGGGGATATGGTGAGAAGGCAGGAACAGGGTACTAAATGTGGATGATCAGCCATCATCACAGTGAATGGCAGTGCTGGTTCGAAGGGCCAAATGGCCTACACCTGCACCTAATGTCTATTGTCTCTGCATATATCAGACTTTTATAAACATTCCAAGCATTTTGATAGCTAGTCGTTAGGATAAATCCGGGATGGGGAAGAGTTAGCTTTGGCAACTTGCTCTACTTAAACACCGAGCCAGACCAGACAGAAAGATGCACAGATAAGAAATGGTCCCAATGTTGCTCCCCTCACTGAAATCTTGAGCAATATCAATACTCGGGTTCAGGACACTCCTTAACTTAATCCAGTTAATTGCAGTATACCTTCTGACTGTGGCTGGACTCAGCTGGCCTATCCAGCATAACCTCATTCAGATGAATGGGGTTTCGATACTGGATGAAAAATTTGAGCAAATGGGAGTTCTTTTCCCTCCCTCCCCACGTTCATTAGATTTAGTACGTCAAGCCCCGTTTTCTAATATCATTCTAAATGCAGATCATAAATGATTCTAGAGCAAAAATAACATATCAGTAACTCCATACAACCCCAAACAAAATCATAGGGTTAACATTTTTTTTTTATTACAAGGAATCCACATTATGCATAATATCTTACATGAGTCTTGCCACTTCCAGTCTGCCCATAGGCAAAACAGGTAGCCATTCCTCTTTCAAAGATGGTTTGTACCAAAGGCTTTGCTGTGAACCTACGATAAAACATTACATTGAAAACACTGCAACATTTTTACATACATAATTATGATCAAACTCAAGGATTTAATTGCTAAACAGGAACAACATGAAGGTCTTACTGCAAAACCAAGTCATTTTGAAACCAAAGATAGGCTACTAATCCCATATTCGATAGGATCGAACATGTCATAAGTGTAATGTAGTATGCATTAAGATTCAAATCCAGGCAGTTCAGTACTTTGTATAAATGAATGCATTATTATTACATTTCAGCAAGTTTATTCTCAGAATTTTCATGTGCAAATGCCTCCCAAAATAACTTGTTTTCCTCGGAATAAAGAGTCAGACCTGAAACAAAACCACAAGCATTCAGGCTTGGGCTACCCATGTTTGGTATACAGTTGTATACCCATGCAGAACACTATCGAAAAATATAACATACATTTTCCTCAAGCTAGCAATATTAAAATAAACTTTACAAAATCTGAGCACCAAATAGACTGCAGAGCAGCCATCGCTCAAACAATCCACACCACTATATATGTACCAATTTACCTCAATACACATCAATGCAGTTTATCCCATCAATAACATCCTATTGGATTCTATTTTTTGTAAATCCAACTTCCTCTCAAATGTATACATTCTAACGTCAAACATTCAATGTGATAGTTCCACATTTTCATTACTTAAATTCTTCATTAGCTTTATCGCCAATGCTCTCCAAATAGCTGAGTTCTTGGCTTTTCTGCCATTGACCACTTTATATCTGTATTTACTTGAAAATAATTTGAGTTTCATCAAGGATCTTGGTTTTCTCTTACGTAAATATCCAAGCCTCCCGATTTTCCTGCGAGTTGCAGCTTTGATATAAAACGGGTTCTCCCCCCCCCCCCCCCACTTCTAGTTGCCTTGTGTAATAAAACTTGAAAAGCAGTTTTAAATGCAGTCTCAAGGTGACATACAAGCAAATTGTTTCCTTCTAGTTCAAGAATTTAGCCTAGTTAATTCTTCAAACAATTTAAGACTTTGTAATGCTGGGTTACTTCAGTTAATGAATTGTGCACCTTGACTCCAATGTACCTCTATCTTACCTTCCACAGACATCTTCTGAGGCTACCTCATTCTTCCTACTGAAATGCATAATTTCAATTTCCCACTTAATTAGGCTGAAATTGTCCCAAACATATTTTATTTTATTGCTTCTCACCTCAGTTCTTTATAAAATGCTGCAATTGTGTTCATTCAGAAATAATGAATAGTGATTCTTTATTTGTGATCAAACCATTAATTTGGATTTACTGGGTCATTTTATAATATAGATATACACCACAGGAATGTCTCAAAACAATGCATTTGAGATAAGCAACTGGACAAATTGCCTAGTTCAGGGAAAAATCTTTTTAGCACATTTTGGACATAAAGTTAAAACCAATACAGGTTCATATAACATCAAAGGAATTGTTTGAAACACATTGTTAGAATAACCTTGAACAATTCCATAGATAGGGGGCGCCGTCCTGTGTGGTAATGCTGCCCAGCCTACAGCTGTCTGTATTTCACTCTTTTTTTAATTTTTAGTGAGTTAAAGTATTTTGTATGGAGTCTATTCTTTTTTATGTGGGGGATGTGGGGGGTCGGGGGGGAAAACTACTTTCCCTGGTCCCTACCTGGTCGGAGAGGCAGTTTTTCTCCGTGCTGCATCTTCGACCCATCCTCTCGGTCTACCAGTGGGCCTGGAGCAGTGTTTCTTGAGGTGATCGCCCAGAACCTCGGCTTCGGCAGCGGCACAGCGCTGGAGCGCCATCGCGGGGCAGGCCGATGCCTTGCCTGGGTCGCCGTGCTGGAGCTCCGGTGAGCTGAAGCCGCCGACAAAAAAAAAAACATCGCGGAGCCGCGGGTCTGTGGAGCGGCCGGCTGCGTTGCTGACTTCAACATCGGGAGCCAGTGGGGGAACTCCATTCAGCGTGGCTTTGTTGGCTTCGGAAGCCGTGGACTCCGGTAAGGAAGCAGCCGTTCCAGGACTCCCAAGCCGCTGAGAGGAATCTCCCGACGCCGGGGCACCACCACCCGGCGAGAATGGCCTGGAACATCGGGCCTCCGTGAAGGCGACTGTGGAGGCCTCAATAGGCCCGACTATGGGAGAACATGGGATAGGGACTGGACATTGTGCCTTCCCTCATAATGGGAACCATTATGGGGGGATGTTTGTGTTTAAAATCTCTTTATTATTGTTATGTCTGTATTCTTTTTTTACGTGCTGCATTGGCAAGAAACATTTCACTACACCAATTGGTGTACATGACCAATAAATACCTTTGAACCTTTGATTTTAATTTCAAAGAATGGGTAAAATTTATGGTTGACCATAACATTTGGCAATATCAAAGCTCAAATCCAATTCAAAATATGCTATATTATATATGAATTGAGGATGACTCCAAATGTAAAGAAATAACAGTTGAGGAGATAGGTCATAAGAGACCTTCATGATAAGAGACCTTCATGTTTAAAGTCTCACTATTGTGTATTCGGTACACTGCTCATTTCACACACCTCCATATCAGTGAAAATATAATTAATAATCACTAAAACCAGTAATATATTACTGCCGTTCAAACAGTCAATTTCAAACAAGATTTACAGTACCTATATACTTCTTCATTGGTAGCTGAATCATCAAAGACATAGTCAAATCTGAAAGGCTGGTTATCCAAGAACTTGGTGAGATCAACTTTCATCTTTGGCTCGTGCACAAGGACAACATTTTTACTTGAAACGGTAATAACATCAATCTCTTTTTTCAATTTTTCTGTGAAGTAAAAAAAAGATGAAACCCCAAACAGGTAATTTAAGAAATCATATCCACTGCCACACCTACTCTTACTTTAGCAAGACTACGTTATACCCTTTTATTCAAATATTTGCAAACCTATGATTAACATGAAGCTATTACATGGCTAACCTATCTTTTCTCTACAATGCACAACATCTTGAATTATTATTATTATTTTTTGAAGTTATCCATTGAGTGCAACAGAAAGAAAAACATATATTCAGTGGGAAAGATCTCTGCAAGTCTTGAGTTTTAAAGTAGTACACCCAATAAATTGCTTATTTCCAAAAGCATGGTAAGTGGACAATAATTCACATGCATTTAGAAATTGAAAAAAATAGCTATTTTAATTTGTTTACTGGAGTTTAATAATGATAACTACACTGGCAACTTCAGATTTAAAGTAAAGGTCATAGTTCACAAAAAGGTAGGCAAGGGATGGAATAAAACAATATTTAAAATAGGTCCCGTCTTAGGTTCCTGCACAGTAGTTTCATAATATGGAAGTTTTTGTATGTAGCCTTGATTCTAATACTGTTGAATAAAGAAGTTTCACCCAAATTCCTTCCTGGATTTCCTAATGATCATCTTAAATTTGTGATCCTTCATTAGGATACACAACAATTGGTAATTGGCTTTATGAAGCATAAGCTATCATGTATATACGACCCTCTTTGTGGTGAAGAGGCTTGCGTGTCCCCATGATACCGAGAGTGATGCCGTCGGAAGCACCAGCTTCTGGTAGGGCCACCCATGGCGAGGATGAGGGTCCAAACTAAGAACGATCCGATCCAACCTACAAGACCTCAACGGCAGACCAGACGGACAAAGTTATCTTGCACTCAATGGCTGTGAAGCTGGATGAACGCTGCAACAGATCTATCAGCTCCAATTGTCTTAGTTCCCTTGCCATCGGAATAAGTTGATTGATTCGCGAAGGACCGTGTGCTTCTTGGAACGCAACATCACATACACATTTAACAAACACACGCACAGGCACCTTTGTTCTGTGAGCAGCACAAAACTTTCGGCGATCGGGAAAGGGCGACGGGAGCAGGCCATGTGATGGCTGGAAGCTCCTAGTCAAGAACTGGCACGGAAGCGGCAAATACTGGATTCAATCGCTCAACTTTGGGCAGAAGCAGGAAAGTTGTTCGGTAGCAGCATTCATGTCTGAGCAGCCCTATTTAGGATCCACTCTGCTCACCCTGAACTGGGAAGGGGCTAGAAAAGGTGCCCTAAAAATAGTCTGCTTCGTCTCGTCCTGTCTGGAAAGCTGCATCCAGCATGCGGTCGAAAACCATCAAGAAGCAAAACTATGAAACTCAGAACTTTGAATATACAAACTCTGATGGACAACCCAAACTCAGACCGACCAGAGAGAAGAACCGCCTTTATTGCTCTGGAACTCTGAAAATTCAGCTTTGACATCGTTGCTCTGAGTGAGACCCCACAGAGCTGGAGAAGGGCAACTAAAGAAAGAACAAGGTCAATACATCTTTTTCTAGAAAGGTCTTGATCCTAAGCAACCGAGGTTCCACGAAGAAGGTTTTGGCATCCAAAGCAGCCTACTTCAGAAGCTGACAGAACAACCACTGGGAATCAACAAACTTTCTATGACTCTACGAATCCAGCTCGTCAAGAACCAATACACCACCATCATCAGCGCCTATGCTCCAACTCCGGACACTGAAGATGAAGTAAAGGAGAACTTCTATGCCCAACTTGCCGACGTCCTTTCCTCTGTTGCCAACGACGACAAGATCATTTTCTTAGGAGACTTCAATGCTGGGAAAGATCATAGGCTCTGGACTGGAACATTCAGCAAAGAAGGAGTTGGCAAGGTCAATGCCAATGGAACACTCCCCCTCACCAAATGTGGTGAACACAACCTGGTGACAAACACCTTTTTTCACCAGAAAAACAGGCAAAGTCTCCTGGTAGCATCCATGCTCCAAACACTGGCACCTCATCGATTACATCATCGTACGATCCGGTGACGAACAAGATGTACTGAAAACAAGAGCCGTTACTGGGAAGGGACTAGAAAAGGTACCCTAAAAATAGTCTGCTTCGCCTCGTCCTGTCTGGAAAGCTGCATCCATCATGCGGTTGAAAACTATCAAGAAACAAAACTATGAAACTCAGAACTTGGAATATACAAACTCTGATGGACAACCCAAACTCAGACTTTCTCCCTCCCTTTGCATTGAGGGAGATTTGGCCGCCACCTCTGAAAACCAACACAGAATCACTCCCTGGAGCTGGAGTAACTTTTGCTTCTTGGTTTCCTGGTCCTCCAGAAAATATTCCAAATGGAATTTAAACTGGTGGACCCTCCACCACCAAACTCCGAACTCTGAAAAATAACAGCCTATTGCACTTTGTCTGTTTATTTATTGTGTATATATATGGTCTATGGTATATAGACACACTGAACCTTTATCTCCTGTTCTGTATTATGTTTACATATTCTGTTGTGCTGCAGCAAGCAGGAATTTCATTGCCCCATCTGGGACACATGAGAATAAAACCCTCATGACTCAGTCTGAAGCAAAAAAGGGTTCTTGGGGAAAAAAAGAGCTATCTTAAATTTAGTTGCGTCTGGTTGGGTAACTATGGTAGGGTGAAGACTATTCCATGCTTTAATTGTGCGAGGGAACTCCATGGAGCAACCAGCAACTCTGGATAGAAGAAACTGGGTGACGTTTCGGGTAGAGACCCTTCTTTAGATTTCCTCTGGTTTTAGTTTAATTTAAACTTACAGCGTGGAAACAGGCCTTTCGGCCCACTGAGTCCACGCCGAACACCCGTACACTAGTTCTATCCCACACATTAACGATGCAATTCAAAAGCCAAGAATGTTTTATTTGCTCACGCCCCAGTTAGAACAAGTCAAGAACCAAGAGTGTTTTATTCTCTCACGTCTCAGTTAGCAGCACAACAGAACATGTAAACATAGCACCTGCAAACAATGTTATAAATGAGAAAAGAGTGTATATTTATATATAAATATAACTATATATACACACACACACACACACACACACAAATTCCCTCCTGGGATTAATAAAGTTGTATCGTAAAGTATTTTGTGTGTAGGAAGGAACTGCAAATGCTGGTTTAAACTGAAGATAGACACAAAAAGCTGGAGTAGCTCAATAGGTCAGACAGAATCTCTGGACAAAAGGAAAATATCTGGGTTGGGTCTGAAAAAGGTTCCTGCACACCTTTGGAATGTGGAAGGAAACAAGAGCACCCAGAGAACACCCATGCAATCAAGGGGAAAAGGAGCAAACTCCACACAGACAGCACCCATATTCAGGATCAATTCTGGGTCTCTGGCACTGTTAGGCAGCAACTTTATGGCCAATGTACTGCCCCATAGTCTTGAACTGAATTAAAACATACAGTAGCTGTAATGGGGCACATAGCAGCAACTTGGAGATTTAAGGCTAAAAATGGATAGTTTATTATTTTTTTTTTAGTAACCAAAGTTATCAATGCATAATTTTTTGTGTGTTGGATGAAAAAAGTGGCACAGTTGGTGGACTTGCTGCCTCACATGCCAGAGATATAACTGAGAACATTAGCACGACATTGGCACTGCACAATTTAAGTACAAGGCAATGCAACATATTCAAGGGCAAATTTGATTTTAGAATTTATCAGATCCATAAAAAGTGGATACCCTTCCTCACTCCAAGGCAAGACAAAGCCAAGCATTGACGATAAATGCCAAGCACTTTTAAGCCCACGGGGCAGCACAGCCTCAAAAATGTGCAATATTTTCTTATCTACAATTATAATATAATTGAGCAAACCTTTTCTGCTGAGTGGCCGTTTCCGGACACAGACGCATATTTTGTGCAACTCAACCTGAAAGAATTCATAAAACATAATGAAAAGAGCACTCAATGTAAGATTACACCCAAAATCTTCAATTTCTGAAATGGGACAAATCACAAATCCCAACGGTGCAATTGTTTGGACTATGCTATGGTCACTATATTGTAAACCTTTAAGATAACCAGCTCAAAACCATAATATGGGGAGAAAGCAGGAACAGGGTACTGATTCTGGATTATCAGCCATGATCATATTGCTGGCTCGAAGGGCTGAACAGCCTACTCCTGCACCTATTTTCTATGTTTCTATGACTGTGCTTCTGTAAACATGTTTTTAAGAAGTCATTTCAAAAGTATTACTATGGTATCTTTGTCTTGCTCTACTGTTCAAGGTAGACTTCAGTTACATACTACAATTTGCTAGAACAGGGCAAGTGTACTATTCAGATGCCAAACCTCGTGGCCAGTTATCTTTGAGGATCAAGGCAAAGAGCACGGCATCACTGGTAGCCATTACATCCAAATCATTAAGCATGATACAAGGTTATTACTCACAGGATCAGAAGTGGACAGAGGATGATAACAATCTAGAGATGCTCTAAATTCTGTAATCATTTTCATGAATTCCCAGTTTGGATTGCTGGTGTCATATTCCTGTAACAATTAAAAAAAAACCTCAATATTTAGTTGCAGAGGGCTTTTAAACAATAACTTAAAAATAGCTTTGCATTTTATACGAAGTATGAATTGCACACGGTAAAGTTGCAGGAAGATATCATGTTTTAAGATAAAGGGAAAACTGAATCAAGACAGTTCAAAGAAGTGTTTTTTTGGAGAAGGTATCAAACTTCAAAGTCACATTTTATATTCCAACAAAGATGCTATTTATTCAACTTGCTCCATCTGGATATGCACGTTCCTACCTGAGCACGTTTCCCCCTTATTTCTTGAAGCTGCGTTCGCCTATCATCCCGCTGTTTCTTCAATCTTTCAGTTTCTCTTACACAAGTGGATTTTCTTCCTGAAAAACATATCACTACTAAATTCACTACTAGGATATTGATTTTACCAGAAACATGAAGCAGCAGGGAAAAAATGAACATATGCAGCTAATTCTTTCATCAATTTCTGATGAATCACTTAAAGAAGCAATGTATTTATGGACTCACATAATATTTATACCCACCACATCATTCAATTTACAAGGGTAAGCAAGTAGTCTACAATTTGAGAGGGAGAAGGGTAAATCGGAGGTGTCAGTATTACAGTTGAGCAAAGGGGACTATGGAGCCATGAGTGAGGAGTTGGCCAATGTTGACTGGAAAGATACCCTAGCAAGGATGACAGTGGAACAACAATGGCAGGTATTTCTGGGAATAATACAGAAGGTGCAGGATCGGTTCATTCCAAAGAGGAAGAAAGATTCCAAGGGGAGTAAGGGGAGACCGTGGCTGACAAGGGTTGTCAGGGAGAGTATTAAAAAAAATGAAAGAGAAGAAACATAACATAGCAAAGATGAGCGGGAAGCCAGAGGATTGGGTAACTTTTAAAAGTAACATTAGCACATTTGCAGATGACACAAAGCTGGGTGGCAGTGTGAACTATGAGGAGGATGCTATGAGGATGCAGGGGACTTGAACAGGTTGCACGAGTGGGCACGTGCATGGCAGATGCAGTTTAATGTGGATAAATGTGAGGTTTTCCACGTGGCAAAAACAGGAAGGCAGATTATTATCTAATTGGTGTCAAAATTGGAAAAGGGGCAGTACAACAGGATCTGGGGGTCCTTGTTCATTAATCACTGAAAGTAAGCATGCAGGTACAGCAGGCAGTGAAGAAAGCAAATGGCATGTTGGCCTTCATAACAAGAGGAGTTGAGCATAAGAGCAACTAAGTCCTCCTGCGGTTGTACAGGGCAGGGCCCTAGTGGGTATTGTGTGCAATTTTGGTCTCCAAACATGAGGATGAACATTCTTGTTATTGAGGGAGTGCAGCATAGGTTCACGAGGTTATTGCCAGGATGGCGGGACTGTCATATGTTGCTAGATTAGAACGGCTGGGCTTGTAGACTCTGGAATTTAGAAAGATGAGAGGGGATCTTATTGAAATGTATAAGATTAAGGGTTTGGACAAGTTAGAGGCAGGAAACATGTTCCCAATGTTGGGGGGAGTCCAGAACCAGGGGCCATAGTGGCAAGAATAAGTGGCAAGCCATTTAGAACGGAGATGAGGAAAAACTTTATCACAGAGAGTTGTGCGTGTGTGGAATTCTCTGCCTTAGAGTGCGGTAGAGGCTGGTTTTCTGGATGCTTTCAAGAGAGAGTTAGATAGAGCTCTTAGGATAGCAAAGTTAAGGCATATGGAGAGAAGGCAGGAACGGGGTACTGATTGTGAATGATCAGCCATGATCACATTGAATGGCGGTGCTGGCTCGAAGGGCCAAATGGCCTACTCTTGCACCTATTGTCAATAGTCAAATCAAGCAGTGGATGTTACATTCAGTGCCCTCCATAATGTTTGAGATAAAGACCCATTATTTATTTATTTGCCTCTGTACTCCACAATTTGAGATTTGTAATAGAATAAAGAAAATCACATGTGGTTAAAGTGCACATCATCAGATTTTATTAAAGGCCATTTTTATACATTTTGGTTTCACCATGTAGAAATTACAGCTGTGTTCATACAGGGCACCATAATGTTTGGGACACATGGCTTCACAGGCATTTGTAATTGCACAGGTGTGTTTAATTGCCTCCTTAATGCAGGTATAAGAGAGTTCTCAGCACCTAGTCTTTCCTCCAGTCTTTCCATCAGCTTTGGAAACTTATTGCTGTTTATCAACGTGAGGACCAAAGTTGTGCCAATGAAAATCAAAGAAGCCATTTTGAGACTGTGAAACACGAATAAAACTGTTAAAGACATCAGCCAAGCCCTAGGCTTACCAAAATCAAATGTTCGGAACATTATCAAGAAGAAAGAGAGCACTGGTAAGCTTACTAATCTATCGCGAAGGGGCTGGCAGGCCAAGGAAGATCTCCACTGATGATGACGGAAGAATTCTCTCCATAATAAAGAAAAATCCCCAAACACCTGTCCTGACAGATCAGAAACACTCATCAAGAGTCAGGTGTGGATTTGTCAATGGCCACTGTCCGCAGAAGACTTCATGCACAGAAATACAGAGGCTACACTGCAAGATGCAAACCACTGATTATCTGCAAAAATAGGATGGTCAGGTTACAGTTTGCCAAGAAGTATTTAAGAGCAACCACAGTTCTGAAAAAAGGTCTTTTGGAGAGATGAGACGAACATTAACATATTATAGAGTGATGGCAAGAGCAAAGTATGGAGAGAGGAACTGGCCAAGATCCAAAGCATACTGTGGCGCCTTCACGCCCACGTTGGTTTTGCATACAGCTACGTGAGGCTACTCGCCAGCAGCCTCACAAGAAGGTCCAGCCACAAGAGCTCAATAACAACTCCAAGGTCAGACACACTACGCATGCGAAGTAGAGGATGTGCTCCTTAATCCTGAAGAATAACACTATACGACGTGGTTAAATCCGCTATCTTGGAGCTAACGCAGCCCTCAAAGCAAGCCCGCATTTCGGAGCTGCTGAAGGATGATAATCTTGGCAATAAGAGGCCCTCACAAATGCTGCAGAGATGGCGGTAGATGGAAAGATTGACGGCGATGTCTGGAAACAGAAGTTTCTCCGCTGCATGCCTTCTCAGGTGCCGGGGCACCCGATTGGTACGTTTCAATCGGCCAGCATAGACGAGCTTGCAAAACAGGCCGACATTGTCATGGAGACAACCACTGCGCTACAGGTGACTGTGGTTAATGCAACAGTAAAGCCGGAAAATGTACTGCGAGAACAGCAAATTGCAGCACTCACTGCGCACGCCGAGGCTTTGGCAACCCAGCAGAGCCATCCCCGTTTCAGGCTTAACGCACACCTTGGAGGTTGGAGATATGGTGCAGCAGCCCGGTCGTGTCAACCTCCTTGCTCCGTCTACAAACATTACCATCCAAGACAAAGCTGGGCAGTAGAGGCGACTGTCACCAGTGGGCAACTAGCCATCGCCTTTTTCCTCAGTGACCACCTTTTGGGTATGCAATATTTCACTGATTCCAGCGGCGAGTTATCGGTTGTACCTCCCAGTTCTCAAGAGCGTTGACACCCTAACATCGGATGTGTTCTCACCACCGCAAACAATTCTAGCATAGACATTTTTTTAGTCTGAAATCAGTCACGCTCGACTTCGGTCTGCAGAAAACGTTTCGCTGGATTTATAGTCGCCGACGTATCAAAACCCATTATCGGAGCGGATTTATCTCACACTTCTGTTTGCTTATGGATTTAAAAAATCACCCCTTAACTGATTGTTGCACCCGCGCACAGGTAAACTGCATCCGCCGTCCGGCAATGACTACCTCTCACCTTACCAGCCTACAACCCAGCACTGGCCCATATCAGGAATTGCTTAAAAAATTTCCGTGACTAATAACTCAGTCTTACCGGCACAATTATATCAAACACGCATCATATTCAGACCCGCGGCCATCCAGGTTCGGCAACAGCGCGCATGTTACCCATAGATCGCCTCAAAGTTGCAAAGGCGGTATTTGTCCATATGCTAGAGCTCGGAACATCCGTAGGTCTAAGAGCTGCTGGGCATCACCTCTTCACGTGGTCCCAAACAAGTCTCCCGGGGATTGGCAACCACCGTTCACTAAACAATGCCACTATTCTAGGTAGATCCATCACCCCACATTTACAGGATTTCTCTGCAAGCTTACAGGGCAAGCGAGTGTTCACAAGCATCACAGGCGCACGTATTATAAAATTTCGGTCAAGCCTGCCGATATTCCCAAGGCAGCTGCAGTCACTCCGTTTGGGGCGTTCAAATTTCTACGGATGCCATTTAGTTTACTGAACGCAGCACAATCTTTTCAGCGTTTCATGGACAATGGGCTCTCCGGCCTTGTTTTCGTCCAAGCATACATCGACGACGTGTTGGTTGCGAGCTCCAGCGAAGACTAACACCTCAGATTACTGTTCTGGCGTCTCGACGAATATGGTATTGTCATTAACACGAACAAATGCATGTTTGGTGCTTTCTTTCTTCGGGCATCGAGTGACTGAGAACGGCATCCTGCCCAGCGAATCAAAGGTGCAGGAAATCCAAAACTACCCAGTGCCAAATTCGTTAAACCAATTACGACGATTTTTGAGGATGATAAATTTCTACCGCCGCTTCCTACCGAACACCGCAGGTTCCCCATTACCCTTGACCAACTTACTCAAAGGTTCAGACAAATCGTCTTCGAAGAAACCGTTGAGTTTACCCAAGGATGCAGTGCAAGCCTTCAATGCCGCTAAGAGGACTCTCGCCGACGCAACTATGCTGGTCCATCCGAGGCCTGGGGATGAAGATTGCAACCTTCACGTGGTCCGCCCTGTTTCGACTAATGCAATCAACTCGATGTGCACAAACGGAAGATCAAATAGAACAAGTTGTCCAACAACGTTAGGCTGTGCACGCCACACGAAAGAAGAAGATCAGAGGCCCAATGCCTTATTTTCACTCACCACTGAAGCCTCCGTCAACGCCATGGGAGCCGTCGTGGATCAGCGAGTCAATGTCAGGTGGGAGCTTCTGACATTCTTTTCGGCAAAATGATCACCCACTCAGATGAGGTACAGTACGTTCGGGTGCGAACTTTTGGCTGTGTAACCTCGCCATCAAGCATTTCATCCATCTGTTTGAAGGCTGTCCTTTCACTATTTATATGGATCACTAACCGCTCACATACACGACTCGTACAAGTGTGACATCAGGTACATTCAAGGAAAAGCAAATCCAGTTGCCGATGCCCTATCAAGATTGGAGGTGGATGCTCTGAATGCGGCCACACCCATTGATTTTTATGCCATGGCTCGCGAGCAGCATACTGATCCCGATCTTATTCATTACCACCGGACGCACACAGCCCTAAAATTGGAAGATGTACCTATCGGTGACATATGTGACCATCATATGAGAAACCATCATATTTGACAGTTCCACCGACAAACCAAGGCAGTTTGTGCCTTGGGCGATACGTCGAGAAGTTATCAAATCCAGGCAAGGCTACGATAAAACTAATCTCCAAACGTCTCATCTGGCCTTTCATCATGTGCGACGTTGGATTATGGGCGAAGACTTGTCTACTGTGGCAACAATCCAAGATCTCAAGGCACACTAGGACCTCCTGTACCGAACACCCGTTTCGAGCACGTGCACCTGGACTTGGTCGGCCCACTCCCACCGTCAAGACACTGCATATATGCTCACTTATGAAGACCGGCTCACAAGATGCTATCCCAGTCATCAACACTTCAGCAGAAATAATAGCCTGTGCTTTTTTTGACCAATGGATTTCGGTCTTTGGGGTCCCAAGTACGATCACAATAGACTGAGGACTGCAATTTGAGTCTGCGCCGTTTCAAACACTAACCGATCTCTTGGGTACAAACCAGATTCGAACGACGGCGTATCATGCACAAGCAAATGGTCAGATTGAACGGTTCCATCACCAGTTGAAAACCGCTCTGGCTGCCGGAGGAGGCGCATCGAACTGGAGTAAACGGTTGCATCTGGTTCTGCTTGGCATTCGTACGGTGGTGAAAGCAGACCTAGGATGTTCGTCGGCAGAAATGGTTTACGGCACAACTCTGAAGCTGCCCGGCGAATTTGTCAAACCAATCCCCACAGAGAGATCTTATGATCCAACCAGGTATGTCGATCGATTACAGCGAACTATGCAGGTACTCGGGCTAACACTGAACACCTGCAATGGTCCTCGTGCCTGCTGACCTCCAAAGCTGCACCCGTTTTGGTCCGACACGACGCCGTCCGCTTCAGCAAGCACAAGATGACCCGTACCAAGTCATCCAACGCCTACACAAAAGTTTTGCGATCGATCGGAACGGAAAAACTGACACCATATCCGTCGACTGATTAAAGTCAGCATGCGTCGAGAACCAACCAACTACTTCACCCAACCAGCAAAGTCACAAGACCCCAACACTTCCTGTCAAAGAGCTCCCACACTGAAGTACCAAACAAGATCAGGCTGTAAAATCAATCCGCCACACCAGTACGGGGCGGGACAAAGCCAGGCGGCCGCCACCTTCTATGACTCGTTGCCTGAGGGGGCAACTGTGGCGCCAGCTACAAGAGCTCAATAACAACTCCGAAGGTCAGACACACTAATTGGCCTTATCCGCACACGGGTTATGATTAGTGAGAATTAAGGTAAAAGAGGCTGCTGAAATAAACGCGACTCAAGATGTCTGGCTCAGCTAAGTGTCGATTGTTCTTTACTTCCCGTTGTGAGATTTAGTAGATTATACAATACCACCTCATCAGTGAAACACAGTGGTGGGGGTGTTATGGCCTGAGCATGTATGGTTGCTGAAGGTACTGGCTCACTTATCTTCATTGATGATTCAACTGCTGATGGTAGTAGCATAATGAATTCTGATGTGTATAGACACATCCTATCTGCTCAAGTTCAAACAAATGCCTCAAAACTCATTGGCCAGTGATTCATTCTACAGCAAGACAATGATCCTAAACATACTGCTAAAGCAACAAAGCTGACAAATGGTCAATTCTTGAGTGGCCATCATCTGATCTGAACCCAATTAAGCATGCCTTTTATATGCTGAAGAGAAAACTGAAGGGGACTAATCCCCAAAACAAGCATAAGCTAAAGATGGCTGCAATACAGGCCTGGCAGAGCATCACCAGAGAAGACACCCAGCAACTGGTGATGTCCATGAATCGCAGACTTCAAGCAGTCATTGCATGCAAAGGATATGCAACAAAATACTAAACATGACTACTTTCATTTATATGACATTGCTGTGTCCCAAACATTATGGTGCCCTGAAATTGGGGGGGGGGGGGGGGGGGGGAAGAAACCTACATATAAACACTGCTGTAATGTCTAAATGGTGGAACCAAAATGTGTAAAAATGGTCTTTATTAAAATTACAATGTGCACTTTAACCACATGATTTTTTCTATTACAAATCTCAAATTATGCAGCACAGAGGTAAATAAATAAACAAAGGGTCTTTGCCCCAAACATTATGGAGAGCACTGTACATAGTGCAGCCCCCCCCCCCCCCAGAGATATTGTTGACAGTTACATGGGACTACATTGGCAAATCCTGACAAACTTTGGACAAAACTATAAACTAAATTGCTTTATCAAGGAAACCTCCTCCATAGCCATCTTTGTGGCAAAGTGACGGGATGAATTAATGCTTAATGATTGCAAATAAAGTTTTGATCAAAGCCTATTCATTACATGTACCATGGTACGAGGAATATTCCCGAGTCTCATCACAAGGTGAAGATGAATGACATGTATATATCCGATCAGATGGAGAACAAAAATATCAATATAATAAACATTAAAAGAGGGCTTCAGTGAGAGTGTGCATTTAATATAAAAACAGGATGCGTGACAAGTCTTTTACCTGCAGAGATGGACTTGTAGTTTACAGGTTCTACTTCAGCCATTCTCAAACTGGGCGCAATTTGTACTTCCAATGCAGCTTGTGCTCTTGAACGAGTGGACCGTACTTGGAAAACAGATTTTAAAAAAGACCATATTTTAACATCTCAAAGCCTAATTCAGTGACTACTCATTTACCCCCAAATCAATTTTGTATTAAGGACCCAAATTCCATTTTTCACCCAATACAACACCAGAACCATCTGGCAAATCCATTTTGACCTGGCCACCATCGTATGCAACTCCCATTAATGCGCGTATAGCACAATGTAACAGTCCCACCTACATTATGGAGTGTTTGCTATTCAGACCATCTGATCATCACTTCATCAGCAGAAATTCAATAAGTTTCCCAAAATGTGTAATAAAATCCTCATAAAGTGGAATATCAAACACACTGAATTATTAAATAGACTTGGCGATACAAATTTTAATGGATAGAGCACACTGTGCACTGGTCAAGGAACAAGGCATATCCTAGAAATAGAAGCTGGCAAATAAGGAAGCAAATAATATACAGCTAGGTTCTCTGGATGGTGCTCTACATTTACACTGATTATATCTGCTGTCAATCAGGTGAAATGGTCAAGCATTCATACGAGTGGAATTTTGTAATCATTTAGATATAAAACTATAAACGTTACACTCAGGAAACACTTTTTATACCAACTCAACATAGTTCAAAGTTGTAAAAGGAACCAGTGCTGCAAAAACTACAGAGTGTACTTCCTTAAAGTGATTGCAAGATATGATACAGTGCAACTTGGTGAATAGCAACAGTAAAGTTACCTTCATGATCATCAGAGAGAGGGTCTAGAATATTCATCACATGAAAAGATAAAAACTCCATTAGATTCTGCAAAACCTTTTCCTCTCTTCTACCAACCCAAATGGTTGCAGACAAACAAATCAGTTTGATATTAATTTGTATTTAGATGCAAGATCTTATTTATATATGAAGCTTCAAACATTTAACATTGCTTCCCATATAGTAATTAAATCAACCAGCTTGCTGTAACAATACAATATATTTTCAGGTCAAACTTAGAATACAGATAATTTATTTTTAATTACACCATTCCAATTTGACGTCTTCATTCACCAATGGCAGAAATGAAAGCTCTCAATTGTAACGAGAACCAAGCAAATGAAGCGATATTTTAGTGACACTAATTCTGCATTTGATGCAGTCTGGTTGTTTATGATTTATTGGAAGAATTTATTCTCTCAGTATTTTCTCCCACACCTTTTCCTTCCTGTAATTATGAGCTGCTGACAAACAGATAATTTTACATCGACCAAGGTCAAGAGCTAAGTGGATTTTGCTTCCCGACCTTAAATATCATCAGGTTATTTCTGTGTCCCAAACACTATGGTGCTCTGAAATGGGGGGGGGGGACTATGTATAAGCACAGCTGTAATTTCTACATAGTGAAACCAAAATGTATTAAAATGGCCTTTAATAAAATCTGACAATGTGTACTTTAACAACATGTGATTTTTTTTCTATTACAAATCTCAAATTGTGGAGTACAGAGGCAAATAAATAAACGATTGTTCTTTGTTCCAAACATTATGGAGGGCACTGTGGTTACAGGAGTGAAACAGTGCTGGAACGCTTCCATTGATTTCTGTTGCATTATTGAACATCCTCTCCACACTCCTCATTGAGAGAACCTATAACTAGAGATCACTATTTAAGTCAAGATGAGGCAAAATTATCTTATGGTTTTGTCATTGCAACATCTCTGTCAGTGAATAGTGGAAGGTGTGTCTGTTATTTTAAGGCAGAAGTTTAAAAAAAAATCTGGATAAACTACAGGATGAAAAGCTACTGGGAACAACCTTGAGGTCAGCATCATTGCTTAGCTCAAAGGGCAAGTGACCTACTCCTGCTTCCAATGTGAATTCTAATTTGTATACAATGATTGACCAGCATAATCATACAGAAATCTGCCAGTTAAGCAATACCAGGAAGGATTTATTTTAATCAATGTCCTTCTCAAACCTGTAGCACTTTAAGTTAATTAAATTGTTTTACCTAAAAGATGGAAAGAACAGATATTATTGGTTGAAAGCCCACAATCATAATTATTTATTAGATTCACTCCCATCATGCCATCCATGATATCTTGCACACAAATAATTACATTTGGTTTTAAATAAAGGTCCATTATTAGGTAAAGGGATCCAATGTTGTTCCTTTGTTTAAGATAAGTAGATCATGGGCCAGTAAGTTTCACATCAGTGACTGGGAAGCAATTGGAGAGGATACTTTGGGATAGGATCTATTCTCATTTGGAAGAGAATGAGCTAATTAGGCTCAGTCAGCATAGCTTTTGCCTGTGGCAGGCCATGTCTTGCAAACTCGATTTGAGGTTTTTTTTTAAAAAAGGTTGACAAAGGTGATGTGCAACGTGGAGAGGGCAGTGGATGTAGTTTACTTGGATTTTAATAAGACATTTAATTTAAATGTTTTTATGGTAGGGTGATCCACAAGTTTAAGGTGCCTGGAATCCATGGCGAGATGGTTGTTTGGATTTAGAACTGGCTTACCCATGGAGGACAGTTGTGATGGAAGAGGGTTAAAAGTCTGTGACCAGTGGAGGTATGCAAGAATCTGTGCCGGGACCTCTTGTTTGTGATAAATATAAACAACTTGGATGTAAATGCAGATGGAATTTTACATATTCCAATAGAGATTTATCCCGTGGAGTCCAAAATCTGAAAAATTCTTGCATCATTTCTCGAGTTATTAATGAAAATGATCACAAAATCTCAAAAAAAGTGGAAAAAGCTGTCTTTCACTTATTATCTGTGCTTAGCCCTGCTCGCAACATTGTTGCTATCCAAGTACACAGAGTCGTGCTAGCCCCAGTAAGTGCAAATGCATTTTTTTTTAAAAGTCAAGGTAGACTTAGTTCTGCTAGCTAGCAAGTGCAATTGCATTTTTTTTAAAGTTTAAAAATGAGGGAGGGTACATAAGGCAAAATGAGCAGCTCCTGTGTAGTTGTTGGCTATGGGTGAGTGGTGGAATATTGCATTGGGGGAATGGGTTGTGTTGGAGAAACAGGCGAGTGGTGGAATATTGCCTTGGGGAACCACGCTTCCCGTGGGAGCTATGGGTGAGTGATGGAATATTGCGCTGGGGGATCAGGCCTCCCGTGTGGCAGGGACCCAACTTAGTCTAGTATATTACTAAAACTTTCATCTTGTTCGTTTGCAAGTCTGCCTGTCTGTGATTATTCACGCCTGGAACTACGCCAAAACAGTACACGCTAGCGCTACAATGTTTGGACCACCTTACTCACAATTGTTATATTTTAGCGGTCATTCACATTTTTAACGTTACAGAATCCCACTTTGTGAAGAATCTTTCGTCTGCACTGGCAGTTAGCAGCTACAACGTCACAATGGGATCTCATTTACATAAACTGCCCCTCACCAGTGTTCCACTGGCAGTTAGCAGTGTATGACGTCACAATGGGAACTCATTTACAAAAATGCCCGTCAACAGTGTTCCACCCAGTGCAATGAGAGATTTGTTACATTGTTGTAAGGAGGAAGGGAGGGAGTGGGGGAGGAGAAATGTTATATAAACATTGTGTTTAGTGGGGCAGTGGGATGGGAAGAGGTGAGGAGTGGGGGATCGGGGAGATAAGCGGGGTAGGGAGGTGAAAGGGGTTAAGGAAGGAGGGTGCTGAGGGTAGGGGAAAGGAGGAGGGAGAAGTGAGGGAGGGAGTGGAGGAGGAGAGCGGAGAGAAGAGGGAGTGAGGGATGAGCGCACCTGTGCAGTTGGGGGGCTATGGGTGATTGGTGGAATATTGCATTGGGGGAACGGGTGAATGGTGGAAACAGGTTGCGTTTGAGGAACTGGTGAGTGGTGGAATATTGCACTGGAGGAACTGGGCCCAACGGGTCCCTCTTGGTCTAGTGGATTATAAAAACAAGCAAATCTTGGGAAAAGATTTTTAGTTTGCACTCTAGCTCTCAAATGGCAAAGAAATACATGCGTTTGAATTTGCATTAATCTTTAACTTACTTGCTATTCCATTCCTTGGCACAGCCAATTCACGTTTTGGGATCTAAAATAGGAAAAAAAGTTATTTATTGTAACTGGAAGGGGAATGCAAAATGTTCCATTCCGTCCCTTTAAAAAAATAAATAAATACAGCTTTCCATTATTCCATGATCTCAGCATAGACATTGAACATGCAATAGCCAGTTTCACTAAGAGTGGAAAATAACTGCTCGTGACCATTTACATACAATTAAGAAATTAAATTAGTTTGTACCAAGAATATACTTTTCCAAAACAAACAAATATTTGATTCACTGTCACAAACATGAAAAGAGCCAGCTGAGAAATTAAGGAACGTAGTTTGACCTTTCAGGTTAGGTGTCAGGTCAGCTGAATCCATAGGTACATATTTGGTAGATTTCGTAGTAATCTCTAGATAATCTTAAAATTGGAGTCAAATTAATTGATATGTCAGGAAATTTCATACAGAGTGCTATGTAAAACATACAAACAGCCATTGCTTTGAGCTCAATTATTTTGCCATTTTTTGGTAAGAAACATCTACTGAAGGTGCCTACAACTTCTCCCTCCCCACTGTCAAAAGATGTTACGTCCCTTGGGTAGGTTACAACCCAGCGGGAAAAAGCATCTCAGTTCCCTTGGGTAGATGTTGAATTCTCTGCATCTCCCTCCCCACTCCATTAAAAGTCCATTATTCAGCTCCACAGTTCAAAACCACACATCCCTCTTGGGTGTATACCCGTCTCTAGCCAACAGACGGACTATCGGGGAACCCCATTGCCTGAGGTCATCTGTTGCCGGCCCTGATGTCCTGTTTTTTTTTCATGCTTCCAATTCCCCATCCCCAAGATGGGTAAATCGAGTTGGGGATACACAAGTAAACTTGGCACACTTGGGAATTTTTGTGATCTGGAAAATCCACAAGTCACACTTCAAAGTTTTTTTTTTAAACTCTCTCACATTAAATTATTAAACTATTAGAGTGACATTCCAGTGAACCTGGCAGGTTTAAAGTGCTGGAATCCAGGCCAAAGTGAGTGAATGGGGAGCACAGCAAGCATCATCTTACGAGGCTGAACATTGGGTTCAATCCAGACGTTGAACCATTGGGACCTCTGAATGGTCAGATATTAGATTATCAGTGTTACTGTTTCAACTATGATCTAACTGAATAGTAGAACATGATTAATTGAACTATGCCTGCATATGTGCAATACTTTTTTCCACTTAGCTACCATTCTTTGTGGGAAAAATGAGTTACCAGTCAAATAAGGATACAGCAGGAATCAAAATAAATATATCAACTCCCATGAGCCAAGAAATTAAAACTTGCCTGTGTTCTCCTTCTTGGGAGGCTTGGAGGTGGCATCTTTTCTACTAAGTTAGGATTTAACAACAGCAAGTTTTCAATGTCAATCTAAAAAAGCAAAATAAATGTGTTCAGAACTCATTCAAGTCAACACAAAAGTTTGTGGCAACATAAAACAAGTTATGTGTAGATTGATACTCAATTAGTTATATAGTGAAGGTAGACACAAAATGCTGAAAACAGAAATGTCTCGACCCGAAACGTCACCCATTGCTTCTCTTCAGAGATGCTGCATGTCCTGCTGAGTTACTCCAGCATTTTGTCTATCTTTGATTTAAACCAGCATCTACATTCAAATGCATATGTCATCATCAATAAGTTATCAACATGCAAACCTATCATGATCGTTATTATATGGAGACAATGCAAATATCTGAAAATTTACAAAATAAGAAAATGTCGGTGCAGGTTGTGCATAAAACGCCGGGTTTTTATTTGTGGAATCTGAAGAAAAGACTACAGTGATGGATTAATATTTCCTTGACATCAGCTACAGGATTTCCACAAGATGACAATTTAATTTGTCTTAGCCACACTGGCAAAAACATGAGGGTAGACTATTTTCTGAATGGTGGCAGATTAGGAAAAGGGGAGATGCAACAAGACCTGGGTGTCATGGTACACCAGTCATTGAAAGTAGGCATGTAGGTGCAGCAGGCAGTGAAGAAAGCGAATGGTATGTTAGCATTCATAGCAAAAGGATTTGAGTATAGGAGCAGGGAGGTTCTACTGCAATTGTACAGGGTTTTGGTGAGGCCACACCTGGAGTATTGCGTACAGTTTTGGTCTCCAAATCTGAGGAAAGACATTCTTGCCATAGAGGGGGTACAGAGAAGATTCGCCAGACTGATTCCTGGGATGTCAGGACTTTCATACGAGGAAAGACTGGATAGACTTGGCTTGTACTCGCTGGAATTTAGAAGATTGAGGGGGGATCTTATAGAAACTTACAAAATTCTTAAGGGGTTGGACAAGCTAGATGCTGGAAGATTGTTCCCGATGTTGGGGGAGTCCAGAACAAGGGGTCACAGTCTAAGGATAAGGGGGAATTCTTTTAGGACCGAGATGAGGAAAACATTCTTTACACAGAGTGTGGTGAGTCTCTGGAATTCTCTGCCACAGAAGGTAGTTGAGGCCAGTTCATTGGCCATATTTAAGAGGGCGTTAGATGTGGCACTTGTGGCTAAAGGGATCGGGGGTATAGAGAGAAGGCAGGTACGGGATACTGAGTTGGATGATCAGCCATGATCACATTGAATGGCGGTGCAGGCTCGAAGGGCCGAATGGCCTACTCCTGCACCTATTTTTCTATGTTGCTATGTTTCAACATGCAACAGTTCTATCCTTAACCTCTTCCCAAACGGCTATTCATTTGGAGGCCACAGGATAGCTTATGGATGATGGGGGCAGGGATGTGGGGAAGGGGATTTCCAAACACATCCCTAGCTCCTACTACACTGTAACTTTTCCCACTTCAATAGTAATTAAGGATAGATGTTTAATAATCACATTCATGCTAACTATTAACATGGAAAATAAAGTATCACCTCCCCACACAAAAAGTATACAGAAACCTCACCAGCAAAATATACAAGAAGAATCCAATTTCACAGTATAATACAAATTTGGAATCAAATAAAATTAACTTTAAAATTAAGAAAATTATCGTTTCTTTCTCCAATAACTAATAATCCCTCATTCAAACCATCCATTATTGATAAAACGTTTATCCATTGGGAAAGATTAGGAATTAACACAATGGACATATGTATGATATGGGAAAACTTTTATCATTCCAACAATTACAACTAAAATATAATTTGAAAAAAAATCATTATTTTAAATATCTTCAAATTCAAGATTATTTGAAGAAATATATACAAGGATATCAAACCCTAACCCCAGATTTATTGGAGGAAGGAATGAATAGAAAGGCAGAATCAAGCAATTTAATATCTTACTTATATAATATAATTTTAAATATAGAAACACCAACGACAGAGGCAATTAGAAGGGACTGGGAACAAGAGTTATTGATAAAAATTCCTAATGATAGATGGGAAAAAAAATTATATGTAAATAAATGTTCAATTAATGCAAGACATAACCCAATTCAATTTAAAATTTTACATAGATTATATTATTCTAAAACTAGACTGAATAAAATATTCTCAAATGTTTCCCCCATCTGTGACAAATGTCTAACTCAAAATGCCACTATAGCACATTTCTTTGTCTCTTGTATAAAACTGTATAAATTTCGGAATGACATTTTTGGAATTTTTACAAAACTATTTAACACAAAATTGAACCCAAATACAGAACTGATTATCTTTGGATCAATGGAAGAGGGAAGTAAACTAACTATATTCCAAGAAGCTTTTCTTAATTAAGGTCCAACAACAGCAAAAAAAACCTATACTCAAATTTTGGGAAAACGCAACCACGCCAACATTCAAAATGTGGATTTCAAATATGTCTGAAACGCTTCATCTTGAAGAAATGAGATTTATCCTACTAGGCAAAGTAGACCAATTCTCAAAGACTTGGTCTCCTTTTATCAACTTTTTACAAGCAAATGGTGCAACATAACATAACCTTAGAAATTAAATGGTTTAGAACCGGGTGACGGATGGGCAAAAATACGAAATAGGTAGATCTCTCCTAATCTCTCTTTTCTTTACTTTCTCCTTCTATTTCAATCTTTTCAGCTTCTCTTCTATGTCCTTTATTTCTTTTGCTATCTGTTTCTACTTGCTTGTCTATCTATTCCGACACTCTTTATTTATTTTTTCTCCCACTGTTCTTTTATTATTAAATCAAAAATACGAAGTTGTACAAGAATGGAAATATGTATGTATTAGGTACTCAAGTACCACACTATTGTACTTACTTCTAACAAAAATAAACAAAAAAAAAGAAACCTCACCAGCACTTAAAAATCGTTCCCAGGAACAAGTGCGTTAACAAACTCTGTGCTAAAAGAGCTGCCATAACATTATACTTGGAAGAGTTGTTGACAGTAATGCTGCACCACGAACTGGTGCAAATACCAGTCCCCTCATTGTGTGCACTGCAAAGACCTAGTGCAATTTACCCCAGTTTGGAGAGCATGCTTAGAATCATTAGTGTTGGGCAGGGTGGGGCAAACCGAGCAGTTTATAATACTCGTTGCACAAACCTGTGAGGACCACAAACACTATAACAATTCAATGCTCGGTGGCACATCATATAAACACCAGTATAATCGTGCTTCATTACAGTCAGTATCATAAATATGACAATGGAAACACAGGACAGCACAATGGTAGAGCTGCTAACTTACAACACCAGGGACCCGGGTTTGACCCCGACTCCAGGTGCTGTCTGTATGGAGTTTGGAGGTTCTTCCTGTGGTCACGTGGGTTTTCTCCAGGTGCACTGGTTTCCTCCACATTTCAAAGATGTGCTGGTTTTTAGATGAATTGGCTTCCATAAATTGTCCCTCATATGTAGGATAGAACCACTGTGAACGGGTGATCGATGGGCAGCACGGTCTGGGTGGGTTGAAGGACCCGTTTCCATGCTGCATCTCCAAACTAAACTGGCCCATTGAAACACTGAAACCACATTGACCATCAAGCATCCATTTATGCTAATTCCATTATTTGTTTTCTTGCAAAAAAGGTTCAGAACTATTAATTTATGTTCAAACAAGAATAAATAGGAAATGAATAAAATGGTGTTAAGTTAAAACAATACTTTGTGTCAGTCTTCATGACAGAAAGTACCTGATATGTCCTAAAGGTAACACATTTGTTTCACGTGACAAAGAAAACACTATCACCTTCGAAAAAGTACACCATCTTCAAAAAAAAAGCAAGATTCATATCTGACAGAGGATTTCCTTACCTCTTTGGCTTTAGATATGGAGTCCTCCAGCCACTCGACTCTTACGACAGATTTTTCAGCGGTCACTTCAGTTATACTTGCATCTTGTATCACCCCTATGAAAAAAGGTGCCATAATAATCAAAAATGAAATATGGATAAACAAAATACATTCTCTCCTTCCAAACAAGAGTAACATAACATTGTTATATAGTATATAGCACCCATTCTAGCAATTTTTCATACTTAAAATTTATTTATTGGCATCCACATAACAAGTCATTGATCGAAACACTGTATTCAGACTTTGCAAAGTTGACTAGGCTGGGAGTGATTTCTCCTTAAACATCTGGGGTCAAATATCAGGAGAGCTGTCCCACAAATCCCACATTTCATTAAACTTGGCCAAATTGACTCCTAAATTATGTCACCCACCAGGGGAGATTGTGGAGTAATCATCAGGACAGGAATAAGAGTCCTAAGGTCCCCGATATCAACTCCAGTACTCAAAGTTCCATGCTAGCAGCATGAAACTTTGTCCAACCACAGTGGTACCAACCACTGCCTTCCCTCAATAATGTGCTCCGCCATGTTGAATAATGCCTGGAAAAGGCATAGAAAGCAGGGCAGAGAAAGTACTCTAGCTTTGGGATCAACATCCACTACTATGAGTGACTTAATAGACCACCACTGACAGATTACCGTTCTGAATGTCATAACCTGCAGGTCTCACCTGGATTCACTAGGACCACTCAATTCCAATCCCTTACTCATAACCAAACAGGAACCAATGTGCTAAATCTGGTGAGGATGACATTAAAATAGCCTGATAAAAATGCAGCCAACAAGCCAATACTTCAGTGGCTAAAGTCAACCTCTCAAAAAGGTAGTGGTTGTTGAATATCTATCGTTTATAGACTCACGACATCAAGGTCTCGACCAAAACATTACCCATTCTTTCTTGCCAGAGATGCTGCCTGTTCCGCTGAGTACCCCAGCTTTTTGTGTCTATCTTCAGTTTAAACCAGCATCTGCAGTTCTTTCTTACACATCACTGCAAGAGCTCTTCAGGGCAGTGTCCTCAGCTGCATTCTCAATGATCTCTATTCCAGTACAAGGTCTGGCTTGGGAAGGTTTGTAGTGATTGCACAATGTTTCATTCATTTTCCAATTTCATGAAAGTTTGGAACAGTGCAGCACAAATTTTGGGGCCGGTGCTTAAATAGCAAAATAAGTATTCGGCCACTGTATCGCCGAATACTTGTAATTGGTCTGCCAAGGCCTGCTGAATCTCCTGTTATAAACTAGCAATGTTACAAAATTTTGAGATTTTAATAATCAAGTCTGCAATTTACCCCATCAGATAAAGCATAAAAAGTTTAATTTGACACCTAATTCACTTTCATATCTTCAGTATTAAACAAGTTATGGCCATTTTCATACTCGGAAATTAGTATCTTGTGCTAATGGAAATTGCCTTTTCATTGACTTAACACAAAAGCTGTGATCTAGGACAGTCAAAAGCCCATAACTTTCTTAAAAATTAAGAGAACTTAATGTAATGTTCAGTTATTATAGATTGAAGCATTCTGAAACAAATATGAAACAATCTTACTTGGATGACCTGAAATTAATTAGTTAGTTACCTAATTGCAGCTAATTACAAAATTCAATTACTAGATCTAAACATCTATCCATTTCTTAAGAAAAGATTAACATTTTTTAATTGCCTAAGTGTCCAAATAACATTCACACAATAATTGACAATATAATATTATTTTTAAATCTCATTTTCATTAATTTATGGACCAAATGGAAGGAATTTAGTGTTTAATTCCCGTAAATTAATGGCCATTTAAATCAACTTGCGAGTGGGTTTTAGTGGAACGCGGTGGATTGGAATGTTGCGGTTTGCGGTGAATTTAACCCACAGTCGGCAGGAAAAACACTGCCGGTTCATATATTTTTTTCGCAACATGAAAATTTGATTAAAGGCTTCCTAAGGAGCACGTTTTAATGTAAAAATTAACTGTGTACTTTATTTTATCCCCTACGTAAAATTCTTCCCGTTGTTGGTGTTCACGGCTTTAGAAGATGATTTTTAAATTACTCTAGCTAATAAATGATCTAGTGTAGTTTAAAAATACCTTCATAAAACAAATGTCGGAGCGATTTCTCTTCAGCAACGAAATCCCCTGAGATGGATCGATTTGAACTGTCTGGAGAAAAGCGGCATTTTAAACCCGCCCCCCTCTGAAAGGTGCCAAAGTCGCGCACACGGGGAGCTGCAGAACTGCAGCGCCGCTCAAGGTCAGTTTTGTAACATACCTACCTGTTGCTAACCATTTTAAATCCCTTTCCCATACTGACCTTTCTAACCTGAGCCTCCTCTGCCAGAGTGAGGCAAACTAGAGGAACAGCGCCTCCAACTTACCACCCAACAATAATGAACACCAAATTCTCAAACTTCAGGTCACAAACCTACTATAAATCCCACCCCGTCACTTAACTATGCCCCACCTGGATCTGCATTCAATTCTTCCCCCCATAACCACAATTAATCCAAAGAATGGTCCAGACTCAAAATGCTTCTCCACGTTCTCCATAAATCCTGCCTCACCTGCTGAGTTACTCCAGCACTTTGTGCAGAGATATTTATGAGGATGTTGCCAGGATTTGAGGGTATGAGCTACAGGGATAGGTTGGGCAGGCTAGGACTGTATTCCTTGAAAGCAGGAGGATGAGAGGTGATCTTAAAGAGGTGCATAAGATTATGAGAGGAATAGATAGGTTGAATGCAGAGTCTTTTACTCAGAGCAGGTGAATAAATAACCAGAGGACATAGATTTAAGGGGAGAGAGGAAAATAATTATAGGAACCCGAGGGATAAAATTTTCCACAGAGGTTGATGGGTATATGCCAGACGAGATAGTTGACGGACATACAATAACAACATTTAATAGACATTGGGACAAATACTTGGATAGGAAAGGTTTAGAGGGATATGGACCAAAAGCAGGCAGTTAGGACTGGTGTAAAATGGGCATCTCGGTGGACAAGTTGGGCCAAAGGCCTTTATCCCTGTTGTCTGACTAGTTTTGCTTGTTTGTTAAACAGCATCAGCACTTCTGTGTTAGCATTTAAATGGCATATGGAGAGATATTGGAATATGAACAGGTTAGAGAGACATGGGCTCAGGTGTGTGGCAAATGGGAAAAGCTTAGATGAGGCATCTCAGCCGGAATGGATGATTTTGGCCGAAGGGTCAATTTCCATGCTGCATGACTATTAGTTTGAAACATTTGGTACAACAACCCAATCCAAAGGATATGTTGAAAAGTACATTAATCACAAAATATCATTGAGTGAACACAGGCAAGCCACTGTTCAAAACCAAATTTGTGACATTTTAGGCACACTTCTCACATTCTGAAGAGTATCCCAATTTTTCATTCTGTCCAAGGTTTTAAAAGCACTTCAGCTAGTCCAGAAGATGTGATGAAAATTAAACAGACAGATTCATCTTGAAAACACAAAATATTGGATGGGAAATGTGGCCTGATCACACTGCTGAAACAACTTTTAAATCATCATGAGGAAGATATTGTGACATCATAGAACAGGTTGATTACCATTTGTGGTTAAAGTTTTAGTTTACTTATAGTTTTAAAAATACAGCCAGGAAACAGGCTCTCCAGCCAACCAAGCCCACGCTGACCATCAAACACCTGTTCACACTAGTTCCGTCATCCAAATATCTCATCCACTCCCAACACCCTGTAATTTTAGAGGCTAATTAACCTACCAACCTGTACGTCTTTGGGATGTGGGTGGAAGCCACAGAGGAAACACACATGCTTACAGGGAGAACATGCAAACCTCATAAACACAGCATCCAAGCATCCAACAGGATTGAATCCGATTTTCTGGCACTGAGGCTGCAGCTCTACCAGCTGTACCACCTTGAAATACAAGCAGATTCAACTCTCCACTTCATTTTTTTAAATTCTAATTGTTCCTTTTCAAGATAAAGAAACATTGTCAGCATATTTTTGCTTTAATATTCATTGAACTCACTAAAATAGAACATTTTTTTAAAGACATCCCAAAAGACTTAATGTTCTTTCTTGTTGGTAGGAAAGAAAGAAGAGCCCTGACTTACAATATTCAATCAGTAACAGGTATTTTGTCACTAGACTAATAACCCAGGAAGTTTCGACAAGCAACCTGGAGACAATTTCAAAGCGCATCATGGAAATTATAAATTTAAATTCATGAAATCAGATTGGTAAAAAGACCAAGGTGGCTACCCAATATCCTTTGAAAATCAGCTACCCAAAGTTCATCTAGCCTAGGAGATGGTAAATCATTACTCATTTATTTGGCTCTTGACTACCTTCTAAAATGATCTAGAGAGCTATTCAGTGTTAAAATGTGGAATTTGAGATGACTTAAATATTACCCACAACTTATTCAATGAAGAAATATAAAAGCTGTCGGATACCATGACATCAAATTTCAGCCCACTACTTTGAGTTGTACTGTAGCCTTCTAATTCAGCCCAAGTTTTAAGTGCACAACTTCTCTAAGCTGCTGGGATGATTGTAAACTTTCAATTCATCAATACTTTAGCTTAATTTTGAGCAGGATGGCCATGGAATCACAACTCTCAGTCGAGATGAAGGGTCTCAAACCAAAACATTTATTAATCATTATTTGGAAAATGTTGCCTGACCCTGTTGAATTCCTCCAGCAGCTCTTTATTTTGCTCTACATTCCAGGACCAATCACATAAAAATAGTGGTCACAAGAGCATGTATTCAGCTGCAAACACTCACCACCCATCACTCTAAAGACTTTCAACCAGCTACAAGACAAGTAAGATGGAATAGTCTTCATTTGTCTGGATGTGCAGCTCCAACGACACTCAAGACTCATCTCTATCCAGGACAAAGTCGCACACAGTACTTTCAACACACTCAATGTTTTGAACATTAATTCCTTTCACAAATAGGGCTCTGTGTCTGACATCAACAACAAAACACAAATTATCGGGGCAGTCGAATCATCAGCAGTAGGGGCGTTTGAAGCCCTCGCGATCAGGGCGGTCGAAGCTCTTGTGGCTTGGATTTGCCCGGAGTCGGTCTCTGATCAGATACCATGAGCTCCACAATGTTAAAGTCTGCGGGCTCATGCAGTTGGAGCTCAGAGATCGATCCCATGCAAAGAGATCGCGAGCTCCATCATATCTAGTCCACAGACTTCCCAAAAACGGTCTCCAGCAAAGGTCGCCGACTCCCCAACATTAGGCCACAGTGCAGATGAAGATACGAACGGAAAAAATAAATTGCATCTCTGTCGAGGTAAGAGATTTGAAAGTTTACGCCAAACCCCCCTCTCCACATAAAACAAGCTGAAGAACACTAAAAACGTACATTTAGCACATACAAGCAAACAACAAAGGAGGAAGTGACAGACAGCCTGTTGGTGAGGCAGCCTTTGCTGACGTCACCCAGTGGAGATACTGTAATTATTCGTACAACATTTCCCAAAGCCAGAAGCATGACAAACATGAAGGTCAAGAGCAGTAGGCAGATCGGCAAGTCCCCTTGTCAACATCATCCCAACTTGGAAGCATATCATCATTCTGTTATTGTAACTGGGAATTTCCTAACAAGCCCTGGGATTACTTTTACTAAAAAAATACTTTAGTGGATCAAAACATTGCCTCAAAGGTAATTAGGAAAACAAATGGTCATGTTGCAAAAATAAAGTTTCCATACTATTCATGATAAATATATAATTGGGAGGTGGGAAGTTAGGGCGGTGTAAAGAGAGGAAAATGGCAAGAGAGTATTTCTCTATTTACCAGATTTAAACATATGAAATAGTAATTGTCAAAATAAATGTGATAAAAAAGACAGTTTTAAGCAGCTCAGCTCCCCCACCTGCTGCCCAGACAACAACTCTAATGAACAACTGGTAAGGACAGATAAGAATTAATGCCTTTTGCAGTAAATGTCCATATTTATGGAAAATGTGGAAATATAAAAAAACGCAACAATGAGATCACCAATATGGTTCAGTAATAAGAATTTAACGATCCAACCAAGCTTTCGATTTAGAATCTTAGAAATTACAGCACTTCATCTATTTGTACCATCATCAGTAATACTTCACATCATGTAGATATGTTTGAAACCTACACTGCATAGGCAAATAAAAGTGGAACTGTACTAAAGAATAAGTATTGTTCAAAATGATAATATGCAGGTTTGCAGGTCTGTTCCGTTGAACTGTGGCAGGATGACAACTTCCCAACATTAGGCCACAGTGCAGATGAAGATACGAACGGAAAAAATAAATTGCATCTCTGTCGAGGTAAGAGATTTGAAAGTTTACGCCAAACCCCCCTCTCCACATAAAACAAGCTGAAGAACACTAAAAACGTACATTTAGCACATACAAGCAAACAACAAAGGAGGAAGTGACAGACAGCCTGTTGGTGAGGCAGCCTTTGCTGACGTCACCCAGTGGAGATACTGTAATTATTCGTACATTTCCCAAAGCCACAAGCATGACAAACATGAAGGTCAAGAGCAGTAGGCAGATCGGCAAGTCCCCTTGTCAACATCATCCCAACTTGGAAGCATATCATCATTCTGGATAAAAAGGATAGTGAAGAGGAATAGAAATATCAAGAAAAATGCAGTTCTTTACCCCATGGTCACTTTGAGTCTGATTACATTACCATACTCTGGGTTTATCACACTTGGTACAGATCGCTGATAAGAACTCCATCTGGACTCAATACCTTCTTGGCCTGCAGACTTGCCAGCCCATTTACAACCCAACTTGTTTACCCTAGTTGAGTACATTTCAGTTACATAATACTTGACTTCATCAAGATCCCATCTTTAGATCTCGACTGCAAACAAATCTTCCAATCTCACAAAAACAATGGTCGTCTTTAACCTCAATTCGTTTTAATTTTCCATTTTAATTGAATTTACGAAGGAGAAATCATGCTCGACTAATTTTCCGGAATTCTTTGAGGATGTAACTAGGAAAATGGACAAGGGAGAGCTAGTGGATGTAGTATACCTGGTCTTTCAGAAAGCATTTGATAAGGTCCCAAGTAGGAGATAAGTGGGCAAAATTAGAGCATATGGTACTGGGGGTAGGGTACTGACATGGATAGGAAATTGGTTGGCAGACAGAAAACAAAGAATAGGGATAAACAGGTCCCTTTCAGAATGGCAGGCAGTGACTAGTGGGGTACTGCAAGGCTCAGTGTTGGGACCACAGCTATTTACATAATACATTCATGATTTATTCTAAGCCTAACATTAGTTATCATGAATAATGTTGTTATTCCATTCCCATGTAAGGTAATTATTAATATTGTTTATTATGCAATGTTAACTTTTCTGGGAGTATATATTCAGGGATAGACAACATAACAGTTCACAATCTCATGGAATTATTCCAAAATGTTACACTATATTGAACTGATACAAGATATGTGCTGGGAATAACCAAGTGGTTAATTCTATGAGATAAGGTCGAACCTATGTTTCTATGAACCATCCTGATACACATCAATAGGTAGACACAACATGCTGGAGTAACTCAGCGGGTGAGCCAGCATCTCTGGAGAGAAGGAATGGGTGACGTTTCGGGTCGTGTCTCTTCTTCATACAAAGAAAGAAAATGGGCGGAGAAAGTAGGACTTGTAGGAGAACTGGGAAGGGAAAGGAGAAATCAGGGGCTATTTGAAATTAAAGTCAATTTTTATACCGCAGGGGTGTAAGAAGGAACTGTAGATGCTGGTTTAAATCGAAGATAGACACAAAAAGCTGGAGTAACTCAGCAGGATGGACAGCATCTCTGGATAGAAGAAATGGGTGACGTTTTGGGTCTGAAGAAGTCTCGACCAGAATCGTCATCCATTCCTTCTGGATCTGGATGTAGTACGCTGAAAATCTCTAAGTAGAGCATCACTCAGTACTATAATGGCGGTGGTCCTCTCCAGAGATGCAGCCTGACCCGCTGAGTTACTCCAGCTTTTCCTGTCTATCCGATGGGGGTGAAAGTTGCCAAAGCAAAATATGAGGTGGTTCCTCCAATTTGCGCTGGGCCTCACTCTGACAATGGAGTAGGCCCAGGACAGAAAGTTCAGATTGGGAATGGAAGGGAGAGTCGAAGTGCTGAGCAACCAGGAAATCAGGTGTTGATAAAAGATACATTTATTTGTCACATGTACCAATTGGTAGTGAGATGTGTGGCCACCATACGGCCATACGAAGTAAAAAAAACACAACACATGATAGACTCCAACATAAAACATCCCCACACAGCAGAATCAAAGTTTCCCACTGTGAGGGAAGACTTGCTTCAGTAAGTCAGGAATTATTATTTGCAAACAATAATTACATGGGCTTGTTTTACTGAGTAAACTCTTTTAATAAAAATTACTATAGTAAATCTATTCCCTTAATTGTTTTTGCAAGTCTCATAGGATCTGCTGCAAATTCAAACTCCTCGTGTCTGATGAACGGACAGTTGACAGCGACCAATAGAGGGCCGACGTTGACGTCACAATACAGCGGTCGCCCAATCACTGTCGGGATCTCCGATGAGGCGGGTCCGATGCGGGTGACGTCGACACGGCGGGATATTCGAAAAAGATATCATGGCCTCACTGCGCATGCACGGTCTGCCCGTCCGACAGACAGGCAAACCGCCTGCTTGTATTAAAATCTCGTCCCGATCAAAATAAAACGGAGAAACAACCCTCTCTCCCCTCTGTGGGGGAATCGGGGCGATTCGTTTCAGCATTGGCAATATTCCTTCGTTTAAGGGAAAAGTAACACCTTACCATTGCTACGTTTAATTTTAACCATGAGGCCCACTTTCAGGTTGACTATGTGCTCGTCCATCCTGTGGCGCGGCCGTTACCTCAGCTCCGACCAACCGACCAACCGTCCGTCCGCGCGCCGCCGCCGCCGCCAAACCGAACAAACTTTCAAAACACGAGCGCTCCGGCGAATCAGCATGCGCGGCAGTGGCGTCACACAACGCTCCGAACCTTAAAGGCAATACTTAAAGGCGAGGTCCGAGCAGCGCTCAGGGTGGAAACTAAGATACTGGAGGAACGGTGGAAGTGGCTATTGGCTGCTGCTGCGCCTTTAAGAACGCAAAGGGCCAGCATCGACTCTGCTGGGGAGCGAGAAGTACAGACTTGCATTTATATAGCTCCTCTCATGTCCCTTTCATGACGTGTCAAATTGACTTTACCCAATCAGGGGTCATGGGGAGAAGGCAGGAGAATGGGGTTAGGAGGGAGAGATAGATCACTCATGATTGAATGGCAACGCAGACTTGATGCAGGAATGTTACAAAAATTTGAGATTTTAAAAATCAGGCCTGTAATTTATCCCATCGGATAAAGCATTTAAAAAAAAAACTTTAATTCGATACCTAATTCACTTTCATATCTTCAGTATTAAAAAAAGTTAAGGTCAATGGACAATAGGTGCAGGAGTAGGCCATTCGGCCCTTCGAGCCAGCACCGCCATTCAATGTGATCATGGCTGATCATCCCCAATCAGTACCCCGTTCCTGCCTTCTCCCCATATCCCCTGACTCTGCTATTTTTAAGAGTCCTATCTAGCTCTCCCTTGAAAGCATGCAGAGAACCTGCCTCCACTGCCCTCTGAGGTAGAGAATTCCACAGACTCACCACTCTCTGTGAGAAAAAGTGTTTCCTCGTCTCCATTCTAAATGGCTTACTCCTTATTCTTAAACTGTGGCCCCTAGTCCTGGGCTCACCCAACATCAGGAAAATGTTTCCTGCCTCTAGCGTGTCTAAACCCTTAACAATCTTATATGTTTCAATGACATCCCTTCTCATCCTTCTAAAATCCAGAGTGTACAAGCCCAGCTGCTCCATTCTCTCAGCATATGACAGCCCCGCCATCCCGGGAATTAACCTTGTAAACCTACGCTGCACTCCCACAATAGAAAGAATGTCCTTCCTCGAATTAGGGGACCAAAACTGCACACAATACTCCAGGTGTGGTCTCACTAGGGCTCTGTACAACTGCAGAAGGACCTCTTTGCTCCTATATTCGATTCCTCGTTATAAATGCCAACATGCCATTCGCTTTCTTCACGGCCTGCTAAACCTGCATGCTTACTTTCATGGACTGATGTACAAGGACCCCCAGATCCCGTTGTACTTCCCCTTTTCCGTAGATAGTGCGATGCCATTTAGATAGAAACTGATGAATATGAATTCTTTGTTGGGTATTTACTATTTGTTTTAGCGTTTAACTTTATCATTTCTACCTTTTTTTCTAAAACTGCAAATCATAACTTGTTTGTGTTAATGCTGTTCAGTGTTTTTTTTTCTATACATTTTAAACAGATGTCTCCGAAGATGAAATGCAAAATTGTCAATTCAAATGCCCAGCAAAAGAGACTGATTTAGACAGCATTCGCAGAGATTATCCGGATTTGGACTACTCCAAATGTGATGATCCACAGGACAGTCTTAATGGGAAAGTAGTGGGCAGAAAGGCTGGCTCGAAGGGTCGAATGGCCTACTCCTGCACCTATTGTCTATTGTCTATTATTTAATCAAATCAATTACTCTAATCAATTCATCTAAATTCAATCACTAGATCTAAACACCTATCCATTTCTTAAGAAAAGGCTAAATTTGTTTAATAGCCCAAGTATCCAAATAAGCAAACTGATCCCATTCACACAAGAATTTACAATATAACATGATTTTTAAATCTCACTTTGTCAAGAATTTATATGCCAAATGGAAGGAATTTAATGTTTAATTCCCATAAATTAATCCAGAAACACCCACTCTCAAGATCATTATTTTTTCACAATACCTCTGACTAAAACTATACTGTGGATATTTAGTATGACAATATTGATCATGGATAGACAATAACAAAATATAGATGATTTAGATGTTCTGATGACATGATTGTGCAAAAAAAAAAAGAATTTGATTACCTTGAGAGTGGATGTTTCTAGAATTTGATCGATTGGAATGTTGCCATTACCATAAATGTTAAGCCCATATCGGCAGGCAAGACATGGCCTATTCGTATGGGGGCCTAAATAACATTTTTCGCATCATAAAATTATAATGAAGCCATACCAAAAAGCAAGATAATATGTTAAATAAACGACATACCTTTTGTTTTGTCCTGATATTGCGATCCGTGATGTTGAAGGTGTTCAAGGCGTCAAAGTTGCATTTAACTTCAATCCAGTGATACAATTGTCCAGAAAATGTTTTTTAAAAACGGGAACGGAAGCGCGCACGATTTTTCTTCATCAGCTAGCAGCCCGAGGCAATCCCTCTCCGACAATCAATACAAACCTGTATTTTAATCACGCCCCCCCAAAACCACCGGAATCGCACTCACAGACAGTGGCAGATCTGGATTGCCGCTGATTGTAGGTTTTGTAACAACGCTACGTGATGGACCGATTAGACTAATTCAGCTGCTATCACTTATGACCTAATGAGGGTTAGGTTTATTATTTTCACGTCTACTAGGGTACAGTGAAAAAGGTTTGCTTTGCATACTAATGAATGAATGATACTTTATTGAATGAACCAATTAATGCTATCCGATTAAATCAAATAATACAATCCATAAATACAATCAAGCCAAACTCAAGTGCAATGGGAATGCAAGTAACTGCAGATGCTGGTTTACCATTAAAAGACACAAAGTGCTGGAGTAACTTAGTGAGTCAGGCAGCATCTCTGGAGTACATGGATAGGTGATAAAGATAGACAGTGCTGGAGGAACAGTGAAGTCAGGTAGCATCTCTGAAGAACGTGGACACGTGTGATTTTGCGTTGTGACCGCTTCATCAGACTGATTTGGTGGTGGGGTGTGGGTGGAAGAGAGGTGGGGGCAGGACAAAGCTTGACAAGTGATAGGTGGTCACAAAATGCTGGAGTAACTCAGAGAGACAGGCAGCAACTCTGGAGAGTGGGAATGGGTGACGTTTCGGGTCGAGACCCTTCTTCAGACCCGAGATGCTGCCTGTCCTGCTGTGTTACTCCAGCATTTTGTGTCTATTTTAGATTTAAACCAGTATCTGCAGTTCCTTGTAAGTAGACAAAAGAATCCCACCACTAGCCACATCTTCCCATCTCCATCCCTTTCCGCTTTCCACAGAGTGTTCCCTCCGCAACTCCCTGGTCCATTCCCCAGCAACCACAGGAGATGCAACACCTGTTGCTATATCTCCCCCCTCGACTCTGTCCAAGGACCATGACAGTCTTTTCAGGTGCGGCAGAGGTTTACTTGCACCTCCTCCACCCTCAGCTACTGTATCGCTGTTCCAGATGTGCATTCCTGTACATCGGTGAGACCAAGCACAGGCTCGGTGATTGTTTCGCTGAACACTTACGCTCAGTCCACCTAAACCTACCTGATTTCCCAGTTGCTAAACACTTTTTTAACTCCCCCAGCCATTCCCACACTGACCTTTCTGTCCTGAGCCTCCTCCATTGTCAGAGTGAGGCCCAGTGCAAATTGGAGGAACAGCACCTCATATTTCAATTGGGCAGCTTACACCTCATCGGAAAGACAGGAAAAGCTGGAGTAACTCAGCAGGACAGACAGCATCTCTGGAGAGAAGGAATGATTGACGATTCGGGTCGAGACCATTCTTCAGACCGTTTCATGACCCGAAACATCACCCATTCCTTCTCTCCAGAGATGCCGTCTGTCCAGCTGAGTTACTCCAGCTTTTTGTGTCTATCTTTGGTTTAAACCAGCATCTAGAGTTCCTTCTTACACCCCAGCGGTATGAACATTGACTTCTCTAACTTCAGTTAAACCTTGCTTTCCCTCTCTCCATCCGCACCCCCTTCCCAGTTCTCCGACCAGTCTTACTGTCCCCTACTACATTTTATCTGTTTTTCTTTGTTGTTACCTTCTCCCAACTAACAATGATCTATTCTACATTTCCCTTGATCTACATTCCCTTTTCCTGTTTTCACACCTTACCATTTCCTTATCCATACACTTCCTTATCTATGTACCTCCCACTCCCTTGACATCAATCTGATGAAGGGTCTCGACCCAAAATGTCACCCATTTATTATTTCCAGAGATGCTGCCTGTCCCGCTGAGTTTCTCCAGCATTTTGTTTCTATCTACAGTTCCTTCCTACATAAGTGATAGGTGGGCATGGGAGATTGATGGTCAGATGACAGGACAAAAGCCAGAAATGAAATTTTAAAAAGTATGTGACAAGAGTAGAGCGGTGTGAATTTTGAAGCCAGTGGAGGGAATATAGGTTGGGAGAGGGGGGAGGGTAAATGGGTGATAAGCCAAATAGAATTAAAATCAGCATGGAAACAGGCCCTTTGGCTCAACTTGCCCACATCGGCCACATGTCCCAGCTCTTAGGACTGTCAGGGCTTGCGAAATCAAGGGATATGGGGAGAAGGCAGCAACGGGGTACTGATTGTGGATGGGGGGGTTACACAAAAAGCTGGAGAAACTCAGCGGGTGCAGCAGCATCTAAGGAGCGAAGGAGATAGGCGACGTTTCGGGTCGAGACCCTTCTTCAGACTGAGGACAGGAGGTCTGAAGAAGGGTCTCGACCCGAAACGTTGCCCATCTCCTTCGCTCCTTAGATGATGCTGCACCCGCTGAGTTTCTCCAGCTTTTTGTGTAACCCTCGATTCTCCAGCATCTGCAGTTCCTTCGTTAATACTGATTGTGGATGATCAGCCATGATCACATTGAATGGTGGTGCTGGCTCGAAGGGCCGAAAGGCCTACTACTGCACCTATTGTCTATGTGTCTATGTAGCTTAGGGCTAACGGAATCAAGGGATATGGGGAGAATCAAGGGATATGGGGAGAAAGCATAAACAGGGTACTGATTCTGGATTATCAACCATGATCATATTGGATTGCGGTGCTGGCTCGAAGGGCCGAATGACCTACTCCTGCACCTATATTTCTAGGTTCTATTTTTCTATGTTTGCACTAGTCCCACCAGCCTGCATTTGGCTCATATCCCATCAAACCTGTCCTATCCGTGTACCTGCCTAACTGCTTCTTAATTGTTGGGATAGTCCCTGCCTTAACTATAATCTTTTGGCAGCGTGTTCCATACGCCCACAACCCTTTGTGTGAAAAAGTTACCCTTCAGATTCTTATTAAATCTTTTCCCCTTCACCTTAAACATATGTCCTTTGGTCCTCGATTCACCTACTCTGGACGAGAGATTGTGTGCCTCTACCCGATCTATTCCTCTCATGATTTTATATACCTCTATAAGATCACCCCTCATCCTCCTGCACTCCAAGGAATAGATTCCTACTCAACCTCTCACTGTAGCTCAGACCATTTGGTCCTGACGACATCCTCTTAATTCTTCACTGTACCCTTTCCAGCTTGACAACATCTTTCCTATAATATGGTGCCCAGAACTGAACACAATACTTTAACTGCAGCCTCACCAACTGCAACTTCTACAACTGCAACATGACCTCCCAACTTTTATATACAATAATCTGACAGATGAAAGTCAATGTGCCAAAAGCCTTTTTTACCAAGCTATTTACCTGCGACCACCTTAAGGGAACAATGCACCTGCACTCCTCTGCTCTATAACACTCCCCAGAGTTCTACCTTTCATTGTGTAGGTCCTGCCCATGTTAGACTTCCCAAAATGCAATACCTCACATTTCTCTGTATTAAATTCCATCAACCATTCCTCAGCCCATATGGCCAATCAATCAAGATCTTGCTGCAATTTTTCACAACTATCTTCACTATCTACAAAACCATCCACTTTTGTTGTCCTCCTCTATTGCCAGGGTGATGCCGCGCACGAACTGGAGGGATAGCACCTCATATTGGGTGGTCAATATCCTAATTGTATAAACATTGAGTTCTCCAATTCTAGATAACTGTTAGACTAAGTGGGACCTGTTGGATCCTTGTCACATGGGAGGCTAGGTCCCCCAAAGCAACCCATTCCCCAACACAATATTCCACCACTCACCCATTCCCCCAACGCAACCCATTCCCCCAATGCAATATTCCACCACTCACCCATAGCGAGACATGGGCAGGGGGGTTGTGGGCAGGTGGGTTGTGTGGGGGGAGAGGCGTGTGTGGGCGGGGGGGGAGTTGTGCGGGAAGAGGGGTGTGTGGGTGGGGGAGAGTGAGCTTGAACAAACGAGGGAAGATCCATGGGGGAGAGGAGGGCATCATGGGGGGGGGGTGGGGGGGTGGTGGGGAGCCAGTGAGGGGGACCAGATGGGTAGTGGCTGGAATTGGCGGTGCGATGGGGACTCACAGCAGTCGCTGGTCATTCTCCACCGGGATCAGAGTCTCCGCTTTCCGTTTGGCGACATCTCCGACTCCGGACAGGGCTGGGTCTCCGACTCTGGGCTGGGCTGAGCTGGGTACTCGACACTGGGCTAGGTCGGGTCTCCGACGCTGGGCTGGGTCGTGACTCCGATGCTGGGCTAGGTCGGCTCTCCATCGCTGGGCTGCTTGGGGCTGAGCTGCTTGGGGCGGGGTGAGGCTGGGCTGCCTGGGGCTGGGCTGGGCTGCTTTGGGTCCCTCCAAATGTCTGATTGGGAACCTCCGCCGGCCATCCTCAGGTCCAGTAAAGACGCAATGGCGCAGGAAGGGGGGGAACAGTGGAAGGGACATTCTGTCGCATCGCTGACTGGCAGGAGAAGAGATCGATCTGTGCACGTGCGTTTTTAAAGATTTTTAAACCTCGCTAACTTTTACAACATTCAACTGATTGGAATGAAACTTGGTGCACTCGCAGCACAGGAGGACGGTGAGTGAACTGGCGAAAATCATAGCGCTATCGAGAACTGTTTTTTACGCAAATAGAAAGCGCCAAATCGTCCTGTCCCTTCAAGACAAATCTGGGAAGGCCAACCGATAGAGAAAGCTGCTCCTCAGTATCCCTACTCCCTTGAAACTGACATCAGGAAAGAAGAAGAAGAAAACCTACCTTAGTGCCCAACTTTAACATCATCCAGCTTTTAACACCAGCGAATAAAGGTTCTTTCCTAGAGAATCAACACTATTGCAGCAAGCTCCACTTTAAAGAACTGAATTTGAATAAAAATACATTCCTCTGTGGGTTGGGGTATAACACCTACTTTGTCTAAATTATGATTAGAAATAAATTTATAACATTTTGAATTTGGTCTCTAAATTGTATGGTAATAAATTGGAGAGACTTTAAAGTTTGGGATTTGGAATATTTGGAGTTTGATTATTAATTGATATTGTTATTGTCTCATCCCTAGACAGGCAGCCAAAGATGGAAAGGATTGTTCAGAGAACATCAGGAAGGATGGAACTTGGGAAGATCTGGTAACATGGAATTTATTCAGGGAACATCAGAGATGGAATTGGAAATGGTCAAAAGAGGAACTGTGAACAGCAGGTCTTCCCTTTAAGAGACTAGAGTCCGAGGTTAAGAAACTAATATAAGTGAGAACCTCTAGACTGAGAGCGGAGCGAACATACTAAGGAAGAAGTACTGGAGGAGAAATCTAGTGAATTAGAAGGAGAAACTTGAATGGGTGTGGAGGTATCATAGTCGATGTATTTAACAGATGGATCTAAATTGTTTAACCCTTGATAGTAAAGCGGCTTGTATTATCAAGGTGGAAAGAAATTGTCCCTAGAATTGGGATTCTTAATTGACAACATATGGAAATTGATTGATTACATTTGAACAGCTGGGAATTCCACATGAATTGGAATGGAATTGTGTTATCGGCCACAATGCTGTGGAATGAGAAGGATGAGATGAACACTGAAATTTAAAATAGTAAATTGAAGGCTGAGACTGAACTTGGTTGAATTGAAACATTCTTCATCATTTACTTTAAATTAGAGTCATGTCTGTAGGGAAATCTGGACTGAACGCAGCTGAAATTTATATGAGAAACCATCATCAGATATACATAGTATAACATTGTGTGAATATGGAGAGAGCTGATTAGTGTTGATCCTAGGATAGTAAAGAGTATATTATAGAACAGAATAGTAATAGGAATACAGTGATGGTGAAATGAAAAAGGGATATTATTGCAGAATTACGGTGAATGTATGGGAAAGCATTAGCACATGAGTGGTAACTTGCTTTGTCCCAAGATTTTCAGCAATTTTAGGTTATAGGTTAGTCTATGGAAAGGGATGGAAGAATGAACAACAACATGGAAGGAGGGAATTCTTGCCCACGAAAACTCTGGAGGTGAAGACTCATCAGATGGAAATTGTGAAGCTGCACCCACGAAAACTCGAGAAGCTTGACAAGATTCTGGGAAGAAACATCATGATCTTGTGTTGTTGATAGATGGAAAATGTAATGGATATTCATATGTATATATGGTTATCTGATTAACTGACTACTTGGTTATCATAAATGATGGTTTATCATATATAATAAAAGGAAGGAATGTTAATCCTGGTCAATTTGGAAAGTCTGGGACCCTAAAATTGAGTAAAGGCTTTAGGGCTGCTAGGCCATTTGGTCAATTAAAAAGTGCTTTCTGTAGAAATGGAACAAGCTGCAGAATGGTCTAGAGCCTAGATCAGAGCTGCAGGAAGAGAATGGGACCATCTGCAGACCCTGACAATTAGGTATAAAATGCATAGAATGAATTGGATGAATGCAAACCAGACATACACATTGCAAACAATGTTGCAAAGCTTTACTTTGCTGGAAGTTGATTGGATCAGGTATTGAGCCTTGTCTGGTTTTCTTGCATATCACGGCATATGTTGCGATGTTCATTTCCTATGAGAAAAACTGTTTGAATACAATGTATTAGCCACTGTATTATTGGGTTAGGTAAATTTCTGTCATGTATGGGGTTAATCGATATTTGTTATTGGATTGTAAAGACACCACCCCCATGTGGTTCAGCCCCTCAAGGTCAGGCTACCTATAAAAGTCCGCTACCACAAGGCCCTGTGTCGATCTTCTGGGAGAGTGCTTAGGACTGCATAACTTCTGGAGTGTCTCTGTTTGAGCGAGGGCAAGAGGGCTTGATCAGGCAGATACGAGGATCAAACCCGCGGTGGTTAGGTACAGTGGTAGGAATTGTAATTGTGTTTTGTCAAAATAAAATTTAGAAGTGCTTGACTCAATGATTTTTGACTGAAACTAGACTGGGGGGGAGCTTAGAAAGAGCAATTTACAAAGTCAGCACCAGCGACAACCTACGTCACCTGGCAACAACTTACGTCATCCTGGCGACAACCTACAACAGCACATACGTTGGGAGAAGACAATCTATGATCATTGGCATCAAGGCAACTGTCGCCGACGGTCGCCGAAGAGTTTTGAACATTTCAAAATCCAGGGCGACCAACAAAAACACTACAACTCTTTGGGTGACTTGAGGAGACTACTCACGACCATACAGATGTCACCCCATAACCATGTGATGACATGGCCTAAGCAGGACAGGTCCATTAGGGTGTCAAATGTTATAGGGAGATAGCAGGAGTATGTGGTTGAGAGGGAAAAATAAATCAGCCAATATTGAAAGGCAGAGTAGACGGTGGGCTGAATGGCCTAATTCTGCTCCTGTGCCACCTGGTCTAATGGAAATATGGAGAATTTATTTTCTCCAGGTGTGCTGCATGACCTGCTGAGTTATTCCAGCACTTTGTGTCTTTTTTTTTCTCATACAATAGGATGAGCAAAGGGAAAGATACAGAAGGCAAAATATAGTTCTCAGCGGTGCACTAAATATATGGGATTCAAAAGTAAGGGGAATAGGTAGGCGTTTCTGCGGCCGCAAACGAGACTCCAGGATGGTATGTTGTCTCCCTGGTGCAAGGGTCAGGGATGTCACTGAACAGCTGCAGAACATTCTGGAGGGGGAGGGTGAGCAGCCAGCTGTCATGGTGCACATTGGAACCAACGATATAGGTAAAAAATGGGATGAGGTCCTACAAGGTGAATTTAGGGAATTTAGGAGATAAACTTAAAAGTAGGACCTCAAATGTAATAATCTGGACTCCTACCGGTGCTACGTACTAGTCAGAGTAGAAATAGAAGGATATTGCAGATGAATACGTGGCTTGAAAAATGGTGCAAGGGGGAGGGATTCAAAATTTCCGCGCATTGGAACCAGTTCTGGGGGAGGTGGGACCAGTACAAACGACGGTCTGCACCTGGGCTTGAAGGGAACCAATGTCCTTGGGGGAGAGTTTGCTAGTGCTGTCAGGGAGGATTTAAACTAATGTGTCAGGGTGATGGAAGCATGAGCAGAGAGACAGAGGGATGTAAGATGAGGGTAGAAGTGGCAGGCAGAAAAATCCAGGGCAAAAATCAAAAAGGGCCATTTTTCAACATAATTGTTTCAGGGGTAAGAGTATTGTAAAAACAATCCTGAAGGCTTTGTGTCTCAATGCAAGGAGCATTCGAAATAAGGTGGATGAGTTGAATGTGCAGATAGTTATTAATGAATATGACATAGTTGGGATCACGGAGACATGGCTCCAGGGTGACCAAGGCTGGGAGCTGAACATCCAGGGATATTCAATATTCAGGAGGGATAGACAGAAAGGAAAAGGAGGTGGAGTAGCGTTGCTGGTTAGAGAGGAGATTAACGCAATAGAAAGGAAGGACATTAGCTTGGAGGATGTGGAATCGATATGGGTAGAGCTGCGAAACACTAAGGGGCAGAAAACGCTAGTGGGAGTTGTGTACAGGCCACCTAACAGTAGTAGTAGAGTTGGGGATGGCATCAAACATGAAATTAGAAATGCGTGCAACAAGGGTAAAACAGCTATAATGGGCGACTTCAATCCACATATAGATTGGGTGTATCAAATTGGCAGGGTTGCTGAGGAAGAGGATTTCTTGGAATGTATGCGGGATAGTTTTCTAAACCAACATGTAGAGGAACCGACGAGAGAGCAGGCTATTCTGGACTGGGTACTGAGTAATGAGGAAGGGTTAGTTAGCAGTCTTGTGTGTGGCCCCTTGGGCAAGAGTGACCATAATATGGTTGAGTTCTTCATTAGGATGGAGGGTGACATTGTGAATTCAGAAACAAGGGTTCTGAACTTAAAGAAAGGTAACTTTGAGGGTATGAGACATGAATTGGCCAAGATAGACAGGCAAGTGATTCTTAAAGGGTTGACGGTGGATATGCAATGGAAGGCATTTAAAGACTGCATGGATGAACTACAACAATTGTTCATCCCAGTTTGGTAAAAGAATAAATCAGGGAAGGTAGTGCATCTGTGGAGAACAAGGGAAATCAGGGATAGTATCAAAACTAAAAATGGAGCATACAAATTAGCCAGAAAAAGCAGCCTACCAGAGGACTGGGAGAAATTCAGAGTCCAGCAGAGGAGGACAAAGGGCTTAATTAGGAAAGGGAAAATAGATTATGAAAGAAAACTGGCACAGAACATAAAAATGGACTGGAAAAGTTTTTATAGATATGTGAATAGAAAAAGGTTAGTTGAAACAAATGTAGGTCCCTTGCAGTCAGAAACTGGTGAATTGATTATGGGGAACAAGGACATGGCAGACCAATTGAATAACTACTTTGGTTCTGTCTTCACAAAGGAAGACATAAATAATCTGCCGGAAATAGCAGGGGACCGGGGGTCAAATGAGATGGAGGAACTGAGTGAAATCCAGGTTAGCCGGGGAGAGGTGTTAGGTAAATTGAATGGATTAAAGGCCGATAATCCCCAGGGCCAGATAGGCTACATCCCAGAGTACTTAAGGAAGTAGCCCCAGACATAGTGGATGCATTAGTGATAATTTTTCAAAACTCTTTAAATTCTGGAGTAGTTCCTGAGGATTGAAGGGTATCTAATGTAACCCCACCTTTTAAAAAGGGAGGGAGAGAGAAAATGGGGAGTTACAGATCAATTAGTCTAACATCGGTAGTGAGGAAAATGCTAGAGTCAGTTATTAAAGATGGGATAGCAGCACATTTGGAAAACGCTGAAATCATTGGACAAAGTCAGCATGGATTTATGAAAGGTAAATCATGTCTGACTCCGATTCAGATTCAATTTTAATTGTCATTGTCAGTGTACAGTACAGAGACAACGAAATGCATTAACGAATGCAACTGACGAATCTTATAGAATCTTATAGAATTTTTTGAGGATGTAACTAGTAGAGTGGATAAGGGAGAACCTGATGGTGTGTTATATCTGGACTTTCAGAAGGCTTTCGACAAGGTCCCACATAAAAGATTAGCATACAAACTTAAAGCACACGGTATTGGGGGTTCAGTATTGATGTGGATAGAGAACTGGCTGGCAGACAGGAAGCAAAAAGTAGGAGTAAACGGGTCATTTTCAGAATGGCAGGCAGTGACTAATGGGGTAACGCAAGGCTCAGTGCTGGGACCCCAGCTATTTACAATATATATTAATTATCTGAATGAGGGAATTGAATGCAACATCTCCAAGTTTGCGGATGACACGAAGCTGGGGGGCAGTGTTAGCTGTGAGGAGGATGCTAGGAGGCTGCAAGGTGACTTGGATAGGCTGGGTGAGTGGGCAAATGCATGGCAGATGCAGTATAATGTGGATAAATGTGAGGTTATCTACTTTGGCGGCAAAAACAGGAGGGTAGATCATTACTGAATGGTGGCCGATTAGGAAAAGGGGAGATGCAACGAGACCTGGGTGTCATGGTACACCAGTCATGAAAGTAGGCATGCAGGTGCAGCAGGCGATGAAGAAAGCGAATGGTATTTTGGCATTCATAGCAAAAGGATTTGAGTACAAGAGCAGGGAGGTTCTACTGCAGTTGTACAGGGTCTTGGTGAGGCCACACCTGGAGTATTGCGTACAGTTTTGGTCTCCTAATCTGAGGAAAGACATTCTTGCCATAGAGGGAGTACAGAGAAGGTTCATCAGACTGATTCCTGGGATGGCAGGACTTCCATATGAAGAAAGACTGGATAGACTCAGCTTGTACTCGCTGGAATTTAGGAGATTAAGGGGGGATGTTATAGAGGCTTACAAAATTCTTAAGGGGTTGGACAGGCTAGATGCAGGAAGATTGTCCCGATGTTGGGGAACTCCAGAACAAGGGGTCACCGTTTAAGGATAAGGGGGAATTCCTTTAGGACCAAGATGAGGAAAACATTTTTCACACAGAGAGTGGTGAGTCTCTGGAATTCTCTGCCACAGAAGGTAGTTGAGGCCAGTTCATTGGCTATATTTAATAGGGAGCTAGATGTGGCCTTTGTGGCTAAAGGGATCAGGGGGTATGGAGAGAAGGCAGATACAGGATACTGAGTTGGATGATCAGCCATGATCATATTGAATGGCGGTGCAAGCTCGAAGGGCTGAATGGCCTACTCCTGCATCTATTTTCTATGATTCTATGATTTTATGAAATATGACAACGAAATTGAACTCAAGTAGGTTCACTTACATCACAATAATTTTTTTTGTAAAGCTGAATTAGAGGAAAGTTATGCACTCTGATTGAAATTAAAAGATGCTGAATGGAAAAATAAGTGTACATAAAATGTTCTAAGTGTAATTTTACTAATTTATAAAAAAAAGGGTATGTGCATCAAAATTACTGTTGAATTGGTTGACTGTTTTTAAAAAGAATTATGCCATAGTTATACTTATACTGAATCTTTTATTTTTGATTTATATTCAGAAAGCAGGAGATTCAGAGCTGAAGCTGAACTGAAGAAGTGTGTTTACCATCAAATGTATAAGCTCAAAGGGTCTTCAAACTGGTTCAATTCTTGTTTATTGTCTCATTTCTTTTTTTGCAGACAATTTAATAATAGTCTTACTATACACATGTACAATCATACTTAACTCCAAGTGTGCAAGAATAGTGGATTACACTGAGTGACACAACTGCCACCAATTTGTAACGAGTCCAAACTTTGTGATCAAGCAGTTACTTTATTTACTTTAGATAAATTTAATATACACGAGACTACGTGTGACCCGTTGGGTCCCATGTTCAAATGGGAGGGCTGGTCCCCCAATGCAACATTCCACCTCTTCACCAATTCCAATATTGCTGGCCAATGGGGGGAGGGGGGGGGGGCTTTCTGGAGCACTAGTAAGGGTGTTGTGGGCTGAAGGGACTGGTTTCCTGAGGGCTAGTGTGGACATTGTGGGCCAATAGATAATTGGGCTGGCAGCTCAGTCACTCGGGCCCGGTGGACTGGCAGCTCAGGCCTGGTGGGCTGGCAGCTTAGTCACAGGCCTTGTGGGCTGGCAGCTTAGTCACTCAGGCCTGGTGGGCTGGCAGCTAAGAAACTGCCAGAAATTCTGCCCAAAACAGGTGAGAGACTTTGTGAGAGAGTAGGGGGAGAGGGTGGAGAATCAATTTTAGACATGTTTCATCTTTTTCTGCAGATCACAGCAATGAAGGAGGAAAGTCTATCCTGGCCTGGATCTCAAAGGGACCAAATGAAGGGAGGGAGAAAAATACTGGGGTGAGGTTTAATACTTGCAGGAGGAATACTTATGATGGGCCGAAGGACTCCTGGACTATTACAGGGCTGATGGGCCAAAGTGGCTCTATTAAAAAAAAAGGATGAAATCTCAGTGAAAGGCACTTTTTCTGGATTTTTCCTGGCCTGGCTCAGGCCTTTTGGTCCAAAATGCTCCTGGGCTAATATGGGCATTTTGGCCAAAAGGGACCGGTTTCTCGGCCAAACAACTTATTTCATTTCATTTAATTTCCAATTGCATTGCAGTTTCAAGCACAGGGTAGGTTCAAGCCAAACAGCTGATTGCATTTTCACTTCATTTCCATTGCTATTGCACTTTCAAGCACAGGGCAGACTCAAGCTAAACAGCTGATTGCATTTTCACTTCATTTCCATTGCCACTGCACTTTCAAGCACAGGGCAGGCTCAAGCCAAACAGCTGATTGCATTTTCACTTCCTTTCCATTGCCATCACACTTTCAAGCACAGGGCAGGCTCAAGCCAAACAGCTGATTGCATTTTCACTTTATTTCCATTGCCAGAGAATCTCAAGATTTTTTAACAACTAATAAGTCTTATTTTTCATCGATGGGAAAAATCCTCCGGGCCTGCGCAGCGGAGGAGGACTCCGAGTAAGATGGCCAATAAAATCACCGCCATATGTGGTAGCGTTTTTTCTAAATTCAAAGCACAGTGCAAACAGGAAGTGGTTAAGATGAGACTTTTAATTATATAGATGTGCGTTTAGGACTCTCTAACATAAGAGTTATTGCTGCTGCTGAGCGAGGGTGTTGACTTGAGATCAGCTACATGTTGACTCATGTATCTCGAGTTATGATCTGCTGATGTAGCCGGATTCTCCCCTTAACCCATGACGTCACGTGACAGTCCTCGTAACGACTGACGAGGGTTCAACAGTAAATGGTCTGACCACCAGGTGACGCCACGCATCGCCATTTTGTATTCAACTCCAAAGTTAAAATAAAGGTATAATCTTATTGGCCATAAAGGTCCCTTGTACTGGGTTGTAGCTGCAGGGGGTTGGCACGTACAAGCGATTCTGTTGATCTGCAAGGGTAATTCTATTTCTCTTTCCACTGATGCTGCCTGATGACATGAATGTCTTCATCGTTTTCTGATTTTACTTTAAAAATTCCAACACCTGCAATTTTAAACATTTTTTACAGGCTAATTTTTTCCTGAGGTCTGGAAACATGAAGCAGTGGGATTTCCAGCTGGAGCATTTTCTGGGGGTGCCTCTAATTTTATATTCTGTTTACGTTTCAGGTGGGATTTCTGCTGCTGATAAGTAATCATTGCATGGTTACAGATAAATGAGGATTAGCTGCAACAGTTTAAAAGCAAAGGCAAATGTCAGATGTAGAAGCACAGAACATTGTTTGAAAACATGAATAGCCTTTAAAAGCCAAAAGGGGCTGCAGAACTGGATCAATACTGTGGCAAAACACTGACACCTTCATAAGATTTTATGAAGCTAACATTAGTAGCTATGATGGAAAATAGAAATACTTCTCCAGCACACAAGGCACAAAGTCCAAACCCTTTTCATCCCCAAATCCACCTCTCTTTCCAGTTCACTCTACTTGTTTAAAAACATTTTATAATACCCTATCCTTTTTTTAATCATTTTTGTTCATATACATATTTGTCTATAAATGCATTTTGATTCTTTGCAGGAATGTCATTATTCAAGTTGTTAAGAAGAAAAGGAGATCTATGAAGGACACAAGGAAAGTTACTCACAAAACCAGTACAGATTTCTGCAGATGTCACCTATACATCCAGAACAGCAGAGAGAATTATTGTAAATTGCCCTTAGAATAGGTGAATGGTAGGAGAATCTTTACACTACGATAGTTGGTCTACTGGTTTATATCTTAATCTGCCATCCCTAAAGTAACCTCATCTCTCTTTGAAAGCCTTTTCATTAGGTTAAAACTTCATGAGAATAAACATCTAATCATCGGCACTATCTATCGATCCCCCCGTTCATCCTGACTCAGTCCCTAATTTCCACTCTCACCTCTATTGAACACCCATGTGAATTAGTGCTTCTTGGTGACTTCAGTAAAAACTGGCTCGATCGCTCCTCTTCTAACGACAATAACTTGCTTAAAAGTGTAAACCTGACCCATTCAACGAACCTACCTGAGTTCATGGCAATTCTACATCACTATTAGATTGGATTTGTGTTACCCATCCTGACCGAATCTTAACATCTGGTGTTTTGTCAGATTGCTTTAGCGATCATTCTGCTATCTTATGTGTGTGGAAGATTAAACCTTCCCATCTTGCTCCTAAACTTATTCGTGTCAGACAATTTAGAAAATTTAATTATGATAATTATATGCATGACCTGATTGCAATAAACTGGGACAGGTTTCAACTTATACCAACTGTTGAGGATGCCTGGAACTATTTATACACTGAAGTCACAAGAGTTATCGATAAGCATGTCCCCTGGAGAGAAACAAAAGTCAAGGGAAAACATTTACCATGGATTAGTGCTGATTTGATCAACCTTTTTAATGAGCGGGATATAGTCTGGAAGACTTTCAGGGAAACAAAGGACCCTGCTGATTGGGAAAAATGTAGGACCTTAAGGAATCAGTGTACGACAAGAACACGTAATGCTAAATCAAGTCATTTTAAAAAACATCTTTCTGAAGACATGCATAATCCAAAAAAGTTCTGGAAAAGACTAAATAATGTTCTTAATAAATCAAATCAAAATATCAGCACTCAGATTTGGGTCAATAATGACATCATTCAGGACCCTGCTGTTATATCCAATGCTTTCAACAATCACTTCTCCACTGTATGTAGCTTTACTGTATTTGACTCATCTATTATATGTGACTTTCCAGCTACCTCTACACGCAGAAGCTCTTTTTCTTTTCAAAAAATAAAACCCGTTGACGTTCAACATGCTATTAATGAATTAAAGGATGATTGTGGATCTGGACCGGCTGGTATTGAGATTAAATTCATTAAGTTAAGAGCTAATATTCTAATGTACCCACTATGCAACCTGTTTAATTTGTCCTTCTCAACTTGTACCCTCCCTTCCGCATGGAAGTGTGCCAATGTTACTCCACTGCATAAGGGGGGTGACCCGCACGATATTAATAATTACCGCCCCATCTCAATTATCAACTCGGTGGCTAAAATCCTTGAAAAACTAGTGTTCAACCAGCTATCACATTATGTCTCAACTTTCTACATTCTATCTCCATGCCAGTCTGGGTTCAGACCTAATCACTCCACAACTACAGCTCTGTTAAAACTCACCAGCGATGTGTTCTCTGCTTCTGAGGATAGTAAACCCACCGGTGCCATCTTTCTTGATTTTACCAAGGCCTTTGATGTTGTTGACCATTATCTACTGCTTGATAAACTTTACTCAATTGGTCTTTCTCAAAACAATCTACTGTGGTTTAACTCATACCTTCATAACAGACGCCAATGTGTTACCTTTAATGGAAGTCAATCCAATTCCTTAATTGTTGAGAAGGGGGTCCCGCAAGGTTCGTTCTTGGGACCACTCCTTTTCTCTATTTTCATAAACGACCTCCCTAATATTTGTTCTGACTGTCAAACACAGCTGCATGCTGATGATGCAGTGCTATATACATCTAGTACTAACAAGTCCGACATTGAAAGATCCCTTCAATCAGATCTTACTTCTGTTCAGAAATGGCTATTATTTAACAAATTAATTTTAAATAAAAATAAATCATGCAGTATGTTATTTGGTACCAGACAAGGCCTTGGTAATTCTGTAGATCTGACTATATCATTTAATGAAGGATCACCATTAGAACAAGTATTGAACTTCAAATGTCTTGGTGTTTGGCTCGACCCAACACTTTCATTTACGCAGCATATTGAGACGATTACTAAAAAACTCAGCTGTAATCTAGCTATTCTTTACCGCCATATATATTGTTTCACCTTTCAGATGAGAAAAATAATTGTCTCTCAACTACTAGTACCAACACTGGATTATGCTGATATTGTCTATCAGAATACATTTGATACACATCTTCAACTCCTCAATGTAGTTTATAATAGTCTCTGCAGATTTATTTTAAGGTGTCCATATCTAGCTCACCACTGTTCTATGTACGAAACTCTAAACTGGTTATCCCGCCACGCTCGAAGATGCTACCACTGGTTCCAGTTCATCTTTAAATGCATCCATCTCAATTACCCTTCTTATTTAAAACAAGACCTATTACCATACACACCCTCATATTCACTAAGACATATTCAGCAAACCTTCTTTTTCATTCCAAGAACAAACAAAGAAATTGGGAGACGTGCATTTAAATTCAAAGCTCCTTCTGACTGGAACACACTGCCTTGTACCATAAGATCTATTAGCTCATTTCGTCTATTTAAAAATACACTTTTACCCTTACTTATAAAACCATGTACCTGTTTCTAGTATTAGAGTCTTCGAGCTCCTTTATCTAGCTTGCTCTGTGTGTGATCATTTGACATAGCTATTGTATATGCATGGCCATTACACTTATGTATTATTGTATTGCATAGTGTAACAAGGTCTTATATTGTATTATGTCACAATACTATGAAATAATATATCATGTAATAATGTTGATAGTATGTATTGACGTATGATGTATGATAGGTGGTATATGGTATTATGCATCAACATTATGCTGTAACACATAACTTATTATTATTGGATATGTAAAATCAACTAACAATTGTTATAAACTATAACAAGTGGGGATGGAGGGGTTTTGGGATTAGTGTGTGGGTAGGTGGGTCATCGAGAGCCTCTATGTATGTTATGTCTTGTGCTGTATGTTCTATGTTGGACCCCCTCGAAAACGAGATGACTGTCCATCTCAAGGGGTTATCCATGGATAAACTTGTAAACTTGTTTTTTGTTGTTGCATGATCTAGTTTTTTTAAGATAAATTATTATATGTTTCTTTTTGTTGTTGTTGCATCTAATGTGCCTGTAAAGGTGCAAGTAAGAATTTATTTGTTCCAATTGATATTAGATACAAATTACAAAAATACACTCTTGACTTTGCCTTGAAATGGAAATGGGGAGGTGTTGATATACATAGGGAAGAGGAAAAATGGGGGATTAGAGCAGATGTGTGCATGATGGTAAACACAAATGGGTGGGCCAATTACATGTTTCCATGCTCCACAGCTCTATAACTGCTTAAGATTAAGTAGGCTCTTCACATGATGGATGTAGAATGGAAGGATTCTGTTGTAAGCAATATATTAAAAATGAAAGATCATCCATTTAAGACAGAAATTAGGTAAAACGTTTATTCTAGGAGAGTTGAGGGTCAGGAGAACTATTTTCCTCAAAAGATGATGGATGGAGAGTCTGGATATGTTTAAGTCAAAGGCAGACAGTTTCTTGATAACAAGGGGTGAAAGATTCACTCCTGATCTCAGGTGCCGTCAGATTGAAATTTGAACATTCTGCCCATGACATGGGTGTGTCTGTGGTTGCTTTTGTTTCCTCCCACAGTGCAAATAAATGATGGTATGCTAATTGACTACTATAACTTACCATTTAGGATCATGCAGAGTTGATGGGCAAGTGAGAGAGAAATAAATTGCAAGGCTCCAGAGAAAGTGGGAAGTGGGATGGGACTGATGAGCTTGCCCTATTGGGAGCTGATATTGACCCAATGGACTGAATTACTTCCTATCACAAGTGGGCAAGAATATGGAGTTGAGGCTACAATTCAAACAACAATAATCTTATTAAATTGAGTTGTAGACTCATGGGGCTGAATGGCTTTCTCTTGTTCTATAATATGAATGTTCATAAATACGGATAAGATGGAGGACCCCTATTTTGTGTCAGTGCTTTGCTGGAATAGAATGCAGCTGCCCTGTGATTTTCCTGTTGTTTCAAATATTTAACAAACTGTCCCTTCTTCAAAGCAATTATTATCTGCCTCTCTCATTCTATGGCATTCAAGGCAAGATCGTTAACATCACTCCTGGAGCCATAAAATGAAAGATTACAAAAAAAGCAGAGTATTTTACTTCAAATATTTTCTCTGTCCACCATCATTTGATTAGTTCAATGCCTGCATTAGAGCCTGACTACCACTTGGTGGCATACGACGATTGCTCTAAAAATATTTGTCGAATCTACTGAATCCCACGACAGAAAGTAAAGACAAAACGACACTCAGATGAGCCAGACACCTTGTGTCTTGTTTATTCCAGAAGCCCCTTTTACCTACATTCTCCTCAATCATAACCCATGTGCAGATAAGGCCAATTAGTGCATCTGACCTTGGAGTTGTTATTGACTGGACCTTCTCGTGAGGCTGCTGGCGAGTCGCCAGCAGTAACAGGCTGTATGCAAAACCAACGTGGGCGTGAAGGCGCCACATATTAATCATTTGACTAATCTGCACTGGTCAAGATCATCTTTGCTTATGCTCCCTATTTTTTGATAAATTCAGTAAATGAGTAAAAGAAGAAAGTGAGCTCAGATGATTTAAGGCAACTCCTTGCCCCTAAGCAGATCTACTGCAATTTTATTTTTGTGGCTATGATGGTAATTAAAAGATCCAATCATCTCTATGGTGTGGACTTCTTTTCCAATATAAATTGGTCAGATGAGGAAATCACTGACTTCCAGTTCCAACAACTAAGGTGGTATCGCTGAAGTTCAACAACCTATCACATTACAGAATTCTTATAGACTGAAACATAGGCAGTTACATAAAAAGGTTCTGACTGTCTATTCTAAACTATACATCATAGAATTTGTATATACAATTATAAGAGGGATAGATAGCATAGACAGTTAGACCTTTTTTCCAAAGTGGAAATGTCCAATGCTGCAGGCATAGCTGTAAGCTGAGAGGGGGAAAGTTTAATGTAGGTTGAGTTTTTTACATAGAGAGTTGTGAGGGTCTGGAACATATTGGCAGGGGTGGTGGTGGAGGCAGATACAGTAGCAGAATTTAAGAGGCTTTTGGATAGGTACATGGAAGTGCAGCGTATAGAGGGGCATGGATCATGTACAGGCAGATGAGATCAGTTTATATAATATATTTTTTTATTAAAAGTAACCAATTATAATGCTTTTAACAACTTTTCAAACATCAACTTAATTCCATTATTTTACAGATAATGCATTAATAATTCTTCTTATACTCTATTTTTTTTTAGAAATATAGATAGAAAAAGAACAGAACAGTTATAAATCATTAAAGGTGTGGTTAAATAATAATTTGATTATATATAAGAAAGTGAAAAAAAAAGGGAAAAAAGTTATCAAAAAAAAAGATTATATATATATGTAAACAAAACAACCGTATACATTATCGATAAAGCTATTACAGATAGTAATATCCATAAAAACATGCATGTTAATCCCAATGTGAAAATGAGTCATTCCCGCCGAATCCCGCAGGGTGCCCGCCGAGCTGTGATGCCAAGAACAGCTACTTCTCTAAATACTGTATATATGGAGACCATATCTGTTCGAAGGAATTATATTTGTCCAATAGGACAAATCTAATTCTTTCCAGATGTAGCGGCTCCAACATTTCTGCTGCCCACATTTTAGTTGTGGGGATTAATATTCCCTTCCAAAATTTCAATATAATTTTTTTCCCAATTATCAAACAGTAATCTAAGAAATTTCTTTGATTTCCTGTAAGTGCCAAATTTAAGTCAGGGATTCCAAATATTATTAACTTTGGATCAGGATCCAATTTAACTTTAAGAACTTCAGAAATAACTTTAAAAATTTCTGTCCAGTAATAATTCAATTTGGGACATGTAATAAAACTATGTATTAAATTTGCTTCTAAATTTCTGCATTTATCACAAATAGGAGAAATATTAGGAAAAATACTATTTAATTTAGTTTTGGAATAATGTAATCTATATAATACTTTATATTGAATCAATATGTGCCTGGCGTTTAATGAACACCGATGTATTCGTTGTAAACTTTCTTCCCAATTTTCTTTTGTTATAGCTAATCCAATTTCATTTTCCCATGCTTGACGATACGTTTCAGTTATTGGATTCTCTTGATCCAAAATGATATTGTATATATAAGCTATTAATTTTTCTGTATTTGGGTGCAAATTAAACATATCATCTAATAATCCTGATTCTTTATTTTTGTAATCTTGTGTATTAGTTTTAATATAATCTCTAATTTGTAAGTACCTAAACAAATGTTGCGGAGGCAATCCATAAATATCTTGTAACTCCTGGAAAAAAAGAAATTTTCCATTTCTATAAAGGTGTTCTAACCTTTTAATTCCTAAATCATTCCAGCGTCTAAACCCCCCATCTAATATTGAAGGTTTAAATAATGGATTATTCATAATTGGAAGTCTGAGTGAGAGGTTATCTAGATGTAGAGTCTTAACTATTTGTTTCCAAATACGTCTATTATTATAAATTATTGGATTGTCCCTATACTTTTTTTTTTGTACCTCCTTTGGCGCAAATATAATCGAACCTACGTTAAAGGGTAAACAATCTTCCTTTTCTATACTTAACCATATTGGTTCATTATCCATATGTACCCACCAAAAATTCATATTCTTAATCTGAACAGCCCAAAAATAATATTTAAAAAAATTTGGTAGTGCTAGTCCTCCATTTATCTTAGATTTGCATAGATGTTTTTTTACTTATTCTATGATTTTTATAATCCCAAATAAAACTATTAACAATATTATCAATTTTTTTAAAAAAGGTTTTCGGGAGAAAAAAAGGGGTAGCCTGAAACAGATATAAAAGTTGTGGTAAAAAAACCATCTTTATGGCATTTATTCTACCAATCATTGAAATAGGAAGTGTTTTCCAATATAAAATATTTTTTCTAAGTTTATCTAATAATTGAGGATAATTAGATTTAATTAAAGAATTATATGATTTAGTTACATTAATCCCTAAATATTTAAATTTATCTTTTACTACTTTTAATGGGTATTGTTGTAGTATATTTAAATTTATTTCAGTTACTGGCATAATATCACTTTTATTCCAATTAATCCTATATCCAGAAAATGTGCCAAACTTATTTATAACATTAAACAAATTTGGGATACTAATTTCCAATTTTGTAATATAAATCAAAACATCATCTGCGTATAAGGATATTATATTAATTGTTGTATCAGTATTATATCCATATATTTCAGGTTCGGATCTAATTTTTTCCGCCAGAGGTTCTATCCCCAAAGCAAACAATAAGGGCGATAACGAACAGCCTTGTCTACATCCCCTAGCGAGTTTGAATTTAGCTGATAACATTCGGTTAGTCAAGATTCTTGCTGTAGGGTTTGAATATAAAATTCTTACCCAACGACAGAATCTATCCCCCAATTGAAACTTTTCCATTATATTAAATAGATATGACCATTCCACCTGGTCAAAAGCTTTTTCTGCATCTAGCGATATAACCGCTAAATCCATGTCTCGTTTTCTTTTTGAATATATAATATTAAACAAACGTCTAAGATTATGAGATGAGTAACGTTTTGGGATAAAACCTGTTTGATCATAATGTATTAATTTAGAAATCACCGAACTTAATCTCCGAGATAAAACTTTGGTTAATATTTTTTGGTCTGTATTTAGAAGAGCAATCGCTCTATATGATCCAGGATCTTCCAAATCTTTATCTGCCTTAGGAATAAGTATAATTGTAGATTCATTTAATGATTCTGGCAATTTTCCTTGCTTATATGCATCTCTGTATACTGTGTGTAATCTAAATATAATCAGTTCCTGAAATTTTTTATAAAATTCTGCACTAAGGCCATCCGGGCCCGCAGCTTTTCCATTCTTTAACGAACTAATTGATTCTTCAATGTCCTTTACTGTTATTTCAGCATTTAAGAATTGTCTATCTTTCTGATCTAAACAATTAATTTGACAATCTTGTAAAAATGTTTCCATACCATCTATTTGTCCTGTTACTTTCGATGAATAGAGATTTTGATAGTATTGTAGAAACCTGTCATTAATATCTTTTGGTGTAGTCAGTGTATTTCCGTGCTCAGATCTAACTTTATGTATCATCTTCTCATCTTCTAATTTTCTTAATTGACGTGCTAGCAATTTTTGTGGTTTGTCTCCAAATTCAAAATGCACTTGTTTAGTTTGTTGAAAGAGTTTAATAACTTGATTAGAGTATAATTTATTCAGTCTGTATTTTACTAATGCAATTTTATTACTTAACTCTTTGGAAGGCCGTTTTATATTTTCATTATCTAATTGTCTTATCTCCTTTTCTAACCTTTGTTCCATCTTTCGATTTTCTTTATTAAGATATGCTTGTGCTGATATTATTACACCGCGCATAAATGCTTTAAATGTATCCCAAAGTAAAGATGGGGAAATTTCAGGAATGTCGTTCGTTTCAAAAAATAATTTAATCTGTTCCGTCATATATTTACAACAGTCCTTATCCTTTAATATCTGGGGATTAAATCTCCAAGTAGTAGTCTCATTAATTATATCTTTTAATTTTATCTTGAATGTTATTGGAGCGTGGTCCGAGATAATAATATTGTGATATTTAGCATCATATGTGAAAGGAAGTAATTTAGAGTCTATTAAAAAATAATCTATCCTAGAATAAGTTCCATGTACGGGTGAGTAAAAGGAATATTCTCGTCCAGATGGATTCTCTAGTCTCCAAATGTCCTTAATATTAGATGTGTCAATAAAAGAATTTATAAGTTTGCTTGAATTAGAGACAGCTTTTCTTTTTGTAGATGATCTGTCAAGATAATTATCTAAAGTACAATTTAGATCTCCCCCAATTATTAAATTATGTTGAGCGGATACCGGAATATTATTAAATATTTTTAAAAAAAATAATGGGTTATCAAAATTAGGGGCATATATATTCATTAAAATTACCTTTTGGAATATAATTCCCCTGTGATTATCACATATCTACCCTCTTTATCCTCTATTATAGAACTTTGTGTGAAAGGTATACCTTTACGAATAATTATTGCAACCCCTCTGGATTTATGTATAAATGACGAGTGATACACCTTTGAAATCCATTTAGCTGTTAATCTATATTGATCATCTTTTTTAAGATGAGTCTCTTGGAGGAAAATAACATCTGTTTTCAATCTATTCAACTGAGCTAACACCTTTTAATTGGTTCATTCATTCCTTTTACATTCCAACTGCAGAAGGTAATTCCATCCCCCCCAGTCTTCACATTCATATCTTGCATTCTGCTACTAGGGTGATTTTTTTCGTAGTAGCCTTCTCGACTCCACCAGCTCTACGCTACACCCGAACATCAACCCGACGAGAATAACCACCCACACTAGTTCACACGCATGTTTTCCTAAATTAATTGTACCGTACCGATTACATCTACATTTCAATAATATATAATATAAAATAGTATATAAAGAGATACTAATTGAGAAAAGATAAAGGGTGTTAATAGAGTGCTCAGAAAAAAAAGAAACTACACTTGTATAGCGTGTAGTGTGTGTTAGTGAAAGCCACACTAATGTGGCTATTAATCTAGTGACTTCCATTAAAGAAAGATGTTAATTATACCAGCTCCAATCTCAGATGCTGTGTATATTGGGGGGGGGGGGGGGGTACTAACTTTATATACTTAGTAATTATTTCTGTTAATCATATTACTAATTACTAAATTTCAATTACTATTACAATTAGTCTTATAATAAGTAATACTTTATGTACTTAGTAATTATTTCTGTTAATCATATTACTAATTATTAAATTTCAATTGCTATTACAATTAGTCTTATATTAAGTAATACTATTCTCAGGGAATAATTAAAATTTTAATAATTATATCAAACTATAACTACATATCCATTATTCCTTCTGAATAAGTTCTTCATAACCGCAGGTTAATAATAAAAGTTCAGTCCTCTTTTTCTTCCTCCATTGCTTCTCCTTCTTCTTCTTCTGGCGCGTCTTCTACCTTCTTCTGTATTTTTCGGGCAAATTCCAATGCTTCATTATGCTTAACGAAGCGAAATTCCTTGCGATCATAGGTAACTCTCAATATTGCTGGGTACACCAGGCCATATCTCAGATCCATAGAGTCCTTTAAATTCCTCAAGATGCCTCTCGTTTCTTTTTACCGCACCGGAGCCGTTCACAGTCGTTCCCAGTCGTTCTCCTGTGGTAAGTGCGTTTGTTTGACCCCTAGACCCCCGTTTTTTATTCAGTTTTTTGCGGAGCTACAATGGCGCGACTCCACTACAACATGGCGCCAACCGGAAGTCCCAGATGAGATCAGTTTAACTTGGCATCATGTTCAGCACAACAATTGTGGGCCGAAGGGCCCATTACTGTGTTCTATTTTGGAAGTTCTAAGACTGGAAAACACACGTGGGATAACCTTTGAATACTTTGAAAGGTGGTGAAATACTGTTTTTCATGCTATCCAATTAGACCACATAATACTATAGATAAATACATTCAAGTTAAATTCAAGTACAATAGATAGAGCAAAGTGCAAGATACATTATTTCTCCCAGAACTCCGATATATATATTCAGGGGAGTTAGATTCTAGTTGCATAACGTTTTATTTTAAAGGTTGTTAAACTTAGTTGTGCATTCATTCATTAATGTACATCTTGAAATTTGTTTTTTCAAATCAGAGAATTTGCTAAATGTTTGAAGTTTTAGAACATTTTTACACCAGAAAAGGCTGCAGCCAAGTGGAGGAGTAAGGAAATTGATTACTGCAATTTGTGAATTTTGCATTTAGTTCAATGTATGAACTTCAAAGTCTGCTATTAGATTTTCTGGTGATGACAATGCTAGCCTTAGCATTATCCTTATCATAATATCTGAACCACTATCACCTCAGACTACTTCACCAACTAGGCACAGCTTAAGTGTAGGCATGTAGATTATTGGAAGACAGAATCAAGTGGAAATTGTTTAATGTTAACCCTGCTTAACAATCACATCGTGGGCCCCCTTCGGTCATTGCTGACCATGGGTGTCTCCAGGGTTGGAGGACACCAGTGCATGACTTTGTTTAATGTGGGGAGACTGGTGCACGGACAGCCACCACATGGTCCTTGACAGATCTGGGTCAGGATCCAGTGGCATGGATTCCAAGACGACCGGACACCCTTTTCTGCTGCAGCCTTCATCCGCCTTCCCAGCCGTTGTGACGCTCCACTAAGATCGGCCATCATCCTCTGCCTGTTCCACCGTTGAGGTCTTGGTTCGATTGCTCTTTGTCAGTCCTCCCCCTCGACCTTACCATCACGGGTGGCCCTGCCTGGAGCATAGCTCCAGACGACATCGCTCTCTGGATCTCGGGACCAAGACTCACACAAGCTTCTCCACCACGACAAGGTGACAATTGACGGAGAATCATATATACTGCGAGTTATTAAGTATATTGTTAGCATTCATTTCAATCTAAACCTTACTGAAAGATTCAGTGTTGCTTCTTGACCTTTTGAGTTTTCTTTCAGCCTTTCTAAGAACCTATCCACCATTTGCCAGTAATTTCAAATAAACCAAGATATTGTTAATCACAATGTAATAACCTACCCATGTTCCCCAAAGATGTTGCCTGACCCGCTGAGTTACTCCAGCATTTTGTGTCCTTTTGTATGTCTTCCAGTAAATTTGCTGTATTGCCACCTGAACTTCAAAAAAAACTTTTAACATGTATTCTGATCAGTCAAGAGATAGACGTGGAACTGTACCATTAGCTCCATTGGCCAACATGCAGTATACCTATATTACTAAAAGTCTCATCTTGACCACTTCCTGTTGCACTGTATATTGATTTTAGAAAAAATGTTGCCACTTATGTGGCCATCTTACTCAGAGTCCCCCTCCGCTGGTCAGGACAAGAGGATTTTACCCATCGATGAAAAATAAAAGATTTATTAATGTTTAAAAAATATTGAGATTCTCTCTCCTGAAGGCAACGCCCCTTCCAGAGGGACTATAAAACCCGGAAGTGTGGAGGTGCCTCAGTTCTCTGCAAGATAGGGGAGCGACAGCATCAGTGCCCTTAATGTGGTTTGAAAATGTAGTTTGAAAATGCAAAAGTGTTTTATGGTTTGAAAATGCAAAAGTATTTTTTGATTTGAGAATCCAAAAGTTGCCTTGCCTAATTGAAAGGTTGGTTTGAGAATGCAAAAGTTGCCTTGCCTAATTGAAAAGTTGGTTTGAAAATGCAAAAGTTGCCTTGCAGTCTATATAATTAAAAGTTTAATCTTGACCACTTCCTGTTTGCATTGTACATTGATTTAAAGAAAAATGCTACCACGTACGGCTGTGATTTTTGGCCAACTTACTCAGAGTCCCCCTCAGGTGCCGAGGATTTTTCCCATTGTTGAAAAACAAAAAAGTTATTAGTGTTTAAATAATGTTGAGATTCTCTCTCCTGTTAATCACACCATGAAGGCCACGTCCCTTCTGGTGGGAGGGACTATAAAACCTGGAAGTGTGGGTGCAGCTCAACTCTGCAAGAAGGGAGAGGGAGAGGTCATGACTCTCTGTCGTTAGTGGCCTTGCACCCTGCTTAAAATGGTATGAAACTGCATTTGAATTTGGTGGCCTTGCACCCTGCTTGAAATGGTAGGAAACTGCACTCGAATTTGGTGGCCTTGCACCCTGCTTGAAATGGTAGGAAACTGCACTCGAATTTGGTGGTCTTGCACCCTGCTTGAAGTGGTAGGAAACTGCACGCAAATTTGGTGGCCTTGCACCCTGCTTGAAGTGGTATGAAACGGCACTCGAATTTGGTGGCCTTGCACCCTTCTTGAAGTGGCTTTCAAGAAATAGCTGTGAGTCAACTGCCAGCCCACCAGCCTTGAGTGAGTGAGCTGCCAGCACACCAATATTGAGTGACTGAGCTGCCAGCCCAATAATCCATTCGGCCCACAATGTCCATACTAGCCCTTTGGAAACCAGTCCCTTCAGCCCACGACACCCATACTAGCGCACCAGAAATCTCTCCCCCCCCCCCCCCCCCCGATGGAAGTTGGGAGATCTAAATGGGAGTATGTGGAGAATTTTTAAAAAATGTTCTCCGTTTGCCACATCAGGTGAAACAGCAAAGTAATCTATCACCAAAATGAAGTGCATAGTCCATTTAGGGTGGACCTGACTGAAATCGGATTTTATGCTTGCCTATCTTTGGCCGCTGGTCAGATGCTATAATTGGATACTTACCCTGCCCAAGGTCCTCCGTATGCCAATTGCGTTTATTTAGGAAAGCTTTAGCAGTTTAAAGCCAGTTTAAAAGTAATCTTCTCTTTGCCTTGGGAAGTGATTTAGTTATGAAAGTCAGAAGAAAGAAGCAGGAAGCACCTGGCTTCTTTTCCTTTCTTAACATTTACTTTCAAGATATATTTATATATAGTTATTGTTAGGTTTCCTTTATATGTAATACATCAAGCCTTGTAGTATAGTTTCCCCAACACCCACAGGCGAGTCATCTGCACCTCCCAGTCCATAAACACCATTTGTCATAACAATACACTTTTCCTAAGTTAAAGAACTTTTGTCAAGTACAGATTCTCGCCTCAAACAAAATGATGTATGTAATGTAACCAAATGTAGTATATAATGTAAATAATATACACACACTTATGTTTTCTTCTGGGCATTTCCTCATCTCTTATGTTAAGTTATTAATGAAGATAGTAAATTACAATACCAACATTGAAGCCTATAGGAAGACCCAGATAATGAGTGAACATCGTATTAAAGGAAATTGGTTATCTGGAAGGTTACACAAAAAGCTGGAGACACTCAGCGGGTGCAGCAGCATCTAAGGAGCGAAGGAGATAGGCGACGTTTTGGGTAGAGACCCTTCTTCAGACGTTCGTTCTTCCACGGGAATAAGTCCTCGCCCCCCACTGATGATCCCTTTTCCTGTCTCCCACGAACCCCCTCCACGTGGACCCCCCCCTCGTGGCCCTCCAGCTTTAGAATTCTTTATACAGAACTGCCGTCGGGACATCAACCGCCTCGACTTCTCCACTCCCGTCTCACTCCAATCTCTCCCCCCACGAACGTACTGCCATCGACTCACTCCGTAACAACCCAGACTGGGTTATCAAACCCGCCGACAAGGGAGTTGCCGTGGTAGTCTGGCGCGTCGATCTCTACAAAGCGGAGGCCACACGACAACTCTCGGACACCTCCTCCTACTTACCCCTGGACCATGACCCCACTGACGAGCACCAGGCCACCATCTCGAGCACCATAACCGACTTCATCAACTCCGGCTCCCTACCTCCCCCCCCCCCGAGCCTCCAACCTCATCGTTTCCCAGCCCTGCACGGCCCGATTTTACCTTCTCCCCAAAATCCACAAACCCGACTGCCCCGGCAGACCCATTGTCTCTGCCTGTTCGTGCCCCACCGAACACATTTCCACATACCTTGACTCCATCCTATCCCCCTTTGTTAAATCCCTCCCCACCTATGTTCAAGACACCTCAGACACTCTCCGTCGGCTCCACGCATTCCATTCTCCAGGCCCCCATCCTCTCTTCTTCACCATGGACGTCCAGTCACTCTACACCTCCATCCCCCACCAGGATGGTCTCAAAGCCCTCCGGTACTTCCTCGACCAGAGGAACAACCCATACCCGTCCACTGACACCCTCCTCCGCCTAGCGGAGTTGGTCCTTATAAAACCACAACAATAGGTTATCTGGAATATTTTCTATCAATCACAGTAACCCATGAAATGCTAAATTGTCCATAGACATTGAACAGTGGTGGTGGGTTTTAATTAAGATTTAAAAGCATATGGAGTGTGCCGCATAGTAATATACAAAAGAAAGAACATTTAGCACTCCCTGACAAAAAAACAATCCAGGTGGTTAGCAAGATACTGTTCTTAGAATGCATCATCCTTTCAGTGACCACCATTAATGTAAAAAAGAACAGTCACTCTAGCATTTCAAAATCTCAATACAGATCAAACCTCAGTTCTGCCCAACTTGGCATTTGAACATTTAACATCTGTCATCCAGTCAAGAATTGTTTTTACAGTATTAGTGAAAATAAATGTGTGATTGCAAGCTGTGATGCCAGTGAAGCAGTGAAGGACATGAAATGTGCAGGATAATTTGTGAAGAGGCAAACTGGTTTGTTTTGTTTTGACTTTACTTTCGACATTAGAGATACAGCATGAACACAGGCCCTTCGGCCCACTGAGTCTGCGAACACCCCATACACTAGCACTATCCTACACACTAGGACCAATTTACAATTTACAGAAGCCAATTAACCTACAAACTTGTAAGTCTTTGGAACGTAGGAGGAAACCAGCGCACCCGGAGAAAACCCATGCAGTCACAGGGAAAACGAACAAACTCAGTGCAGGCAGCACTCGTAGTCAGTGTCGAACCCCGTTCGCTGGAGCTGTAACTCTACGGCAGCACCACTGTGCCGCCCCTGTTCCTTTCCATGGATATTCTAAGTAAAAGAAGAAAGACTTTACGCTTTTCATAGACTTTAGAAAATCATAGGATGCTAAAAAAACTTATGCTTAGTGTCAATAGCACAAACATGGAGATTATTGCTCCATACAGAATTAAAAACGTTTAAGGGATAAGTGTTAAAGATGCCTTGAAAATGTACCTTCTGTAATTAAGGGAGTGTGATTAATGTATGTGATTAAGGGAGTGTTGCTGCAAAGCCATTCTTCACTTCCCCTTTGCCATTCATTTCCTTTAATGAACTGAACATCATCCAGAACTCATTGCCGTTTATGCCGACATTGCCAATGGGTATTTTTAGCTTTTGATAGGTCAGTAATACCATTAATTGTTCAGTTTCAGTATCATTTGAAAATAGTGACATACAGACCTTGTAAACTTTCATATATTATGCAGTGAATGACACATTCCTTCATTCAACGAAGCCCCCCACCCCCCAAAAAAAAAAACACCCATCTAAAAGACAAGTTAGGAGTTGCCTGTGTGAATATATGTAATCCAATAACATTCCCAAGAAATTCAATGTCTTTCAGGACAACTCCACTTAGTTGGCACTCCATCCACAGCCTTCAATGTTTTCTTCCTTAATCACAGACATTAATCACACTTCCTTAATGACAGAAGGTACATTGCAACAATTTTACAAGGCATCTTTAACACTTCTCATAAATCACAATCTCTACTAACAAAAGCATAAGGGCAGCAGGCACTAACGAACAATAACTCCTGCAAGTTCCCTTCCAAATCATACACTGGCATGACAAGAAAATGTATCTCGTCCTTCACCTTCATTGGATCTAATGAAGGAATTCTACAGCATAGAAGAACTGCAGCAACATCATCTCAGGGCTGGTTAGGCATGTGCAGTAAATGCCGAGTTTGCCGATAACATAGCTGAGTGTAAAAATAAAAAAAAACTTAAAAAAAACCCAAACTTAGATTATGTCAATCATCTACTGACGAAATCTCAAAGAAATGTTATTGATGTTTTAAAACAATGTAAAGATTAACTTTGGAGCCTTAGCTCGTGAGCCATAAAAGATCAGGAAAGTCAAGAGTTGAGTCAAGAGTGTTTACTTCTGGCAGTACTGGGAGTGGAACAATGAAATTCTTAATCTGCATCTTTCACACACATTAAAGCAACAGCACAACGTAATCAAACCAAATAGGGACAAGCAGAGACATAGTTCTCTGAGTTTGGTGATAGGTTTAGAGGGAATGATGTCTTGCTGCTGAGCTGTAGTTGATGACTAACAGCCTGAGGTATGTGGTCTTATTGGCCGAGTGCAGAGTGGAAAGCCAGCGAGATCGTATCCGCTGTTGATCCGTTGTGGCAGTAGGCCAATTATAGTGGGTCCACTTCTTTACTAAGGCAGGAGTTAATATCTGTCATTACAACCCCTCATATCTCTTCATTACAATGGTTGTGAGTGCCATTGATTGCGAGTCATTGAAACATGTTACGTTGCTATTCTGGATGTGTTTTTTACAGCTGGTGGGGGCAGTTGCAGTGAAAGGTTGGAGATATCTGTGAAAACCACAACGTTTTGGTCCATGCAGGTTTTAAGAATGCATCCAGGTACACCTTCAGGGTAGGACACTGTCCAGGGGTTTCACCTAATAAAGTATCTTCTGACATCGGCCTCGGAGACAGATCACTGTCATCAGGGGCTTTGGTGGATCAATTCCGAAGTGAGTGTAGAAAGCATTGAGCTCGCCAGGAAATGATACATTGCTGTAATTTAGAGTCAAATAAGCATGCAAACCTGCCCTTTGGCCCAAGTCATCCATAATTACCATGATGCTAAGCTAATTTCAGTTGCCCATGTGAGGCCTACATCTCTCTAAATCTTTCCCATCCATCTCTTGAGCTACTTGGTTTGATCTTATAGGAAGTAACACCAGGCAAGCCCTGCCACAGTTCCGAATGTCTGCTTGCTCCTCCAGTTTCGATCAAAAGTGTCTCTTTGCTTTCTTGATGATCTTCTCAAGGTCATTCCTGGACTTAATATATTACCAGACAAATTTATTTGTAAAAATAAACAAAATGGGAACACATGTCACTGTTATTAGGTTGACAGATGATAATTAATGTCCAGAAAGAAATAAAAAATGACAACATGAATGTGGTACCAGTAATGATGGCACAGTGGCACAGCAGTATAGCTACTGTCTTACAGCGCCAGAGACCCAGGTTTGATCGTGACCACGAGTGCTGTGTGTACTGAGTTTGTACATTCCCCATTTGACTGCATGGATTTTCTCCGGGTGCTCCGGTTTCCTCCCATACTCCACAGGCATGCAGGTTTGTAGGGTAATTAGCTTTGGTAAAAATGGAAATGGTCCCTAGTATGTAGGATAGTGCCACTGTTTGGTGTGATTGCTGTTCGGCACAGACTCTCTTTGCCAATGGGTCTATTTCTGTTCTGTATGTCTAAAGTAAAAAACCTCGAAAGTAAATTATTAAAGTATGGTTGTAGCAGTTCAGTAAATTGTACCCCAGCTTGAGCTCATAGCATAGAAAGTGAATACAAAAAGGGGGAAATGGAACAATGGTGATTCCATGTGTTAAATCGCCGACCTCACAAGAAGGCAGCGAAGATAAACCTAGTTATGACTAATGAGAAAATGATTGAGTGTTGAAATACTTTAAAGTTTAATGTAGCAAAGTGATTTCATAAGATGGATATTGAGAGGCATGAGGCTGAGGAACACATTGGCTTAAATAACATTATAAAACGTCAAGTCATTAATTTATGATGTAGCCCGGTACTTAATGCTATGAAGTTGATCTCTCTGAAGAATTCAATGGAGACATAATAATTTATTGATGGAGCAAGAAGCAGGATAAGAATTTGTTTGGGGAACAGATGAAAAATGGCCAGATTGTCTGCCATAACATGGTATTATAGATCGTACATTAGAATATGAAGGCCAGCTAAGTGAACTATTGAATTTAATGGCTTTTCACTCCTTCAATATTTTGTTGCTCTTGACCTTGAACGAGGTTGATACTGTTTGATTTAATATGTATTTATTATTATAGCGGCACAGCTATAGCGCAATTGGCCTCACAGCACCAGGGTGGTCAGCATGGTAGTGCAGCAGTAGAGTTGCTGCCTTATAGCGCCAAGGATAAGATTCTGACTACGGATACTGTCTCTATGGAGTTTGTACGTTCTGCCTGTGAGCTGCGTGGGTTTTTCCGGATGGTCCAGTTTCTTCCCACACTCCACAGATGTAAAGGTTTGTAGGCTAATTGGCTTGGTAAACTGAGTTCAATCTTGACCTTGGGGGCTGACTATGTGGAGTTTTCACATTCTGCCTGTGACCATGTGGGTTTCTTCCAGATGCTCCAGTCTCCTCACCCATCCTAAAGACGTGCTGGTTTGTAGACTATTAGGTCACTATAAATTGTATATTGAGTGGTAGAATCTAGGGGGAGTAGATGAGAATCTGCAAATAATTTGCGAATGGCTGTTGCAGACTCAGAGAGCCAAAGGGTTTGTTTCTGTAACATCTGTCTCCATGATTCTCCAATTCTATGACTTCAATGAGGAGACCGAACTATAAAAGAGACGGAATGTTATGTATCAGAGAAGTGAGAACACCGATTAGTTGTTTCTTTACTTTCTCTCACCTGTTATGGCATTGATTAATTTTAGCGGCGGTAGAGTTGCAGTTTTACTGCGCCAGATTCCTGGGTTTGATCCTGACTACGGGTGCTGTCTGTGTGAAGTTTGCACGTTCTCCCCGTGACCGCTGTGGGTTTATTCCAGGTGCTCCAGCTTCCTCCCACATTCCAAGGACGTGCAGGTTTGTTGGTTTCTTTAAATTGTCCCTAGTGTGTAGGATAAAACTAGTATACGGGGTTATCGCTGGTCGGCATGGACTCAGTCGGCCAAGGGCACGTTTCTGCACTGTATCTCTAAAGTCTAAATCTTTAAAGTCTATTGCTATCATGTTGGGGGTGGGTTATGTTCTTCGTTAACAAAGATTACATCGCAGAGTTTATGCTTTTGTGGTTATCAAACTCAATTGTGGGCTGAACGACCTGCCCCAGTGCTGTACTACTTGATGTTCTATGTTCTAATTTAGGCATGGAATCTTTTTCTGCACTGAGCATAGATAAGCTCTGGTTTTGAGTGATCTTTCATTGATAATTACAAATAGTAATTTCAACTTTAGGATCTCTGTTGCAGCAAATCTTCTTGCCAGATGGTCTCCTATGGGCAATACTAGCCCATTGCAGATCATCTGGTAAGACAGCTTTTGAGCAAACTATTCCCATTCACGTTACATCAATGATGCTGAGATTCATTATTGTTTTCCGGTAGCTTTCATACCTTTTGTAACCTTCCACCTCGTGATCACTTACCTTTCATGAGCTTTCATGGAATATCTTTGGGAAACGGTCGTTTGGATAGAGGCAGCACAATAGTGCAGCGGTAGAGTTGCTGCTTTACAGCACCAGAGACCTGAGTTCAATCCTGACAGTCTGTACGGAGTTTGTACATTCCCCTTTGACCAAATGGGTTTCCCCCGGATGCTCCGGTTTCCTCACACACTCCAAAGACGTACAATACAGGTTTTGTAGGTTAATTGGCTTTGGTAAAATTGTCCCTAGTGTGTAGGATAGTGTTCGTGTATGGGGTGATTGCTGATCGGCATGGACCCGATGAGCCGAATGGCTGTTTCTGTGCTGTATCTCTCTCTAAAGTAAACAAAACTAAATAACAAAGTTTCAGTAACATGTACCTGCTTGACCTTAGAGCATGAATAAGACGTATTTTAAAGGGCTTTAACCGTCGAGCTGCTATCACTTTACATAAATACATAATTGTGTACCTGACAGTAAAACTTGAAACATATTTTGTGTACTTTGAGCAAATTGAGCAGAATGATAGGTCAGTAAATAGAGATTAACAGATGGCTTGACATTAATTCAATTAAATTGTCCTTATAAAGTCGTAAATGTATTGAAACTTTTTAAGTGTAAGATAACAGAGAGATGGTGCTGAGTTATAAAAATGTCAACCAATTCAGTGAATGGTACCATGAACCACAGCAACTACACATGGTATAATTACACATAGTAGCTTAAAAAAAAATCAGACTAGTCAGCAATTTCAAAAATACAGACAGCTCAAACATAATAATCTACTGAAATAGACTTGAATATAAGCATATGAAATTTAGAAGTAGTTACATTTCAATTGCATTGTGATTAAGACCAGATGAAAATTAGGGTTAAATAATATGGAAGGTCCATCATTTGTCACCGCAGGAAAAAAATACAGTTCACAACAGGACACCCAGTGGTTGTGAGAGAAATTCATGAAGTGGAGTAGGAATACTTAAAGTAAATAAATAATTTCCTATTGACGTTAGTGTAAAGTCATAGAGCCATACAGCAGGTAAACAAACCCTTCAGCCCAACCTTTCCATGCTGACCAACATGCCTCCTCTCTGCTTGTCCCACTTTCCCACATTTGGCTCATATCCCTCTAAACCTCTCCTATCCATGTACCTGTCAAATGTCATAAACATTGTTAAAGTATCTCACTCAACTACCTCCTCGGGCAGCTCATTCCATATACCCACCACCCTCTGTGTGAAAATGTTGCTTCTCAGGTTCCTATTAAAATATTTCTCCTCTCACCTTAAACCTATGCTCTCTGGTTCTTGATCCCCCTAGTCTGGGTAAAAGTGCATTCACTCACTTAATAAAAGATAATTCCCCTCATTATATTATACACCTCTATAAAATGTCCCTTTAGCTATAAGTCATCCTTGTAAATGTTGTCTGCATTCTTTCCAGCTTAATGACATCCTTTCTATAGCATAGTGATCCAAACTTAATGCAATAATCCAAATGCGGCCTCACCATTGTGTTGTACAACTGTAACATAACATCTCAACTTTTATGCTCTGTACTTTGATTGATGAAGACCAATCAAGCATGGTAACTGAAATTGCACTGCACCAATTGTTGTATGTGACAATAAATGCAACTTGAACTTGAACTTGAGTGAAAGTCCTGTCCTGGTTGGACTTCCCTAAATGCAACACCTTTCATTTTTCTGCATTAAACTCCATTAGACATTTCTCAGTCCACTTGCCCAGCTGATCAATATCCTGCTGTAATTTTTGATAACCGTCTTCACTATCTATGATGGCACCCACTTAAGTGTCAATTGCAAACTTACAAATCATGCCTTGTACACTCTCATATCACATACGATAGGCTCTATGGTTCCCAGGCTTTTCTTTGAGGCCCTTCTTTATTTAGGCACCCTCCAGTCTTCCAGTATATAATGATGCTTCATATATATCTCAGTCAGGCCTCTTGCAATTTTTTATCTGGCTTTCCACAATATCTCTTCGGATTCATCTGATCAGGTCCAGGACATGACTGTACATGCCATGCAAATCATCAGAGAATTGTACCCAAAGTAGGAGTGAGGATTGCATGTAGAGGGGAAACACTCTGAGAGCCACAATCAGAAGTTGGATGGGGGTAGAGGAATGGGGCTGATGGGGTAGAGGTGATGGTGGTCAAATAATCTGGAATAAGAGCGAGTGGGACAATGATCTGAAGTACCGGGGGATGGGGTGGAGAAGAGGTGCAGGGTGAATACTTGGCCCGTGAATGAATGTGATGTCAGCTCAGGACTTACTTTGTGGGGTTAGAGTCCAACATTGTACAAAACAGACCCAATGATTCTGGGAATGAAAACGGATGGTTATACTAGGGCCAACATAAACCTCTTTTTCTTATTTCTTGGGAATGAACTCTGAAGGCACAGCAGAGGTAAAAAAGCAATTTATGGACGAAGTAGCTGGTCAGATTTCTAGATAAATGCTAAATGGCCTGCTAAAATTGGAATTAGTCGATTATGGCTCATCCATATCCATCTAAAGTGAAATACTGTGGATTTCCCTGCATTATGTTTCACCTGCTGAACATCTGCCCACTTCAGCGGCCAATTTGTGTCCTATGCAAGTCAATTTATTGCTTATGTTTAAGGTTTAATAGTAAGATTAAATGAGAACTTACCTGTTCGAAGTTTGATCTTTATTTTATGAGGAGTTACGATGAGGGATTACGTGAAGAAGCCCCGTCAGGTGCATGTTCGGCATACTTCAAAGCAGCGGTGTGAAAAACACAGAACCAATAGCCGGAGTAAGATAGTAAGGCTCACAAAGATTAGAACTACCAGATGATCATTTATATTATGAGGGTTGGGAGCGGAGGGCACGTAATCCCTCATCGTAACTCCTCATAAAATAAAGATCAAACTTCGAACGGGTAAGTTCTCGTTTAATCTTACTATTTTACTTCGGAGTCACGTGATTGACTACGTGAAGATTTTAAAGCTCTGTGATTTTCATGGCGTAGATCATTCCATATGACACACTGCTTCAGTTTACCCAGTAGTGAGTAAATAATATATATATATTGCATGAAATTATGTAATAAATATTTATATATAAATTGCCTGGGATAGAGGGCTTATTATTTTTCATTTTATTATTATTAAAAAAGATATAGATATATAGATATATAGATATATATATATATATAATTAATTAATTAATTTATTTTTAAATAATACGAAAAATAATAACTCCTCTATCCCAGGGGAAATAACAACAAATGTTATGCAACAAAGCAAACAATTTTGACCAGAACCCAACACAGCATGTGCAACTCTGGCACTGTAACAACAGGTGTATCATAAAACTAGGAAAGTTTCTTTTTTAGACCATCCTGCAGTCTCCAGAATTTGGTCGAGCGGCACGTCCTGCACCTTCGCCGCGGACATTGATACTGCCCTTGTGGAGTGAGATTTATACACATCAGTGTCTACTCCAGTTAATCCAGAACCTGTTTATCCATCTAGAAATAGTTTGTACTGTCACAACTGGTGTCGCTGTCCTAAGCTCCCCATCCGAGAGCACGCTCAACAGTCTGTAATAACACTGAAGACTTCTGAACAAGCACATTTTTACTTCTAGTAACTTGTGCAACATTGAGAATCCATCATTGGATTCAGCTCAACCTTTAGTTGGTAACTGCATGGACCTAATCAATAAGCTGCACGCTTTTTACTCTTATACTCTGGTCTATGCAGACTTTGATCATGCAGAGGTCCCAATTTGACAGCATGAATGCTGCTATCACTTTACCAGCTACTTCTTGGATGGTGGGATAATGTTTTTCACCAAGACAAATACAGGCATTTGTACCATCCCCAACCTTAATTTGTTGATAAAGTTACTCACATATCAACTGTATTAAAGACAAACCCCAAATAATCAATTGTTTGGGATGCCTGTAACTTCCATGTTGTTTCGATGTACAGAACCTTAGCCTTTCAATAGGCTTATGGTTGTTGAACTCAGTTCTTCAGCTGTCTCCCATTTACAATGAACATATCCTCTAGATAAGTCATTACAATGTGATTCTGAGCCCTCATTAACACCAGTGCTGGTTTCAATAATTGTGTGAGCAATCTGAGGGCTGAATTTAACCTATTAGGTAATTCCTTCAGCTGACCCATCCAATTAATTGAAGTACCTGAATAATAAGGCATATTTTTAAAGTCTAAAACATAACCACATAGCAGCCTTGTGATAACAACTTCATTATAATGCTGAAGTGTACTTTTTAAAAAAAATGTTCATACTGAGCTATAAATTTAAGTTTGTGAGTCCTAGAATGACTACAACCCCCATACTTGTGTCTGGGATATATTATCTCTACCTGACGAGTTCCTGGTACATTCAAACACCAAGCTGATCAGATTTAATGCAGAATTACAAAACAATTGTAATCTTAACCAACCAGAAGTTGTTTCCCCAGAAATTCCATGTGTAATGGAATGCCGTTTCTATACTTCCGTAAATGAACCAGAAGATCTTCTCTTAATATAGGGGTTTGTTTTCTTCAATCATAAATCTGGTTATAGCTTGCCCACATAATCCTGCATTTTTTGGGTATAATGTTAGCCAATGGCAATTTTCATCATACAATTAGGTTTGAATATGCTTTGCAGAGTAAAGCAAGCATGTGTTAAAAATATTGGACATAATCGACCCATGTATGTCTTCCCCAAATGCAGTGATGCCAACTGAATATCAGCTAGAGGACATGCTGGAACACATTTCCTGTCCTCGTATCGTTACACTCATGAGTGCCCAATTACTGTTGGCACCCTGAGCGAGGCACAATAGATGGGTGTTTTATATATTTTTATATATTATTTACTGTTTCATAACAGTTCATACTGTTTCATAAAAGTTTCTTGGAGTAGGTGAGAAACCAAATAATGTTGGCCACCAGGTTCATCCATAGCCTCATCAGTCCATTCCGATATAGCAAAACTTGGTGCTACATTGGGAACACCCGGAATATTTCTATTGTGCTCTGGTGTATACACATAAGTAGGGACACCAGCTTCAGGGTCAGTTTCATCCTGCCCTGGTACTCCTGAGTCTTTCTCTAGGGAAACTTCATCCAGACCTATGCAAGGCACTGGTGAATGAGATTCTCATTCTTCATAGGCACCATACTCATTGTATGGAAACTCCTTCGGAGCCTGCCTTAGAATCTCATGGGCCTTAAAACCCTTAATTGTTTAGAGTTTTGAGCATTTTATCTTGCTCTAAAGACCTCATCCAGACCTATGCAAGGCACTGGTGAATGAGATTCTCATTGTTTATAGGCACCATACTTAGTTTATGGAAACTGCCACGGAGCCTGCCTTAGAATCTCACGGGTCCTTGACTGATTAGAGTTTTGAGCATTTTATCTTGTTCTAGGGACCTCATCCAGACCTAACCAAGGTACTGGAGAATCAGAATTCCATTTTCATAGGCACCATACTCAGCGTATGGAAACTCCTTTGGAGCTTGCCTTACAGGAAGACATACATGGGTCTTAGAACCCTTGACTAAGTCAAGTGTGGAGCATTTTCTCCATTTCCAGCCTTCCCCTCATTCTTGTAGTCCCTTGGAGGAGAGTTACTGTCTTTACTGTTTTGTATTTGTGCATAAATTATATATGTTTAAAATTATAATTCTGAGAGGCACATTCTGCTTGCAGAATATTTGTATTAACCTCGGTAACACACAGGGTTATATACATTTTCATAAAGGGAAACTGCATCTGGTAACATATATACAGAGCAGACTTTATTTTACAATTGTGGGTATTTGGAGCCGGCATTTAGCGCAGCCGTTATCTCCAAACCCGATCTAAATAGCGGTAAATAGCGGGAACCGGCTTTAAAATCAGCCTTATCTCCTGATCCGCTCTAAATCGGAAACTGTGGTTTCAGCGCGTTCCATTCAATTACCGCAGTTTAAGCATACTTATACTCTAGCTGGCTCCGTATTTTCAAGCCAGATTTACAGAGGTTTTTTTAAAATTCCAAAATCCATAAACACTCTAGCTGGCTCTGCAGACTTACAGAGTTTAAAAAAACACTCAAAAGAAGTTCAACACTGACTTAACTGCAGGTTAAACTTACCGCTGGTGGGACCTGCGCTCTCCACCCTGTTGGTGCCACATGCTTCGACGTAATGCCGAACATGCCGCTGGCGGGGCTTCTTCACATAGTCACTCACGTGATTCCGAAGTAAAATCAACAAATTTGCAATCGTACATTTTGGTGCTGTCTATAAATTTCTTTAAGCAGAACCACATCAGATTTAGCGTTGAGATTTGTTTTTTCAAGTTTTAGATTTGTTTTTCTAATCTTCAAAATCTCTTGCTTTTTAAGTTTGTTTTTGTATGGTGAAAAGGAAGTTACTCACCACCCTCCACTGCATTGCAGACGTAATGTGGCTGCCCTGGTCACCATTGACTTTTCATTCATCTGTAAATAAACTTTCCTATTTCCTACTTCAGAGAATGGTAAGAGACCATTCAGCACAACCAATTCATGCTGCTTATGTTCAGTTTAAATCTCCTCCTGTCCTTCTTCACCTAAATGTTGTGTTTCCATTCTCTAGATTTCCTTATGTACATGCATACTGTTCACCTCAACCGTTCATTACACTTGTGGGTTTCACATTCTCACCCCAGGTCAGCCATATTGAAGATTGATGGAATAGAAGCATTTGTCTGCATAATTTAGTTTAGAAATACAGGACGGTAGACACAAAGAACGGCAGATGCTGGTTTATACCAAAGGAAAACACAAAGTGCTGGAGTAACACAGCAGGTCAGACAGCATGTCTGGAGAAAAAGGATGGGTGACGTGTTAGGTCGCGACCCTTTTTCAGATAGTGTAACAAGATTTTTGGCCGACCGACTCCATTCCAATGATCACTCACCTGTTCGTAGAGTACAGCTCTATTTTCAATACCATTATTCCATTCTAGTTCATCTCCAAATTCATGGAACTTGGAGTAGGTATGTTACAAAACTTACCTTGAGCAGCGCTGCAGTTCTGCCGCTTCCCGTGTGCGTGACTTTGGCGCCTTTCAGTGGGGGGCGGGTTTAAAGTGCCGTTTTTCAACAGACAGGGGAAATCGATCCATGTCGGGTGATTTCGTTGTGGAAGGAAAATCGCTCCCACATTTCATTCATGAAGGTATTTTTAAATTACGCTAGATTATTTATTAACTAGAGTAATTTAAAAATCACCTTCAAAAGCTGTGAGCACCGACAACGAGAAGGATTTTGCGTAGGGGAGAAAATAAGGTACACAGTTTATTTTTATATTAAAAGTTGGTTTTTATGGAGGCTTTAATAATATTTTCATGTTGCGAAATGGGGTCCAAAAAAATGTATGAACCAACAGTATTTTGCCTCCCGACTTCACCGCAAACCGCAATGTTCCAATCCACCGCATTCCACTAAAACCCACTCGCTAGTTGATTTAAATGGCCATTAATTTACAGGCATTAAACACTAAATTCCTTCCATTTGGCCTATAAATTCATGAAAATGAGATTTAAAAATTATGTTATATTGTGGATTATTGTGTGAATGATATTTGGACACTTAGGCAATTTAAAGAAAGTCTATCTTTTCTTAAGAAATGGATAGATGTTTAGATCTACTCATTGAATTTTGTAATTAGCTACAATTAGATAACTAACTAATTATATGCTTTGATTTCAGGTCATCTAAGTAAGATTGTTTCATATTTGTTTCAGAATGCTTCAATCTATAATAACTGAAAATGTCATTGAGTTCTCTTAATTTTTAAGAAAGATATGGGCTTTTAACTGTTCTAGATCACAGCTTTTCAGTTAAGTCAATTGAAAGGCAATGGGGAACAAGATGCAAATTTACAAGTATGAAAATGGTCATAACTTTCTTAATACTGAAGATATGAAAGTGAATTAGGTGTCAAATCAAACTTCTTTTTAAGCTTTATCTGATGGGATAAATTGCAGACTTGATTTTTTTAAATCTCAAAATTTTGTAACATTGCTACATGGAGTTAGTACTCAGCTCTACAACGGGATCATCGACTTCCTGACCAAGGATAGGTCAGGAAGGGGACAAATCATCCACTACACAATCTTCAACTGGTGGCACACAGGGATGCGTTCTCAGCCCCCTTCTATATTTCTTATACACTCATGACTAAGCAGCCATATGCCAGTCCAACTCAATTTACAAATTTGCAGACGACACCATCATATTGGGCCAGATATCAAATAATGATGAAACTGAGTACAGGAAGCAGATTGAGAACCTCGTAACCTGGTGCCAAGACAACAACCTCACCCTCAATGTCGGCAGGACAAAGGAGATTGTGATTGACATCAGGAAGCACAGTGGCACACAGACATTGATGGCATCAAAGTAGAAATGGTTGACAGCTTCAAATTCTTACGAATAAATAACACCAGCAATTTGTCCTGGACCACCCATGTCTCTTTGTTATCGCAACAACTTTCCTCAGATTCTGGCACTTATTTCCGCACTAAGGACAATTTACAGCATACAAGTAACCCATGATGCAGGGGTGGCACAGTGGTAGAGTTCCTGCCTTACAGCGCCTGAGACCAGGGTTCGATCCTGACTACGGGTACTGTCTGTTTTGTACATTCTCCCTGTGACCACGTGGGTTTCCTCCAGATGCTCTGGTTTCCTCCCACATCCAAAGACATACAGGTTTTTTAGGTTAATTTTGTAAATTGTCCCAAGTGTGTATGATAGTGCTTGTGTATGGGGTGATCGCTGATCGATGTGGACTAGGTGAGCTGAAGTGCCTGTTTCCACGCGGAATGTCTAAAGTCAGTAGAGTGCCTCTTTGGGTGTCCCAAATTGGGTGTGGCAGACTCCTGGTAAATAGAGTAAAATGATGATATCATTAGGTGTGTTCCTGGCGCCGGGAGACTGTCAGCCCCACAAAAACATGAATCGAGCATGATATATGACCAGATCAATTTCACCATGGGCGTGATTCTGCCTGGATATGATTGATGGTATGAGTTACAACTGATTAAAAAGTTGTTTGCGCAACTAGCTCAAAAATAACATACTAATTGATCCAATTTCTGGGCCAACTCTCTGTTAACACGTTGAATTTTTATTTTGTCAGCAGGATTGACAAGGGAAGGTGGCTTCAGATCTTCTTCTTCTTCTTTCGTGTGGCGTGCACAGCCTAAAGTTGTAGGACAACTTGTTTTATTTGATCTTCCATTTGTGCACGTCGAGTTGATTGCATTACTCGAAACAGGGCGGACCACGTGAAGGTTGCAATCTTCCACCCCTTCAGATCTTCTGAATTGTAGCCATTGGGCTAAAATTTGCATGACAGTGTCGCAAAAAAACAATTCACTTATTGCCACCCTCTAACTCCTCCAAAACCTCCCACCATATTTTTAGTCTGTACAGCATCTGTGGAGACAGAATCAAGTTAATAACTTTTCATTAACCTGCTAAGCATAGTCAGCATTTTCTATTTTTACTTTTCACATCCATTAAGTAAGTAACTGGTACCAGTGTTGGTAAATTACAAGGAAATAGTGATCTCGGCAAAAGTAGGCTGAAAGTATGTACAGATGAAAATGAAGAGATATGCTTGATGGACTGGAAGTGGACAAAATTCGGTCAGATAAAATGGGGGAGGGAGAGCAGTGATCTGGTTCACTGATTCATGGTCAGAAATTTTCAGACACAGAATGATGTAAAAATAAACAAAAAATGGAAGTACAGTATCAAATAATAGAATTTTTCTGATGGACATTACATGTAAAGTAGAGCTTGAAGGATGTACAGTATGTTGCAATTACTGCTGACAATGTTCAAGTTCATCATAAAGAATAATAGAGTGTGGGAGGGTGGTGCGAATAAAATAAGAAAGGGTAATAAGGCACGGAAAATAAGTGATAACTTAAAATCAAATATGAGCTTTCATAAGGAAAATAACTGTTAAGGAATGAGCAGGGCCGGTTAGGGAGGAGAATGTGGGAAATCTAAATAAATTGTGTTAGATGGTACACAGTTTTTAGAGAACAAAATAACTGGTGCACTGAAAGGTGATACAGCTGCCTGGAGAGGGAGTCAAACTCAGCAAGTCACTATCTTTCATGGTTGTTGTAAATTGTCAGAGAAAGGATCACAGTTGAGGATCCTGGCAAGCAGCGTGGCAGGAATATAAAGGTAACTGTAGACAAGGATATTTTAAAGTCAATTGTGAACAAAATTTAAGTTCCATTTTAATGTGGACTGGGAATTGGATAGGTTGAATTGCTGCCAAAGCAATCAGTGAAATATGTTAGAAATTCTTGGAGAAGGTTCAAAAGGATATGAAGCTCTGAAGTAGTAAATGTATCGAGGTCAATACGGTCTAAAGCAGTGGCTAATCAACATTACTGGGATGCACGGTACTGATCGTGCACTTTGTAAGAACGAGGACAAGGATCTACAAACCTGCCCTCATCGACTGGACAGTGGTGGAGAGAGTCAAAAGCTTCAAATTCCTGGGCTTGCTGGCAACTTTCGGAAGATGTGGCCTGCACCCAGCACATTGTTACAATCATAAAGAAAGCCCATCAATGCCTCTACTTCCTGAGAAGACTGAGGAAATCTGGGTATGTCAACAAATACTTCCATGAACCTCTACAGGTGTACAGTTCAGAGGATATTGCACAATTACATCAAAAGACACTTGGTCAGATACACAGAAAGGACAGGCCTGGAGGGATATGGGCTAGAGTAGACAAGTGGCATTACGGCCAAGTTCGGCAACTCGAATATCCAGGAATGAAGAAGAATGCAAAAAGTGGTGAACACTGCCTAGTCCATCATCGGTACTGACATCCCCACCATCGAAGGGATCTACAAGAGTCGCTGACTCAAAAAAGCAGCCAGCATCAACAGAGACCCACACCATCCTGGCCATGCTCTCATTTCACTCCTGCCATCGGGTAGAAGGTATGGGTGCCTGAAAACTGTAACATCCAAGTTCAGGAGCAGCTTCTTCCCTACAACCATCCGGCAATTAAATACTACAACCTCCAAATAGGCTCCAAACTATGTAGACTTGGGGATCATTATTTTTTACTTTGCACTATTATTGTTTCATTATTTGTCTGTTTTTGTAATACATATATTGAACTTTTTGTTGTTTATTATGTATTATACAGAGTATTATGTTTACATATCCGTTGTGCTGCTGCAAGTAAGAATTTCATTGTTTCATTTCAGGGGATATGAGAATAAAACATTTGACCCTTGATTCTTGATTATGTGAGACAACCTTCAGGCTTGGCCAAAGAAATACCAAGTTTTGATGCATGTTGACAGGGACTGAAAAGATCAGGAATGGGATGTGATTGTCTTTGTCAAAGTTAATTGTGAACAGGAATGGGCTATTTGCACAGCCAGATACTAAGATACTGCAACTTCATTGCCAGCAGAAGATCACCAACAACATTTTGGTCTGCGTGAAACTTGCTGAATTTCCTGTGTGGGGAGCTGTTCACAACCAAATGTGCTGACTGGCATATTCCAAGATGCAGCAGTATATGCTGAGAGATAGGCTGAAATATGGTGCAGCCACTGCAAAGGCCAGGATCCTTCCACCGGCACTGGGTACCGAGGGACAGAGCTCAATGTAGCAACTTCTCAAACCTGTCGTGTATGAAATGCTGGGGATTTAAAAGTGATATCTTGTTGACATGAGATAAATATTGTAGCCAAATATAATATTATGCTTGGTACAATGAACAATGGTGGATGCATGACCTGCTGTTGTATAACTGTGAGTTTTATGAATGAAGTATATTTGTAGAGAAAAGTAGCCTGAGGCATACCCTGGGGCTTACCTAGATCAGGAGCCGCTCCAGTACATCGAGCACGTGGACCAGAGTTTCAACTTTTGTAAATGGCAGCAAAATATGGCGACTTGTGCATGTGTGAGCTATGCAAAAAGAATTTCATGTGCAGTGCATATGTCACGTTAAAGAACCATTGTCAATTGTCAATTTTTAAAAAACTTTTAAAATGGTGTCGGAAGACTAATTTGAGAGCTGCTGCTGTTGTCTGGGATTCTGACCCATCTTCACTCAGTAGTAGGCTCCTCAATGTGAGACAAGCAAGGCAAAGGAGAGAGGATAACTATGTCTAACATAAAATTTGACTGGGAAGCTTTCTGTTTTATTAGAATTAATACCTGTGTAGAGCAGTCATATCCATTTGTGAAATCCCCTGCTCAAGCCCCATTTCGACAAGCATGTTCATCATGTATATATGTGAGATATTTGATCGAACTACTTCTCCTGTTCCAAATTGACTGAGCAAGTATCCATTGTCCAGTCTCGCTGGTAAGTGATTTTGTCCATGTAGCACATGCTTTTCAGAGATCTTCCCGCCTGGTAATGACTGAATCACTAGTTCCAGGAGTGACTGGGTCTCATTTCACCATGGCAGACATAATTTTGGAATTTCATAAAAGCTATGAATAAGAGAAGTTACTGAGGACATCAGAAAAAAGATAGACACAAAATGCTGGAGTAACTCAGCGGGACAGGCAGCATTCCTGAGATGCTGCCTGTCCCGCTGAGTTACTCCAGCTTTTTGTGTATATCTTTAGTTTAAACCTGCATCTGCAGCTCCTTCCTATAGCAATGTTACAAAATTTTGAGATTTTAAAAATCAAGTCTGCAATTTATCCCATCAGATAAAGCATAAAAAGAAGTTTAATTTGACACCTAATTTACTTTCATATCTTCAGTATTAAGAAAGTTATGGCCATTTTCATACTCGGAAATGAGCATCTTGCTTCCCATTGCCTTTCAATTGACTTAACTCAAAAGCTGTGATCTGGAAAAGTTAAATGTCCATAACATTCTTAAAAATTAAGAGAACTCAATGAAATTTTCAGTTATTATAGATTGAAGCATTCTGAAACAAATATTAAACAATCTTACTTGGATGACCTGAAATTAAAGCATATAATTAGTTAGTTATCTAATTGTAGCTAATTACAAAATTCAATGAGTAGATCTAAACATCTATCAATTTCTTAAGAAAAGATAAACTTTTTTAAAATTGCCTAAGTGTCCAAATAACATTCACACAATAATCCACAATATAACATAATTTTTAAATCTAATTTTCATGAATTTCTGGGCCAAATGGAAGGAATTTAGTGTTTTATGCCTGTAAGTTAATGGCCATTTAAATCAACTAGCGAGTGGGTTTTAGCGGAATGCGGTGGATTAGAACGTTGCGGTTAGCAGTGAAGTCGGGGGGAAAAATACTGGGGGTTCATACATTTTTTGGGGAACCCATTTCGCAACATAAAAATATTATTAATGCCTCCCGAAAAACCAACTTTTAATATAAAAATAAAGTATTTACCTTTTTTTCTTCCCTACGCAAAATGCTTCCGGTTGTCTGCGCTCACGGCTTTTGAAGGTGATTTTTAAATTACTCTAGTTAATAAATAATCTAGAGTAATTTAAAAATACCACCATTGATGAAATGTCGGAGCGATTTTTCTTCAGCAACCAAATCGCCCGACATTCATCGATTTGTCCTGCCTGTGGAAAAACGGCACTTTAAGCCCGCCCCCCTCTGCAAGGCGCGAAAGTCGCGCACACGGGGAGCGGCAGAAGTGCAGCGCCGGTAAAGGTACGTTTTGTAACATACCTACTTCCTATGCCAGAAAAGAGGTTAGTTGTAAGAAATATTTCCATTAAACAATTATGAGAAGTGTAGATAACAGGAGTCTTTTTCCGAGGTGAAATGTAATGGATGAAAGGGCATAGCTTTAAGGTGAGAGGGGCAAACTTTAAAGGAGATGTGCAGGGCAAGTTTTTTTTACCCTGAGGGTGATGGGTGCCTGAAACACATTTCTGGGAATGGTGGTGGATCCAGATTTAGTAGTGGGATTTAAGAGGCTTTTAGATAGGCACATGGCATATGCTGAGAATTGAGGGGTATGGATCATGTGCAGGCAGATGAGTTTATTTATCCTGGCATCATGTTTAGCACTAACATTGTGGGCTGAAGGCTCTGTTCCTGTGTTGCACTGTTCTCTGTTTAATGCCCAGCAGAGAAAAGAACTGATCCATTAGCACAGGGGATTAACCCGGCGTGTCACGATGCAGCAAATGGTGGGTTATCTGAAGTAAGAGAAGTTAGGTCTATTTGGGTGGGAATGGAAGAGTTGATAACATAGGTGTCGTATGGGAAACTGTTGTAACAATGGGGATGGTTATTAGGAATGAAGAGTGGACTAGGGAGTAGTGAAGGGGGGTGGGAAGATGAGTTTGATGGTGGCTTTTTTTACCCTGGTGGAACTCTGGTCTGTTTAATGTGCATTCTGATGGGGTGGAAGGTGAGGATAAATGCATCCTTGCTCTGTCAGGAAGAGAGGCGCGTGAGAGCAGAGTTGCAGGAAACAGATGAGATGTAGTCAAGCAGTCAATAGACAATAGACAATAGACAATAGGTGCAGGAGTAGGCCATTCGACCCTTCGAGCCAGCACCGCCATTCAATGTGATCATGGCTGATCGTCCTCAATCAGTATCCTGTTCCTGCCTTCTCCCCATATTCAGAAGGACCTCTTAGCTCCTATATTTGATTCCTCTTAGTCTGTTAACTATGGAGAAGTTTTGTGGTGAAGGTAACTATGGTCATTGTTCAGAAAGAAGGAAGATGCAGTAGTTCAGAAGAACTTCTGGGAAATTTCAGACAGAATCTGTGGAAAGAGAAAAATAATAACATTTCAGGATGAAGACACTTCATCAGAACTTGGTAGTTGTCCCTTATGGCAGAGGTCCCAGCTTCCAATATAACATAGATGAGGATCAGATTGCTGCACTCTTGTTTACTGTCAGTCAAGCTTTGGCTACGAACACATGACACTCAATGACCATAGTTGGTTTGGGCTTCAAGGCTGTGATCCATCTCATAGTGGACTAGAAAGCCTGCAGATGCCCTGGCTTGCAAGAGTAATGGTGCATCTGTGAAGGATGGATATGCTCCAGTTCTTGGTTGTACTGCAAGTCAATTGGGTTTTTAGCAGGTATAGAGCGTGAAGACTTTGATCAGACTTTGACAAAGTGACAGAGTTTAATCTGCAGTCAACTGTCATCTTAAATGAGTTATAACTCTTTTTCAACAAACAGCATGTGAACGGTGATTCCTGCAAATGCAGAGCCTAGTGCCATTGTGACCTGACCTCATGTGAGTATTAATTGCACAACCATGATTTGATTTCACAAAGCAGCCTGGGAAACTGTTGAAAGTGGATTACTATCGCCTTTGCACACTCTAAGAGTTTGGCAGCTTGGCATGGAAGTGTCTGACCAAGGGTTCCAATGGGTGCTTTGAGCATTATCGTTGCTGCCTGTGTTTTGTATAGGATTTGCGGGGCAAATCAATCTTACAAATCTGCGCTATGTCAAACTTTAAAAGCATGTGCTGCACAATTGAATTTCTAGGTCAAAATGTTCTTTAATGAAAAAGGCAGCTCCTTTTTGAAATATACTTAAATTCCCCATTTTTCCCAATATTTAGTCTATTCAAAAGTGGCTTTCAAGTTTAAAATGTGACATAGGTTTATTCTTGAACTGGGGTAATGTTTCCAGCACATTCAAGGTTGGCTGCAGGAGGTGCCCCCAGGCCACAAAGATGGCTGGGTGAGGAAAGGGAAATCGGTTCGCCGATCTGGTCCTGCAGGAGCCTGGAGCTTCCCAGGATTTGGAACAGCTCCACTAGACTGAGCGTGTGGGCGGGCCAGACTTTGGACTATGGAAATGGCGCCAAAACATGGTGGCATCCGCATGTATAAATATGCAAAAGGAATTTCATTGTACAGTTGCATATGTGACAAATAAAGCTTCATTGAATTAAACCATTGCAGGGAAGACAAAGAATGAACTCTTTCTGCCGCTCAGCTTTTAATAAACTGATATTACTACATGAAAATATGTTCTGAGGGCCTGAAATCAATTCAGACTCGAATTGAAGGAATAAACAATTAAAACATGTTAAAAGAATAGTTCATATTTCATGGTTGGATTTCTTATTTCTCTTAAAAATGATGTGATACTGATTTCAGATTTTACTTCGGAGTCACGTGAGTGACTACGTGAAGAAATCCCGCCAGTCCGCATGCGCGTCATTGCGTCTGACGCATGGCACAGCGACCGGCTGGGAGGTGCATTACTTCTCCAGCGGGTAAGTTTAAAAACCTCAGGTAAGTGTTAAACTTAGTCGGAGGTCGCTTTGCTGTGTTGGAGTAATTCTTGTTTTCAGGATACAAGTTTTCGATGAGGGAAAGCGTTTATGATGAAGTCTAGGCGAGCCGCTGAGAAAGCTATGGAAGACCGCGGGAATGAGGGAAGCGGGCGGCCGCCTCGTTCACCTATTATGTCGCTAGTGGATCGACCAGCGACTGCAGACTTGGTGCCTGAGAGCACCATGGCCACAAGCAAGGTGGCTCAAAAGTCTGCACGGCCCACAGACTCAGATGAGTCGGGCCAGGAGGGTTCCCCTCCATGAATGGATACCGTTTTTTCACGGTTATCAAAAATGGAGCTTCTAATGGAGAGGATGCTCCATCAAGACACTCCAGCAGGAGGAGTTGTGTCTGCGCTGGCCTACGGGAGAGCCCGCGCCAGCAGCGTCTGAAACAGGGCTGCTTAATCGCTCCCTCTTGGAGGAGGTGAGCTTACCGGGTCAGTTTGATTTTTATTGCTTATTGCTCTACTAAGTCCCACTTGCATGTTCAGCTTCAGATAGACAATACTACGGCAATGGCGTATGTTAATCATATGGGTGGAATCAAGTTGAAATCTTGTGATAGATTGGCTAATCTGATTTGGAACTGGCATATTACCAGAAACATTTGGCTTTCAGCTATCTACCTACCAGGTAGATTCAACCTAGTGGCAGACACCAGGTCACGCAAATTCAATGACAACACAGAATGGATGTTGAATCATGAGGTATTTAATGATTTTGTTGCTCGGTTTGGGATGCCTGATATCGATTTGTTTGCATCCAGACTCAACCACCAGTTACCTAAATATGTTTCATCGGAACCAGACCCTGGGGCAGTAGCGGTAGATGCATTCTCACTACATTGGGGTGCAATGTTTTTATACGCATTTCCTCCCTTTTGCCTCATCAGTCAGTGACTGCTCAAGATCAAGCAGGACTCCCCCTCGGGAGTATTAGTGGTACCTGACTGGCCTACTCAGCCATGGTCACCCCTCATTTTGGAGATAATTACACAGCCTCTTATGACTGTTCACAAACATAGGGACCTACTGGTGCACCCTGTAGCTGGCACTCAACATCCTTTACATGACCGTATTGATCTGTTAATTTGCAGATTCTGATGAGACCATACCTGGGGCAAGGACTATCCGATTGAACCGTGGATGTGATCATTGCTGGAGGGATAGTATCCAAAAGCAGTACATCTCTCATGTCAGGAAATGGGAGGTGATCTGCTTACAGCAGAATATTACATATCACACGGCATGCATCTCAGATGTGATAGAATTCCTGTCAACTCTCTATTTCGAAGAAGGGTTAAGCTACAGTGCGATCAATACAGCTAGGAGTGCTCTGTCCTCATACTTGTGGATGGGATCAGAACAGCATTCTATTGGATCTCACCCTCTAATATCTCGATTTATGAAGGGAATTTTTAATTCCAATCCCCTCAGGCCCAGGTAGTCAGTAATCTGGGATGTAAGCGGGGTACTCAAGCTGCTTCGTCAGTGGACTCCATCACATCTCTGTCTTTGGCCAAAGTCACCATGAAGGTAGTCATGCTCATGGCACTGGTTTCAGCCCAATGGGTGCAGACATTGCAAAAGTTGCGGCTAGACAAGATGGTAGTGTCTGCAGCTACCATTACATTTTACATTTATGATCTGCACAAGCAGAGCAGACCAGGGGTGACAGGGTGTAAGATCATATTTTCGGCATACCTCATGGATTCACGACTATGTGTTGAGTCACACTTGCTATATTATATCAAGGTCACAAAAAGCCTCAGAGGTGTGGAATCAGCGTTACTTATTAGCCACAAAAAAACGCATAGGAAAGTGTCGGTTCAGACTATTTCAAGGTGGCTGAAGCAAGTTCTGGTTTGTGCAGGTATTGACACTGACCATTTAAAATCTCATTCCACCAGGGCGGCATCAACGTCATCGGCCAGGGCAATGGACGTGCCACTCGACCATATCCTCACGGCCGCAGGATGGTCAAGTGAATTAACTTTACAAAAATTCTATCATAAGCCAATTGCCGAACCAGGGGTATTTTCCCATTCAGTTTTGAGGTCGGCTTTATAGCTTCCCCCTGGGATAGAGGGGTTGCTATTGGGTATTTTTAATTAAAATAAAACGTTAATACATTTAAATCAATGTCATGGTTTAATGAATTGTTGATTATTAACTCATCCTGAGTCAATCAATACAGTGAGACGCCTGAATTTGAATCTACGGCATGAAATCACAGAGCTTTGAAATCTTCACGTAGTCACTCACCTGACTCCGAAGTAAAATAGTAAGGTTAAACGAGAACTTACCAGTTTGAAGTTTGATCTTTATTTTATGAGGCGTTGCGATGAGTGATTACGTGCCCACCATTCCCAACCCTCATATCACAAAGGTAGTTCTATGTTTCTAATCTTACTATGTTACTTCAATTACTGTTATCTGTGATTTCACACCGCTGCTTTGAAGATTGACGCACATGCGGAGTGGCGGGACATCTTCATGTAATCACTCATCGCAACTCCTCATAAAACAAAGATCAAACTTCGAATTGGTAAGTTCCTGTTTAATCTTACTATTCATGCTGTGTTTCTTTGCCCGTGTGTTGCAACAGATCTAGTACGAACGATTTCTTCTTTAAATCATCTGGTCAGACAAATGTCAACGGGTGTATTTCCTTGTTCATCAAGCTGTGTAACTCTCCTCCTCAACCTTGAATTAATTGCGCTTTACAACTTGCAGAGAAATCCTTGCTGGAGCCCCCGTAATCAGTCCAGTGTGTCTCCACACTCCAGCCTCAATTCAACAGTAAAGCGTGCCATTAATGCATATAACTACAAACTGCCATTGCAAATATTTTAAAATGGCAGGTTTTAAGTCTTGTAAAGGAAAATCCTTTCTGTTACTCTAGACGTAAAAAGGGCATCTGTTGCATATGGTTTCAGAGCAAGGGATCTGTTTTTTATATAACCGAATTAGAGCCAACATTATAATTTGCCTCAATATACCCGTGCAATATCGGTACAAAAGCAAACTGACATGCATGCTGGAAACAAGAGCAGAAGAACAGAAGAAACAGAAGCAATTAGGCTCCCAGCATGCTCTGATGTTAGTAAGTACCCATGACCACTTTCCCATGTGATCCCATATCTTCTGATTGCCATATAAATAAAATAACAATAATAGGAATGCTCAGCTAGTTATTCAGCATCGATGGAGAGAGATGAACACTTCAGATTGAAGACGATGAGAAATATGACCCTAGTTTTGATCAACAACTGACTGGGAACAAGAAATGAAACAGAAACTATTAAGGGTGAGCAAGGCAAAAGAGTTAAACGGAAATCCAGTTGGAGAAAAGAGACCGTCTTTTTTAAGATTAGGATTCTTTGAAATAAAACACTGCTGCTGTTGGAAATCTGAAATTAAACAGAAATTGTAGCAAACATACAGCAAGTCAGGCAGGCATTCTTACTATTGAGGGAGTGCTGCGAGGTTCATAAGGTTAATTCCAGGGATGGCGGGATTATCATATGTTGATAGATTGGAGCGGCTGGGCTTGTATACTCTGGAATTTAGAAGGATGAGAGGATATCTTATTGAAACATATAAGATTATTAAGGGTTTGGACACACTAAAGGCAGGAAGCATGTTCCCAATGTTGGGGGAGTCCAGAACCAGGGACCATAGTTTAAGAATAAGTGGTAAGCCATTTATAATGGAGATGAGGAAAAACCTTTTCACACAGAGAGTTGTGAGTGTGTGGAATTTTCTCCCTCAGAGGGCGGTGGAGGCTGGTTCTCTGGATGCTTTCAAGAGAGAGTTAGACAGAACTCTTTGGGATAGCGGAGCTAGGGGATATGGAGAGAAGGCAGGAACGGGGTACTGATTCTGCTGAACCATGATCACATTGAATGCCGGTGCTAGCTCTAAGGACAGTATATATGCATATATATATTTAAAACAAAATAAACAAACAATAAAAGTGCAAAATTGATAATAATGTCCCCAAGTCTATAAAGTTCAGAGCCTATTTGGAGGTTGTAGTATTTAGAGACATGGGGGGGGGGGGGGGGGGGGATATAATTTGGAGGTTGTAGTATTTATTAGCCTGATTTTTATAGGTAAGAAACTGCTCCTTAACCTGGATATTACAGTTTTCAGGCTCCTACACCCATTTCCTGATCGCAGAAGTGAAATGAAATGAGAATGTGGCCAGGGTGGTGTGGGTCTCTGATGATGCTGGCTGCCGTTTTGAGACAGCGTCTCTTGTAAATCCCTTCAAGGGTGCCAGACGTCGATGCCCATGATGGACTGGGCAGTGTTTACCTTTTGCAACCTTCCGGGTATTTGAGTTGCTGATCCAGGTCGTTATGCAGACAGTCAATATGCTTCCTGCTGTATACCTGTAGAAGTTCCAGAGAGTATTCACTAACATACCGAATCTCCTCAATCTTCCAAGGATGTGGAGGCATTGATATGTATTCTTTATGAATGCTGGGTTTAGGTCAGATATTCCGAGATGTGCATGCCCAGGAATTTGAAGCTTTTTGATCGTTTAAAAAGGATTATCCCTATTTTTCGTACCATAGAATACTGTATAACCATTTCCCATATTTTGCTCCTTTTTGCCCACACACTTAATCTATCTACATCCTTTTTACAATTTCCTCAAAGCAGTTCTGATGATGGACTGCAGATGCTGGTTGATACCAAAGATAGACACAAAGTACTGGAGTAACTGGTAGTATGAAGAAGGGTCCCGACCTGAAATGTCACCTTAATTTCCCCCAGAGATGCTGCCTGACCCGCTGAGTTATTCCAGCACTCCTGCTGTGTTACTGGAGCACCTGGAGCACCTTGCTGTCACAGGAAGAATGTGTAAACTCCACACAAACAGCACCGAGGTCAGGATTGAACTCGGGTCTCTTGAGCTGTGATGCCGCACTTCTACCAGCTTTGCCACTGTGCTGCCCCAAAGAAGTATGGACTAAGCAAAGTTTCAACCTTGTTTCTGACAAAGTAATGTGGTAGATTGGGAACAGCACCGAGGAATTTTCTAGTCTCTGTAACAACTTCATGCAACCACATTCCAGCTCCCTGTTCTAATGTAGATGGATATGCCCCTACAAGTTTCTCAGCTGGGATAATCTTTGCTTCAGTCACATCTATCTCCACATTTGTCATTGGTCTTTCTTTCCTTCATTGCTTTACAGACTTTCCCCTTTGATTTGCCCTGCCCTCTTTCTTCTCCTCCATTATCTTTAACTTTTCCCCATTTTAGAAAGTTTCTTGGCTGAAACATTAACTCTGTTTCTCTCTCCATGGATGCTAACTGACATGCTGAGTATTTACAGGATTTTCTGTGTTATTTGAATTTTCTTTGGAATTTGTTTTACTGTCATTCCTTAATATGAAGATTAACAACAGGAGAGCAAATAAATGACACAAGTATGCTTTTAATGAAACGTGCTTCTGTACTGGTTTTACTAGAGTGTTAGGCTGGCAGCTCCTGACGGTTCAGTTACATGCTGCCAAAGTAAATAATGAAGTCAACTCCAAAGAAATTTCTTATTGAAATGCTAAAGCCAGTAGCTGGATATGGTTTGCTTCTTGAAAACTACAAGCTAAGAACCACCCTAAACTCAATACTCCCTATACATCTGCCCACTTTCAACTATTCTTTTTGATCCAGTTTAATACAACTGGAAATGTCATACCTTGCTCCTTTTAGGCACGCCAATATCCAGCTTCAGGAACAAGTTATGCAGTTCTGAGGATTTCCACTCCATATATTCTCCCTCTGGCCAACAAATAAATGGGTAATTAAAATCTCCTAGAATTACATGCACTCATATGAGACGGCAGATGCTGAAACAAATCTTTATCAAAAACAAAGTTTTTGGAACTTTAGGCAGGAGCTCAACAAGTCAAGCTGCAACTGTGGTGGGGAAATGGACGGAAGTCATTTCAGGTTGTGATCCTTCTTCAGATTGATGGGGTAGGGAGAGAAAGCTAGAAAAGGGAAGTATGAGTGGGGCAAAGCCTGACAAGGGACGGGTATACCATCACCTGCAGGTTCCCCTCTAAGTCACGCACCATTCTGTCCTGCAAGTATATCATCATTTCTTCTAAATTCAGAAACCCTACACAACAATTTCATCATTCAGTGGCTCAAGCCGGTGACTTGGTAGCACATTCTCAAGAAAAATTTGCGATGGACAGTAAATATTGAACTTACAAGGTGTCTACTTTTTATGGATATATAAGAAAATACATCATGTTTAGCCTCAGCCACTTGCTTAGTCTTTGCTTTTACCAAGCAAGAGGAGGATTGAAACATTGATTAGGGCTGGAACCACTGAATCATCCTTGCAGTCATGATGTACCTATTCTACTCAAGCAAATGGCTCCATCCCTGCAATAGTGAAAGCTTTTCTGCTACTATTGTGAGCAGATTAGCCTCCTGCCCTGTCTCCAGAGAATTCAGGGTATGCATGGAAGTGTGTGTGTGTGTGTGTGTGCGTTTACGCCAATGTATGAGTGCATTCGAACAGTAGAGTGAAGTCAAGAATGAGACAGGAATAGTTTGAAAGTTTAGGAATGGTGTGACTTTAATTTCTCCAGCTTCCATTTATTTCAGCAACTTCCACTGGGTTCTGAACATTTGTACATCCTGGGGTTTCCCCCTGCCTGGACCTGTTTATTTGTTGGCACACAGCACAGTGGTGAACCTCACCCACGTCTGACCCATGGATGTAGCAACATCCCTCTGGTGTCTATCCCAAAGTGTCTCAGTGATGTGTTAAAGTGGAAGACAGCCTTGTGTGGCATCTGTATGAGCGGCAACTGAGTTTTGCAAAAGTAGTCTTCTCTGTCTAGAACTAATCAGTTCTTGCATGTAAGGTCAATTCAAAAGTCATGTATCTCCTCCTCATGGCTATATAATCACCCAAGTGTAAAGTACACTTTTAGGTCCAAAATCAGTAGCAGATTTAAACAGAAGTCTCTTAAACTGAATGATTTAGATTAATGTTGCTCACCATTGCTCCATTTGTCTCATCTTCTCTGATGTCCTTGATTGTGTTTTTCTTCTTCTACTTTTATTTTCCCATGTGTGAAATTTGTACATGTCAAAAAATGTGCTTAAAATACGAGATATGCACTTATGCATATCTCGTATATCTCACCTTGTAACATTCAAATCCTTTTTTCCTGGAATAAATTGACTCCAGATACAAATAAATAAGCAGAAACCAAGCTTTTAATATTCTGTTCTCTTGCCTGTATTATGATTGCCAAAATTGAGTCATTAATTCTCAAATGGAAACAGCCCTGGAGCAAATATGAGAGGTGAAAATAATCTTCAGTGATAGTGACATTTTTATATTGGTAGACTATTTCAAAATCAAGTGAGACACAAGAGGCTGCAGAAGTTGGAATCTCAACTGAAAAACAAATTGCTGGAGGAACTCAATGGATCAGGCAGCATCAGTGGAGAGACAAGGATAAGCGATGTATTGGGATAGGGTCCTTCTTCAAGACCTGAACCATTTCCCTCCACAGAGGCTGCCTGACCCGTAGAGTTCCTCCTGCATTTTATTTAAATTGAGTAAGATGTAAAACAAGCTGCCAACTTGTTATTGCCTCCCTTCAGGCATCACTGAAGACTGTTTTCACTTTAGTATCCCCTTGAGGGGCTGAATGGCCTGGTTTTTGTTCTGATATATTGAAACATAGTCAAAATATATGTTTTGAAAACTGAATGCATGGATGTACAAATAGGCCATTTAATATTTTCATTTGGTTTTTTTTGCTCCAATGTACATTTGGAATTTTAGTCGCAACGTGATAATGCACTGACTATAAAGTTTTAAAGAGTAAACGACTTTTTTTTCAAATACTTAAATTTTTTAATTAAATCATATTAAACATGTTTATGTCCGATTAGAGTGGAAGCTATTTGTTCAGTTCCATATAATGTTAAGCAGATGAAAAATAGCACTAGCTATTGAAAACATTATTACATTAGTAATAGAATTTACTACTTCATGGGCGGCAAGAAAAATGCAGGGTAGGATCCTATTGAATCTGCAGCTCTGCATAATTAGAACTGCAACGCATTCCACAATGAAATTATAATTGTTTTGTGGGAGTGGAGGGCTCAGTCCACTCCACTTCACATCAGGTTTGCATTATACCAGTAAAGAGTGGGCGGGGGTGGTCTTGTTTTATTTTGATTGAATGCTTGCCAATGTACAAAACTCACTGCAGTATCCTGAGAAAAAGGTAGTGGAAAGAAAAGATTTGTTTTGTCATATCTCACAAGCTATTCAAAGATTTTGCCATCCATTTTGCCATTGTGGTTAAAGAGACATTTTTTTTTTCTCAGTCGCAGGCCTTACACAAACAAAACTGCGATGAAAGCAAAGGGATGAATGACCAGTTCACCTGGTTCTGGCAACTGAGGTGGAAGAAGAAGCAACACATATGCCTTGGTGAAACTTGCTGATATTTCAATTATACTCTGAAATGCTTAACATCTCCACAATGCATTGAAACAACCCTTCAGCTAAGCATTGCATCCGTAGAGTGGAAATGAAGGATGGAGCTATGAAAGGTTTTGCAGTTTGCATTGACCACCCTCTTCAAATCTGGCAGGTAATAGGTAAGAGGACCAAGCAACCCAATCAACTGAGTTCTACTGACTGAACTGATTTAGGATTGATCCAAATTTTCATCCTTCAAATATCTTATGCTGGAGAAAAGGGAGGGAGGCCTGGTGATTTAGCCCTTATGTATACTTTGGTTTCTTCGATGGCCATCCTAATGGCCAAAGTGGGTTACAATGTATCAGCTGTGGCTCAATTAGTGGTAACTAGCTTCTGAGGCAGATGGATGGATATTTGTTATTCGTTTATTATCATCATGTGTACCAAGATACAATGAAAAACGTTATTTGTGTGCTAACCAGGTAAATTATCCATACATGATTATAATCAAAACTTACATAAGGACAACAGGTAATGCAAAAAGACAAAGGATACACAGTACAGAACCTAGTTTTACAGCTACGGACAAAGTGCACATAAAAATGTGTAATGACCACAATGAGGTAGAGTGGGAGATTATGAATACATCCTTATCTTATGAGAGGTCTGCTCAAGGATCCAATAACAGTGAGGAAGATGCAGACCTTGAATCCAATGGTATATGCTTTCAATCTCTGTCCAACGTGAGAGGGGAGAAGAGGGTCCTTGAATATGTTAGCTGATTTCCCAAGACAGCGTGAAGTGTAGATTTGGTCACAGAACATAGACAGTACAGCACAAAAACTGGCTCTTCAACTCACAATGTCTGTGCTAAACATGATGCCAAGCTCAACTAACCTCCTCTCTCTGCACCTGACGTTTCGGGTTGAGGCCGTTCTTCAGACTGTCAGGGGAGGTCCATTTCCCTCCATTCCCTGCATATCCATGTGCCAATCAAAAAGCTTCTTAAATGCCACTATCGTATTTGTCACCATCAGCTTCCATGGCAGATTATTCCAGGAACCTACTACTCTGTGTGTAAAAACCTTGCCCCACACATCAATTAACTTTGGCCCTTCTGATTAATTTACTGATTGTAGGCCTCCATGTCACCTTCCCCTCAGTTGACAATGACCATTCTACATTTCCTTTTAATTGTCTGCTTTGATCTACTGTTTTCACATCTTACCCTTCCATATCTCTAGACTCCCTCGCCCCTGACTCTCAGTCCAAAGAAGGGTCTCGATCTGAAACATTAATTATTCCTTTTTTCCAGAGATACTATCTGACCTGTTGAGTTACTCCAGCTTTTTGTGTCTATCCATCTATCATTTGCCTGGCTTTATCCTGCTCCCACCTCTCTTCCAGCTTTCTACTCCCTACTGCAGCCTAAAGAAGGGCCTGACCTGAAACATCACCTATTCATGTCCCTCCAGCAATGCTGCCTAACCCACTGAGGTACTCCAGCACTTCATGTATTTTTTTTCCCCAGTAATGATTAAATTATTGTAAAAAAGGTGGAATAATTTGGAATGGATTATAGCTAGTTTTGAACAGACTGCTTTGTATTTGCATGTTTTAAAAGTGGTATTTCGAGCGGGTATCAGCATAGTGCTTGGGATTTACTGAAATGCACAATGATGTGATCCAGAAGGATCATACGGCGATGGCAATAGCAAGAAGCTTCAGTAAAATGATCGAATGTACCACAGTTTCTGTCTGTCTTGTTGTAGGCAGCCAAGATCGAAGAGAGTCACTTTGGGAATAAGTCGTCACAGATGTGGATAGAAGGTCATTCGGTTCTGCTTTGTGCAAAGAGAAAAATATTTAATAAAAAAAAACAAGTGAAGAATGTTGTAACAAAACAGTTAATCTGTTCAAACACAGCACTGTAGGAATAGACGAGAAAAGGACACATTGTAATCCAACCGTTAAAAGGTTAGTGGATAAGTGCCAAAACTTCACGACTGAGGCATTTATTGAGTTGCTCTGCACAAAAGAAACAAGGAAAATGGTAGAATTCTCTTAAGAATGCTTCTATTTAGCCTCTATTTAATTGGTGCCCTTTCAGTACAGAGGAAGGGCTTTTCACTTCACACTCCACATCATCTCAACGGGAATTTGTGCCACGTTCGAGATGTTCCCCCACCCTCTTATCTGTCACCAACCTTATTTTAAACAGTGTTTTCACCCACCGGGGAATCTGTAGCTTAAGATACACTATTTTCTATTGTTTTGACTACAGTATCCAAGACTGCTCCGATAATAGAAGGAAGGCGTTTTATAATACACAGCCTGATGAGTCAGTTGGGCCTATGCCAGAGGCATCAAATAGAGCCTTTGTCAAAGTCTCTGTTGCCCATCTTTTCCCACTAGTTGAGTGGGAATAATCAGCTTTTGAAAAACAAATGTGGTATTCCCTTTTTAACCAGTTTGTGTAGGCTGACTGCAGAAATATAATCTACTTTTTAATAATCAGTCATTTTTTTTCCTCAATGCATGTTGATTTATGTCAGAAATTAAGGATTTTATGACATTTTGGTGAAAACAAACTACCAAACACTCTTGTTAAAGTCATAGTTTAAAAGCGTGGAAACAGGTCTTTCAGCCCAACATGTCCCATCTACACTAGTCCCACCTGCCTGTGTTTGGTATATCATTCTAAAATTTTCACATATCATTCTAAAATTTTCCTATCCATGCACCTGTCTAAACGTTTTTTAAACGTTGTGTTAGCACCTGTCTCAACTACCTCCTCCAGCAGCTCGTTCTATTTACCCACCACCATTTGTGTGAAAAAGTTACCCTTCAGGTTCCTATTAAATCTTTCCCCCCTCACCTTAAACGTATGTCCTCCGGTGTCGATTCCCGTACTCCGGACAAGAGACTCTGCGCCTACCCAATCTATTCCTCTTATGATCACCCCTCATCTTCCTGTGCTTCAAGGAATAGAGTCCTAATCTGCTCACTCCCTCTCCACAGGTCAGGCCCACGAGTCCTGGCAACATCCTCATCAATCTTCCCTGCACCCTTCCCAGCTTGACAACATCGACAACAACAAAGTATTTTCCCCCAGTTCTTGTTAGATTGATTCGTGCCGTGCATCATTGCTAAATCTCTGTCAACTTCACTCTTTATCTGGTAGAAATACCGGATTCGGATTCGGATTCAAATTAGTTTAATGTTGTATACATCAGGATGCAATTAAATTCCTTGTTCACATGAAGCTCACAGAGTAACAAGTATACATACTGTCAGTGTGCATGTGTACCGGCACACCTAATAAGTTAATAACTAGATTTTAGGATTTTTAATATTACAAAAAGATTACCAAAATTTACAATATATATATTTATTAAATTAGGCAATTAAGTCCTTAAACAGGTTATAGGATGACAATCCACTATGACACAAGCTGCAAGGAATGATTCGAGTACTGACACCTTTTTGTCTCTTTAAAAAAAAGCACTGCATTCGGTATAGATAAATACGACAATAAATGCAGTGACAAGTGCAAATCAGCAGAATGGTGCATGATGGTGGTACAATCTGAAGTATTGCAAAATTATTCAAAGTAAAATGTTCGAATAACTGAATAAGGTAGAGTTAAGAGAAAGAATATGTGGCAGCACCTCTGGGAAAATGTGTGAAAGTGGTTGGTGTTTCAGGAGTGTGATGACAGAGGGGAAGAAGCTCTCTTTAAGTCTGGACTTCTGAGCTTTCAAGTTTCAGTATCTTCTCCAAAAAAATAAAAGAGTGAAAAGTTATAGCCAGAGTGCCAGGTATTCTTGACAATACTTCCAGCCTTCCTGATGCATGAAGATATTCTGGATGGAATGAAGCGACAAGTCTGTGATGGGCTGTAGATAGACACAAAAACCTGGAGTAACTTAGCGGGTCAGACAGCAATTCTGGTGAAAAGGAATAAGTGACGTTTTGGGGCTACCCCACCAGTTTATTGTGTCTATCTTCGGTGTAAATCAGCATTTACAGTTCCTTGCTACACACTGTGATGGGCCTTGCTGTGTTCATCACTCTGCATGTTCAGGTTGTGAAGAGCAGAGCAGTTTTCATACCAGGCTGAGGCATCCCATCAGGATCCTTTGACTCCCATGTTATTACTTCATTCCTTCTCCCCTCTGTATCTACTCAGTGCAACCTCTTGATAGTATAGCCATTTTACTTACTACTCATGTGGGAATCATTGATACAGGGCTATATTTTGCCAGATAATAAAATTAGGTGGTAATATTAGATACCATCACGACAGCATGTGGATCAAGACCCTGCAGGCCAGGCGCCATAGCACAAAATGGTCAACGGCAACACTAACACAATCCCCAATCCAACAGCCAGAGACAAATTCACCTATGGAAATTATGTGAAGGACTGCCTGTCAAGGATAGGCCGAGTTAGCCGCAGCAGGAAATGCAACTGCAGATGAAATATTCCCCTATCCAAGCAGGACAACATCAAAGCCACACCATCATCTCGCAGATGGACAGATGCCAACTAAATATTAGGTAATGTTAGAACATCTAATCTCTGTGATATAATTCTTCTGTGGATTCATCTAAAAGACTATAAAGTGCCATAGGACATTCAGTGGGATCTGCCAGTTGTACAAAATTACCTCTGTCTTTTCGGGGAATATCGCGGGTTGGGAGTTCATTTTCTGGTGAACCCGGATGTGATCCACATTCCCACCTTAAAATATGGTGGTGCAATACATTGGAATTTCAACATATTCTACCACTAAAGCTACTAATCCTTTAATAAGGTATCACATTTAATGATATTACCAGTCAGACATGCAAAGAGAAGTCTGATGGCTTAACATTAGTGAAAGTTGAATATTATTGTGAGAGATAATCTACCTAACCTGGTCTTAAGGAGTTCCTCCCATCTCAGATTCTATAAAATCCATCTAAGCAACAATGAGTTGTTACAATGTACAAGGAATATAGAGCAAAGAAAGTGGTGATTGATATCTAGCAAATAAATAATTGGAATTTTGTCTGTTTTAAGTTCCTGTGCAGATGCTTATTACTGATTTTTGAATAGTGTGATATTTTTCCATTTTTCTCAGTTGGCGTGCCAGAAGTTTATGCGGTTTATCACCAAATTCAAATCATTTTTGCTTCGTGTATTGAAATAACTTAACAACTTTTGCCGAGATTATCTGATTTAACTTGAATTTTAATGCTGCTATCTTATTATGCTTAACAGTATATGGATCAATCGCATTTTCTGAATCACGCTGTTTAATCTGTTTTTCTAATTCCAATTGTTCCGACCTGTTTTTTTTTTGTTTTGATACGCTTGATATGAAATAATGGAGCCTCTGATAAAGGCCTTGAAAGATTCCCACTATAAAGTAGCCGAAATACCAGGTGTGTCATTTGTCTCATAAAATAATTGCATCTATTGCTTCAGGTAGTCACAGCAACCTGGCTCAGTTAGTATTTGTGGATTAAATCTCCAAAACGCTTTTTTGTTATGCATTCCTTCTAGTTATAAGGAGAAGGCTAATGGACAATGGTCAGAAATGATGTTATTGTGATATTTAGGATTTAATGTAAAAGGGATCAGTTTTGCGTCCACCAGAAAATAATAAATTTGTGTATACGTTTTGTGAACACCTGAATAAAAAGAGTATTCTCTTCCGGATGGGTTGGCAATCCTCCATACATCGGTTATGTTTGTGTTTTTTTGTGTAAGTATTTAAAAGTTCACTGGATCACATTAGGAATGTCAGAGGCCTGCTCTAAGCTAACGATATTTCAAAGACGTTTCCTCAATAACGGCAAAAAAATAATACTCAACATTTGGAAACAGACAACAGTCCCTACAGTGAAGATGTGGATTAAGGATATGCCAGAGACACTACATTTGGAAAACATTAGGCTTGTCGTGGCGGAAAAAGCAGATCAATTTCTTAAGACATGGTTACCTTTTACTGAATTTCTGCGCCAACAGAATGGTTAAACACAAATTTAAATGTAAATCCGATGCCAGGGATGGGTGAGGTGGTGAGGTGGAGGGGAAAGGGTATATCTCCATCTTTTCTTTTCTTATTTCTTTTCTTTTCTCCTGCACTTCTTTGGTAGCTTAGGGGTCTTTTTCCTGCTCTCGTGTATTTTACTTTTTTTTCTTTCTTCTTTATTTTCTTCTTTCTTTGTTTTCCCTTTTTTTCCCTTTTTTCCCCTTTTTTAAAAATTTAGGTTATAAGGTTAAAAATGAAGCTGTACAATATTTTTTATTGTACAGTTAACTGTTATGTCGATCGTCTTATCCTTGTACAATTGCTTCTAACAAAATGAATTCAAAAAAGAATTATAGATATATATATATATATATTGTTACTGTTCTTGCCTCTGTTACCCACTCTGACAGATCATTCCACATACTCTTTATATGAAACATTTACTGTTTAAATCCCTTTTAAACCTCTTCCCTTTCACCTTAAATCAACGCCTTCAAATTTTAGATACCTCTGCCATGTGAAACAAACATTGGTTATCTACTCAATCTACGTCTCCACTACTTGTATGTACCCCTATCATGTCACCTCCCATTTCATTTCGGAGTCACGTGAGTGACTTCGTGAAGAGCCCGCCGGCGCGCATGCTCGACATATCGTCGTAACGCGTTGCTGCGACGGCTGGCGGTGGAGCGCGCTCCTCGCCAGCCCTTCATAAGGGGCCACGGAGGTAAGTATTCTACCTTTAGTTGGTGGTCCTTGTTGTCTGATTATGTCTTGCAGCAAGGACATGGATGGGAGTTCGAAGGGCCGGAGGACGTCAGGACGAGTTCGCCGGTCAACAGTTCCGGGGCCTTTACCATCGGCAGTACCTGCAGCGCAGGCCGGGACTCAGGCGGAGATGTGGGTAAGCCCTGTGATTACAGGTCCAGATCCGCCAGCACACCACAGCTCGGAGGAGTTCGACGAGGAGGAGTGTGGTGTGCCGCCAGAGCAGGGAGACCCTGCCATGGCAGTCAGGTCGTCAGCGGGCTCGCTGGCGACCTCGAGCAGGGCACGTGCCGTTGCACGGTCTGTTCCACTCAGCCCTCCGAGAAGGGGGAGGGCAGGAGCCCAGAAGCCTAACCCTGTTAGGGCTAAGGCATTGCCTATCGCGGAGGAGCGGTCAGGTTCCAGGGCGAGACCCGGGGCGGCTGTGAGGTCCAGCCGGCACACCCCGACTCTCGACGCCGGGACGGGTCGGTCGAGTCGGGTCTCGTCACGGTCGCCGAGCCCCCCATGGATGGGTGGGCGAGACCATGCGTCGGCAACGTCCACGATGTGGGCAGCCGGCAAGACTGCGCGGGCCCCAGGCAGCCATGCTTCGGCTGGTGCCGACACCTCGCCGCAAGTGCCCTTAGTGGCAGCGGCTTCAGCTCCCGCTAAACGGAGGCGGTTGAACACGCCCGCGCAGGAATCGCGCAGTTTCGCCTCGGCGGCTGTTAGCGACAACTACCGGCACCGGCAGGGCCTCGACGAGGTGCGGGCCGATGACAGGAGCCCGGTTTTCTTTTCAGAGCCGGAGGACTCCGACCACCTGAGTGTTCAGGGTGAAGGGCGTATTGACCGTATGGAGCGGCTGCTGGAGCTCCTGCTTCAACGTCAACAACAGCAGGGCAGCAACAGGCACAGGGCGTCTTCACCAACATCTACTATCAGCCTGGAGCAGCAGGAGGAGGAGGTTCTGGTGGATCCCGTACCAACTCCGTTGGAGGTGCCAGCGGAGGAATTCTTGGATGTGGCGACCAAATTCGCGGCCCCACATACGGCTGGTCTTCCTCTAAATACAAAGCTGGCAGCCACAGTGGACTTTCTTAATAATCAGGGGCTGCAGGAAGAAGTCCTCATCCAGGCTATGAGCCGTCACAAGGCTCCATCAAACTGCAACTCCCTCAACGTGCCTGTGGTCAATACGCCAATATGGGGCAACATTAGTGCGGCTATCCGTCAACAGGAGCTAAAATTGCAGCGGATCCTGAAACTCCTCACGGCCGGTATTACCGCCTTTGCGCGGTCGGTGGACGGGGACGAACTGAATTTGGACCAGGAAGATGCTCTGGCCTTATTGTGCGCGACCCAGCACGAAATCAACGGGTTTCGCAAAAACAGCATCCGCCCAGCACTCAACCCGAAGTTTGCAGGATTGTGCAAACCACCGCCGCCGCCCCGTCAGCTCTTTGGTGAGGACCTCTCGAAGAGAGTCAAAGAGCTTGACGAACAAGCCAAAACGGTGGGGATCATGCGCTCTCAGAGTGCCCCCACACCGTCAGGCTCAAAAGCTCCATACATTCGCTCACGAGGGTCGGCCGGTGCCTCGACGAGGACTCGCCCTCTAGCTCCACAACGACAACAGCACCAGAACCAGCACCAAGGGTCTTTTTTAGGACAGGGTCGGCAGAGACCTTTGTGGAAATCGAAGACGCCGCGCCCTCAAGCCAACCCAGCACCTCCACGGCCACCCACACGTGTCAAGGACCGCCGGTAACCACGGAGGTGAGGGGGTCTGGTTCTCTTTTTTCTCTCTGTTTAACTTCCCATGTTGGTGGTCGTTTACGGTTGTTTTTGGATGCATGGGGTAATTTTACTGGTGATGAGTATGTGTTGCGGAATATTCAGGGGTATAAAATTGAGTTTATTAATGGCGACATTCCTCCATCCCAGCACATGCCTGGTCGTACGTTCAAATTGTCTGCTGCAGAACAGGCAGCAGGTTATAAGGGAATTTTAAGTCTGGAACAGAAGGGTGTGATTGAGAAAACGGTGCATGAGCCAATTGAATTTGTTTCGAACATATTTACTAGACCTAAGAAGGATGGAGGATGTCGTGTCATTATTGATCTAACCCGTTTGAATACGTTTGTAACATATACTCATTTTAAAATTGATACGTTTGAAACAGCCAAATCATTGATTTCTCATGGCTGCTTTATGGCATGCATTGATTTGAGGGATGCATATTATTCAGTATCCATCCAGAAATATGATAGAAGGTTTTTGAAATTTATCTGGATGGGGCAACTTTGGCAGTATAAGGCTTTGCCTAATGGGCTCACTACAGCCCCTAGATTGTTCACTAAATTGGTGAAGCCAATCATGGCTTATTTGAGACAACAACATCATATAGTTAGGGCCTATTTAGATGATGTCTTTATTGTGGGCCACACCCTGCAATTGGCTGAACAGGGTGTTGCAGCTGCTGTCAATATATTTCAACAATTAGGATTCATTGTCCATCCAGAGAAATCGAAGTTCTGCCCTGCCCAGGTAATTAATTACCTAGGGTTCATGGTGAACTCAATGAGCATGAGGATAACTATACCAATTAACAAAATTGAGGAAGTCACTAAGGTGTGCAGAGATTTAATTGGCACCAATATACCATCGATTCGGCATACAGCCACAGTAATTGGCAAGCTAGTGGCTTTGTTTCCGGCAGCACGATATGGACCTTTGCATTATCAGAATTTGCAAAGAGCTAAAATTACTGCGTTAAAACGGAACGCTGGTCATTACGATCGATCAATGCAGCTGCCGTCCGAAGCGATAACTGAGTTGCAATGGTGGGTGTGTCACATTAGCAACTCATTTAAGCCTGTCAGGGAGGCTAATCCGGTGGTATATTTACAGACTGATGCAAGCTCCAATGGCTGGGGAGCTACTGATAATTGCTCTAGTTGTGGGGGCAGATGGGACACCCTTGAGGCATCGATGTTGTTGACTCAAGGGATTAACTATTTGGAGTTGCTGGCAGCATTCCACGGACTTTGTGCATATTGTTCCAAGCTTGTTGGAGCACACGTCCGTCTCCAAATAGACAACACCACAGCTGTGGCATATTTAAACCATATGGGTGGTACCAGGTCAGTTTCGTGTGACAAATTGGCTAACTCAATTTGGCTCTGGTGTATTCAAAGAGACATTTGGATTTCAGCTACCTATTTGCCAGGTGAGCTTAATACTGTGGCGGACACCAGGTCACGCAAATTTAATGACAACATTGAATGGATGTTGCATCCTGAGATTTTTTCTAAAGTCACAGCCAAATTTGGTAAACCGGACATTGACCTTTTTGCGTCACGGTTGAACCATCAGGTACCAGCCTACGTTTCATGGGAACCAGATCCTGGGGCAATAGCGCTAGATGCATTCTCGCTGGACTGGGGGAATTGGTTTTTCTATGCCTTCCCTCCGTTTTGCCTCATCAGTCGGGTATTGCGAAAGATTCAGGCAGATGCTGCCAAGGGCATCCTTATTATACCCGACTGGCCCACACAGCCTTGGTATCCGGTGGTCTTTGACATGCTCAACGAACCTTGGGTCCTTTTGAAGGGTTGCCCACAATTGGTTACTCACCCTGTCTCAGGGGAGCCACATCCCTGCCATGGCTATTTAAATTTGTTGGCTTGCAGGTTCTGAACAGGCCGTTAGTCCAATACGGCCTCTCGGCTCGGACCATGGATACCATCGGGGCGTCGTGTCGAAAGTCCACAAGGCGAAGATACCGCTCGCATATTAAGAAGTGGGAAGCCTACTGCAGCCGCTCTCGCATCACGTACGATGACGTGACAATAACCGATGTCCTGGAATTCCTCGCGGGGTTGCACCATGATGAACACTTAAGTTACAGTGCCATCAACAGCGCCAGAAGTGCGCTATCATTCTACCTCAAGATTGGGGTAGGATCCAACAGGCTAGTGTCCAGACTCATGCGGGGTATATTCAATATGAATCCGCCTACACCACGCTATAATATTACCTGGGATGTCAGGGACGTATTAACCCTGCTCAGGACGTGGTCTCCCATGGAAGGGCTCCAACTGGACTAACTCACCATGAAGCTGGTGATGTTACTAGCGCTGACTTCAGCTCAGAGGGTACAGACACTACACAAACTTCGTGTCGACAGAATGACATCTACCCCTACAGAAGTAGTCTTTTTCATTGACGAGCTACTAAAGCAGCATAGACCTGGGTGCACAGGGCTGCAGCTGAAGTTCCCGGCATACCCCGCAGATGCTAGGCTATGTTTAGCCTCACATATCCGCTACTATGTCAAGGTGACGGCACGCATCAGAGGAATGGAGAGATACCTGCTTGTCACTCATAAGAGACCTCATCATCGAGTGACAGTCCAGACGATATCCAGGTGGCTTCGAGTCGTCTTGGGTAAGTCAGGTATCGACATTAATGTGTTCAAGTCTCATTCCACCAGGGCTGCATCGACGTCAGCGGCGAGGGTCATGGAGGTGCCCATGGACCAAATTCTCGCCACAGCAGGATGGGCGAATGAAGCTGTGTTCCAGCGTTTTTATAACAAGCCTGTTGCTGCTCCTCTACAGTTCGCAGAAGCCGTGCTGAATGCAGGTCAAGAACGTGGAGATGTCCCCGCATGAGGGGTTTTGATTTGTTATTAATAAATATGCTCTTGTTTTGCAGTATGAACTATTGAGCAAGTTTTGTTCCTCCCATCCATCCCTGGTAGTGGTGTGTCAGCATGGACGTGGTCCAGGGCGTGTAATCACAGAAGCTTTGAAGTCTTCACGAAGTCACTCACGTGACTCCGAAATGAAATAGTAAGATTGAACGAGAACTTACCAGTTCGAAGGTTGATCTTTATTTTATGAGGAGTCGAAGTGAGGGATTTCGTGCCCTCCTCGCCCAACCCTCAATCACCTTCATCTGGTAATCTTAGTCAATTCAATCATACTATGCGAAGTCATTTCTATTGTTGGTTCTGTGATTCCACGCCGCTACTTTGAAGTATGTCGAGCATGCGCGCCGGCGGGCTCTTCACGAAATCCCTCACTTCGACTCCTCATAAAATAAAGATCAACCTTCGAACTGGTAAGTTCTCGTTCAATCTTACTATTCTCCTTCATTGCAGAGAAAGCAAACCCCCTTAATGTCTTAATTACATCCTTCCTATGGTGTGGTGACCAAAACGGCACATTACTTCCCAACTCTTATATTCACTACCTTGGCTGATGAAAGAAAACATGCATATGTTTTTTTTCCCCTCCCTGTGCATTCCAGATGACAATTACAGTGAACTATGTTCTTGTACCCCTAGTTCTCTCTGTTCCACAACACTCATTCACTGTGTTAGTCCTGCCCTAGTTTAACTTCCCAAAATTGTGATTGATTGATTGATACTTTATTATCATATGTGACATGGCACAGTAAAATTCTTTGTTTTGCACTAACAGGAGTCCCAGTTAAATTCCATCTGCCATTCCTTTACCCATTTTCCCAGTTGATCCAGATCCTATTGTACCTTTAGATAACCACCTTCACTATCCACTATACCACCAATTTTGGTGCCATCTACAACCTTATTAATCATGCCATCTGCAAAACCATAATATAGTTACTATATATGACAAACACCAAATGACACAGCAGTAAATTGTGTAGCAGACCTGTGAGCTCTCCAATCTGAAGAACAATCCTCACAAAACTACCTACCACAACCAAATCAACTTTCTATCAATTTGACTAGCTCGTCCTGAATCCTATGTATTCTAATTTTCCGGAACAGTTTACCATGTGGAACCTTATCAGCAAATCTTGTCTCTTGCCCCCCTTAACATCCTAGGATACATCCACCTCTATGCATTTCAAAACCTCCAACGCCTCATTTTTAATGTTGATATGGTCTAGGATACCATTGTTCTCTCCCCTGAACTAGCTAACTTCCATTCCTTCTGCACAGTTAATGCAGCCAAAAAGTATTCACTTAAGATTTCCTTCCCTTTTCCTGTGGTTTCACCCAATATTCCTTAAGGGGACCTAATTTCAGACCTGAAGATGGGTCTCGACCCGAAATGTCAGCTATTCTTTTTCTCCAGAGATGCTGCCTGACCCGCTGAGTTACTCCAGCATTTTGTGTCTATCTTTGGTGTGAACCAGCATCTGCAGATACTTCCTACACAGAGATTTCTTAAGGTTCCTTACTTTTCATTTCCTTTTCTAGCACACTACTACATTCCTTATATTCCACAAGGAACATGCTTGATCTCAGGTGCCTATACTTGACATACACGTCCTTCTTTTTCCCAATCAGGTCCTTAACATTTCTCTAGTGAAGGTATGGCTGAGGACACCAGTGGTGGAAAGTGGCGGCAGGAATGGGGCAGAAAGGGGGTAATCGATAAATGATGGAGAGTTAAAGAATGCGCCTTTCTGCAGGAATATGAACATGTCTGACTTTCTAAGAATGGTTTAGTTAGAGTGGAATCCTCTAACGAGCACTGAAGCAGCCTCAGATCCCTTGTTAAAGTCTACTTTGCTGTTCTTGCCAAGATTGTTTGTGCAACAGAATTCAGAGCAAATTATGTTAAATAAGCAATTGATTTTACTGATCATGATTATCAAATTCCATGCAGAAATGTCACCACCAGTGTCAATCTGTGGTCTTCTGCTGCAATCTGAGCATGACTTTGAACCCCAGAGGTTTATACTACTTTGAACTGAGCAACAGAATTTTCCTCCCCCTCACTAAGCACCCCAATACAAACTCCGCAAACCTTTTCTCGCTGTTACTTTTCTGACATCCCAGACGGATTATTTTCTCTGGAACGTCGAATGTTAATGGAATTCCTTTTAGATGTATATAGAATTATGAGAGGCATTGATAAGGTAGAGAGTCAGAACCTTTTTCCCCAGGGTGGAAATGTCAAGGACGAGAGGGTATAGGTTTAACATGAGAGGAGAAAAGTTTAAAGAAGTTTAGAGGGACAAGTTTTTTTTACAAAGAGAGTGGTGGGTGCTTGGAACATGCTGCGAGAGGTGGTGGTACAGGCAGATATGATCGTGACATATAAGAAGGTTTTAGATAGCCACATGGATATGCAGGCAATGGAGTCTGGATCGTGCAAGCAGAGGAGATTCATTTCACATGGCTTCATGTTCAGCACGGACATTGTAGGGCAAAGGGCCTATTACTATGCTGCACTATGTTTTAATTGCCTCCATTGATTATCTGCCTGACCACATCATCAGTCAATACCCCGAATAAGCCAATTCCCTAACAAAAACTCAACCATCGTCTCGTCCACCTTCATCTCTCTTCCTCTTCATGACCGGTTCTTGCCCCCAACAATTGTTCCCTCCTCCATCTCACAATCATACCTATCCCTTCCATGTCTTTCCTCTACTCAAATACTTACTAAACCTGCTTTTTCCACGATCTTCGTTCTCTGCAATGACAGGAGGACTCAGACGAAAGTGTGAACTTCCCTGTAGAAGGCCTACTCTACTGCAGACAAGGTCTTGAGCCTCTTGCCTGATGGACTATCAGTACCAGCAGCCTCTTCCTCAACAACACTTGTACATTCCGATGCAACACCATTCTAATCTGTTATCTAAACTGTGTTACAACTAGGATGCTGAGTTTCTCCTTAGAGCTTAGATGATCTGAGATGATCTGAGATGTGTGGTTCAGCATCCGGCGTGCGGGCACCAGGCTTAGCATTTATGATTTGCCTCATTACCCAGAATATTTGGTAAATATCATTTTCTACAAAGTCGGGGAACTTTTGAAAATTATAGGCCTTTCTAGTGTGTGTAATGTGAATCATTCCTTGAGAGAATGCCACACACAAATGCCACTGTGACAAACTGTCAGTGAATTGTGGTCTGCGTGGACAGAGAGTTTCCAAAAGGATTTAGGTTGTCAACCAAACTGGGAACACCGTGAAAACCATGCGTATAGTAAATGTACTAATGATGACTTAACCAATGACCCTCACTGGGTGGTTACTGAAAAATGAGTTGTGACCAATTTTGGCAGGGAGGAGTGAAACCCAATTGCTCTTGATGTGGGACAGTCACATCCGATAATGGATGGTTAAACCAGTTGCATGGCTTCAAGTGTAAATTGCAGGGGTGAACAAAGAACACATTATTTTAAGGGACAATATATCAGAGCACAATGTTCTTTTCTAAGGGGAATGAAGTGGAGCGTGGCTCTGGATTTCACACTCAGCTGAGATGAAGTCATCAGCAAGAAATACTGCAGATTAACAACAGCGAGTTCCAATCATTAGCAAGGCAAATATCAGAGCAAAAGCAAATTGGCATTCAAGGTGAAGTCATAACATTAGATTGAGCCTTCCTCAGAGAATTGTGGAAACAACTCTCCACTTCACCAGCCTCAATCCAACAAGATTCACCTGTATTCTGCATCCCGATCTATGGCTTGCTTCCTGTACAGACTCTCACAACACTTCCCAAAGGTAATCCAGAATGGGATTGCAATTTTGAAATGAAATGTCAGCGGGTTTCTTTCTATTTTTGTTGTATGACTTCTTGTCAATGACACATGGCCGGTGTGAACAGAGCTGGTCAGAAGCAACAGGTGTTTCCCTTTCTACTCCAGTGACAAAGTGGTATGATTGATCAAATTACTGATTTCTCTCATATTTCTGATAAATGGCAGAGAATTGTTGCAACAACATGCCCTACATGTCAGGGCGCAACTTGCTCAACACGGAATGGCCTGTTCTCAGAGGGGGCTACAATAAGGGAATGAGGATTGTGAAGGGGAGGAGAGGGCCACATTGAAAGGGGGGGGAGGCAGGCTAGAGGCTGCGGAGTGTGACACACTTGGCAAGCAGAACATGAACACTTTTCTTCTAGGAAAAGAGATACAATCAGCAAATACTACACCACTTCCTGGGCCTTTGGTGCATGCAACTTGCAAAGTACGGGGCACAATAGGGTGTGTTAACCTTGTTCAAGTTAGTGAAGGAAGTGCATGCAGTATCCTCCAGTGTCACCAGATGGCACTGTTCTCAGCAGCCGTGGGGAGTACCAGTAAAGATTATTGTAACCAGTGTGAGGAGAATTTAGCTTCAACTCTGACTAATTTCATGAGCAAGTGCATCTTTTAAACCAACAGAATCATACATGCCAGCTATTAACCTGGCACCGGCATTGCAATTCCCATTGTCAGTGTTTCACAAAGAAAATCAATTACTATCCACAGAGCTGGAAGCCATCAAAATGAAGCACTCTCATCATTTGGAAGCACGACTGAATAATATCAGAACCAAACATACATGCCAGCTGCAGAATATTTACACATCATCTATAATTGGGTATTCTTTTGATTCTTCTGTTCAGTTTCTCCCTCTTGTACTTATCAATTTCAGCCACCAAGGATTTTACTACTTTGGCATTTTAGAGATATAGAGACTGGTTTCTTCTTATTAGAGCCAGTTCATTTCTTTTGTTGCCAGATGATACTCCTTCCAACTAAACTTGAATTGCAAGCTTGCGTTAATAAAAAATAATATTGGAGATATAATATGACTGAAAGTTATTAAATCTCCAGAGCCTGATTCCCAGAATTCTAATTTTATGAAAATGGATTTAGATTGTGGATGCACTCGTTGTTATCATTCACAGTGAAGAACTCCTGCCACAAAGTGGAAGATAGAAAATGTTAGCGCACTATTTAAGAAAGGAGCGAATTGGAAAATAGCAACCCACAAACAAATAACTTCCGTAGTACTGAAAATATCAGAACATATCAGGGGCAAGTAGTGCAGCAGTAGAGTTGTTGCCTTATAGCGCCAGAGACCCGGGTACAATTCTGACTACGGGTGCTAGCTATATGGAGTTTGTCTGTTCTTCCCTTGACCGTGTGGGTTTTCTCTGGGAGCTCCGTTTTCCTCCTACACTTCAAAGACACACAGGTTGGAGGTTAATTGGCTTCAGTAAAAATTGTCCGTAGAGCGTAGGATAGTGCTAGTGTACGTGGATTGTTGGTCGGCGCAGACTCGGTGGGCTGAAGGACCTGTTTCCGCGCTGTATCTCTAATCGAAACTAAATTGCAGATACACTCATCCAAAATTCCAAAGTCAAGAACTGCTCCCACAAACTAGAATATAGCAAATGTAATCGTTCTAGTTAAGAAAGGAGGGTGTGAGGATATAGAAACTTACAAACTGATCGCTTCAGTAACACTGAAAATGACAGAACCTATTATTACAGTTGGGTAGAGGCAACATGGATATATGAAAGTTTGACAAATCTGTTTGTATGATTTGAGGTTATTACAAGCAGAATGGATAAGGGGAAATCAGGGGATGTGGTGTATTTAGACTGTTGGAAGCCCTTATGCAGAAGAGGTTCTTATTAAAAATTAAAGCATATGAGATTGTGAGTTGTAATTTATGTAGATTATAGATTAGTTATTAGACAGAAATTAGGGCATTGTAATACATATGTCACTTTGAGGTCTGGAGGCTGTGACTATGGTGATGATACAGGGATTTGATGCCAGGGCTCTAGATTTAATTTAGTTTTGTTTAGAGATACAGCAAGGAAACAGGCCCTTCTGCCCACTGAGTCCACACCAACCAATGATCCCCGCACATTACTATCCTACACATACTTGGGGCAATTTACACTTATACCAAGCCAATTAACCTACAACCTTTTACGTCTTTGGAGTGTGGGAGGAAACCGAAGATCTCAGAGAAAACTCACGCGGTCACGGAGTGCAAGTACAAACTCCACACAGCCAGTACCCGTAGTCAGGATCGAACCCGGGTCTCTGGCGCTGCAAGCATTGTAAGGCAGCAGCTCTACCACTGCACCACTGTGCCTCTCTAGGTATTTATTGTTGATATATTATCTGGAAGAGGGGCAATATGTCCAAGCGTATTAATGATGCAAAGCTTGGTGGCCGTCTAAGTTGTGAGGAGAATGCAAAGAGGCTTCAAGGGTATGTACACAGGCTAAATGACAGGCACAACCCTAACCTCAACCCTAACTCAGCACCAAACTACTATGGGTTGTGTAGTACTTTGGTTGCACTATTACTTTGCCTTGTACTGTTATTGCCTGGTTTACCTAGAATAATGATTGTTATGTTTAATGTGGCTATAAATCTGCGGAAAATAGGAAGTTCATTGTTCCAGTTGTGGTGCATATGACAATTAAACACTCTTGACATTTGACTCTCGAATGGGCAAGAACATGGCAGATGGAAAATAATATGCAAAAATGTTAGACATTCATTTTTTGTTTAAACGTGGAAAGTGGATATTTTTACATGGACAGAGTTTGGTGTTCAAAGGAGGGTAGACACAAAATCCTGGAGTAACTCAGCAGGTCAGGCAGCATATCTGGAGAAAAGGAACAGGTGGCCCTTCTTCAGCCTTGGTATTCAAAGGGACCTGAGTATCCATAGACTCATGAAGTCAGAGAGCTATGCAGCATGTTGACCTAACACGTCCATAGATGTCAATCTGAGCTAGTCCAATTTGCTTGTGTTTGGCTCATATCCCTCTAAACCATTCCCATATGTACACATCCAGATTCATTTTTCAAACATGTAATTGCAATATCCTCATTCATGAGTTACTGTAACTGCAAATGGTAAGTTGGCCTATGTTGTAAGACGATTTGAGCACAAGAATTAAGATTCTCACCATGATTATCTAAATCCTGGTGAGACTGCACTGGAAATTGTGGACAGGTCAGGTCTTCATTTCCATGGAAGATATACTTGCAAGAGGTGGATTGAACGGATTGAGGAGACATTAAGTTATTATGTTATTTTGAGTTTAGAAGAATGAGAGATTACATCGTTAAAACAACAGATAATAGACAAAAGGTGCAGGAGTAAGCCATTCGGCCCTTTGAGCCAGCACCGCCATTCATTATGATCATGGCTGATCATCCACAATCAGTACCCCGTTCCTGCCTTCTGACCATATCCCCTGACTCTGCTATCTTTAAGAGATCTATCTAACTCTCTCTTGAAAGCATCCAGAGAATTGGCTTCCACTGCCTTCTGAGGCAGAGAATTTCACAGATTCATAACTTTCTGGGTGAAAAAGTTTTTCCTCATCTCTGTTCTAAATGGCCTACCTTATATTCTTGCAAAACTTGCAAAAATCTAATGATTTTGATAGATGCAATAATGATCATTCTACTAGTTGGTGTATTTAGAACTAAGAGTCATGGTCCCAAGATAGGAGGTACCTGTGGGTCAGAGATGAGGAAGCATTCCTGGACCCACAGGGTAATGAATCTTTTGAATTCTCTATCCCAGAGGGCTGAGTATATTTTCGAAACAGTTTGGTGAATTTTGCGATATTACTGGAATCAAAGGACATGGAGTCAGTGCAGGTAAATGGTGCCACAATAGCCATGGGCTGAATTAATGGTTGTGCTAGATCGAGAGGCCAAACAACTTACTCCTGCTTATTAGGTTGTTTCATTAATAGTTCCTTTTAGGTTGTTTCATTAATAGTTCTTTTTAAAGACTTTTCAGTGGGAGTAAAACAATTAGTCAATAGAACCATCACTCCTATCCACCATTCATACCATTCCAAGCATGCATCCACTTGCAGGAGATAGACACAAATAGCTGGAGTAACTCAGCAGGTCTGACAGCATCTCTGGAGAAAACAATTTGGTGATGTTTCGGGTCGAGACCCTTCTTCAGACAGGATATCCTCATGCAGGATATTGATATAGGAAATTTAAAAGTTAAAATTCTTCTTTCTGAGGACCAGAGGGACATACATGCTCAATGTGTCTTTACCTGTTACATTAATGGACGGTATTAAAATATGATTAATTGAGATTTGCATTACTACTCTCACTTTAATTTGTATGATATGTCAATCTCTGTCCGGGATAAAGAAGTACTATTTGGTTCAACAGAGAGAAGACATAATCCTTGCAAAGTCCCACCATGAAAGGGGAGAAATCAAGAATAATAAGCAAATAAACACGGTTAAAGAGAAAAGGAAATTGGTTGTGAGGAGGAAAGAGAAATGATTGGAACTGGGAGTGATGCCTTAGGGAGGGAGGGGCGAAAAACTGAGGTCACCTCTCTGCTGTGAAGAAAGCATTAATGAATGGAGTGGTGTGATGGGGGAAGGTGCAGGTCAAAGTGCCGGCAGCAACTGAAGGGGAATGGAAACAGAATGTCAAGATGAAATAGGATGTGGAAGGGTGCGCAGCATGGCAAATTGGGTTTGAGAGACTGGAGACTGCCAGCCTGATTAGATTTAACAGTGGGAGAAGAATTGTGGCAAGCTAAATGCTGAAATGACAAGGCGGCTGTTCCAAATCTATTGATAATTATTTGGAGCAGTTTTCAACGGACACTGGTGGAGATATCATCTCTTCTAATTTTATTCGAAATATACAGATATGTAATATGCCTCAGCCTCTTTCATGCCCCTGAGCAAGGATGAATTTAGCTGAACACAATCACTGAGGTAGGAAATGACCTACTGACACAATTTCTTTTTTTCCCCCACCCTCTTTATTTTAACTTTATGTTATTTAAGGTGATTTATTTTCTTTAGTAATCAAGGCAAGGGATGTCCCAATGGTGAAATGATTGAGATAATAACCTTTATTTTCTCTTTCCAAATGTTCAAGAGACTTTTGAGTATGTCCAGTGTTTTCTGTTTTAAGTTCAGAATTCCAGCAGTTGTAGTTTTACTTCTCGGTGCCAATTCCTATTTCTATGGTTGGAAAGAATGCATTGTTGCCTATGATTTGACTGACACATTATTTTGAATTAGGCCTGGGCAAGATATGCTTTTTGTATCCTTGCCTGGATTGACATGTGTATACACGGAGAGAGAAAAACAAGTTAATATTACTGGTGACAGATACGAAATGCTGGAGTAACTCAGCGGGTCAGGTAGCATCTCTGGATGATGTTTTGAGACCCTTCTTCAGAGTGAGAGTCAGGGAGAGGGAAACTAGAGGTATGAAAAGGTACAGAACAAATCAGAGCCGGCACTGATGGCTCAGGGAAGGTGGAACCCACGATTATTGGCTGTGGAAGAGGCGATTTAGTTTAGTTTTAATTTAGTTTAGAATAGAAATACAGCACAGAAACAGGCCCTTCAGCCCGAGTCTGCGCCGTCAAGCGATCCCCGCACACTAACACTAGGGACAATTTACAATTTTACAGCAGCCAATTAACCTACAAACCTGTACGTCTTTGGAGTGTGTGAGGAAACCGGAGCACCCGGAGAAAACCCACGCAGGTCACCAGGAGATTATACAAACTCCGTACAGACAGCACCGGTAGTCACGATCAAACGCAGATCTCTGGGGCTGTAAGGCAGCAACTCCACCGTTGCTCCACCGTGCAGTCCCAGGTGATAATTAAGGGATACAAACAGTGAAACTAGCAGGGCAACTATGGGGTGGGGGAGAGTGAACAATCTTGCAGCAGAACTGGCCATTTTTAATACAGATAGAAAAAGCAAGTAGCCTGATCATGTTGAATTAAATATTGAAAACTAGAGGCTACAATACACCCAGAGGGAAGATGAGTTGCTGATCTATGAGCTTATACAGGGCCTTACTCGAACAGTGCAGGAGACCACAGATGTTAGATCAGAGTGGGTCTCGGATGGAGTATTAAATTGGTGAACAATTGTAAGCTTTGTGTCACCCCACATATTGAATGAAAATGCTGTACAAAGTGTTATCCGACCATATTTGGTTTCTCCAATGCAAAGCAAACTACATTGCATCACCTAATGCCATCAGCTAGATTGGAAGAAGAGTAAGTGAATTGATTCTTCACCTGGAATGGCTGTTTGGGTCGCTGGATGGTGAATGGGGACATTGTGGTTAGGTAGTGACTGTTTGACTGCCTACTCTTTCTTTTCAATTGAAGAACACAGAGGCCAAAGCTATCTCTTCTGTTTCCAGGGTACCCGAGATTTATTAACTAACTCAACATGTACAGAAATGTAGTGGTACAGCTGAGGTTAGAGTACCAAGGAAGCAACCCCCTCCTATCCCCAGTAATCATTAAAGCAAGTAAGGGTGGCACAGTGGCACATCTGGTAGAGGCACTGCCTCAAAGTGCCAGAGAGCCGGGTTCGATCCTGACCTTGGGTGCTGCCTGTACGGAGTTTCTCCCTGTGGCCCTCCTGGTGCTCTGGTTTCCTCTCCCATTCCAGAGACCTGCGAGTTTGTAAAGGGGCTGTCCCACTTGGGCGACCTAAGCTGTGAGTTTAGAAGAGGTTGCCCTGGACTCAAACTCAGAGCATGGTCGGCATGAGGTCCTAGGAGGTCGTATGAGGTGGCTGGAACTCTCCTTTATGCTCGAGGGAGGTTCCCGCCTACTCGCGGCCTCAAAAAGGTCGGCATGGGTCTTTTTCACTTGTGGTGCAGTGGAGTGGGGTCGTTATTTACTTACAGGCACTCGTGGGCAACCATAGGTCATCTTCGCTGACCGGCCATTTTGATTGGCTCGTTGGAGTTTCACGACCTAGGAAGACCTACCGGTAAGTAAAATGCCTGCTAAACTTTATTAAACATCTTAAAAGTATTGCCACTCCTTCACCCCCCCTTCTCTCCCCTTCTCCCCCCTTCTCTTCCCTTCTCTTCCCTTCTCTCCCCCTTCTCTCCCCTTCTGTCTCCCTTCTGTCTCCCTTCTGTCTCCCTTCTGTCTCCCTTCTGTCTCCCTTCTGTCTCCCTTCTGTCTCCCTTCTGTCTCCCTTCTGTCTCCCTTCTGTCTCCCTTCTGTCTCCCTTCTGTCTCCCTTCTGTCTCCCTTCTGTCTCCCTTCTGTCTCCCTTCTGTCTCCCTTCTGTCTCCCTTCTGTCTCCCTTCTGTCTCCCTTCTGTCTCCCTTCTGTCTCCCTTCTGTCTCCCTTCTGTCTCCCTTCTGTCTCCCTTCTGTCTCCCTTCTGTCTCCCTTCTGTCTCCCTTCTGTCTCCCTTCTGTCTCCCTTCTGTCTCCCTTCTGTCTCCCTTCTGTCTCCCTTCTGTCTCCCTTCTGTCTCCCTTCTGTCTCCCTTCTGTCTCCCTTCTGTCTCCCTTCTGTCTCCCTTCTGTCTCCCTTCTGTCTCCCTTCTGTCTCCCTTCTGTCTCCCTTCTGTCTCCCTTCTGTCTCCCTTCTGTCTCCCTTCTGTCTCCCTTCTCTCTCCTTCTCTCTCCTTCTCTCTCCTTCTCTCCCCTTCTCTCTACCCCCGCGCTCTCTAAATTACTTACTCTGTGGCAGCTGTTTACCTTCATCGTGCAGACAGCGCTCCTCTGCTTTCCGTGGCCCCCACCTTAACGATGTGTGTGTGTGTGTGTGTGTGTGTGTGCGGTCGGTAGACCAGCTCGTGGTTTCAACGCGGCCTGTCGATCCAGCTTAATGCTTTCCAGGAGAGCGCCCTTGAGCTTGAAGGTCGAAAGCACTCTTCTGGACTCATGGATTAGGTCGCCCAAGTGCAACAGGCCCTTTAGTTAATTGGCCTCTGGAAGTTGCCCCAAGAGTGTACAGAGTGGTTGATCGTCAGCCTGGACTTGATGGGCCAAGGGGGCTTGTTTCAATGCTGTATCTCTGAGCTTAACTAAAGAAGACATTTATAGAAACAGGAAACTGCAGATACTGGTTTACCCAATTATCTCAACAGGTTTGGCAGCATCCCTGGAGAACATGGATAGGTGACGTTTTGGGTCATGACTCTTCTACAACCTTAATACCTACCTATCTTTTCTAGGGATGCTGCATGACCCGCTGAGTTACTCCAGTATTTTATGACTTTCCTAAAGAAGACATTTGATTTGCACTTATGACTCCCCATATGATTAAGGATGTGTATGCGCACCTTTCAAAATGCTGCGTCACCACTGCTTGCTCTTTAGGTTTTTATAGAATGAAATCATGTATCTGAGCACCTATTGTCCTAATATGTAGAAATACTTTCTGTAAAGGAGGGGAGAAGGTAGAAGAGAGGACCACTGTGTGGTAACCTCACCACCGGTAACTTCCTCTTCTCAATTCTCCCATCAAGCAAGAGGTACAGAAGTGTGAAAATGCACACCTCCAGATTCAGAGACAGTTTCTTCCCAGCTGTTATCAGGCAACTGAACCATCCTACCGACAACTAGAGAGTGGTCCTGAACTGCGATCTACCTATATTTAAATGGGCTTTACTGGACTTTATCTTGCACTAAACATTATTCCCTGTTTTATGTATCTGTACACTGTGGACTGTAATCATATATAGTCTTTCCGTTGACTAGCTAGCACGCAACAAAAAGCTTTTCACTGTACCTTGGTACATGTGACAATAAACTAAACTAAACTAGTCTATAATTGGACTTACTAACAAATAAAATATACTTTAACAAATTACAAATTCAGGAATCTAATTAAGCTTTGTATCAAGCTTACAGTTTCTGTGCCTGACACACCGTGTTAACACTCCTTGGATTCAGGCAGCAAGATCCACACTATTTGGTCAGTGACTTCTGATGTTGATTTTACTATTGTAATGTAATTACCTTGTGGACCGTGATGAGAGGAGGTCATTCTAGAAAAACCCTAATGTTTAATAAAAGAGGATCCACACTTTATGACTGTATGACTTAATGGGACAAGTATAGATACGGCATGTTGATCGGCGAGGGCAAATTGGGCCGAAGGGCCTGTTTCCACAGTGTATGAGTCTCTCTACGACTCTATCAGGATATATGTGTGGAAATGTTTGCTTAATATTGGACTTTACAACATCTGTCTTATGCATACATGTGTTTTCTATTATTTAGTTTTAGTAATGTAATGGTCTGATTTCCTCTTTGGCAGTGATGGTTAGGAAACAGCCTTATGCTGGCTAAGATGCAATTTGGGAAGAAGAGATCAGTTGCAAGGAATAGGGCCTATGGCTCCATTTATAATGTCATAAATTAGGCTGCTAGAGTCAACATTCTGGGTTGGGTGGGTGAGATGATTGTAGATTTTGAGACCTCTGGCACCAAGGAGGTTATGAACATGAGCTCATGAACGAGTATGTAAAATAAAATGACTAGCCTGGCTTCTGTGCTGTTGCTGAAGCTGAAAAATGACCATTGAGGGCAGGGCGGTGTGGTACAAAAAAAATCCCTGCAGGAATCGCAAGTCTTCCCATGCAGAAGGTACAGAGGGCTGAAGTCCCACACGGCTAGGATCAGGAACAGCTCCCTATCTCCAGCTAACAGGTTCTTGAACCGATCTACACAACCCAAATCCTACATCAGCAACGGAACACTATTGACCACCTCTTGCAGTATTGTGGACTTTCCAATTGTGCATTTCACTAATATTTTCTGCAAAGTCTTTATTCTTTTTACTGCTTTGTAGAATTTATGCGTATCATTTGTGTCTTTGTCTGCTGCCTGAGTCTACAAGATGCCGCTGCAAGCAAGATTTCCATTGTACCGATGTCTCACCATAATTGTTCATATGGCAATAAACTTGGCTCGACTTGCATCTAAAAACTCCCCAAATTACAAAATGATGGCTACCCACATGGCCTCTAGATAGAGAATGATTGTGCCCGTCACTCTGTGTGCCAAAATGATCGAAGGATTAAAGCCAGGCAAAGGTGAGGCTTAATGCTAGCAGACAGAGCTGTTCAAGGTTGGAAAAGAAAATTGTTTTATGGAGGGCTTAATTGCATCTGACTTTCCTACATTAAAATGAATGGGAGGGCATCTGGGAAAGTACAAACGGGAATGATAATTTAGGCAGCCCTAAAATGAGAATTTTAGGAAAAGCACTGTCAGTGGTAATGTTATAAAAACACCAGATCACCAGGAATCAATCACAAACCCCCCAGAATGCCTTCTTGAGGTTCAATTTGTATAAAATGAAAGAGTTAAACAGTCCGCACAGATCACCGCTGTCTCCTCCCTGTCGTGCCTCTACAGCAACTAACTTCACTACATCTGATGCTGGTTAAAAAGAATCTATGAGGAGTATTTCCTGTGGTTTTACTACGAATGCTTGAGTTTATCACTCTGATGGCCTCTTTCATCCTAATGAACCCCTTTTTTGACGTGACCCTCTTTCACGTGTTCTGCATGCTCTCTGGTTTGTGAAATTAGTTTATGTATGTCTCACTCGGTAGATAGGATCAGATGGATTCACTGCTTGTGATCTCCACAAAACGGAGCTCGTTTTCATGTTGTGCTTTATGACTCTGCATTGAAATGTGGTTTTTATTGCTGTTGTGTATGAGATGGGGCCAGAAAGCTCCTCTGTCACGAAAGGGATAAGGACTACCACCGGCTGTGGTTAAAGCAAACTATGCAGTCTCAGCGAGACACCAGCACTAATGCTGGGTTTGTGATCAATCAAATAGTGCAGAGTTAGCTCTCCAATAATGAAAGTCACATCAGTGTAACAGTCATCATGTTATCTTTCCAAATCCTTCAGTTTGATGTGTGGCATAGGAAAGAATTAAAAGTCTTCAACAAAGTCATCTGAGAAGGTTTATTAAAGGGACTTTTTGGGGAAAATATAATACTAGATATTTATTGCAATATTGTGATTAAGCTCTTATTCAAATTAAAAAATAGCAATTTAAACTCATCTTAAATAAGGATTTAAGGGATGCCAGGATCTGGCAGGTTTTTCCCTTTTTACCACAAACATCATGAGACTAATTATAGAGTTCTTCAAGCTATGCTGTTGAGGACGGGTATCTCCGCACAGCCCAGGGAGTTTGTAAGGGACTTTTGCAGTCTGTGTGGCTCGGTGCCATACTCATTGTCAGCCTTATTCACTCAGGGCTGTCTAATATGATCTTTCATAACCTCTGAGGTCATTGGCATGACAGGTGACAATCGAAACTCATAGTCAATTAACCAGAAAATTAATTCTTGGAAATAGGGTGTAGAACACTACCCCTAAAATGCTTGATAGGTTTTCAGTGACAGACAATGTTAATTGTACATTTTCCTGGAATTAACCAAACGATAAACATTTTTTTGTGGTTACATGTACATCCTTCAATGATGCTCTCTCTGAGGTATTCAGCTCTTGATTCAAAATCATCGCTTTTGTTACGTAATTATCCCCACCGCAGTCGACAATCCGATAATTGCGTCTGTGATGAAAAGGAGCAAAATTCCATGGGTTTAAAACGAAAATCTTTAGCGCAGAAAATAATCTGTGTTGATTTTCTAGCATTAAAGCAGCTTTTGGAACTTCCAAAAGCTATTTCAAATAGATTTATAAAAAGCTAAAATTCATTGGTGTCAAATCCCAAACAATGGTGACAGGCTCCTTCCTGTAAGTACGCTTCTTCTGTACTGCTTCGGTATCAATGAGTGTTAGGGAGGAAATTTTCTATTAGAAGACCAATCTTCTTCCCAGTTCTGATCTCACGAAATAAGCCTCAATGGATTATACCACAATAACATCATTCTTTCAGAGACTGGGGAATGGTAGCAAGGAATGAGCGCAGGCTACACTAATGGAGGTGCACAGGCTACACTAATGGTGTGGAATCCTCCTTCCGGAGGGAGAGGGGGCGGGGGGGGGGGTGGGGGGGTCAAGGGAAGCTGCACAGGCTGCTAATAATTAGTGTGTGTATAAGGTAGCCTTCCTATGCAAGGGGCATTCAGGGAAGGAAGTCTTGTAGAACTTCTGCAATGTCATAGTGAGCAGTCAAATTTAATACGCGACAAGCCGCATATCTCAGCAGAGACATCCTGTAGAGATTATTCAGCAGAAAGCATCACAGCTCTGGCATGTTAGAGCAATCATCAAATGATAGGCTATATTGATTGAACTGAAGGACCAAAAAGAAGAGGCAACAACACTGTTAGGGTCTATATAGACCTTCAAATATACTGGGGGAGGTGGAAGTGTAAAATTTAAACACATTTTTGACAAGTGCCTAAAGGCAAGGGCCATATAGTGAGGTTTTCATGTACCCTAATATTTACATTTGGTGAGGTGCAACAAGGAACAGAGTTACACAATGAATTAAAGGACGTTGAGAGCAGTGGGAGAGCAGAGGGATCTTGGAGTACACAGAAGACTGCAGATGCTGGAAAATGGAATAAAATACAAACTGCTGGAACATCTCAATGGGCCTGGCAGTATCTGTAGAGGGGAAAGGTCCTTTTCCATATGAAAAGGTCCTTTTCCTATATTCTTGATTAGTAAGGTTGTCAGGGGTTATGGGGAGAAGCAGGAGAATGGGGTTGAGAGACAAAGGTAGATCAGCCATGATTTAATGGTGGAGGAGACATAATGGGCTGAATGGCCTAATTCTGCGACTATAACTTATGTTCTTATGAGTTGTTTGTTTTTTTGGGTTGAGTGCCTGCATCAGGACTGATAGGATCTTGGGGAATGTTCCACAGATCCTAAAAGGTAGCTGAACAGGTGGAGATAGGTAGCCCTTCAAACTTGATCCACCATTCGTCATGATCATGGCACCTCAGTGCCACTTTGGAGCACTATCCCATATTTCCTGCTAATCATAATATTCAGAAATCTATTAATCTCTGCTTTGAATTAAGGTAACAAGCGAACTCCTACAGTTGGTCACTATACACCACAAGAAGAAAACTTCAGACCTAAATGGCCTATATTTTTTGAAATTGAGAACCTTGGTCCTAGACTTCAGCAGCAGGGGAAATATGCTTCCTACATCTAGGCTGTTATTCCTTTTAAGAATCTTGAACATTATAATGAGACATTTCATTATTCTAATATTTAAAGAATACTGTCCTAGTGTACTCAAGATAGACACAAAGTGCTGCAGTAACTCAACGGGTCAGGCAGCATATCTGGAGAAAAAGGATGGGTAGCGTTTGGGGACCCTTCAGATTGAAAGTAGAAGGTGGGGACGGGGGGAACGGTAAGTGGAGAGCTGGAGGTGAGAAAACCAGGGCCAGCCAGAAATTACCTCATGCCTGGTAGGTCCATTGTTGGCTTGGGAAGGTGTGATCTCAAGAGAATCAATGTGTAGAATTGTGGAACTGGGAAAACGGCGAGGGAGGGGGAAGGGATCAAGGAGGGAGGGGGAGGGGAGGGGAGTATGAGATGTAGTAACTTAAAATTAGATAATTCAATATTCATACCCCTGGATTGTAAGCTACCCAAGCAACAAATGTGGAGCTGTTCTTGAATCCTCCCCGTGCAGCTCACCTACCCTCTCAATCCATCTGCACTTCTTCTATGGCAAGTACATCCTTTCTTGGGTAAGGAAATTAAAACAGTGCACAATACACAAGACTTGGCCTCCCCATGGCTCTATTCAATTGCAATGAATTTGTATTTGTAACTCCTGTAAACAAACACTGGTAAAGAATGACATTCCATTTTTCCACCTAATCACTTGCTGCACCTGCACTGTGGCCTTCAATTATCTTAACTACACTTGTCCCTTTAAACAACAACACCGCCCAATGTCTCACTGTTTAACAAATACTCTGTATTGCTAATATGTGCACTATATGACTTCAGATTTGGCAGTTTTATTCTATCTGCCATGTTCTCTCCCTTTCACTCAGCTTGTCAGGGGTGAACGATTGCAACCTTCACGTGGTCTGCCCTGTTTCGACGAATGCAATCAACCCTGCGTGCACAATCAAATAAGATAAAAAATAACAAGTTGTCCTACACCTTTAGGTTGTGTACGCCATACGCAAGAAGAAGAAGAAGAAGACTCAGCTTGTCCATACCACCTATAGACACAAAAAGCAGCAGCAATTCAGCGGGACAGGCAGAATCTCTGAGAAGAAGGAATGGGTGATGTTTCGGGTTGAGACCTAGAAAACATTGAGGCATGGACTAATAAATTGCAGGATCGTTTGCATGATAGAGGTGCAAATACAGCATCTATCTCCAATTTAAAAAAAGTGTAGTCATCCACGATTGACATTTGGTTGTCGTTCCTCAACATACAATTGAAGAATCCTCCACCATCAACATCCTGAGGGTCACTATTGACCATAAACACAACTGTGTTGCCACAAGAGTAGGTTGGAGGCTGAGTATCTCATGACCAGTCTCTCGCGTCTTGACACCCCAAAGCCTTTCCATCATCTACAACTCACAAATCATAGCATTGTCTCCACATGTCAGATGGTTGCAGCTCCAACAACGCTTAAAGAGCACAACATTTCCCAGGGCAAAGCAACCCATCTGCCAGAATGGACATTTATTCCCTCCACCACTAGTACACAGCAGCTGCAGTAAGAAACATCTACAAACGGCATTGAAGTTACTTATTGGTCTATCAGCAACTCCCAACATTTAACCATGAAGGAGGAGAAGAGAAATTGGTGCAAGGGAACACCACAACCTGCAGGTTCAGTGCATGTCACACACCATCAGCAGACCTCGTCCAGCTATATTCTACTCCTCCTAGAGCAAATGGGCAGGGATCCAGATCTCCAGATTTTTAGCCTTTTAGCTAAAAAATGCTTTTGGAGTACAAAAGGTTGTTAGAGGCTGGGGTGATATTCCCGAAATCTCACAAGGAGAATTCCATTATGGTCCCAAACATCAGACAAATCACAGGATTTTTTAATATTCTCATTTTAATTTTATGTACAGTATATAAAATTATGAGAGGTATCGATAGGACAGACAGTCGGATCTTTGTCCTAGGATGGAACAGTCAAATACTAGAGAGCATAGCTTTAAGGTGAGAGGGGAAAAGTTTAAAGGTGCAGGACAGGCTTTTTACAAAAAAGGATGGTAAGTGCCTGAAATTTGCTGCCTGGGTCCACAGATATGACAGTGGAATTTAAGAGACTTTTGGATAGGCATATGGATCTGGGGGGATATGGATTATGTGCAGGTAGATAAGAGTTGGTCTTTGCATTATGTTTTGCACATTGTGGGCTAAAGGACCTATTCTTGTTGTACTATTCTATGGCCTACATTCTATGTATGTTCTGTGTTCTATTCTAATGTCATTTTCTAGTTTCAATTGGCTGAAGAAGTCAGAGAGGAATTTCTCAGTTTCTTTCTAATTATACTTTTAAAAATTGGTTACCTTTTAAAAAGGTAAATTGGTTCAACACGGAAGCTGGACTGAAACTTGAGTCCAGAACTGGATGAATAATTACACCTTATAATCTGCGGATCTATCTCCAAAATTGTGTTTATTGTGTCTATTAGTTTATAGTTTCTTTTTTTTTCTCTTATTTCTTTTTCTCTCTACAGCTCTATCTTTCAAAAAAAAATTTTTTTTTAAAGAAGCTTTGTATATATGTAATTGGTAAACAAATCGTGTTCTATTATTATATGTATATGCTTCTAATAAAAATATTATTTAAAAAAAATAATTGTTTACCTTTGTCTCGCCTTGATGAAATAGTTCTGGCTGGTTAGACAATGTCTTTAAAATGTTGCATGTTGGAGCTAATCTGATCTTTATTCTGATGTGACATATACTTGACATATTTTGCGCACAATATTCTGGAGGTTTAAAGAGGCTCGTTGGAACATTGATAACAATAGAACAAGAAAGATGGTAAATACAAATGTGACCGGATTATGCTATTATAAGGTGCACTGCACGGCATATCTCACACCTTCAGGTTTGTGCATCATCTTCCTTGACACATTCAGGAAATACATTTTGCACCTTGCATGCTCATGTGTCCTTTCAAATCTTGCTGAATCTACCAGTTTAAATATTGCTCTTTTGCTTCATCCAGTTTTTTTCATTCTGAATTGGCTGCAGCTCAACTAGGGCAGACAAAACAGAGACTCAGCCATTAGCAGTTTAAGTGAACTCTGAGTAGTTACTATTGGTGCATCAACCCAGAGGGGACTGTGTGGGACTTCGTTAGGTGCAGGGCATGGGTTTGGTTTGGGAGATTGAATATGTGGCACCGCTGTGCAATGATAATTCTTCAATTTCCCAAAATCAAGAATCAATTAAAAAAACTCTTGATCAAAGGGAAATTCTGTACAAACTTGGCACATGTTCAGATACATATATAGAAAAGGTTTAGAGGGATATGGGCCAAATGCTGGCAAATGGAATAACCTTAGTGGGCAAGGACAAGTTGGGCCAAAGGGCCTATTTCCATGCTGTATGACTCGATGACTCTATTCAACATAAGTTTTGGTCCAGAGAAAAAGAGACAATGGAGACACGGTCTAAATAGAGGTTAGGTGTCCTGCCTGTAGGTTATTTGAAGGAAAGGTTTCAAAGCCTTGCCTAAGCCCATTATCTTTTGAAGCGATGTGCAATGTCCCTCCCGCCTTAGCTAATAGATAAAGCCGAGAATTGTTTCTGCAAGGCCACTACAAGGTTATAACTAGCCCCCCATCAGCAAGCCAGAGCAACAATAACTCTGCCTGCTGGCCACTGATAACTCCTTCTGGTTGTCAGCAGTGCAGAACCTTGCCAATCGGCAGTGAGGCCAATGAGGAGTCCAGCCAGTAAAAACCAAAGAGAGCTTCAGCCAAGGGAACACAGACAGCATCGGCATCTCTTGAGAACAACTTTCATAAAGAACAAAACACCATGGACTCCAGGAGTTCTGCAAAGACCCCTGTGACCAGTCCCACATGTGACATACAGTGATTGGGACTTGGACAGAAGGTTAGAGCCTAAATTAAGTACTGCGTGATTCACTGGGTGTGTAAGTATGGGAATAAATATGTGGTTGTACAGGCATCTGAATTGTGAGCTTATGTTTGTCTCAAAAATATAAAGCATCTCGGTAAAACATTCCTCAAAAGGCAGGAGTAACAGAAATATCTTTTGACATTTTGACTGCTCCCTAACAGCACAATTAAACTATAATATACTCCCCTTTGTTCTACACCATTACAATATCTTAATAGTAAGATTAAATGAGAACTTACCAGTTTGAAGTTTGATCTTTATTTTATGAGGAGTTGCGATGAGGGATTTCGTGAAGACCTCACCAGCAAGCATGCGCGACATTCTTCAAAGCAGCGGTGTGGAATCACAGAATTAAACAACAATGACTATTTTGGTAAGATTGAAGAGACTCTAATTACCAGTTGACTTTATAATAGAGGGTTGGGAGCGGAGGGCACGAAATCCCTCATCGCAACTCCTCATAAAATAAAGATCAAACTTCAAACTGGTAAGTTCTCGTTTAATCTTACTATTTCATTTCGGAGTCACGTGAGTGACTTCGTGAAGATTTCAAACCTCTGTGATTACATGCCCTGGATCACGTCCATGCTCACACACTGCCGCAATTCTGATGGAAGGAGTATGTTAACGTATTTCAGACTTGACAAGCTGAAAAAATAATGTAGTATTTATTAACACAAATCAAAAACCCCTCACTCGGGGATAAACGTTTCTTGGTGACCAGTACTTAACACTTTCTCCGCAAACGTAGCAGGAGCGGCCACAGGTTTATTATAAAACCGCTGGAACGTAGCTTCATTGGCCCAGCCCGCTGTAGTGAGGATATGGTCCATGGGAACCTCCATGGTCCTCGCTGCTGATGTGGATGCAGCCCTGGTAGAATGGGATTTAAAGATATTAGTATCAATACCTGCTGCATCCAATACCACCCTGAGCCACCTGGAGATCGTCTGCACCGTCACCCTGTGATGGGGTTTCTTATGGCTGATCAGCAGGCCTTTCTCCATTTTCCTGATAGTATCGGTCACTGTAATGTAGTGACGTATGTAGGTGGCTATGCAGAGCCTCACATCAACGGGGTATGCTGGAAATATTAATTGCAGCCCTGTAGACCCAGGTCTGTGCTGCTTGAGTAACTCATCAACAAAGAAACTTACTCTCTCAGGGGTTAAGACCATGTTATCCAATTTTATCTTTTGCAAAGTCTGGACCCTTTGAGTCGATATTGGCGCCATTAACATCACCATCTTCAGGGTGAGTTTATCCAACGGTAGTCCAATCATTGGTGACCAACTCCTGAGTAGGGCCAATACTACCCCTATGTCCCAGGTGATGTTGTATCGTGGTCGGGGAGGGTTCGAATTGAAGATATCCCTCATCAATTTGGACACGAGCTGGTGAGATCCTACTCCTATACAAAGGTAGGATGACAGTGCGCTCCTGGCACTGTTGATGGCGCTGTAGCTGAGGCCTTCATCATGATGCAGCCCCGCGAGGAATTCCAGCACATGGGGAATCGTGGCAGAGTCATACGTGATGTTAATCTGGCTGCAGTAGGCCTCCCATTTCCTGATTTGGGTGAGGTACAGTTGTCTAGTGGATACTCTGCACGATGCTGCAATGGTGTCCATGGTCCTTGGTGTTAGTCCATATTGCAGGAGTGGCCTCTTCAGAACCTGCAAGCCAACAGGTTCAGATGACCATTGCACGGATGGTATTCCCCTGTAGTGGGGTTAGTCACCAAATCCGGGCACCTGTTAATATGTGCCCATGGTTCTTTAATCATCTCAAGGACCACCGGATACCATGGTTGTGTAGGCCAGTCAGGTATTATTAAGATGCCTGTTGCAGAATCTGATTTTATTTTCTGCAATACCTGACTGATGAGGCGAAATGGAGGAAAAACCATTTCCCCCAGTGCAGCGAGAAAGCATTCATCACTACTGCCCCAGGATCTGGTTCCCAAGATACATATGTTGGTATCTGATGGTTCAATCTGGACGCAAAAAGATTGATATCTGGTGTTCCGAATTTGGCAATAATTTTAGCAAATATTTGGGGATTCAACATCCATTCAATGTTATCATTGAACACACGTGACCTGGTGTCCGCCACTGTATTGAGCTTACCTGGAAGGTAGGTAGCTGATATCCAAATATTTATTTCTATGCACCAGAGCCAGATTGAGTTTGCCAATTCATCACAAGATATTGACTTGATACTACCCATATGATTTAAGTATGCCACCACAGTGGTATTATCTATTTGTAGACAGACATGCGTATGACGTAAATTCATGCAATAAGCTCGTAGTCCATGAAATGCTCCTGGCATCTCAAAATAGTTTATCCCTTGTGATAATAGAAGGGTAGATTCGTGTAAATCCCATCTACCGCCACAACTGGAAGTAGTGTCGGTAGCTCCCCAGCCTTGTACGCTTGCGTCGGTTTGTACCACGACTGACGGGTTCGGTACAATAATGGGATTGAATGAGTCATGAATATTATCAATCCACCATTGTAGCTCAACTTTTGCCTTGATTGGCAGCTGCATAGGTCTATCAAAATGTCCAGCATTTGTTTTTAATGCTGAAATGTTTGTTCTTTGCAAATTTTGATAGTGTAGAGGGCCAAATCGTGCAGCTGGAAATGTAGCTACTAATTTCCCAATTACCTTAGCAGCATGTCTGATTGTTGGTTTCCTGGTGCAAACAAGGTTGTTACATGCTTCTATAACATCCATTGCCTTGTTATCTGGGATGGTAACAATCATTTGATTGGTGTTAATTGTGAACCCCAGATAATCCATGACCTGTGAAGGGTAGAACTTAGATTTGTCTGGATGGATGACAAACCTTAATTTTTGAAACAATGTCTTAGCAGCTGTTACTGCTAAATTTGTTGATTCCATGGTCTTCCCCACAATCAAGATGCCGTCTAAATATGCCATGACAATATGGTTTTGTTTCCTCAGGGATGCCAATACTGGTTTCAAAATTTTTGTAAATAACCTAGGGGCTGTTGTAAGCCCATTAGGTAGGGCTCTATATTGCCATAGCTGATCCATCCAAACAAACTTCAAGAACTTTAGGTGATGTTTCCGTATGGATACTGAATAGTATGCATCTTTTAAATCGATGCATGCCATAAAGAACCCTTTGGAAATCAGTGATTTAGCTGTTTCAAATGTGTCCATTTTAAAATGGGTATATTTTACAAAAGTATTCAAATGGGTTAAATCAATAATAATCTGCCATCCACCAACTTTTTTAGTTTTGTTAAAGATGTTGGATACGAACTCAAGAGGTTCGTGCATAGTTTTCTCTATCACCCCTTTTGCATGTAGCCTCAAAATCTCCTCATGTCCTTCCGCTATTTCCTTATGGGAAAGTGCAAATTTATGGTCTGGTACATGTGGAGGCGGGGGAAGTTGTTCATTCATGAATTCAATTTCATACCCCTGAATGCTTTGTAAAATAAACGAGTCTGAAGTTATAGATCTCCACGCATCCCAGAATAAACGTAACCTCCCACCAACTTGTGAGGTTAAACATGCAGCACTTGCATGAGAACCAGACCCCTTACCTCCATGGTTACCGGCGGGCGCTGACGTTCTGGGTTTTGGCGCTCCGTTGTGTTGCTGGATTGTGGGGTTGGCGCATCTTCCACGCCGGTTGCTGTTGGCCCTGCCCTAAAAAAGACTTATGTTGTTGCGGTGCGGCCGGCGTGTAGGTCCTTGCTGATCTTTCAGGTGGCCCCCGAGGTCTTACATATGGTGTTTGTCTGCGCGCTGCTGGCCTGCTGGAGGGAGGTGGCTTCATTAACCCGACTGCCTTCGCCTCCTCGTCCAGGTTCTTGACCTGTTTGGGCAGGTCCTCACCGAACAGCGGTCTCGGTGGTGGCGTCGCAGATGCCTTGCACAACCCCGCGAACGTGGGGTTGAGAGTCGGCTTGATGGAGAGTTTCCGGAAAGCATTGATTTTGTATTGTGTGTTACACAATAATGCAAGAGCATCTTCCTGCTCCTCCGTCATCTCCGTGCCATCTGGCAAAGGCAGTGATACCCGACGTCAACAGTTTCAGGATATTTTGCAGTTTGAGTTCCTGTGCCCTTATTCCTGGACTGATGTTGCCCCAGATGGGCGTGTTGACTGTCGGTACATTCAATGATGCACTGTTGTTCGGGGCCTTGTATTTGTTCATAGCCTCGGTTAGGACCTGATCCTGCAGCTGGTGTGTAGTGAGGTAGTCAATGCTAGCCGCTAGATTGGGCTGCAATGGCTGTCCTGAGTGCTTTGGCTGGGCAAATTTTGGAAACAACATCCAGAAGTTCCTCTTGGGGTTTCTCAGGTGCTGCAGGTTCCTCCACCAACCCTTCTTCCACATCAGCCAGCTGCTGACCCCTGGCACTCCCCACCGACTACGGGGACACGCTGGGTGGCCCAGATACATGTCTCCTGAAACTAGAGGACATCCAGTCCTGCTGCTGGAGATTTTGCTCTAGGAGTCGCTCCATCATGCGTTCCATACGGGCCATGCGACCGTCGCCGCTATCTGCGGACAACAAGTCGACTTCCTCAGGTTCTCCTGAACTACTGAGGCTTCTGCCATCGGCCCGCACCTCGTCGAGGTGATGTCTAGGGTGCCTAGGCAGGATGTCGCTGCCGGCTGCTGCAGCGGGGCTCTGCGACTCCCGCACGGACATGCCGCTACTCTTCCGGACCGTGGTGGCCCGCCTGTCTGGAAAGACATGAGCGGTGAGGAGTCGGTTCCAGCCGCCGAAGCAGGGTTCACCGACGTCCGCGCAGGCTTGCCGCCTGTCCTCCCCCAGGACAAAGGCAACGTTCGGTCACGTCCAGCCGCTAACGCAGGGTGCGGTGACCGAGATGATATACCACCGGCCCGCGATCTGGCAGACTCCCCCGGTGGTGAGTCTGCGCCGGCCGCACCTGCGGGGCTCCCGTGCGGTGCTCCTACCACTATGCGGCTCCATGGATAGCCGTGGTGGAGAGTCGGGTCCTGGTAAAGTAGGGCTCCCCGACTTCTGCGTCCTTTTCCCGGCCCGACGAGCGGGTGCTGCCGTTTTAACGGGCAGCTCCGGGAAATGCAGCCGCTGACCTCTGTCGGAAGTCCTGCGGCTGGAGGTATTTTTCGAACTCCTTTCCATCGTCCCTGTGAACACAAAAATTCTATTCACAGGAACTAACCACCTCAAGGTTAGTTCCTCTTACCTGAGCGGTCCTTTTTGAAGGGCTGGTGGAGGAGCGCACTCCCCCCCCCCCCCAGCCGTCGACTGCAACTGCGAGCGACGATATGTCGCGCATGCATGCTGGCGGGGTCTTCACAAAGTCACTCACGTGACTCCGAAATGAAATTGCCAATCTCAGAAGAGAATCTCCCCATTTTATATTAAGGATGTATTGCTTTCATTTTCAACAAGGAAGAAAACTCAAGAGAAAATGAAGCAAAAGAATGGACCTGATGGCATTTAAGACAGATTCTCAACAAATTAAATGCAATACATCCCAAGGTAGATTCCACCCAATGGACCACCCAACTCATGAATAACTGTTCATCCAAGATTACATCTCATCCCTCAGAAGTAGACAATAGACAATAGACAATAGGCAATAGGTGCAGGAGTAGGCCATTCGGCCCTTCTAGCCAGCACCGCCATTCAATGTGATCATGGCTGATCATCCCCAATAAGTAACCCGTTCCTGCCTTCTCCCCTGACTCCGCTATTTTTAAGAGCCCCATCTAGCTCTCTATTGAAAGCATCCAGAGAACCTGCCTCCACCGCCCTCTGAGGCAGAGATTTCCACAGACTCACCACTCTCTGTGAGAAAAAGTGTTTCCTCGTCTCCGTTCTAAATGGCTTACTCCTTATTCTTAAACTGTTGCCCCTGGTTCTGGACTCCCCCAACATCGGGAGCATGTTTCCTGCCTCCAGCGTGACCAAGCCCTTAACAATCTTATATGTGTCAATGAGATCCCCTCTCATCCTTCTAAACTCCAGAGTGTACAAGCCCAGCTGCTCCATTCTTGCAGCATATGACAGTCCCGCCATCCCGGGAATTAACCTTGTAAACCTACGCTGCACTCCCTCAATAGCAAGAATAAATCTGTAGGGGTGGCATGCTGGCACAGCGGTAGAGATTCTGCCTTACAACGCCAGAGACCTGGGTTCAGTCCTGACTACAGGCGCTGTCTCTACGGGGTTTGTACATTCTCCCCATGACCGCATTGGTTTTCCCCAAGTGCCCCAGTTTTTTCCACATCCCAAAGATGTACAGGTTTGTAGGTTAATTGGCTTTGTTTGTAAATTGTCTCTAGTGTGTAGGATAGTGCTTGTACAAAGGGATCACTGGTCAGAACGGACTCAATGGGCTGAAGAGCCTGTTTCCGTGCTGTATCTCTTAACTAAATTAAACAAAAACTCTGACAATCATTTAAACTGCCCTTGCATTTCCCATTATTGTCCTTTACCATTGACCCGTATCAGCATAATTATGGCACTAATAGATCAGAAAACGTATCACAGAAGATTTGACCTATAATTGTCAATTGTTTTGTTAACAAATATTTTCCTTGTTAGTCTTTTCATTTGCACATTTTGAAATATAGCCTGCCACTTTCTCAGGATACCATTGAGAATAAAAACATTCTAATCTGTGATCTTAGTTAAGTTTAGCTAACTTTGTCTGTGGTAATTCAGTGTCTCATGAGATTTTTCCCTCTTGTAGACAAAAGTATGACCAATACAACGAGAAGCAAGAAAACAAATTGATAATTCTTTTTGATAGAAATTTTAATATAGGAGCGATCCTTCTCTCAGCAATAAAACTGATTAATACAATATACAAGAAAAATCCAATTATTCATAGTACTATTAAAATTTGGAAATAAATAAAATTAACCCTCAAATTAAGAAACTGATCGCTTCTCTCTCCTATAGTGAATAATCCATCGTTAAAACCATCCATTATTGATAAGTCATTTACCCATTGGGAAAGAATAGGAATGAAAATGCTAGGAAACATGTATGAAACTGGAAATTACAGCTACAACTCAAATACAACCTGAGAAGTAATCAATATTTTAAATATCTTCATATCCGTGATTATTTGAAAAAGCATACACAAGAATACCAAACTTTGACTCCAGACCTATTAGATGAAGCTACGAACACAAAGGTGGACTCAACTAACTTAATATCATACTTGTATAATATCATCCTAAATATAGAAATACCATCATCTGATAGAATTAGAAGAGATTGGGAACAAGAGCTATCTATAAAAATCTCGAAAGAGAGTTGGGATAAATACTTGCTGTATGTGCATAAATGTTCGATCAATGTAAAACATATTTTAATCCAATTCAAAATCCTACGTAGATTATATTATTCGAAAACTAAACTAAATAAAATCTTTCCAAATTTTCCCCCACTTGTGATAAATGTTTATCTCAAGATGCAACTATAGTACATTCCTTTGTCTTTTGCATAAAATTCCAAACATTTTGGAATTAAATTTTTGAAATGTTTACAAAATTATTTAAAATAAAATTGAAACCTAATGCAGAATTGATAGACATAGACATAGAAATAGAAAATAGGTGCAGGAGTAGGCCATTCGGCCCTTTGAGCCTGCACCACCATTCAATATGATCATGGCTGATCATCCAACTCAGTATCCTGTACCTGCCTTCTCTCCATACCCCCTGATCCCTTTAGCCACAAGGGCCACATCTAGCTCCCTCTTAAATATAGCCAATGAAGTGGCCTCAACTACCTTCTGTGGCAGAGAATTCCAGAGATTCACCACTCTTCCTGCATCTAGCCTGTCCAACCCCTTAAGAATTTTGTAAGTTTCTATAAGATTCCCTCCTCAATCTTCTAAATTCGATCCAGTCTTTCTTCATATGAAAGTCCTGACATCCCAGGAATCAGTCTGGTGAACCTTCTCTGTACTCCCTCTATGGCAAGAATGTCTTTCCTCAGATTTGGAGACCATTATTTTTGGAACAATGGAAGTCGACTTCGAGCTGACTTCGTTCCAAAAGAGTTTCCTTAATTATGGCTTAATAACGGCAAAGAAACGTATACTTAAATTTTGGGAAAATGCACGCGGTAAAAATGTGGATTTCAAATATGTCCGAAATGTTACACCTCGAAGACATGAGATTGGTCCTAGCAGGCAAATCAGACCAATTCTGAAGGATTAGGTCCATTTATCGATTTATTACAAGCATAAGGATCAACATAACTCTGGAAATAAACGGTTTTAGGACCTGGTGAGGGGTGTGTAAAGATATGAAGTAGGTACATCCCTTTTATCATCTTATTTTCTTATATTTTCCTTTTTTTATTTTTATTTTTCTTTCTTTTATTCTTCCTCATGCTCTACGTCTTTACGGGCTCTTTCTTTTCACTTTTTCACGTACTCACTATCTTATCTAACTTTCTCTATTTCTCTTTTTCTTCTTTCTGTTACTTTCCTATTATTAAAGTTTAAAACAAGAAGTGGTACATGAAATCTATTATGTTATTCTTGGTTTATACTATTGTACATTACTTCTAATAAAAAATAAATAAATAAATAAATAAATTTTAATGGTGACAGTAACGTGAAAGGCACCAGTTCTGCAGAACTTTTCTCTTGGTGCTATCTTAGGTTTCCTTTGGTGTGTAGTTTCGTTTAGAGATACAGCGCAGAAACAGGCCCTTCGGCCCACCGAAGTCCGCACCGACCAGCGATCCCTGCACACTAACACTATCCTACACACACTAGTAGGATTCATTTACATTAATACCAAGCCAATTAACCTACAAAATTGTACGTCTTTGGAGTGTGGGAGGAAACCGATCTCGGAGAAAACCCATGCGATCACGGGGAGATCATACAAACTCCGTAAAAACAGCACCTGTAGTCAGGATCGAACCCGAGTCTCTGGCGCTGTAAGGCAGTAGCTCTACCGCTACGAATGCTTTCAACGAATGTTATAACTGTGCATTCCATACCATTGAGTACAATGTGACTTTAACTTTAGCGATGTATGTCGTCCTGACACTACTGGGATTAATCTGTTTTGCCCTGGAACATTAAACACTCTGAATCATTCTTGTAATTATTATTTAATTATTATAAAATAAATGTGGATTGCTTTAGAAACTCTGGATGCACTCACCCAAGCCTCATTGCAAAGAGTGTACATATGCAGTTTGGAGTTTAGAGTTGTGAAAACATCTAAATTAAAAATAATTCTTCTAAGGTTGGACATGGTGGATGCAGTGAGGCTGTTTTCCCTGTCGGGGTGTCTACAATCAGTAGTAAAGGTCAAGATAAAGGGTTCATCACCATTTTGGACTGAGATGAGGAGTAATTTCTTCATGCAGAGGATTAAGAATCTTAAATTAAATTCTCTAAACCAGTAGACTCTGAAGCTTATGGGTAGTGCGATGGCGCAGCGGTAGAGTTGCTGTCTCACGCCACCAGATATCCGGGTTTGAGTCGGTTTTCTCCCACACTCCAAAGGCTAATTGACTTGGTAAAATTGTAAATTGTCCCTAACATGTGTAGGATAGCAATAGTGTGAGGGGAACACTGGTCGGCATGGACTCGGTGGGTCAAAGGGCCTGTTTCCGTGCTGTATCACTAAACTAAACTAAGCCTAGATTTTGACTATTTAAAACCACCAGATTCTTGGCATTAAGGGAATCGAGGAATGTGGTGCTAGGGTAGGAATATGTTGATGGTGAGGTTTGAACGTTATCATATTGACAGTGAAGATGCCCCCAGGAGCTTTATAGTCTGCTTCAATTTATAATTCTGTGTTCCTGATTTCATGATGGGAAAACTACCAGAAATTTAGTTGCCAACCAAATGTCAGCTTGCATGCAGGATCTGGTTTTAGAGACAGTATATCAGTTGTGTGCCAGAGAAAATAGTTAATGAAGCAGCTCGATTGGCAGAGATTTTAAAATTCAACCTGACCCTTTCAACGAACAAATCACAACACTCATCATCCCCCTATATAAGTAAATAATTCCTTCCACTAATTTTTTATTGCCTTGTAAATTATTCATTGATGTTGAATAGTTTCCTTGTGTTCTGACTGGTCTGTTCTCAATGTGTGTGCCTTTAATTATATTTAACATGAGAGCATGCAGTCAACGTTAGAGGCCTGTCTGATTGCAATCATCTTTGTATGCTTATACTTAAAACAATAAACTTCCTCTGGACATTACAATCCATGGTACATGTGAGGAGGTATGTACCTTTAAAGATGAATTATGCCATATTGTTGAATTATGTTTTTTTTGCTTTTGCCATTGGTGTTGCTTATAAGTTGTCCCCCTTTATTTTCGGTAGCCCTATGCTCTATTTTTTTTGCCCAAGGAAGCAGCAGCATCAAAGATGCTATTGATGACGCTGGGGTATTACTGGGGTATTATTACTTGAGAGATGAGCAAGGCAGAATCAAGTGTCTGGTTATTTGAGACCATGGATCTGGAAATAGGGTGGCCAATGGAAGTGGCAAATATGCCAACAAAGTCAAGAATTTCAGCCATCTCACCCATTTATCCTTTGGAAATGTCCCTCAAGGCATGTTTCCACTCCTTGGGCTGTGGGGTCATGGGGTCGTGGTGGAGAACATGACCAAGCAGCCCAGCCATACATGGAAATACGAAGGTGATATGATAGTGATATCAAGAGTCTAATGATTCATTGGTGAGTCCATGGACATCACAAGCCGCAACTGAAGACTCAGAATCATAGAGTCATATAGCACGGAAACAAGCTCTTCGGCTCAACTTACTAGCAATGTTACAAAATTTTGAGATTTTAAAAATCAAGTCTGCAATTTATCCCATCAGATAAAACATACAAATAAATTTAATTTGACACCCAATTCACTTTCATATCTTCAGTATTAAGAAAGTTATGACCATTTTCATACTCGGAAATTAGCATCTTGTCCTCATTGCCTTTCAATTGACTTAACTCAAAAGCTGTGATCTAGAATCGTTAAAAGCCCATAATGTTGTTAAAAATTAAGAGAACTCAATGAAATTTCCAGTTATTATAGATTGAAGCATTCTGAAACAAATATTAAACAATCTTACTTGGATGACCTGAAATTAAAGCATATAATGAGTTAGTTATTTAATTGTAGTTAATTACAAAATTCAATTAGTAGATCTAAACATCTATCCATTTCTTAAGAAAAGATAAACTTTTTTTAAATTGCCTAAGTGTCCAAATAACATTTACAATAATCCACAATATAACATAATTTTTAAATCTCATTCTCATGAATTTCTGGGCCAAATGGAAGGAATTTAGTGTTTAATGCCTGTAAATTAATGGCCATTTAAATCAACTAGCGAGTGGGTTTCAGTGGAATGCGGTGGATTGGAACGTTGTGGTTTGCGGTGAAGTCAGTATGAAAAATACAGCCGGTTCATACATTTTTTTTGGACCCCATTTCGCAACATGAAAATATTATTAAAGCCTCCATAAAAACCAACTTTTAATATAAAAATAAACTGTGTACCTTTTTTTCTCCCCTACGCAAAATCCTTCCCATTATCGGCCCTCACGGCTTTTGAAGGTGATTTTTAAATTACTCTAGATAATAAATAATCTAGTGTAATTTAAAAATACCTTCATTAATGAAATGTCGGAGCGATTTTTCTTCCGCAACGAAATCGTCCGACATTGATCGATTTGCCCAGTCTGAAGAAAAACGGCACTTTAAGCCCGCCCCCCTCTGAAAGGCGCCAAAGTCGCGCACACGGGGAGCGGCAGAACTGCAGCACTGCTCAAGGTAAGTTTTGTAACATACCTAAACTTACCCATGCTTATCAATATGCTCCTTCTACACTAGTCCCACCTACCTGCATTTGGCCCATATCCTTCTAAACCTTTTCTATCCATGTACCTGTCCAAATGTATTATATGTTGTTATAGTACCTGTTCCGCTGGATTACTTCACTGCCAGGTTGCTCCATATACCCACCACCCTTTGTGTGAAAAAGTTGTCCCTCAGGTTCCTATTAAATCTTTCTCCTATCACCTTAAACCCATGTCCTCTGGTTCTTGATTCCCAAACTCTAGGAAAACGTTACACTGTGTACTTAGTTACTCCACCTCATGATCTTACAATATTCCATATGTGGCCTCACCAATGTCTTGTGCAACTGTAACATAACATCCCAACTTCTATACTTTGACTGATACAAGCCAATGTGCAAGTCGAATCGGTAGTAAGGAAGGCAAACGCAATGCTGGCATTTATTTAAAGAGGACAAGAACATCGGGCCATGGCAGTAGTAGTGACTGCGAAGGGTTCAAAGGTCCCGATCACGAGTGAACAAAAGGAGGAAGATGACTGAACTTTATTGTCTTCCCTCACAGTGGGAAACGTTGATTCCGCTGCGGGGGATCTTCATGTTAAGTCCTATCGTGTACTGTGCTCTTTTTTATTTCTATGGTTGTATGATAACTCAAATCTCACCGTACGAAAAGTGCACATGACAATAAATTATTAGTGCACTATACCTGTTTATTTATTGTGAATATATGGTCTGTGGTCTGTAGAAGCACTGAACTTGTACCTTCCATTTTGTTTCCTGTTTACATATTCTCAGGGCCGGATTTAGATGAAGAGAGGCCCCAAGCTAAATCACTTGTGAGCCCCCCCCCCTCCCAACCCCACCAACTGGAGGACAATGACTACACGACAGTGACAGTGTGACACTTTTAGATCCTACTGTATGTTGTCATTAAACAGTTGGTTTTAAAATACATATTGGATTCACCGCGGAGCGGGCGATGCCTTACCTGGATCGGCATTTGAAGCTCTGGAGTGTTGGGCCTGCTGCTTCAACATCAGAGCTGTGGGGTGCGGAGCTCCCAGCCTCGGGCCGCACTGATTTCAACATCGTGGAGCCCTGGGATCCCTTTGCCAAGGGCCGCCAGCGTGAATCTCCACCCAGCTCAGCCTGCAGACCGGCAGCCGTGGTCTCCAGTACGAAGTGGCCGATTCGGAAGTCCAAACCGCTGAGAATGTTCTCCCATTCCGACATCGGATGGTGACCCCCAAATTTCATTGTACCAATTGGTGCATGTGACAATAAGTGTCTGTTGAATTGAATGTGGAATATTAAGAAATAAAGAAACTACAAATACACTAAGAGCAAAAATGTTTTTTTCTCGCCTTCTTCATAGCAATATCATCCAGAAGTTCACCAAGATCTGTTTGTCTAAGTTTGTGACTCTCAATGCGCAGAATGCTCAGTGCAGACAACCTTTCTTGAGACATTGTGGACCTTAATTCATTTTAAATTATTTTGAGTCTTGAAAAAGACCTCTCTACCGAGCAGTGGGTGACTATTAAGCTAAGAAACAGCCGCACGATTGCTTCCACATTAGGGAAGGCCATCTGTATTGTTTCCTTGTATATTATTTGATAAAGGTCTGTATGAGACAGAGAGTGCTCTTCTGTAGGCCTATGGCTTTGTCTCACGTACGAGTGAAAGTGCAAAAGTTCATCAGTAAGTTTCAGGTCAACATTTTCTGGGTATGCTTCCATCAACAGTTCAACACCTTGCTGAATTTCTTGCTTAGATGCGATCAGATTAGCAAGAAGGGAAAACCGTTGTGCAACTTCACTGTACACAGTACCTCTTCTTTTTAAATTGGTTTCAAGTGCATCTAGTATAGGAATAAAGGATTTTATCCTAAACTTATCTCTTGAAGAGAGTTTATCTAAAGCATCAGGACCAGGTGCACTTCCATCATTTCCTTGCCATTTCCTTACTCTTTGTCTCCCTGTGGCAGTTCTGTAGTTAACATCTTGCAAGGTTGCCTTTGCTTGTTGATCTTTATAATAGTTGGGATATATTTCTTAAAGAATTGTTCCTTATTGACAATTATATTGCAAAACCTGATTCAAATCTAAATCAAATCTGCTTGAAAAAGGCTAACTTATAACTAAACAAACAGGTTCACTTCTTAATAAACAGACAACTCACAAAGCAGTTTGGTAAAACAATTCAAAACTTTACTAATTATCGGCCGATGGAATTGGCATTCCCCAGCCAAGTGAGCAACATAGACACTTGGTAGCAATGTTACAAAATTTTGAGATTTAAAAAATCAAGTCTGCAATTTATCCCATCAGATAAAGCATAAAAAGAAGTTTAATTTGACACCTAATTTACTTTCATATCTTCAGTATTAAGAAAGTTATGGCCATTTTCATACTCGGAAATTAGCATTTTGCTCCCCATTGCCTTTCAATTGACTTAACTCAAAAGCTGTGATCTGGAAAAGTTAAAAGCCCATAACTTTCTTAAAAATTAAGAGAACTTAATGACATTTTCAGTTATTATAGATTGAAGCATTCTGAAACAAATATTAAACAATCTTACTTGGATTACCTGAAATTAAAGCATATAATTAGTTAGTTATCTAATTGTAGCTAATTACAAAATTCAATGAGTAGATCTAAACATCTATCCATTTCTTAAGAAAAGATAAACTTTTTTTAAATTGCCTAAGTGTCCAAATAACATTCACACAATAATCCACAATATAACATAATTTTAAATCTCATTTTCATGAATTTCTGGGCCAAATGGAAGGAATTTAGTGTTTGATTCCTGTAAATTAATGGCCATTTAAATCAACTAGCGAGTGGGTTTTAGTGGAATGCGGTGGATTGGAACGTTGCGGTTAGCGGTGAAGTCGGGAGGAAAAATACTGTTTGTTCATACATTTTTTGGGACCCCATTTCGCAACATAAAAATATTATTAAAGCCTCCATAAAAAGCAACTTTTAATATAAAAATAAACTATTTACCTTATTTTCTCCCCTACGAAAAATCCTTCTGGTTGTTGGCGCTCACGGCTTTTGAAGGTGATTTTTAAATTACTCTAGTTAATAAATAATTTAGAGTAATTTAAAAATACCTTCATTGATGAAATGTCGGAGCGATTTTTCTTCCGCAACGACATCGCCCGACATGGATCGATTTTCCAGGTCTGTTGAAAAACGTCATTTTAAGCCCGCCCCCCTCTGAAAGGCGCCAAAGTCATGCACATGGGGAGCGGCAGAACTGCTGCGCCGCTAAAGGTAAGTTTTGCAACATATCTACACTTGGCTGTCCTCTCTCCACTTCCCTGAACACAGAATTATCTGGTACTGTTGAGGTGGTTGATTTCCTGCCGGCAGTTTAAAATAAAATGGTCTAAGGCCGGAAGATGGCCATGAGGGGAGTCCAAGAGGAGGGGGTCTGTTGGAGATGGGAAAAGGGATCATCAATGGGGGCGAGGACTCCTTCCAATGGAAGAACAGTGTGAGGCAGAGGCGGCGGAAGAAGAGCTCCAAATCGCAGCGGGCGCGGAACTCATTGAGGTGGGTACGGAGGGGGACAAAGGTGAGGCCTCTGTTGCGGACAGGCCATTCGGTATCTGAGAGGGGGAGGTCAGGGGGGGATGGTGAACACACAGCAGGGATGGGCGTTGGGGCCGGAGGAAGGCAGGTGAGTGGACTGAGGCTGAGGCGATGTCTGTGGGGGGGTTGTGGGTGCTCAGGGGGTAGGGGGGTAGGGGGGTATGAGGACTGTAGTGTGGGTGGGGAAGAGCTGGGGTCACATGGTTTGAGGGGAATGGGGAAGACCCAGTGGAACAGCCACTGAGGTTACCAGGGTTGGGAAACTAACACTAGGACCCAGCGCAGTCAAACCCAGGGGAGTGGAAATCTGCAGCGATGAAACTTCAGGCCTGGTGCTGACTCCAGGCTGCAGGTAAGGCGATGGCTGCGGGCTGCTGGAGGACGGTGGAGTGGTGAGGGTTAGCGGGCAAAGTGTGGGAGGTCCCGGTGGGCGGATGGTCGGTGGGGCAGCTTGGTTCGACGGGTCCAGTGCGGCACTGTGGTGGATCGGCCCGGAGCGGTGGCGAGGTGGGTAGGCCCCCGGTATGGTGGCGAGGTGGGTAGGCCCCGGTGCGGCAGCGAGGTTCGGCGGGGGCAAAGGGTTAAATAATCTACATACCTTTTGCTTTGTCCTGCACTTCCAAGGATCCAAGGAATCTTTGGAGCAAATTCCTCTCCACAACGAATATATACATCACCTGCATTTTAGAAACATCAAAACATAGAAAAAAAGAAAATAGGTGCAGGAGGAGGCCATTCGGTCCTTCGAGCCAGCATGGCTGATCGTCCGCTATCAATAACCCGTGCCTGCCTTCTCCCCATATCCCTTGACTCCTATCCAACTCTCTCTTAAATCCATCCAGTGATTTGGCCTCCACTGCCCTCTGTGGCAGGGAATTCCATAAACTCACAACTCTCTGGGTAAAAATGTTTTTTTCTCAGCTCAGTCTTAAATTACCTTCCCTTTATTCTAAGACTGCGGCCCCTGGTTCTGGACTCACCCAACTTTGGGAACATTTTTCCTGCATCTAGCTTGTCCAGTCCTTTTATAATTTTATATGTTTCTATAATATATCCCCTCATCCTTCTAAACTCCAGTGAATACAAGCCTAGTCTTTTCAATCTTCCCTCATATGACAGTCCCGCCATCCCAGGGTTCAATCTCGTGAACCTATGCTGCACTGCCTCAATCACAAGGATGTCCTTCCTCAAATTAAGAGACCAAAACTGTACACAATACTCCAGATGTGGTCTCACCAGAGCCCTATACAACTGCAGAAGAACCTCTTTACTCCTGTACTGAAATCCTCTTGTTATGAACGCCAACATTCCATTAGCTTTTTTCACTGCCTGCTGTACCTGCATGCCAACTTTCAGTGACTTAATCCCTCCCCCCCTCCCCCTCCTCCCCCCCCTCCCCCTCCTCCCCCTCCTCCCCCTCCTCCCCCTCCTCCCCCCACCTCACACCACCAAAGCCTCCGGAATCACAAGCACAGCGCCACCGATGGTATGTTTTGTAACAATGCCACTATGTCAAAAGTCGTATACACCTTGGTGGAATGAGGTGTACGTAAATCCGGCCCTGCATATTCTGTTGTGCTGCAGCAAGTAAGAATTCCATTGTCCTATCTGGGGCACATGACAGTCAGAGGGTGGTGAATCTGTGGAATTCATTGTCACAGAAGGCTGTGGAGGTGAAGTGAATGGATATGTTTAAGGCATAGATAGATAGATTATTGATTAGTATGAGTGTTAGAGGTCATGGGGAGAAGGTAGGAGAATGGAGTTAGAAGGGAAAGATAGATCAGCCATGATTGAATGGCGGAGTAGACTTGATGGGCCAAATAGCCAAATTCTGCTCCTTTCACTTATGAAAGCCTTCTTGACCACCCTATCTGCCTATGACACCACATTGAAATAACTATGTACCTACACTCCTAGATCCCTCTGCTCTACAACACTCCCCAGAGCCTTGCCAGAACTCATGTGACTTTATAAAATCCTTAATTTATGCTTTCAGATATTTTTTGAGAATTGCAGAGTTTGAGCACCCAACCAGGACTAGAGGAATGTGCGATCATGCCAAAGTTTCTGGAAAAATAGGCAATGTACACAGCTGTTGAGAATAGGCACTGCAGGACTGGTTAGTATACAGTGGAAAATAGACAGAATATGGGCAAATCTATTTGGGCGGCACATTGGCATAGCAGCAGAGTTGACTAAGGGGATCCTGTCAAAAGCGATCCTGACTAAGGGGTCCTGTCATACGGAGTTTGGACATTCTCCCGGTGGGCTTTCTCCGGGTGCTCCAGTTTCCTCCCACACTACAAAGACGGACATGTTTGTAGGTTACTTTGCTTTGGTAAAAATTATAAATTGTCCCAAGTGTGTAGGATAGGGTGTGATCGCTGGTTGGTGCGGGCTCAGTGGGCCGAAGGGCCTGTTTTCACACTGCATCTCTAAAGTCTAAGCCTAAAGTCACTGTAGAGATGGTTCAAAATATTCAAAGGTTCCGTGCAAGATGCCACAGTAAGCATTGACATACTGATGGTCTGTCTGCTGTGTTGTAGTCAGCTTATTTGATTGTAGCCAGGCTGAAGACAGTAATGACAGATGTGGGAGTGCTGGAAACAATCCAGAAGCAACAATACTGGGAGATCAAAAGGGGCAGGGGGAAATGTACAGTGTCTGCAGAGTTAGAATGGAAGTCAGGATACGAGACAAATTGAAAGCAAAAGCACAAAGATGGAACGGCTCGATAAAACAACCAAAGTAGGTACTCATCTCATTTCTAAATGGCCTACCCCATATTCTTAAACTGTGGCCCCTGGTTCTGGATGCCCCAACCTCGGGAACGTGTTTCCTGCACCTAGCGTGTCCAATCCTTTAATCATTTTATATGTTTCTATAAGATATCCTCTCATCCTTCTAAATTCCAATCCCAGTTATTCCATTCTTTCATCATACGACAGTCCCACCATCTCGGGAATTAACCTCATGGACCTACGCTGCTCTCCCTCAATAGCAAGAATGTCCTTCCTCAAATTAAGAGACCAAAACTGCACACAATACTCCAGGTGTGGTCTTACCAGGGCCCTGTACAACTGTTGAAGGACCTCTTTGCTCCTATACTCAAATCCTCTTGTTATGAAGGCCAATGTGCATTCGCGTTCTTCACTGCCTGCTGTACCTGCATGTTTTGTTTTTCCATTGACTCCATCTATACTTCACATTGCCTCAACAAGGCCACCAGCATAATCAAGGTGCAGTCTCAGCCCTCTTGTCTCCCCTCAACCATCAGGCAAGATATGCAGAAGTTTGAAAATGCATACTGCCTGATCGAGGAACAGTTTCCTCCCAGCTATTATCAGGCAACTGAATGGTCCTCCCAACAGCTAGAGTGCGATCCTGAACTCCCATCTACCTAATTGGAGACATTTGAACCATTTTTAATCAGGCTTCATTGGACTACAATATTATATCTTTGTACTAGATTTTGTACCCTTTATCTGTTACCTGTGCACTGTATTCACAGATGATTGCATTCATGTATAGTCTTTTCTTTGACTGGATAGCATGCAAACAAACCTTTTCGCTGTACCTCAGTACATGTGACAATGATATACTAATTATACTAAACTAAACTTTTCTGCTCAGGGTTCATCTTTTAAACTGCAGCCATAGACTGAGCATTATAATGAGCAGAACAGATGGGAAAACTAGAAGTAATTTCTTGCTGTGACGATTATTAGATCATAGATTGCTTCAACACAAGCAACGACTGATGTTTTGTAAACAGAATCAGGTTCGTGCCTGAAGGTAAGATGGGGAAACGGGTAAGAAAAATATCATTGGATTCAAATAAAAAGGGACAGCTATATGCTTATTTTACTTCTGTATTTCAATGAAAAAGTGTCCCAACCTGAAACATCACCTATCCCTTTTCTCCAGAGATGCTGCCCGAGCTGTTGAGTTACTCCAGCACTTTGTGTCTATCTTCAATATTTCATTCATTTTGTTCCCTCTGTATTCCTCTTCATTTCATTTTTTTCTTTCCTCCTCCAGAAGCTCCTGACCTCTTGATTTGCTGTTATTTTCCTTATGCTGGATACATTTATCTCCAAAGGTCAAGACCTATAGAACAGAGGGAACTTACAAGTAAACTTGTAGCACTTACATTACCCACTGACACACTTTTTCGAGTTACTTAGATATATTTTTTTGTTTTATTTTAAGGGTTGGAGAAACAGGAATACAGCAAAATTAACAGAACAAATGTGACAATTGGTTCCTGAATTGATCTTATTTATGCTGTCTTTGTTTGATTGTTCACTATGTCTTGTACTATTTTTTGAACGCATCCTTATCAGACAGTATTAATTTCTTGAACCATAGTCGAACCGTACAGAAACAGGCCCTTTGATTCAGTATAGGGGATTCAAGAACAGGTTTAGAGTGAGAGGGAAAAAAATTAATAGGAAACTAAGAAACAACAGGAAACGTTACTATCATAACATTTAAGAAGCATTTGGACAGATGCATGGATAGTATAGATTTTGAAGGATAGGGGCCAAGTGCAGGCAGGTGGGACTAGTCTAGATGTGGCATGTTGGTCTGAGGGGCCTGTTTCCACACTGTATAACTGTGATTCTATGGCAACTTTTATACATAAAGGGTAGTGGGTGCATGAAATGAGCTGCCAGTGAATGTAGTTGAGGCAGGAACAATAACAACATTTAAAATACATTTTGACAAGTAAGCAGATAGGATAGGTTTAGAGGATATACTGCAGCCGAGCATGGATAAATACTCTTGATCGGCATCTTGATCGGCATGGACGAGTTGGGCCGAAGGGCCAGTTTCTGATGACATAGTTTCATCTGTCCAAGCCTGAAGTCCTTCAAAATGTCTCTGCGTTTCCTTCCCCTTTGACCAAGCATTTGATTGTCTCTCCTAATGGATTCTTGATGGCTTTGCACCATTTTCTGTCTGTTAATCGCTTATGAATGCTTTATGGCATTTAAGATACTGAATAAATGTAGATTGCTAGTGCTTGGTAGGGGATTGATTGATGGTTGAAAATGTTCTGTTTCAATAATACCGGTGCCCAAGGAGAGTAAGGTGACATGCCTCAATGACTATCGACCAGTGGCACTAACATCGGTGGTGATGAAGTGCTTTGAGAGGTTGATCATGGCACAAATCAACTCCTACCTCGACAAAAACCCGGACCCACTGCAGTTCGCTTACTGCCACAACAGATCAACGGTGAATGCGATCTCACTGGCTCTCCACTCCGCTCTGAACCACTTAGACAACAATAACCCATATGTCAGGCTGTTATTCATTGATTACAGCTCGGCATTTAATATAATTATTCCCTCCAAGCTGGTTACAAAACTCGCAGAACTGGGTCTCTGCGCATCTCTCTGCAATTGGATCCTGGACTTCCTCATTCACAGATCACAGACTGTTCGAATTGGTGGAAAGGTGTCAGCCTCGATAACAATCTGCACGGGAGAACCTCAAGGCTGCGTGCTCAGCCCCCTGCTGTACTCACTCTATACTCATGACTGCGTAGCCGGTCATAGTGCGAACTCCATCATCAAGTTCGCTGACGACACCGCCGTTGTGGGACGTATCACTGATGGGAATGAGTCAGAGTATAGAAGAGAGATCGACCGACTGACCAAATGGTGCCAGCACAATAACCTGGCCCTCAACACACGCTAAACCAAGGAACTGATAGTGGACTTTGGAAGAGGTAGGATGTGGACCCACAGTCCCATTTATATCAATGGGTCGATGGTGGAAAGGGTCAAGAGCTTCTAATTCCTGGCATGCACATCTCTGAAGATCTCTCCTGGTCCACAAACACTGATGCAATCATAAAGAAAGCACATCAGCGCCTCTACTTGCTAAGAAGATTAAGGACAGTCGGTATGTCAAGAAGGACTCTCTTGAATCTTGAATCTTGAATCTTGAGATTTTCCTTGAGATTTTAGAAATCCATTCCTCTGTACATTTGGTACATTATTTCCCTGACTTTTTTATTAAAATTGTTGACCAATCTGACCTTTTTTTAAAATCTGACTGCTGCCCAGCTGCTGACTTTACAGTGAAATTTTTACAACTTCTAGTAGAAAATTTACTTATGATTTCAAAAATCCACTCTGTAAATTTGCTTCATTATTTCATGTTATATGTATCACCAAACTGACATTTAAAAAAAATATATAGGATGCTCAGCTGCTGACCTCACAATGCCTCTGCTCGTGACCTCGCCCCCCCCCCCCCCCCCCGGCCGCTCAGGATTAATGCAGCTACTGTCAATGCACATGCGCAGTTTCCCATGAGTTACGCTACCCACCCACCCCTCCGTTCTTCAAAAGGCGCAGAAAGAACGAGAACGTTCTGCAGCAAAGATCCTACTGCTCCGCTCCTCTATAGGATCTTTGTTCTGCAGATCGCGAGGTCTGCAGAACAAAGACCTGCTGCCCCGCGACCTGCTGCCCTGCCCCGGTCCACCCCCCTTCACTCTCTCCCCCCTCTCTCTCTCTCGACCCCTCTCTCTCTCCCCCCCTCTCTCTCTCCCCCTCTCTCTCTCCCCTCTCTCTCTCTCTCACCCCCTCTCTCTCACCCCCTCTCTCTCCCCTCACTCGCTCTCACCCTCTCTCTCTCCCATCCCTCTATCTTCCCTCCCTTCCCCCTCTCTCTCCCTCATTCCACTCCCTCACCGCCCCTGCCCTCCCCCACTCTCCCTCCCCTAAACCCCCTTCCCATACCCCCTTTTCTCCACCCCCTCCCCATCCCCTCCACACACTCCCTCCCTCCCCCCTCCCCCCTCCCTTCCCCCCCACCTCTCCCCCCCTCCCCCTTGGATATTTGTGTACTTGTTTGTGCCTTGTGTGTTTGATTCTCTTTTTCTTTGATTCACATCTCCTCGAAAACCCAACGCACTAATGGTGAAATTATTACATATTCCGGTAGAGATTTAACTCATGATCTCGAAAATCTCATCATCTGAAAATTTGATTCATTATTTCCTGAGTTTTTAACTAAAATTATTCACCGATCTGAGATATTTTAAATCTAACGAGCTGAAGCGAACTGATGACATCACAAATTTTCAACGTGCAGCCTGCTGGCCAACGTTTTCCACGAGCTGCGATTTACATGGCCCAGCCCCCCCCCCCCCACCCCCCGGACTCTGGATTGAAGCCGCTAAACACGTGCTCAAGTTGTGCTGTGTGCTCCGCTGGGCTCCTTGAAGTTCTACAATATTGCGGCGGCGGTCGTTATTGCAGCGGGGACGTGAGGAAGCGCGGTGGAGAAGTGGCCATGGTGGCCGTCACAGGGAATGACCTCCTCTCCTTCTTCCCTGCCTGATTGTCCGTCACGCTGGTGGGTGGGCTTCCCCTCGCGATCGGCCATGATCGGCCGGCCCTCCACTACTTTTGACAGTCCTATGATATAACCGGGCCTCACTCGGGCCCGGCGCCTGGTGGGGACGCTGACGCCAAACCCCCCCTCTCTCCCTCACCTCTACCCCTCACTTCCCCCCTTCTCCCCCCTCCCCTCCCCTCCCCCTCCCTCCACCCCCTTATCCCCCTCTCTCCCTCTCCCCCTCTCCCCCTCTCTCTCCCTCCTCTCTCTCCCCCTCATTCTCCCCCCTTTCTCTCTCTCCCTTTATCTCTCCTCCCCTCTCTCTCACCCTCCTCCCCCTCCTCTCCCCCCTATCTCCCCCTTCTCTCCCCCCCACCCTCTCTCACCCTCCCCCACCCTCCCTCTCCTCCCCCTCTCCTTCTCCCTCTGACTCTGCCCCTATCTCTCTGTCTGCAACTATCTCTATGTTTGCCCCTATCTCTCTTTCTGCCCCTCTCTCGCTGTCTCTGCCCCTCTCTCTCTGTCTCTGCCCCCTCTCTCTCTGCCCTCACTCTCTACCCCCCCCCCCTTCTCTAGACGTGCCTGCAAGTTGGAGGCTATGCGTCAGTGGATAGGGCGGCTGTGGAGTAAAAGGAGCAAATGAATATTAATATAATATCAAGGGGGTAGTTAGTGTGTATGTGGGGGGTGGTTAGTGTGTGGTTAGTGTGTGTGTATAAAAACCTTGTTCATAGTAATAATTTTGGTTGTATTTAGAATGCTTTGCACAACAGTAAAAAAGCAAGCTAAGAAAAGCTAATAATTATATTATTGCCATATCTGAATGTAAAGTGAAAGTAATCCCACGAGAAATCACCAGTAATTTGTATTTCAAGGCCTGAAATAGCAAAACAAAGAAAGAGACAAATATGCCACATGGGCGCAATTGTGTACAGCTTTATAGTCTTTGTGACAAATACTAATTGTGTAACTTGGAAAGTGCTGTTTTTAAATTTCCAGGCAAAACTGCATTTCACAAACTGTTAACACTCGTTAACTTTTTAACCAGGGCCAACTCAGCAGGGTTTCACTCAGCCATATTATGCTGAGACAGCTGGAGTGCCAGCAACTCTTTGCCATCTTCTGGAGTTGGTTATAGCTGTCAGACAGATCTGCACTGCTGGAATACGGAAATAACCCTTGATTCGGCACCAGGCTACTACTCAGACGTCACATGATATTTCTTTCACCTTTTAAACAACACTGGTTTATATTAAAGAAAGACACACGTGCTGGAGTAACTCAGCGCGTCAGGCAGCAACTCCGGAGAAAAAGGATGGGCGATGCATCAGGTTGGGACCCATATTCAGTCTAACCGGACACTTCACCCATCCTTTTTCTCCCAATATGCTGCCTGACCCGTTGATTCATTCCAGCACTTTGTGTCTATCTTCGGTATAAACCAGCACCTGAAGTTCTTTTCTACACATCTGATTTATATTAGGTGTAAGTAGGAACAAGAGGAATCGAATATAGGAGCAAAGAGGTCCTGCATTTGTACAGAGCCCTAGTGAGACCACACTTGGAGTACTGGGTGCAGTTTTGGTCCCCTAATTTGAGGAAGGACATTGTTGCTATTGAGGGAGTACAGAGTAGGTTTACAAGATTAATTCCCGGGATGGCGGGACTGTCATATGCGGAGAGAATGGAGCAGCTGGTCTTGTACACTCTGGAGTTTAGAAGAATGAGAGGGATTCTCATTGAAACATATAAGATTGTTAAGGGTTTGGACATGCTAGATGCAGGAAACATGTTCCCGATGTTGGGGGAGTTCAGAACCAGGGGCCACAGTTTAAGAATAAGGAGTAAGCCATTTAGAACGGAGACGAGGAAACACTTTTTCTCACAGAGTGGTGAGTCTGTGCAATTATCTGCCTCAGAGGGTGGTGGAGGCAGGTTCTCCGGATGCTTAAAAATAGCGGAGTCAGGGGATATGGAGAGGAGGCAGGAACGGGGTACTGATTGAGGATGATCCGCCATGATCACATTGAATGGCAGTGCTGGCTCGAAGGGCCGAATGGCCAGTGAAATATGAGGTGGTGTTCCTCCAATTTGCACTGGGCCTCACTCTCACAATGGAGGAGGACAGAAAGGTCAGTGTGGGAATGGGAGGTGGAGTTAAAGTGTTTAGCAACTGGCAGATCAAGTAGGTTTAGGCGGACTGAGTGGAGGTATTCTGCAAAACGCCTGCGCTTGGTCTCGCCGATATATAGGAGTCCACACCTGGAACAATAGATGAGGTTGGAGGAGTTGCAAGTGAACATCTGCCTCACCTGAAAAGACTGCTGAGGTCGTTGGACGGAGTCGAGGGGGAAGGTAAAGGGACAGTTGCATCTCCTGGGTGGGAAGGGACGAGTTGACCAGGGTGTCGTGGAGGGAATGGTCTCTGTGGAAAGTGTAAAGGGGTGGAGTTGGGAAGATGTGGCTAGTGGTGGGATCCCGTTGGAAGTGGTGAAAATGTCGGAGAATTATGTGTTATATGCGACGGCTGTTGGGGTGGAAGGTGAGGACTTGGGGGACTCTGTTCCTGCTGAGTGGAGGGAGTGGGAGCAAGAGTGGAGCTGTGGGACATCGAGGCGACCTTTGTGAGAGCCTCATATGTGATGGAAGAAGGGAACCTCCGTTCCCTAAAGAATGAGGATATCGATGTCCTATTAAAAACCCACTGACTCCCACAGCTATCTATAACCATATAACCATATAACAATTACAGCACGGAAACAGGCCATCTCGGCCCTTCAAGTCCATACTGAACAACTTTTTTCCCTTAGTCCCACCTGCCTGCACTCATACCATAACCCTCCATATGCTTCTCATCCATATGCCTATCCAATTTATTTTTAAATTATACCAACGAACCTGCCGCCACCACTTCCACTGGAAGCTCATTCCACACCGCTACCACTCTCTGAGTAAAGAAGTTCCCCCTCATGTTACCCCTAAACTTCTGTCCCTTAATTCTAAAGTCATGTCCTCTTGTTTGAATCTTCCCTATTCTCAAAGGGAAGAGTTGTCCACATCAACGCTGTCTATCCCCCTATCTAGACTGCACTTTTTCCCACCCTGATTACTGTAAAGATTCTATCCCCTACTCCGCTACTCCCTTACTCCCAATTCTTCCGCCTGCGCTGCATCTGCACCCAAGATGAGGTGTTCCATACCAGGACACCATTGAGTTACCTATGATGATGATAACAGTGGGAGCAAGTGTTTGAGGAACATGAGAATTCCTGAGAAATACTCTATCTCAACCTCAGCATTATAATATTGCAGATGTAGCTTTGGAGGAGTGGGATTGGAAGGATGTGATGGGGCAACTGTAATTCCTATATCCAGGAAGATATCCAGATTATTTCACATTTTACCCATTCAAGGGGGGTTGGGGTGGGAGGATTGGTTGCTACTATGTGAGTTACCTGTGCTTCGTCAACAATTTTTTAATGTTATTTCTGGGCCTCTAGGCCAGTTAATACATTAGTGGGGACAGAGGTGGACTGGTAGAAAAGTGGGGAAATTAAACTGGAAGCAGTGAAAGTCACGCTTATTTCTCAAGCTGTCATCGTCCTCTGGAGAAAGCTAGCTGGGAGCAGAGTTCCAGGTTCAGGTCACAAGTAGCCGTCATGTAGCTGCAAGTAAATTCTTCCTACTTTTTATTTATATTTGGCTTAACTACCAAAACCTGTGTTCATTTTCTGTGCTCAAATGACCATCATAAAGTTGCGAGGAGTAACTGCTAGCGTCCTAGTGTAGTTCCACGACAATGAAGGACCAGACATCTTATTCCATGTCAGGTTGACATGCAGCTTGGAGGGCACTTTGCTCGTGGTGGTGATCCCATCCACCTGGTACCTCATCCTCCCTAGAGTCATGGGTTTTGGAGACACTGTTGAATTGTCCTTGCCAGCAAATGCAGTGCATTTTGTAGAAGACACATACTTCAGCATTTTGCAATTGTGTTGCTTGGATATTGGCTGGGGTCCCAACAAAGTAGCTTGTCTTCTTTTGGATGGTATCAAGCTTCTTGGGTGTCCATGAAGTTGCCTTTATCCAAGCAGATGGAGCAGGTTTCATTGCTTGGATAATTAGTTCCAAGGCAGTTGATTTATGCCTTGCAGATAGTGCAAGAGATTAGAGAGTAAGGAATTGAGTCATTTACCACATGATACTCGGCTCCTCTCTGGTGTTGAGCCATTGTGCTTTGTCAAGTTGTTTTCAGCCGGGTTCGATCCTGACTACTGGTGCTGTCTGTACAGATTTTATACGCTCTCCCCGTGACCTGCATAGGTTTTCTCTGGATCTCCGGTTTCCTCCCACATTCCAAAGACGTGCAGGTTTGTAGGCTAATTGGCTTGGTATAATTTTAAATTGTCCCTAGTGTGTGGGATAGTGTTAGTGTGCAGGGATCGCTGATCAGCGCACACTAGGTGGACCGAAGAGCCCATTTCCACGCTATATATCTAAACTAAATAAAACTAAACTAAATAACACAACCCTTTTTCCTTTGAAACATTTATCTTCCACTATATCATGTGGAAGATGTCCACATCATGGCTTATGCCCTCGTGTAATAAAGAACACAACCACCTCCGTTTCAATAAGTTAATTATTTTTTGGTTGTAGGGTCAAATTTAATTGACAGCCTGTTTTATGCCTGACCTTGTTTCCTGGCTATGTACTAACAGATTTACAGCCATCATTTGATCTTATTTAATTTGCTATTTGCAACAATTCTTGTTTTCTCCTCAATAATTCGGAAACATTACCACAACTTTCATCGACGTATTTGATGTTCCTGTCCTTACTTAACAACTTCATTGTTTTCTCCTTTTCCATGGCCAATGACAACTAATTCTAAATTATGAGGCTTTGATTTTTGTATCTTTGCAGTAAAAGCTATATAATTTTAAACCGAACTGCTGACATACATCATATTTTCAAGGGTTGTTCTTTGAACCTCCAACAACAACGAACAAGTAACATGTGTGAGGAATGCAGTTTAAATTGGATAACAAATGAAAGACTTGGTCATTATGCCTTGGATCACCTGTGGCTTAGGCCATATTATATCCTGAAATCCATTGGAAAGGGTTCTTTAATCCTAATTCATTGATTGCAGCTGTTGTTGATTATATTTTATGATCAATTAATCGGTAAAAAATGTTTCCTCTCTAATTACACAGAATGGCCTTATTTTATTTCCTATCTTTTGTGTTTGCTCAAAAGACTTTTAACCCTTAACCTTATTTAAAGGGATTGCAAGGCTGCAGAAACTCCTTTCTGCCAGACCCACAAAGTCTCTCAGGTCAAGAAATTCAATCTCGTGACTTGGAAAGACCAATGCTGTGCTAATGGAAGGAGGTTTCAACTGGAGAACAAAATTACATCAATTTCCAGGTCTCTCCTCACCTGGTAGGAACATTAAGCAATGATTTTCCAGTGATATTTTCATTACCAATGGAAACTTCCTCCTGGCATTAAATTTCTCCAAGTAACGTCAACTTAAAAAACGCAACACCCAAAATTCACCTCTGGCAAGATTTTCACCATCACTGGTCTGAACAACAGTTCTTATTTTATTTCTTCCCAGGGAGGACCTCAGAATATGCACCAAAAAGCCAATCTTTTCTAACTACGTTTTCACAGAAACCATGTCATTGAAAGGAGCAGCAGTAAAAAGAGTATACTTTGTGCTCTGTGTGGATGTTCTGTGATCTCAAATACACCCTCACTCATATTTCCAAACTGGTTTGCCTGTTGAGGTAAATTCAGGAGCATAAATATGGCCTCAGGATCGTTCTAGGTGGCAGCATTAAAGCTGCTGCCTTGCAGCGTAAGAGGCCCAGGTTCGATCCTGACCATGGGTGCTGCCTGACACAATGCGACAACGTGGCATTACACAGGGAAATCTTTCTAGTATTTGGGACTTTTAATGTTGTTAAAATGTAATAAAGCAATTTGTATGCCTCATTTTATATACAGATAGTTCTGTTTTGGTACTCCTAATATCTATAGTGTTCCTTGATTTATCAATCATGTTGTATCCAATTTGATGTATGAAAGAATGTATAAACCTCATCCACTGTATCCAATGTTCCTGATGTGGTCTCCTGTACATTGGCGAGACTGATTTGGAGACCATTAACTTGGAGACCGTTTCGCTGGACACCTGCGCTGGTCTGCCAAGGCCTGCTTTCCCATTCCTATATAGAGTCAGAGAGTGATACAGTGTGGCAAACAGACTGCTTTGTCTTGTAGAATGGCAAACCCCTTGAATGTCGTTGCGGTTGTATCTAATCTGACTTGCCCCTTGTTGTATGTTGAATTAGATAAATTGGTTGACAATTCTGAAATGACCATATGTTTCTTAACTTTATCCTGTTGAAATCAACTGGCTGTCTTCAACTGCTTTTATGCCTTTAAAAACATAATATCGGGATATCTCTCTAGAATTTAGGAGATTGAGAGGGGATCTTATAGAAACTTACAAAATTCTTAAGGGGTTGGACAGGCTAGATGCAGGAAGATTGTTCCCGATGTTGGGGAGGTCCAGGACAAGGGGTCACAGCTTAAGGATAAGGGGGAAATCCTTTAGGACTGAGATGAGAAGGACTTTTTTCACACAGTGAGTGGTGGGTCTCTGGAACTCTCTGCCACAGAGGGTAGTTGAGGCCAGTTCATTGGCTACATTTAAGAGGGAGTTAGATGTGGCCCTTGTGGCTAAGGGGATCAGAGGGTATGGAGAGAAGGCAGGTACGGGATACTGAGTTGGATGATCAGCCATGATCATATTGAATGGCGGTGCAGGCTCGAAGGGCCAAATAGCCTACTCCTGCACCTAATTTCTATGTTTCTATGTTTCTATGGGATCCTAATTCATTAATGACTTGCATCTATCTATTCTATTTCAGGACATCTTGAACACTTTATAATCAATTATGTTTTTGTTTAAATATGTTACTGTATGATTCATGACAGTAAAACCCTTACAATGTTGTAACTTTACGGTGCTTTATTTCTTATGGTCATTAATAATGGTTTTAGTAAATATTTTCCTTTGTCTGTCACCCACAGACATTTTAAACGGTGATTAATGATCTCAGTAAAAGGGTTCCATTTTTATTTTTGTTCAGATTTGCCCGCATTCCAGCATGTCATGTCCATTGAGTGTGTCAGATACAGATATACAACGTTTGGTTAGTGTTGGTTAACTTCACTTGCAAAACACTGACAATGTTTTACTCTGAAGTGTTCTGCCACTATAAAATATACCATAAATCAGGAAAAGTTACGAGGATCACCTTCACAACTATGCATGCGTGCTTTTCTCGCTTTTCCATTTCTCTTTGCTTGTCAATAAAGAGCAGAGAATTAGAGAATTAGTTCATGTTCATATGTTAAAGGAGCAGAATTAGGCCATTTGGTCCATCAAATCCACTCCACAATTCAAGCATGGCAAATCCATCTTTCCCTCTCAACCCCATTCTCTTGCTTTCTCTCCATAACACCTGACACCCTTACTAATCAGGAATAAACCTCTACCTTAAAAATATCCATTGACTTGACCTCTATAGCTGTCCATGGCAATGAATTCCACAGATTCACCACCCTCTGACAAAATGAAATCCCTCATCATCTCCGTTCTAAAAGTATGTCCTTTTATTCTGAGTCTATGGCCTCTGGTCCTAGCCTCTCCCACTAGTTGAAGCATCTTCTCTACATCTGCTATGAAGGAAAGAAAACAGAGAGAAATGCCAATTGACATACAGGCAACGTGTGAGCACAATGACACAACCCAGGATGAAAAAAAAAGAGTAAAGTTCAAAGTCAGATAAATTCAGACAATAGCAGGTGGTGGCAACAATTTTGCCTGATCTAAAATTGTCAGTGATAACTATATCAACGGTTTAAGTTGGAAGTTGGACCCAAATAACATGACTCAATGCAATAATTCACCCTTAAACCTAGTACATATTTTGACAGGTACTTGAGTGTGGTCACTGCTGTAATATGTGCACTATGTTTTGTGGTGCAACGAAAGTAAAGAATCATGAGAACTTCACAAGAAGTTGTGATTACAAATGCATAGAGCACTGTTTAGTTCATGACCACACTTGATCAATCAATGTAGTCAAATATGTTGATGTCACCATGCTCCAGAATAGCAAAATAAGGAGCAGCCTGAAGGATGTATTGTGGGATATGTAGTTTTAAGGTGTTCCCTTCTTTCAATAACTCCTCAGTGCAAGACAAGAAGTGATTAACGTCAGCAGCTTTGCACAAGCATTGACATTTAAACATCCAGTTGACACAGGAAGGCTGGAGGCAAGGGGACAATGTTTTTCTGTGACTTGTAATATACCACAGTCTCCTTTAAGAGGCCAGAGTTATGAGGGTGTGACTTAGAAACAGGAAGAGACTCCCTAATTCTTTAATAACACAAGCAAGCTCAGAGGGTCACAAGCTTTCAAGCCAATAATCCCACTCGACATGATGTAATGCAGCTCAGGGTTGTTTAGCTTTGTGGCTATGAATGCACACATTTGTTCTTTCATTGAGACCCTCAGACAGAGCATAACGGCATTTGAGGAGAATGAAAAAAGAGCCCTGTGTTTGGTTAGTGGGATGTAAGCCCAGTCATATTACCAAGAAGTCTTCTGTTTTTCTAAAAAAAAAGTCCTCAGTTGTTGTGATTAGAAGGCAGATTTTCTGGAAGTACACACTTCCAGACTGGGAAATAATTGGAACTGCTGACTTGTTGACTGGTGGAGTAGAACCTGTGCTTAGATGTGGTTATTCCTTAACCACAGTCAGCTTGCTGTGGAATCAAGTAAAGCGATCCAAAGTTCATTAGAATGTTTCTTGACTTAGAACCACAATAAATAGTTCTTCTTAAATTGTAAATGCATATGTGACAGGATTTAAAACAAAAGAATAATTTATCTTTTTTTAAAGTCTTTGAAAACAAATTTAATGAGGTTCATATGTTTTTCCTTCCCCGAAGATTGGTACTTGCACTGAATGTGAACTGGACTGGATGTCTTCCTTGCCTCTGGCTGCAAAAATTCTATTATTGGACAGTCACAACCAGGGAAATATTGGCATGGCCTCTGCAACGGATCACAGTGTGACATACGCAAGAGGAAATAAAGCATTGAGATTAGGGTATCCTCCATTACAGCATTACACAGCACACTCAGTCACTGTACCTCTTTGCATTTCATCTTCTTACATGGACATCCCTGGCCTTTTTTGATTGATTAAATTGATTGAGAGATACTATATAGAAACAGGGCCTTCATTCAGCCCAACAAGTCCATTGACCACACATTCACCCAGGTCCATGTTACAGTGGCCAATGAACTTACAATTGGCCACCTTTGGGATATAACCATATAACCATATAACAATTACAGCACGGAAACAGGCTTTCTCGGCCCTTCCAGTCTGTGCCGACCATTTATTTTCCCCTAGTCCCATCTACCTGCACTCAGACCATACCCCTCCATTCCCTTCACATCCATATACCTATCCACTTTACTTTTAAATGTTAAAATCGATCATGCCTCCACCACTTCTGCTGGAAGATCATTCCACACAGCCACCACTCTCTGAGTAAACATAGAAACATAGAAACATAGAAATTAGGTGCAGGAGTAGGCCATTCGGCCCTTCGAGCCTGCAACGCCATTCAATATGATCATGGCTGATCATCCAACTCAGTATCCCGTACCTGCCTTCTCTCCATACCCTCTGATCCCCTTAGCCACAAGGGCCACATCTAACTCCCTCTTAAATATAGCCAATGAACTGGCCTCAACTACCCTCTGTGGCAGAGAGTTCCAGAGACCCACCACTCTCTGTGTGAAAAAAGAAGTTCCCCCTCATGTTACCCCTAAACTTCTGTCCCTTAATTCTCATGTCATGCCCTCTTGTTTGAATCTTCCCTAACCTCAATGGGAAAAGTTTATCCACGTCAACTCTGTCTATCCCTTTCATCATTTTAAAGACCTCAATCAAGTCCCCCCTTAACCTTCTGTGCTCCAAAGAATAAAGACCTAACTTGTTCAACCTTTCTCTGTAACTTAGTTGCTGGAACCCAGGCAACATTCTAGTAAATCTCCTCTGTACTCTCTCTATTTCGTTGACATCCTTCCTATAATTAGGCGACCAAAATTGTGCACCATATTCCAGAATTGGTCTCACCAATGCCTTGTACAATTTTAACATTACTTCCCTACTCCTATATTCAATGCTCTGATTTATAAAGGCCAGCACACCAAAAGCTTTCTTTACCACCCTATATACGTGCGATTTCACCTTCAGGGAACTATGCAGAGTTATTCCTAGATCCCTCTGTTCCACAGCATTCCTCAATTCCCTACCATTTACCATGTACGTCCTATTTTGATTTGTCCTGCCAAGATGTAGCACCTCACACTTATCAGCATTAAACTCCATCTGCCATCTTTCAGCCCATTCTTCCAAATGGCCCAAATCTCTCTGTAGACTTTGAAAATCTACTTCATTATCCACAGCACCACCTATCTTAGTATCATCTGCATACTTACTTATCCAATGTTCCACCCCATCATCTAGATCATTGATGTACATGACAAACAACAGTGGACCCAACACAGATCCCTGAGGCACCCCACTGGTCACCGGCTTCCAACCTGACAAACAGCCATCCACCATTACTCTCTGGCATCTCCCATTCAGCCACTGTTGAATCCATCTTGCTACTCCGCCATTAACACCCAAAGATTGAACCTTCTTAACCAACCTTCCATGGGGAACCTTGTCAAAGGCCTGGGAGCCAAAGATGTGGGAGAAAACTGGAGCAGCCGTTGAAAACCCATGCGGTCACAAGGAGAATGTGCAAATTTCATACAGACAGCATCCGAGATTAGGATTGAACCCCGATCTCTGGGACAGTGAGGCAGCAACTCTATCAGCTGCTCCACTTGTTAGTGTCGCCCTATTGTTACTTTACAAATGGTTGTCTTGACTGGGGAAGGAGTAAGACATTTTAAAGCGGACAAAACAATTGTACAAACCAAATGAAAAAAATTGCAACCCTGCACATGAAACAAGCAACCCACTCGGGAATCCAATTCTTCCAAGTTGCCTGATGTAAAAACCAGCACCAGATTTTGATAATTTACTGCTAAAACTGTTGGTATGGTGGACAGTGAAGTAGGTTTTCTAAGTTTACAATGGGATCTTGATCAACTGGGTCAGTGCACTGTGGAATGGCAGATGGAATTTAATTCAGATCAATGTCACTTGTAAGACAAGCCAGGCTAGCCAGGGGAATCTAGCTTGGTCAGGCAACTTGGTCAGCATGGATGAGTTGGGCCGAAGGGCTGTTTCCGTGCTGTATAAATTCATGACTCTACGCTGCATCACTCCCAAAACTCTTGCAAGGAAGCATGGTCTCGGTGAGACCAAGCGGAGGCTTGGCGATCGTTTCACCGAACACCTCCGCTCGGTCCGCAATAACCAACCCGACCTCCCAGTGGCTCAGCACTTCAACTCCCCCTCTCATTCCGTATCCGACCTCTCTGTCCTGGGCCTCCTCCACGGCCAGAGTGAACAACACCGCAAATTGGAGGAACAGCACCACATATTCCGCTTGGGGAGTCTGCATCCTCTGGGCTTGAACATTGAATTTTCTCAATTCTGTTAAACCTTGCTGTCTCCTCCCCTTCCCACCTCTCCCCCAGCCCTCGGGCTCCTCCTCCTCCTTTTTCCTTTCTTCTCCCCGCCCCCACCCCACCTCCCATCAGTCTGAAGAAGGGTTTCGGCCCGAAACGTTGCCTATCTCCTTCGCTCCTCAGATGCTGCTGCACTCGCTGAGTTTCTCCAGCCTTTTGTGTACCCTGCAAAGAAGCATATGCAGGCAAAGTTGCAGCTCAGTGCTTCAGTTCAATCACCTTTTATCAGAATTGGCAGATTTTTGAAATTAAAAGTTGTTTGATGAACATCTTGTGTTTTCTTTAATCACTTTATAACATCGATTATTTCAATCATTTCAATCCTTTAGCACGTACTGCATGACTGTTCCGAATAAGACATTTCTCATTGCCATTTACAACCCTCCCAGACCCATTTTGTGTATTTATTTGTTCCACCACCACTCCCTTTTGCCCTACCATTCTCTTTAATTGTAATCCTTCTTGTCATTCACCTTATCACAAACCTTCTCTTTTTGTTTATTCCTCTCCACAACTTTAGCCGACTTCCTTCTGTTTTCCAGCTCCATATTTCATTAAAAGCTTCTCAAATAGCTTCATCCAATTTTGTGAAGGAATTATCCTTCTGCAGTATTTAGTCTGTTTTATCGTTAACAAATGCTCCCTGACCTGTTGAGTATCTCCAGTATTTCTTGTTTCCTTCTATTTCTGATTCCCAGAATCAAAACATTTTGCTTTAGCGTGATTCTTTTAATGACATGGTTTATGCATTGTGAAAATTTAAATATAATTGCCTTTTTCTTTCTCGTGTCAAACTGGTTCTTTTTCAGCGAAGTCACTGGAAAGCAAGGTAATAAGGCACTTTAACATCTGTGATGATATAATTTTAATTTAAACAATTGCGAAAATAAAGGGCACAATGTTATGAGACACAGGAAAATTAATTCCTGTCATTGATGGCAGAGGTCCAGCCAAAACCACACCCAATAGATGGAAGCGTCTGTAGGGATAAGGCAGTGAGATCTGTAAAGGATGTAAGATGAACCACAGTTCCACCCACATCCAGGGAAAGAAAATAGCTATTGAGAATTTTCTTTGCTAGCTCCAAATAGCTGTAATTAACAGTGGACCCTCAAGGAAATCCAGGAGGGAAGTCAACCTCCCAAGAAGAATAAAAAGAGCTTGAAATATCTTTTAACAAGGGAAAATGTCATGCTGTGGAGGTGTATTCAAATGAGGACTGAGATTGAGCCAAGGAAGAAGGATGACTAAAATGTTGGCCAGAGAGGCAGGATTTTAATAGGTTTAGTAGTCATAGCGTGAGAAGAGGGAGGGTAGAAAGGTTTAAGGAAGGAATTGTAAGACAAGATGCATGAAAAAAAAAACATAGTAAATGCAGTTGTGGAAATAAAATGTGCATGGAAAAGCCAGAACCCATAGGATCCAGAGTCCTTGTGATAGATATTTGATTTCAGGATACTGAGTTAGATGATCAGCCATGATCATATTCAATGGCGGTGCAGGCTCGAAGGGCCGAATGGCCTACTCCTGCACCTATTTTCTATGTTTCTATGTTTCTATGAATATGTGGATGAGAATTTTAAAGTGGGAAGATGCAGACTTTGAGCCTTTTTAATTTAGCTGGTACAAAGTGGACGGGGGGATTAGTGCAGATTTGGACACAAGCACCAACATTTTAGAGGATAACATTTATGGAATCTGTCGGATGAGCAACTGGCTGGAAAAACACTTGAACAGTAGAATCCAGAGGCAACAAAAGCAGGTGGAGGAATTGATAGTAGATTGGATTTAGTAGAGGAAGAAAGGGGTTATGTTACGGAAATGGAAGACAGTGATGTTTCTCTTGGAGCAAATAATGGGTAAGAAGGACACAGTTGCAATACTTACATTATCGTGAGGACGGGCAGGCTTGAAGAACCAGCTGCTCTTTTCCTGTAGGTCATTCTCACATGTTTCTCATTTACTTTTACCCTGCTGCATGATTCAATTATTTCTATACGATTTGAAATTACGTCACGAGTGTTCAAATTGTTCCTGAACCAGCGTAGCCTGACAAACTATGAACTTTAAAGGACAAAAAAACACAATGGAGCGATTTTTTAAGTCCACAAAGGCGTATACAGCGGTGCCATAACCTTTAAACAGTAGGAAATGGTGAATCTGGCAGGTTACGTTTAAGGTTTGTCAGTACAGTTTGGATATTTAAACTTTGCCCACAAGCTTGGTAGCCAATTGGTAATTTTTTCTTTTTCTTTTATGCATTGATCTACCTATTTGATACAAGAGGTTGCGTTAGTGGCTTTAAAACTGACCAATGACGTTTATTGATCTGTGTAGGAAGGAACTGCAGATGCTGGTTTACTCCAAAGATAGACAGAAAATGCTGGAGTAACTCAGCGGGTCAGGCATCATCACTGGAGAAAAGCAATAGGTGATGTTTCAGGTTGAGACCCTTCTTCAGACTGAGAGTCAATAACCCTTGCATTCCCCCTCTCTCTGTCCCTTCCCCACTCTAATCGTCCTGCTAGTTTCACTGTTTGTATCCCTTCATTATCACCCCTTCCACAGCCAACAATGGACCATTGTGGGCTCCATTTTTCCTGGATCAACGGTGCCGGCTCTGATTTGTTCTGTATCTTTTCATACCTCTAGTTTCCCTCTCCCCTGACTCTCACTCTGAAGAAGGGTCTCGACCTGAAATATTACCTATTCTTTTTCACCAGAGATGTTGCCTGACCCGCTGAGCTACTCCAGCATTTTGTGTATCTTAAATTTATTGATCTGATAGATTAATGAATACCGTCAACTACTATTAATAAACTCTGACATGCCACGAAACTGCCTCTAGATGCATATAACTATGTAAATGTTTGATTATTCCCTTGTATAAGCTGCAGAAGTATTAGAATTGTATTACCATACAAACAAATAAATGCATGTCCAAACATGTATAATTGTAGCAACATGCATGTATTTGTGGAATTAATACAAGCAGAGACATGCATATACAAACATGATGGTGTAACTATTTCAGTAGTTAATGCGCAGAAATGGCGAAAGCAGGGTACATTTCTTGATCTGTGCAATTTGTTTTCCTACGTGGATGTTAAATCTGACATATGATTCCCATTTTCTCTTCCAGGCTTTTGGCTTTTTAATCAAAATGGTACTCACTGCACGTGAAACTTGAAACTGTGTTTTGTTTTCTTTAATTACAACTTACAGTTCTGTTTAAGTTCAATCAAAAAGCAGTCTTTTGTGAAACTCAATTTGAGGGTTGCCTTATGGGAATGATCGTATGGGTTGTTTTCTCTATAGCTAATAATTGGAAAAGCTCTATCATTTTTCTAGATTTAAGGCAACTCAGAAAAATAACAAGATCTAAATGCACATAATGCCACATAATCAATTTTCAAATTAAACACGTAGATTTTTCCTCCTTTCATCCTTGCAACCAGTGTGGCCCAGCTATTCTTATCGCATTAATATAACAGTACAACATTACCAGCTACATCTGGGAAGAAGCTGATGAAATCTAATGTAAATGTAAGACTAGGCAGTATTAAATAAAATACAATTTTTCCTTTGAAGGTATTCAAATTCATAGAACAATTTTTATATTGGTATTGACAATCCTTATGTATTCAATTCAACAATACTGTCACGTTAACCTAAGTACAGTGAAATTCTTTGTTTTTGCATACAATCCACTACATGCATGCAGCAGACCTCACCTAGACAGTGCACAAAGAGTCACCATGTTTGTGGCGCGGACAAAGTTACAAAACGTTCATCGAACAGTCTATATAAACTTGCATCAACGAACCAGGCCCTGCAGCTACACTGGAGCCTGCTATTCTGGGGCCTGCTGCTTCAATCTTGGTGCCCCCCACTGAGTTCCCCTTCAATCTTGGTGACCTCCGCTGGGACCTCCTTTGACCTTTGTGGCTTCCCACCGGGTCCTCCTTCGATTTTGACACCCCCCCCCCCCCCACACACGGGTCCTACGTCAATCTCAGTGGCCCCCTTCAATCTACGTATGAAACGCAATATATTGGTATGGTTCCTCCAAGCATGGAATCATTGATATTAAATATTAATCGGATTCAAGTTTCTCCTAAAATTCAAGACAAAAGGAAATTATGTGAATAAATCACACATTTCTGCAACAGTTTTGCAAAGTGTAGGTGCTAGAGTGTGCACTGACCTCATTTTTTATTCTCATCTTAGCATATTGAGCAAAATGCACCTCTAAACAATTAAATACAACTGTTAAATTCAGAATGTTGTGTGGTAAGTGGCTGACATTTCCATTAGGACCAAAGAAGATAAGTCCAGATTTTCATAATTTTAAGCACTGCTGCTGAAATTCCCCTCTGCATCTTTACTAATAGGAAATATATAGTCTCCGTATTAATTAAATATGAACACAACTACTAATAACTGAAACCCAGTGCAAAAATGCCTTGCTAACACAATGGATGTCAGAAGCTGACCCTTCATTGTTTGTGCCTGCTATGTGCCTTCCACAGACTTGAATTTTAAGCCAAAGTTAGTTGTGCATTATAGAGGGAGTGGTGTCTTTTAGGAAATATGATCAACCAAAATCCGCTTAGGCAAACACAAGAATAAATATAAGGACTTCTACCTCATTATTTACATACTGTGTGCAAATTGGCTGTAATGCTTCCTTCCTTGATATCAGTGTCTACAATTCATGATGAATTTATTTGGAGTGGTCTGAGGCTATGAAAAATATCTGTCTTATTAATGCCTCTATCTTTCATAAGCCTATAGAGGCTGCTTAATTCCTGCCTTCAGTATGTGATCTGCAGTAATTTGCAGGGATCTTTCACCTCCCATCTTGGAGTCATCTCGAGTTGTCCCAGCAATATCTGATCCAATTTACTGCTTTGGTAGCAATAAGTTATTGCCATGCTAGAGCCAGTTCTGTGCCTTTTAAAAGCTACAATTTATTTCACTCACATGTGCTATCCTAATGTGTCTGAGAAAGTGCCAATTAAAAAACATACCAGCTGAGCTGGATAATGAGGCTGGGTTGCGAGTTCATTTCAGCATTGTTGCTGTCGGGGAGACATTTTCACAAGGTTTGGGGTAATTTTAGCCCAAACCTGCCAGCATGAGGCAGTTAGGTACTCATTTTATACTTACCTGGTTTGGTACTATTAGTTTGCTGACATGTGGCATTAGGTTAAAATTTCCATTTCCAGGGCAGGATCATGACTGTAAATGGCAAGGCTCTGGCCAGTGCTATAGATCATTTCCTTGGATCCTTGAAAGTGGCATCACAGGTTGACATGGTGGTCAAGAAAGCTTTCAGCACATTAGCCATCTTCATTCAGAGTATTGAGTATAAAAGTCGTGACATATATTACAGGTGTACAAGAATTTGCTGAGGCTACACCTGGAGTATTGTGTTCCATTTTGGTCGCCATGCTACAGGAAAAACATTATTCCCTTCATCATGCCTCTGCACACTGTGGATGGCTCGATTGTGATCATACATCGTCTTTCAGCTGACTGGTTAGCATGTAACAAAAACTTTTCATCATACCTTGGTACATGTGACATTAAACTAATCTAAGCTAAACTAAACTTAACAAAACTAATTTAAAAGATGTTTGGACAGGTTCATGGATAGAAATGGTTTAAAGGGATATGGGCCAAACCCAGGGAGGTAAGACTACGTAGAATCGGCATTTTGGTCAGCTTGGACAAGTTGAGCCGAAAGGCCTGTCTCCGTTCTGTATGAATCCATGACTGTAATGCTATGACCGCTCTAAATTAATACTGATATGTGTGGGTAGTAAAATCAATGTGGGCAGAATTGGTTATTTGGGGAAAGTTTAGTTGGGGAATGGGATTGCTCTGTGAGTTGCTACAGTCTCAGTGGGACAAATGACCTCCTTCTATATCATATAGAAAGCGCTAATTCCTTCAGCTGCTCTGGGATCATGCTTGATTCATGTCACGGCTGAAGGAACTTTTGCAAAGCTTTGATATTAGTTCACATTGGATTCTACTTAAAATAATGTTTGGGAGGAATCCAGCTGAAGGTTTTCCATCCTGCCCAGTTCCCCTCAACATGAGTCAACATAACATCACGGTGACATATTGGAGAAGAACACAACCCTTTCAATGTGCCCGCAACTTCCTCCCAAATAAATCCTGGCACACGTACACAATGTTTCGACTATCTGGTATCACAAGCATTGGCAATGGGCATCTGGCCACCAGTGGCTCTTGCTGCTTGCTACCATGGATGAAAAAATCACACCCGTCGTCTCAAATGCAAAGCAGACCGACAGAACAAAGGCCTTCTCTTACTGAACGATTCTCCCCTAATAAAGCTTGACTGGCAAAAGAATAATGGATCAGAGTGATCATCCATTTTACACCCGATCAGATAATGCTATCCAATGATAACAATAATAATAATAATAATAATAATAATATTAATAATAATAATAATAATAATAATAATAATAAGCCTTTATTGTCATTGTACTTAGAAATACAACTAAATTAGGAGAGCTACTCCTGATCAGTGCAACCAAAACAAGTCCAAACAGGACAAAAACACATCCAATACATTCAATACATTATTTAACGGCTTAAAATAGTTGATACATTATAATTATCACACCTAGGTAGAACATTGCACTGGGAGAATATTACACTTTAAAATTTAATAAATACTTTTAAAGATTTTTTTTTAAAGTAGAAATATTAGCTGAGTGATCTGTTTTATAGTGGATTGGATGACAGCATTCTCATGTCGTGTCGATATTTGAGGAGTTTAAAGTTCTAACGGCCCGGGAAAAGAACCTGTTCTTAAGTCTGTTTGTCCGGCTTTTGATGCACCTGTCCGCCAACCAGAGGGCAGGAGGTTGAACAAGGATTCTCCAGGATGGGAGGGGTCTTTGATTATTTTCCTGGCTCTATAGAGGCACCGAGAGCTGGAGATGTCTTCCAGGGAAGGCAGAGGGCAGCCAATGATTTTCTAGGCAGTTTTGATCACTCTCTGCAGTGCTCTCCTGCCTGCTGCTGAGCAGCCGGCATACCACACCGTGATACAATATGCCAGCACACTCTCGATGGTGGAGCGGTAAAAGGTCACTAGCAGCTTCTCCTCTAAACTGTTCTCCCTTAGCACTCTCAGGAAGTGCAATCGCTGATGGGCCTTTTTTACCACCGCTGAAGTGTTGGCAGACCAGGAGAAGGCATCCACGATGTGCGTTCCCAGGAATTTGAAGGTGGAAACCCGCTCGACACAGTCCTCTGTGCCTTCTGTAGTCGATTACCATTTCCTTTGTTTTGCTGATATTAAGTACCAGGTTGTTCGCAGAACACCACGCTGACAGCTTCAGGACCTCGTCTCTGTATGCTGCTTCGTCTCCTCCTGATATGAGGCCGACCACTGTGGTGTCATCCGCAAATTTAATAATGGAGTTTGTGGAGTGGATGGGAGTGCAGCCGTAAGTGTACAGAGCATGGAGGAGTGGACTCAGCACACAGCCCTGGGGAGAACCAGTGCTGAGTATGAGGGTGGAGGAGCAGAGGGGGCCCATTTTGACTGTTTGTGGGTGGTTAGTGAGGAAGTCCTTTATCCAGGCGCAGGTGAGAGGGGGGATGTCTAAGTCCGACAGCTTATTGACTAGTATGTCAGGGATGATTGCATTAAAAGCTGAAGTATAGTCAATAAAAACGATCCTTACATGGTTCCCCGGATGTTCCAGATGGCTCAGTGCAGTGTGGAGGGCAGTGGCGATTGCGTCCTCCGTCGATCTGTTTGCTCTATAAGCAAACTAATGAGGGTCAAGGTTTGGAGGGAGGCTGGCTTTAATGTGCTGTGAAATTAACCTTTCAAAGCATTTCATGACTACTGACGTTAATGCAATTGGTCTGTAGTCATTAAGACTATTTATGACTGGCTTCTTAGGGACAGGGATGATGGTAGCCAACTTCAGACAAGGTAGTATAATGTCTTGGGTCAGGGAAAGATTTAAGATCTGGGTAAAGACCCCTGATAGCTGGTCTGCACAAGCTTTGAGTAATTTGCCGAGTACACCATCAGGTCCAGCGGCTTTCCTTGGGTTCACCGACTTTAGCGCACATCTCACTTGGTGTTCCTGGAACGTGGGGTTCGAATGGGAGCTGGAGGTCGGTGGCAGCAGCGTGACTGCATGGGGCCTCTTTGCCTCAAAGCGAGCAAAGAAATGGTTTAGTTCCTCCACCAGCGAGGCGTTAACACCGTTAGTCACAGGTGAGTTTCCTTTGTAGTTGGTGATTTGCTGTAATCCTTTCCACACCTGCCGTGGGTTATTGTGTGTGAGATGTTCCTCCACTTTTTTCTTGCAGGCTTCCTTTGCAGCTGACTTGTCACTTTGCAATTAATTATTGTCTGTCTCCTAGTCTTGAATAAAACTGGAGCTGCAGTAATCAAAACGGCAATGAAATGTTGATTATAAGACAGTCTTCACACTTGGCTTCCAGCAATCTGCTGAGGAAAAGTCATGGAGTCATTAGTTTTGTTTAGTTTATTGTCATGTGTACTGAGGTACAGTGAAAAGTTTTTAGTTGTGTTATCCAGTCAGCAAAAAGACTATACTTGATTACAATCAAGCCGTCCACAGTGCACAGATACAGGATAAAGGGTATAACATTTAGTGCAAGATAAAGTTCAAATAAAGATAGTTCAAAATTCTCCATTGAGGTAGATGGGAGGTCAGGACTGCACTCAAGCTGCTGAGTGGACAGTTCAGCTGCCTGAAAAACACGTGGGAAATACCAGTCCCTGAATCTGGAGGTAGGCATTTTCAAACTTCTGGAGCTCTTACCTGATAAGAGCGGGGGGAAGAGGGAGTGACCGGGGTGAGACAGGTCCTTGATTATGCTAGTGGCCTTGATGAGGCAGTGTGAAGTGTAGCTGGAGTCAATGGATTGGAGGTTGGTTTGCATGATGGTCTGGGCTACTTCCACAACTGTAGTCATACAGCACAGAAACAAGTCCCATGGCCCATCATGAATATCCCACTCATCGTGCTTATGTACACAAATCCTATTCACCTACAATAGATTAAAAGCCTTACATGCCTTGATGATTCAAGTACTTATCCAGTTGCCCTCTTAAATGTTACAAGGATATCTTTCTTCACCAGATTAGAACCATAGAAAATAGGTGCACGGGTAGGCTCTTGAAAACATCCAGTGAATTAGCCTCCACTGCCTTCTGTGGCAGAGATTCCAACCACTCTCTATGTGGAAAACAAAATTGCACTCAGATCCCAGCGAAGACTCCCGCCTCTAACCTTAAACCTATGCCTTAATGTCCTACCATACGATGAAGATCCATATATCTACCCTATCAATCCATAATCCAACTATCAATCTTGTAATGTTATATTCCTCTATCAGTTCTGTCTCTAGCCTCATCCACTCCAAGGTAAACAAACCCAATCTATCCATTCACTCCTTTTCATTGAAATACACAAATCTGGGCAACAAGCATGAATTTCCTCTGCACTCTCGTCAGCACAATCATATCATTCATATAGTGTGAGAATTAGAACTGCTGGCAATAGTCCTATTCATTGGTGGCTTAACCAATGTTTTATAAAGTTGTAAAATGATATCCCAAACTATATACTCTTTATGCTTGCCAAATGAAGGCAGATTTCGCTTGGACAGCTTACAACCCGGCGGTATTAATCTGGATTTCTCTAATTTCAAGTGACCCTTGCATTTCTTCTCTCTGTCCCTCCCTCCCTCAAACTAGTCTTCCTGCTAGTTTCACTGTTCACACCCTTGCATCTCTTCATTATCACCTTTGCCATAGCCTATAATGGACCACTGTAGGCTCCACCATTCCTTGGTCATCGATGCTGTCTCTGATTTGTTCTGAACCTTTTCATACCACTTGTTTCCCTCTACACTGACTCCCAGTCTGAAGAAGGGTCTGGACCTGAAATGCCACCTATTCCAGAGATGCTACCTAACCCGCTGAATCACTCCAGCATTTTGTATCTATTCTCCAGGGATGCTGCCTGATCCACTGAGTTACTCCAGCATCCTGTGTTGATCCTTCTTCTTCTCACCCCTTAGGCCATTTTTTAAGGCTTTTCTGGTTTAACTTTGATTTTAGAAGACCTGGCAGTATATATTCCACGCACAACGAATGAGATCTTACAGTGACATATGCTGGCTGTAACCAGCACATTCGACCTACGCAAACCACTCTGAATATTGACCCCCCCTCTCCCCCCTATTGATACACCCAGGCAGTGCACAGTGTAGTTAGCTTTTGGGGTCACCATGAATGTTATAATGGGTTGGCAGCACAGAACTGTCTTGCTGCCTGCATTGATATCCATGGGCGAGGGTTAATCAAATATTGGGATCCTCAAAGTTGTTTTTGGGAGCTATTGAATGTAGCCCCCAAGTGGTTTAAGATGTGTCCCTGTAAAGTATCCTGCACACAGAACACTAACCAACTTGGAATTTTCCCACGAAAACCCCATTGAAGATCGAACAAACCATTTAAAGTCGCATTAGAGGAAACTCGTGGTTGTGTTTGCCGAATGTCTGATTGACAAAAATATGTGCTGAGAGACAGTCTCTTTGGACTTTTTTGGTCGGTGCCTCTCAGGATTACCACATCACGGGCTTCAACTTATCTTGGCACGATGCCATGTGGCAGTAATAAAAGATGAAGATAATGAGGAGCAGGTTACCAGCAAAACCAAACCAGGATTGCTACAACAACACTCAATCCCATACAATGTGCCATCCAGTAAATGCCATCAGATGTCCACAACGTCTAAATATACAGGAATAAATATGTCAGTTAAATCACCAAAGGTAATGAAACTTCATTTGGCCAGGACATATTCAATCTGGTCTTATTTACAAATCAATGAGATTGTCATAATTGAGTCCTGGGCTCTTCCTTCTCACTTCCGTTAAAATCCAAATATAAATCGATTGAAACTATTTACTTCTCAGCAAGTTATTTTTTCCTGATTTTTGGTTCCCACATCCCACCTCTGAGACTTGAAATTGCCAAGGCACCAAGGGACAAATCAGACTCAGGTTCGAGGTATTTCGATGCTGCCTTGTGGGCAGCCAGGAGTGTCTGTGGAACTTCTGATTCCTCTGAATCTCCACCTGTGAACACAGCCCAGGACCTCCACGCTGCACCTGGGCTCTGAAAACCTTTCTTAGTTTGGGAGTCTACGTACTGTAATGGCTGATCCATGCCCATTGCCAAAATTCCACGTTGCAGCACAGAGTTAGATTTAGCTCTTGGGGCAAAAGGAATCAAGGTGGAAAAGACAGGAACGGGGTACTGATTTTGGATGATTAGCCATGATCATATTGAATGGCGGCGCTGGCTCGAAGGGCCGAATGACCCACTCCTGCACCTATTTTCTATGTTTCTATTCATGTTAGTTGAGTTAGTCTAGTGGAAAGCTTTTGTTGCATGCTAACAAATAAACAGAAAGACAATATGTGATTACAATCGATCCATTTACAGTGTACAGATACATGAAAAGAGAATAACGTCTCGTGTAAGGTAAAGCCAGTAAAGTGCGATCAAGGATAGTCCGAGGGTCATCAAAGTGGTAGATAGTAGTTCATCTCTGCTCTCTGGTTGTGGTACGATGATTCAGTTGCCCGATAACAGCTGGGAAGAAATCCTTCACCATTTGAAAACTATGCTTGGCACTGCTTTCAGGCTTCTGGCATCCATGTTCCGGCACTCCCTTATCCCACTCCTTCTTTAGGTTACACCATAAAAATGTTCCTCTTTGGCTATGTTTTAGTCACCACACCTAAAAGTAATTTAATTGTTCAAGTGCCCATTTTTGCCAGAGGCACGGTGGCATGGCAATTATGTTACTGGCAGTATCGTCACAAATGGCCCATTGATTTGGGGAGGTGAGTATGGACCTCATCTGGGCAGCCGGGGAATTTACAGTTGTGTAATCAAATGAACCAGTTAATTTTGTTAATAAAAATGCAATCTCAATAATGGTGACCATGAAACTACTGAATTGTTTAAAAACCCATACGGTTCATTATTGTGTTTCAAAAAAAGGATATCTGCTGCTCTTATCCCTTCTAGGTGTAACTCCAGAACTACAGGAGATGCTTGCCTTATAATAGCCATACCTGGCAATCCACACCATTCAAGATAATTTAGGGTGCAAATAAGTCAACAGAAGAAAATTATCCAACTATAAAGCATCTCGGGGTCTATTATTTTAGTTTAAATGCACCAAATGAAAGTATCATGTTGTTGTTGATGCTCCTTAGATAATCGTTGCAGTGCAGACGAAGACCATTTGGCCCTTCGTGTCAGTGACAGCACTGTAGAGCATTCTGATCAGTCCTGTTTCCAGAGCCCTGTGAAGTCCAAGTACGACCTAATTCCCTTTTGAAATACGCAACTAATTTTGCATCCACTGCACTCTGAGACCGTGCATTCCAAGTCATAACCACTCACTTCATAAATTTTTTTTTGCAATGCTCACACTGGATGTTTTATGATTTATTTTTATAAACATTTCCTTGCTAATTTTTTATGCCATGTAATTTGAGTAGACCAATTTTATTACAAAAGCTCACAAGGTTCCAGAGCTTTGAAAATATGTCTTATATTCAAAGAAGTCGTCTTTAAGATAAATATCACACTTGCATTCATTTATTTGCAGCCGGAGAGAATAAGTTACAGTTCATTAAATGTTATTGTTCAAAATGTACCATTCCTGCTTTCCGTTTTAATGTTTCCATGGTCCCCATCGTGATATCTCATCCATGGAGATGCCAAATACCCCATTCACTGGTCAATACCATTGAACTTTCGTGTCATAACATTATGAAATAAAAATAGATTTGTGGTGGGTGAGAGAACAGGCAAAGTTTCAGAAATCAGTAAAAGATGAGGAAAAGATAGACTGTGATAGTAAATTGACAAATAATGTAAAAATAGACAATAAGAACTACAAACCAAAGCAAAAAAAAAACGAACTGTGGGAGGAACTCAGGCAGTCGCACAGCAACTGTTGGGGGCAAGGAAGTGTCAACATTTTCAATCATGACTTTGCATTAAGACCGAGAGAGAATCCAAAATGGCGACAATTCCTTTCCCCTCGACCCTCTGATTTCTTCCAGCATTTTATTTTGCTCCAGATTCTAGCATCTGCATTATTTGGTGTCTCCAATAAGAGTTATAGATATATACAATGGAAGAGAGCAGATAAAGTAGTTATTGTTCCCTCAGAGCTCGAGACAAAAATAATTCTTATTTGGAAAAGGAGAAAAGTCAGAGATTCCAAATAATTATTTTGGATCATTTTTCACAGTAGAAGCTGAGAACAGCCTCAACTGGAATTGAAAAATAATGGGCTGCAGGGAGGAATTAATTTAAAACAATCTCTTATCATGGAAAGTAAAGTACCAGGCAAACTATTGTGGTCAACGGCCAACTGGCTCCCTGGACCTGATGGCCTATGTCCCAACGTTTTCAAGGATGTGACCACACCATTAGTGGATGAGTTAATCTATCAAAATTCCCTAGATTTTGGACACAAATATAATAGGAAGAAGGGAAATAGAAAGTAGGAAGCAATAGGACAAATAGTTAGAGTTTATTCATGAGAAAGTAATGGCAGTATATGCAGAAGATGGTAAGAACATCATAAAATAATTTTATGAAAAGGGAATTATGTTTTACAAATTTGTTAGAGTTCTTTAAGGATGTAACAGGGTGGATTATAGAGAATTTGTTGGTAATATGTACTCGGATTTCCAAACAAAAACATTTAATTAGGTGCGCCATGAAAAGTTACTGCACATGATAAACATACATAGCATGATAAACATACATTGGATAAATATATTGGCATGAGCCGGGGAGTAATTAACTCACAGAAAATCCCCTTGTTTAGTTGTAAAGAGCCACAATGGACCAAAGGATGCTGGATTGAGAAAATCCAAAGTGGTGGAGGAACTAAGTAGGTCAAGCAGCATCTTTGGAAACAAATGGACAAATGATGATTGGGGTCAGGTCAGTTGAATGAATCGGTTATTTTCAGATGGAGTATAACATGAAAAAGTCTGTCCACTTTGAAAAGTAAATGGAAAAAAAACATTATTCCAATAATGTGAGACTCCAAAATATTTTGGTACAAACTGATCTTGGGGCTCCTGTTGCACAAAGGGGAATCGACAAGTAGTCTGATGGTGCACACTTTCAAGCTTCTGTATTTTCTGCCCCAGGGGAGCAGGGAGAAGGATGGCCAGAATGGTGTGGAGTCTAGTCTGTGCAATGGGTTGGGCTATATCCGCAACTCTCTGCGATTTCTTGCAGTCTAGGGCAGGGCTGTTGGCAAACCAAGCTGTGGAGCAACTAAACAGTGGTTTCCATGGGAGTATATTTAGAAGTTTGTAAGAATTTACTAATTTACTGGTCACTATCGGAGGAGGAAGTCTGTGAACCTTACCCAGTCAGGTCCACACGTCACTATAGACTCCACCCGTCTGAATGACCCTTAAACATGCTTCCCATGAGATGTCCTAACAGGCCATCCTTTTGTCACTACTTTCCCAATCAAAATAGGAATGTGCAATAAATACTTGTCTTGATGGCAAAGCCCACATCTTGCAAATTGAATTAAAATACTGGAAATGGGAAACATTAAGGAAAGTTAGGAAGCCTCTCCACACCTACTGGCTGACATGCTGAGGATTTCCAGGATTATGTTTTTATTTCTAATTCCCAGGCACTGGGGTATTTTGCTTTGGCTTTATCATAACATCGTAGAAATGTGAGAGAAAATATATTCTCCATGTGCTTATGAATAAACTTGAAGCAGAAATATACTGCAACTGATTTATAACCCAAATTAAATATTGCTATTTAGCGCGTTTTTTTGCATGCTTTTATTCCCATAGTATGGCTTGCATGCTGAGCAAAATTGTGTGCTGTGGCTAAAGGCAATAAAATAATAAAATTTTCATCTGGAGTACAGATTCAGCTGAAGTGCTGACTTAGCCGTGTTGACCAGTTGAGCAACGTTTTTAACACAGACTGATGTGAGCAATTCGAGAATGGCCGCCATGCTGAAGCATCTTGTTACCCCAGCCCTACAACTAGTATAATTGAGACAATTGTGAATCCTTTGACTTGGGATTACTATTGTCAGCAAGCACAGTGGCACAGTGGTGCAGCGGTTGAGTTGCTGCCTTACAGCACTCACAGGGCCAGAGATTCAGGTTCGATCCTGACTGTGGGTGCTATCTGTACAGAGTTTGTACGTTCTCCTCCTGAACGGTTTTCTCCAAGATCTTCGGTGTCCTCCCACACTCCAAAGATGTACTGGTTTGTAGGTTAATTGGCTTGATATAAGTATAAAGTTGTCCCTCGTGTGTGTAGGGTAGTGATGGTTTGTGGGGATCGCTGGTCAGTGCGGACTCAGTGGGCCAAAGGGCCTGTTTCCGCGCTGTATCTCTAAACTAAACTAAAACTAAGCAGGATTTGCCTCAGTTTCCAGCAGAAACTGAACCTTTTGTAAGAGTGGAATGGCTCCACCCATCCCTTATAATTATGGTAACAGAACTGATTCATAAAACCTGACCTGTAATTCATTTGCTTGTGTGTCAGACGATGTTCTGCCATCGCTTTGCCACAGCCAGTGCCACATCTGTGCCACTGCGGAGATCGCCCGCAGTGCATGCCTCTCCGCCGCAAGTCAGTAGGTGGACCATTGTCTGTACCTCCCCACAGTTGCTCTTGTCAGAGTTCGAGAGGCCCCACTTATTCAGGCTGAGTCCACAATGACCTACTCCAATGCGGAGGTGGTTTAGGGCTTTCCAGGTAGTATAACAGGTGGTGTCCTAGTGTCATCTGTTGTTTGGTTTTGTTCCCTGGCACGGTTGACTCTAGTTCCATGAAGCTGTTCAGATTCTGTACCAGGGGCTGTTTCTATGCTGTATCTCCAACCTAAACTAATCTACCATGGAATTTAGATGATCAAATGGCATGGCCTGCTCAGTCATGCATGTTCTATTGGGAGGATTTGAGCATGTGAGGATTTACTGTTCCCAAGTGATCAGAAGAAGAAGATAGCTGCAGACACCAAGGAAGAAAGCTGCAGGTGACTATTTCAATTACCTAAGTAGTGCAGTAAAGGTGAGTGTGCAATGCATTCATTAATTATACAATGCATTTATCACCTGAGACATATCATTCTGCTTTGTGAAGCCCTATCACATTAATTCCCATATTAACTGATCTCACAGGTATATTCAGCATTCTCTTGTCTATTGAATCCCTCATCTCCCCACTTGCCCATCCAATGGCAATACAAATTCACAGACTTGTGTCTCTCCCTCAGTGTCACCCAGCTCACACGCTCCCCACCTTCCTGTCAGCACATGACATTATTGCCAGCATTTTTCTATGTTTTGCAGGAAAGAGAGCACTAAACCTGAGGGAGAGGCTGAGAAACAGGGTGGCCAGAGCTTGTAGGAAGACAGCCATGGGTTTAGGTGCTCATCCGTTCAGAACTGGCAACATTGTAGGCAGAGCTTACATCATTGACGGCATTTAATGGCACAGGGCCTGTACTCGCTGGAGTTTAGAAGAATGAGGGGGGACCTTATTGAAACATACCAAATAGTGAAAAGGTTTGGATAGAGTGGATGTGAAGAGGTTGTTTCCACTAGTGGGAGAGTCTAGGACTAGAGGTCATAGATGCAGAAGTAATGGACCTTTAGGAAGGAGGTTTCTTTAGTCAGATGGTGGTGAATCTGTGGAATTATTTGCCACAGTAGGCTGTGGAGACTGTCAATGGATATGTTTAAGGCAAAGATAGATAGATTCTTGATTAGCACAGGTGTCAGGGGTTATGGGGAGAAGGCAGGAGAATGGGGTAAGGAGGGAGAGATACATCAGCCGTGATTGAATGGCAGGGTAGACTTGATAGGCCGTATGGCCTAATTCTGTTCCTATCATTTATGACCTTATGACCATATTGACAGGCAGGCAATCAGTCTTATTGAATCAATTGAGGCAATCAGCCAGACTGATGACAAGAATCTGCAAATGTCTCTGGCAGAACTCAGGAAAGTCCAATGGGATAGAGATTGAAAATGCTGATTATGTTAACAACTAGAAATAAACTGCTGTTACTGATTTATTAGATACTCAGTCTAATGTTGCATCGGGCTGCAACTTGAGAGATTGGTATTTGGAAATTGTTAAAGAAGTATAGCCCGCTCCCTCTGGCCTCCATCTGACACCGTTAAAAAGCACCTCCCTTTTGTGGCTTCACTGGCTTTATCTTGCACGAAACATTATGTATATTATTCCTTTGATCATGTATCTGCACATTGTGAATGGCTCGATTGTAATCATGTATTGTCTTTTTGCTGGCTGGTCAGCACGCAACCAAAGCCTTTCACTGTACCTCGGTGCCCGTGACAATGACTAAACTGTGGAGTTGCACACTGTGGACGATGCATCTTTCCCTGCAGTGCGTGGCTGTTACATCTCCTTCTGCTGCTCCTGTGCAGTGATTAGTCTCCTGTTGCCAGTTCACTTCTATTGCTGGCGCATTCCTGCTGCCGCTGCTGCATTTGTGCTGCTGGCGTAGATGGGGCATCTTGTCAGGCAGGGCCAAAGGTCCTGTTTTCATGCTCTATGACTCGAATTTTGAGTTTTTCCGAGCTTTTTATTTAGTTTAGCTCGGCTTAGTTTAGTTTAGAGATACAGCACGGAAACAAGCCCATTCGGCCCACCGGGTCCACGCCGACCAGTGATCCCCACACATTAACACTATCCACTAGGGACATTTTTTAAAAATTATTTTTTTAACATTTACCAAGCCAATTAACCAAGAAACTTGTACGTCTTTGGAGTGTGGGAGGAAACCGAAGATCTCGGAGAAACCCCACGCAGGTCACGGGGAGGAGGTATAAAATCCGCACAGACAGCACCCGTAGTCAGGATCGAACCCGGGTCTCTGGCGCTGCATTTGCTGTAAGGCAGCAACTGTACTGCTGCGCCACTGTACAGTTAGGCAGGTACACGGACAGGACATGTTTGGAGGGATTTGCGCCAAGCGCAGGCAGGTGGGACTAGTGTAGTTGAGACATGTTGGCCGGTGTAGAAATTGGGCCGAGGGACCAGTTTCCACACTGTATATCTGTAACACTATAACTCACAACTGTCACTGAACATTCACAGATAAATACGGAGCACATCACGCAGCAACTTGAAATGAGATATTAGTTTAAGGGTCTGCATCGTGACATTGACATCTTGCACACAGCTTTCGCCAACTTCCGTTTTTCATGTTGAACATTGCGGAAAATGAATCAGTGGTTGTCCTTTCATTAGTCACAGTCTTTTTTTATACAGTTCACATTAAAGCTGCATGTTACATTCTCTGCCCTTTTGATCATTCGTCACCTCATGCGATTACTCATGGCGTAATGTCCGATTGGCCAGACCTCGCAGCCCCCGGAAGGAAACACATGGCTTCCATTTTCCTCCACGTTTTTCTGTGCAAAGTGCCCTCCCACTGTTGTTCACACTCTTTTGGCCAGGGTCTAACTTTTTGCAGAGAACACAACCGAGGCACCAGAAATAAGGGGTTAAATCAAATTTCTTGTAGGATCTTCTTTATTTGTAAACCATTGGAAACATATTTTACAAAATCTAATCAAATTTACACCCAGCTAAGTTCAGATGTGATACGTGCTGTTTTGTTAATGCTTCAGCCATTTGGTTCCCAGAATAAAGGTGAAAGTGCGTTTGGTCTGAAATCTTGCTCGTCTGGCAAACTCTATGAATGTTTAGTTTAGTTTAGTTTAGAGATACTCAAGGATCCAGGCCCTTCGGCCTACCGAGTCTGCACCGACCAACGATTTCCCCGCACACTAACACTATGCTACACACACTAGATACAATTTACAATTTTACCAAGCCAATTAGCCTACAAACCTGAATGCCTTTGGAGTGTGGGAGGAAACCGGAGCACCCGGAGGAAACCCACGCAAGCCACAGGGAGATCGTACAAACTCTGTACAGGGTCTAAAGCGCTGGAAGGCAGCAACTCTACCACTGCACCTCCGTGCTGTAGCTGAAACACACGTGAGCAGGTGGAACACATTGTAGATCCTGATGTATCCTGCATGTCCAGTACAAGGCGACTGTCTGAGCAGAATTGGCTCAGTGCTGATGAGCCAGAGTCTGAACTTCACCCACTGTGACGCATCCAAGAGGACATCTTCTTATGGGAAATCAATGACCACAGGAGCGGGAGACTGCAAAAGCGGTGGCTATAGGGATCCAGGGAGTAGTACTAGGAAGCTGCAGCCCCTACCTTGTCTAATAGGCACATCATTCTTTGCATGAGGGTGAGCCCAGAGGGAGCATGGGCAATCTGTCAACAGCACCATTGTCATTCAAGTAGCAGGACAACGTTATGGAAAAACTAATTGAACTCATCAGGATCTGAAAGTCCAAAGGATTTAAAAGAAGAGTCAGCAGGTAGAAAAAAAAATGATTGAAGTTTTTCAAAGCTCAGGGAGTTCCAAAAAGTGGATTGGAAAACCACAAAAGTGGTGCCCGTGTTCAAGAAAGGAGGGAGACAGTAAGAGGGAAGCTTTTCTCAGCTTAACATCTGCTGTTGGCAAAATGCTGGAGTCTATAATTAAGGAATGATTAGCTAGTAATTAAAAAAAGTTTAATGCAATCATATCAAGTCCATGGGGTTTTATGAAAGAGAAATCATGTTGAACAAATTTGACGGAGTTCTTGAACAGAGATGACAGAGTGGATAGATAATTGGATTTGGATTTCCAGAAGGTATTTAATAAGATGCTATGTGAAAGGTTATTAAACAGAATAAGAGCTGTTGGGGAGAGAATGTTGACATGGATTGAAGGTTTATCACATAGAAGATGGAGGGTCGGAATAAATATGTATTTTCAGCTGGAAGGATATAACTAGTGTTCCAAAGATGAATAGTGAAATAATTCTGAGGGCATACTATTATCTAAATGGAGACAGATGATAAATGACTGGAGTACAGAAGAATCCTGGTGTTGTGCATGAAACACAACAAGTTACTGATTGGATTTAGCTTTTTTTGTGCAGTAATTAAGAAAGCAACCAGCATATTGCAAGGTTCAATATGGGGGAGGCAGGGTTGTGGGGGAGGGGGGTGTGTGGGAGAGGGTGTGTGTGGGGGTGAGGGGTGTGTGTGGGGGAGGGTGTGTGTGTGGCAGAGGGGGCGTGGGGGAGGGGTGTGTGTGAGGGGGGGGTGTGGGGGAGGGTGTGCGTGTGGCAGAGGGGGTGTGGGGGAGGGGTGTGGGGGGAGGGGTGTGTGTGGGGGATGGTGTGTGCGTGGGGGAGTGGGGTGTATGGGGGAAGGGTGTGTGGGGGAGGGGGTTGTGTGGGAGAGGGTGTGTGTGGGGGGGAGGGGTGTGTGTTGGGGAGGGGTGTGTGTGTGGCAGAGGGGGTGTGGGGGAGGGGTATGTGAGGGGGGGGGGGGGGGGTGTCGCTGGTCAATGGTCGCTGTCCTCCGCCGAGATCCGAATCTCCGCCTTCTGTTTTCCGACATTTCCCGTGCCAGGCCGGGCCGTTTTCAGTCCCCCCAAAAATTGTGTCTGGTTGGGAACCTCCGCCGGCCATCCACCGCTCCAGTAATAAAGACACGATGGCACAGGAAGGGGTGGACCGTCCCGTGGAGTGACAGGAGAAGAGACGCGCTGCTGAGCGGCAGGAGAGGAGATCAATCTGCGCACGCGCGGTTTTAAAGATTTTTAAACCTCTCTAAAGTTTACATTAGACCACCAATCGGAACAAAACGTGGTGCAATCGCGGTGCAGGAGAACGGTGAGTATTTGGGTGATACAGTGGTGCAGTTGGTAGAACTGTTGTCCCACAACACCAGAGATCCAGGTTCAATCCTGGCATTGGGTGCTGTCAGTGTGGAATTAGCCCTGTGACTGCGGGAGTTTTCTCTGAGTGCTTGGGTTTGTGTTGTGTTGTAATGCAGCTTGCAGATGTACATCTCCGCTGCGTAGTACATTGCTACCCGAGCCATCTCTTTCTCTTTAATTGATTTGTTTTGATTTAATTTGTTTAAACATACACCCCTCGGATGTACTAATATCCCCTGCTTTTAATCAGTTGGCCAAGCAGAAGAGGCTGGGAAGAAATACTCACCATATCACTCACCTGCAGTTTTGTGACATCACATTTTAGATTTCCTAAGGTCCTTATCCGACATAATTGTGCAGGAAGGAACTGCAGATGCTGGTTTACACTGAAGATGGACACAAAATGCTGGAGTAACTCCGTGGGACAGGCAGCATCTCTGGATAGAAGGAATGGGTGACGTTTCGGGTTGAGACCCTATTTCAGACTGATGGTCAGGGGAGAGAAGGAGACACAGAGACATGGAAGGGTAAGGTGTGAAAACGAGACATCAAAGGGGACGTAGATCAAGGAAAATGTAGAATAGATCATTGTTAGCTCGGGGAAGGTGACAATGAAGCACATTGAGAACAAATGTAATCAGGTGCACAGTCAGACTGGTCGGAGAACTAGGATGGGGCAGGGATGGAGAGAGAGGGAATGCAAGGTTACAAAGTTAGAGAAGTCAAGATTCATACTGCTGGGTTGTAAGCTGCCCAAGCGAAATATGAGGTGCTGTTCCTCCAATTTGCATTGGGCCTCACTCTGTTAATTGAGGAGATCCATGACAGAAATGTAAATTTTCAAGTGGGAAGAGTGTGGGGTGGGGGGGAGGGGGGGGGGGGGGGGGTTAAAGTGTTGAGCAATCGGGAGATCTTGTGCCGCTGCAAGTAAGAATGTCATTGTTCTATCTGGGACATATGACAACAAAACACTCTTGACTTTACTGCATATTTCCATTGGTTACAGTTGACTTGGTTTCGTGGAGGTTTACCTCTCTTGTTGTGACAACAACATTAAGGGGAACTGAGTATTTTTCGAGGCAGTAAAGATAGACTGGAGAAAGCAAAGGAGGGCCGTCAAATTCAACGTGACATGTTCAGGCTTCTGCACAATTTCAATTATACTTGAGCTCTGATCTGTGCTGTGCACGGTAGAAGGATCAGTCGGTCATCTGCTCTCTATTTGCAATGAGTTGTGCTTATTAAAACAGAATAACCATGGCAAAAATATGTATTACAGCCAGGTTTTTATTTCCAACATAGTCGAGCTAATCGTAGCAACTAAAGTACTGCCGACTTGAATAAACCATTAAAAATCTGCAATGAATGTTATGCGTTATTTTATTGCAATAATAGTTTCTAACTCATTGGATTTTTCTTATTAATAACAAATCCTAGTTCAAGGGCTGGATAGTGGGCTCCTAATGGGTTAACAGCGGGGTAGGTGTAAAAGAAATCCAGAACTAGTAGCAACCTGAACAGTCAGCAACTTTTTACCCCAGCCACTTTTGACCTTTAAGTGGACATGAGGTATACATGAATCAATGTAAAGGGCGCTCCCAACGTGCAAGTTGCTGTATTTATTAAGAGTTGAAGAATGAAAACCTGAATATTCAAAGTCTGCGCACTTCAGCGTTGACGTGGGAATGTGTGAAGACACCCACGAGAACTTGGCGGCGAAACCAAGGAGTTGCGGCAGGAGACCGGCAGTGAGGTCAGTGGCAGGAAAACGGTGCCAAACCCGTTTATTTAATGGTGGAAATGTTCAATGACCTCAGCAGAACAGGAAAAGAGAATTTAGTTTAGTTTACTTCAGAGATACAGCGTGGAAACAGGCCCTTCGTCCCACCGACCCCGCGCCGACCACCGATCCCCGCACGCGCTGACACTATCCTACACACACTAGGGACTATTATACCTGAGCCAATTAACCTACAGACCTGTACGTCCCTGGAATGTGGGAGGTCCCAGAAAAAGCCCATGCAGGTCACGGGCAGACAATGCATTCTCTGTACAGACAGCACCCATAGTCAGGATTGAACCAGAATCTCTGGCGCTGTAAGGCAGCAACTGTACCGCTGAGCCACCCTGCCACTTTCTACAATAAAAAAAATGTAAGGTTAACTACATCCTGATATGTGCACCATTCTAACTCTCTAATTTCCACATCTCAAACCTACTCTGGCTTATCATTCCTCTTTCTGTCTACCTTGCGTGTCATCCCATCCTTCTCTACCTATGCATCTGCTTACATCCACATCTGTCTATTGAGCACAGCTGCTCAATTCTGTGCTGTGTCACTCCTTGCTTCTGTCGTCACTCTCAACTATTCATAGGTCACATGCCGTTGAACACCCTCATCGGTTCCTTACCTCCCTCCTTGAAGAAGAGGGGAGCACCAAATAAGAATAAAACGGTCACCAAAGAGGGGAGAGGCACAAAATGTTCGAGTAACTCAGCGGGTCGGGCAGCATCTCTGGAGAAAAGGAATCTGAGGAAGGGTCTCGACCTGCAATGGTGCCTGTTTCTTTTCTCCAGCGATGCTGCCTGTCCCGCTGAGTTACTCTAGCATTTTGTGTCTATCTTCGGTGTAAACCGGCATATGCAGTTCCTTCCTGCACCTGGTGACCCAAGTAGTTCAGCGGGTGATTCATACATAAAAGTGAGAAAGTAGAAATAACGGAGATAGGAGAGACAGCAGAGCAACTGTGTGAGATAATCACTGAATGTCTCTCTGCATCAAGGATAGTTGTGGAAGGGCAGAAAAGACAACGTGATTTCTGATTTTCTCCTTGCATTGTGCCTAATCGTACGGAGAGATTAGAGAGGTCTGTCTCACGGAAGAGGGTGTTGTCACACATCTCTGCACAGATGTGTTCATCCTGGATCGAGTATCCATTAGCAAGGACCATCAAAAGTGCCAGTCAAACATGTGCAGACAGGATTTTACTGGAACCTGCCGTTTACAGCACCCTTGACCCGTACAAAGTCAAGCAGAACCATTGGCCTGGGTAGTGGCTCATTCTAATTAGGGTTCTCTTTGCTGACAAAGGTACCAAAGGTACCAGTGTCCTGTTCTAACTACTGTATCTTTGCGTTGACGACTGGAAGATCTTTCTTGTGTCTTCAGCAAACCCCTGGTCAACTCTAGGTAGGAAAACAGCGCACGGTGGTGCAGCGGTAGAGCTACTGCCTTCAAGCGCCAAAGACCTGGCTTCAATCCTGACTACAGGTGCTGTCTGTGCGGAGTTGGTACGTTCTCCCTGTGACCTGCGTGGGTTTCCTCCAAGATCTTTGGTTTCCTCCCACACTCTAAAGACGTACAGGTTTGTATGTTAATTGGCTTGGTATAAATATCAATTGTTCCCAGTGTGCATAGGATAGTGTTAGTGTGGGGGGGTCGATGGTCAGTACAGACCCGGTGGGCCGAAGGGTCTGTTTCCACGCTGTATCTCTAAACTAAACTAAACACTGAGGTTTGTGTGATTTGGACACCGCAGAGATCATATGACCATCAGATTGAGCAGACAATAGATCTGAGATCAGCATTAAAGGTCATGAACATGAAACATTAACTCTGCTTCTCTGTCAACAGACATTGCCTGACTCGCTGAGTATTCTCATCATTTTCTGTTTGTAATTGGGTGTCCGCTGTGAGCTAAAGTGAGATCAAAAGATTCCAAGTACAGAACCAGCTTTTTACTTGATTCCTGTCCCGAGTACGGTTAATTTTGTTTTTAAATTTTAATTTTTAAATTGTGTTGAGAGACCAGCTGTCAGTTTTCATTGGCAGTGGCGAGAGTTAGCAGCTTCAAATTCCTGGAGGTTAACTCCAGCTATACTTCATGCTGCCACCGGCATATTCAAAGACGAGTCTCACCCCGGACATCCGTCTTCTCCGCACTTCCATCAGGCAAGAGGTTCAGAAGTGTGAAAACACATACCTCCAGATTCAGTGACAATTTCTTCCCAGCTGTCATCAGGCAACTGAACCGTCCTCTCACCAACTAGACGGGCGATCCTGACCGCCCATCTACCCCATTGGAGGCCTTCGAACTATCTTTAATCAGACTTTCCTGGACTTAAGCTTGCACTAAATTCCCTTTATCATTATTCCCTATATCCTGCGGATGACGCAATTGTAACCATGTATAGTTGCTTTGTTGGCCGGGTAGCACACATCAAAATGCTTTTTACTGTACATCGGTACACGTGACATTAATAAACTAAACAACTAAAATAAACTAACATCTCGGACCACCTGCCGCGGACCCAGCACAAAGATGTAATCACAAAGAAGCTGCACCAATGCCTCTAGTTTCAGAAGTTTCAAGATTTTCGGCGTGTTATCGAATGGTCTAACACAGGCTCAGCTCTTACCCCCCCCCCCCCCCACCCCCTCCTCTCCCCATCCAAAACATCAACATGAGGTGCTGCTTCCTGAAGGTAGCATCTATCATCAATGACCCCCACAAATCGGCCATGCCCTCTTCCCACCGCTACCATCAGGCAGGAGATGCAGACGCCTTAAGTCGCACACCACCAGGTTCAGGAACTGCTACTCTCCTGTAGGTTCTTGAACCATTTCACACAACCCTAATCCTAACAAAAGTCACAAGTTGCTGGAGTAATCAGTAGGTTAGGGGAGCATCCCTGGAGAATATGGATAGGTGAAGTTTCGGGTCAGGACCCTTCGTACTTTATCCTACCTTGAACCCTAATCCTACCTTGATAACAGAGCACTACAGAGCAACTCTTGCACTGCCACAGACTTGATTTGTTTTCTAATTGTGTGTGACATTAACACCTTTTTTTTCGCATAGTCTTTCATTTTACCGCCTTGCAGAATTTTGACGTGTAATTATATGCACCGTATAATTTATGGCTCATTTTTGTTTTTTTGTGTGTTTGTTTGAGTCTATGTGCCAGTGGTGCTGCTGAGCACAACCAAACCGGCAGTAGGGGCCACACGGAGGTTGGGTGAGGGGTGCAACGCGGCGCAAAGTGAGGCGAACTTGGAGCGAAATCTAAGGTAAGTTCGCCAGGACAGAGAGGGGCACACGGAGAGGGGCACCGAGGCACACACACACACAGGGCCACGGAGCCACACACATAGAGGGTCACGGAGGCACTTACAAATAGGTTCATGGAGGCACGATGTCGGGGCGGTGTGTAAATGTCGAGGCGACTGCGAGCCGACAAGCCGTTGCCGCGCGGAATTTTTGGACATTGTCAGTTTTTCGGAGCCCCGCGCGGTGTCGGGACGAACTCGGGACGAACTCCGCTCAATTCCGCACGGCTCCGGCGATCGAAATGGGACCGGCCCCGCGACGCCGGACGGCTCAAGCAACCACGTTAGGTCGCGCTAATCGCATAGAGTTGTATGCTGGTGGGACAGGCCCTTACCTCTTCGGGCTGCATGGTGGCGCAGCAGTGGAGTTGCTGCCTTGCAACACCAGAGACCCGGGTTTGATGACTGACTATGGGTGCTGTTTGCGCAGAGTTTGTACGTTCTCCCTGTGACTGCGTGGGTTTTCTCTGGATGCTCCAGTTTATTCCCACCCAAAATGGGAACTGGAATAGCTCTTTCAGCATGTTACACTATTTAATAACATCCCTGTTTAAGGAGACAAAAAGTGTAGGAAACTGCAGATGCTAGTTTACACCGAAGATAGATACAAAATATTGCAATAACTCAGCGGGACAGTCAGGGTCTGGATCCGAAATGTCACCTATTCCTTCCATCCGGAGATGATCCCTGTCTCGCTGAGTTACTCCAGCATTTTGTGTCAGCTTTTCGGAACAGGCAGCATCTCTGGATGTAAGGAATGGGTGACGTTTACGATCGAAATCCTGCCTGTCCCACTGAGTTACTCCAGCATTTTGTGTCTATCCTCCATGTTTAGGATTGCAGATTGGAATGGAAAAACCCTCTTAAAGGAAGGTACAGGCGTAATTTTGTGACTAACGTGCTTTTTATCTGCGGCCATTCAGACATAGAATGTTCCATTTCCTCACATTGATGGAGTAAAATCTCGGGACTTTTTCTTGGCATGTCGGACCGGATTTCCAACTGTTCACAGTCAGAGGGTGGAAAGTCTAGTGCATCAGCGCTGAGCTAAATGGATGGTAGGGTGAAATGGAGGCATTTGTTTTCATACTGTGTTTAAGCCAAGGAATGTTACTGTTGGCAGTTAGACATTCTAGGAACCATCTGCTTAGCTTACTCTCTGGCATAATTAATGACATATTCTATTAGTTTTGCGTTTTTCATTTTTCCTTCATAATTTTATTACTTTTGTCCATCAGAAGAACATGTTTTCACTATGTTATTAAATAAAATCACATCTCCCATGCTGTAATGAGTATAAACTCATGGAACTTGGACTGCAGGAGTGCATCAACATGCTGTGCTACTGAACTGTATGTAACCCAACTAATAACGTTAATATTGATCAATGCTGAATATCGTCACTTTGGGCAGTAGAATTCTAAGCAACTGTTTCTTTTTAATGAGGTAAGCAAAACCAGTGTGACAGTCAGAAATTGATGTGCATTGTGTCTCTTTGTCGGATGTTAAATAGACGCGCAAAGGGGTGGCACAGTGGCGCAGCAGTAGAGTTGCTGCCTTGCAACGACTACAGGTGCTGTCTGTACTGAGTTTGTACGTTCTCCCTGTGACAGCGTGGGTTTTCTCCGAGATATCGGTTTCCTCCCACACTCCAAAGACATAGAAACATAGAAAATAGGTGCTGGAGTAGGCCATTTGGCCCTTCGAGCCTGCACCACCATTCAATATGATCATGGCTGATCATCCAACTCAGTATCCCGTACCTGCCTTCTCTCCATACCCCCTGATCCCTCTAGCCACAAGGGTCACATCTAACTCCCTCTTACAGACACACAGGTCTGTAGGTTAGTTGGCTTGGTATAAATCTAAATTGTCCCTAGTGTGTGTAGGATAGTGTTAATGTGCGGGGATTGCTGGTTGGTGTGGACTTGGTGGACTGAGGGGCCTGTTTCCGCGCTGTATCTCTAAACTAAACTAAATAGGTTGAAAACTTGTCAACAAAGGTGTGGGGGTGGTCTGAACCAATATTGACCCCAGAGCTCTTTTCTAGTGCCCATTTTATGGTCGGTTGCTGGGGCAACCTACAGCAGGATAGGGCTTCTGTAAAGAAAAGGGATCCTTCCACTCACAAAGTGCCTGCATAATCTCAGGATGCCCCAAGAGTATTTTACAGCCAGTGCTTCTCAAAGGGTAATCACTGTTGAAATGTAGCAGACTGACCTGGCAACTGATGAAGGAGACCTTGCTGAAGTTAGCCCTACACGTAATTATTCAGCTGGCTAACTTTATATATTTTTTAAAAGGAATATTGTTTTAGATCCAGGAAGATGTCAGATCACCAATGCAGTTGGCCTGATATTGATGTTTTCGCTTTGCTGTTAGTTCACGATGAATGTTTTGATGAGACCTGAGCGCTGGTTTTCATTTCCCTTGACTCTCTCTGCTGGATGCATATTGCTAATGACCAAACTGTGCCCAGCCATGGCAATAACCATTACGGACGTGTGCTTATGTGCTACGTAATATGTGTTTCTTTAACACGGTCCTCTCGGATCAATCAAATGTAAAATTCCTGCGCACCCCTAGGGTCTAGTACTGTCACATCTGGACACAGATGCTGTTCCCACCTTCTGTTGCACTTCCTGGAGGCCTGGGTCAACGCTTGCCAAAGCATTGCTTGTCTGGTCTCTTTCTCGGTTGGAGGCTGTGCAGCATGAAATTCACTAAATGGATGCGGCAAACATTTAAAAAATATATATAAACTGGCTTCCTGATGGTTTAGTAGGTGAATAGTCTGCCTTCATCTCTGCTGAATTAATGGGCCTCAGCTGGAACAATAATGAAATTACAGCTGAGTTCAGCCCTACAAGCTTGGAAGAGGTGAATCCATTGAGAGTTCTTGCTTGTAATTGCTAATGCAAAACACTATAGGTCAAGCTCAAGGCTTTATTCAACCTTCTGAAGCTGAATAGCATAGTGGGACCTTTTTGAACGTACACTTTACTGAAGTACGGGTTCAGCATTTTGAATCATCAGGGCCCGGATGTGATTGTCCATTTTCCGTCTCTCCTGCTTTCCCATGGACTCAGGAATTAACACAAAGCCATTGCAAAATATGCACTTTGCACAAAATCCCAGCCTGCTCTGCAGGTCAAGGAGGAGAAGTGAAGGGGATGATATCAGAGGGGTAATCTGAGAAGCCTGTAATTAATTTTAGAAGTAGCGCAGAGGCATAAAAATCAGCTCCATAGAATGACCATCTGTCTTCATTACAAGATATTTAAAAGTTCTGCCAGTAATATGAGTCACTTGATAATTTAATTGGAAATAAATAGTAAAATGAATGCTTTATTCCCAGAATCACTGTCCCTGCGCAATGACAGTGTTTCTCTCCACATCTCTGTAGGTTCTGTGTGTTTCATACATTGATGAAAAACCTTTCAACAAAAAATTAAGGACTAATTACCCAAATATGTTCTATTACTGGACACAGGCTAGATTGTAAACAAGGCTTACAGCATTTCCTGGACATTTAAATTGGTAGCATTTACAGTAAGTGTAATCACCTGCTCTGAATGGCTGATGAGTTATACACCTGAGAATTGTGTTTAGTCTGAAAGCTGTTCATTCAATATTTACAATGTTGATCCGGTATTTAGAGGATTTATATTTATTGCTTGTGTGATATGATTCCAACTTACTCGTGTATACAATGTAATGGATATTTTCTATGTTGTTAACCTTTATCAGGCAACTCTCTTTAGCACAGCAAGAATTACTGAATGCACCACCGCAGAGTCTTAGCGTTATCGAGACATACAGCCCTTCGGCCCACCTTGCCCACACTGACCAACATGTCCCATCTATACTCATCCCACTTGCCTGCGTTTGCTCCATATCCCTCTAAACCTGTCCTATCCATGCACTTGTCTAATTATTTCTTAAAAGTTGCAATAGTCCCTGCCTCAACTACCTCTCCTGGCTGCTCGTTCCATACACCCACCACCCTTTGTGTGAAAAAGTTACCCCTAGGATTCCTATAAAATCTTTTCCCTTTCACCTTAAACCTATGTCCTCTGGTCCTTGATTCACCTACTCGGCAAGGGACTCACGACTCTTGTGTGTCTACCCGATCTATTCCTCTCATGATATTATAAACCTCTATAAGATCACCTCTCATCTTCTTGCGCTCTAAGGGATAGAGTCCCAGCCTGGTCAATCGCCACCCTATACCTCAGACCACAATTCCACTCTCCAACTTTTAGGAGGCATGGACGCCTTCTTCAGATTAGTTCTGAGGCCAATATGACTCAAAACAAGCCTGCCCAGAGGTTTATACCATTATTATTATTGCCCAGCAAACGCTTCAATCTTAACACACACACACACACACACACACACACACACACACACACACACACACACACACACACACACACACACACACACACACACACACACACACACACACACACACACACATACAAACACACACACCAGACACATACCACCCATATATAATTCACAAATACTCACATACATATATAACCCCCTCGCACGTGCACATATGCACACGCTTTTTACATAGACACAGATGCACAGACACTCAGACTTGGACACACATATACATAGCAGGCACGCGCCGTCAGGGTAGGCAAGGTAGGCACTGCCTACCCTGACTAAAATTATAACATAATAATAACTAAATCTAAATAATAAAGGCATGGGAGAATTATGCCTATGTAAGAGACCGATCTCTTAGGTAGGCATAATTATCCGTGCCTTTCATCCACAGTGCTTGTAACATGGGAAGGTCTGCGCAGCCCACGTGCTGTCAGCACTGCCTGAAGCCGTCAGTTTCAAGCTGGGCTGAAGGCAGCAGAAATTCTGCCTTTGCTGTACTGTGCATCCGCAGCGCAAGTTTCTTGGCGGGGTTTTCAACTATGGTTTGTCGTGTACCAATGATGTGGTAAGTACATTTTGTGTTTCTGTTTTTAAATACCGTATTTCCCGGGGTGTGGGGGGGGGGGGGGGGAGAGCTCCTTTCACAGCGTTTGGGGAGTCTGGCCCAGGGCAAAGTTGCGGGGAGGGTACGAATGTTATGAATGAGGGGTCGGGAGCATCCACTTGCGACGCTCCTTGCACAGAGGCGTGGAATGCCACCGCTCTGAGGCCGGAGGGGGGGAAGAGAGAGAAGTAGCTTGGGTGGCTGAGCAGCCGCCGGGCCGGACAGCGGAACCAGCCGCCACCTTAGCTCCTTCTGCCGGTCCCCGCTCACCTCTGGCAGCTCTCTGTCTAAAAACCTCTCTCCTGCCGCACGCAGGCCTCACTCATGTCCTTAAATTCCGACAGCGCGATTGAGGTTACTCGGCTGTGGGAATTTAAGGATTTGCAGGAAGCTGCTGATATGAGCGAAGTCGTGAGTGGCAGGTGACAGGTGTTCCTACGGAGAGCAGGCCGGCAGAAGGCGCTGAAGTGGCGGCCAGTTCTGCTGTCGGGTCCCGGTGGCCGCTCGTAGCTCCCCGAGCTGCTTCTATCCCCAGCTACAGTGCGTGGCTTCGCGCCCAGAGAGCTGCAGTAGCGGTGAGTGAGTTACTGGCAGTATCCCCAACACCCTCCTTCTCAACACTCGTACCCTCCCCACAACTTTACCCTTGGCACAGACTCTGCACATACTGTGAAAGGAACTGTTCCCCCAATTGGTCTAGGACTAGGAAGCCTTGGGCAAATTGAAATGTCACTGTTTTCATTTATTTATTTATTTATCAGAGAGAACAATCTGCGCATGCGCAGTTTAATTTTTTTTTAAAAGCGGACTGAGTAGCTACCCTGAGTAATTACTCATGGCACATGCCTGATACATAGACACACATACAGTGTTACAGATGCAATAAAATTCACAAAACTCGCTGCCGCCACATACACAGACACAGACATACACACACATATCACATAAGCACAGAAATACATACTAAATTTAAGCAGAGATACACGCAATCACATTAAACACAAGCATATAGACATCTGCAAATATACAGATACATACAGCCAGATTCACACACAGTCACAGACATGCACACATACATATATGCAACCACCAGAAACACACACATACCAGATGCGCACACAAATGCATGCGTTTCCCATGCCATGCGCATATGCACAAACACACAATACATACACATGGGCATATTACAAACACAATGACAAACACGCACATAGACACAAACCAGCACACGTTCTCTCACAGGCAGACATGGTCACACATACATAACCTAGTACACTCTGAATACTGGGCATGGAGCATTATTGCTCTATCAAGGGTACATTTGTATAGCATAGGGTGGTATATGTTTGTGCAGGTACATATAATTTATTGTGTGTGATAGTGCCTGCATATTATATCTAGCAATGCCAATAATATGACTGGCATGAATGAGGCAGTCAATGATCTTCAATTACAATGACGTGGTGATTAAAACAGAAGCTTTAAACATCCAGATGCGAATATTGAAATGCCAAGACACATGCTGTGAAATTAGATAAATGAGAACCCTAATATTGACTTTAAGGGTTTACTAGCCTACAGAGAGTGAGAGGCAATTCTACAAATACCAGCTAACAAAACAAATTTCACCACTGCAGAAGGGTCCGGTAAAAATACAGTGTTCTTTATAATCAGGTCGTTTCACAAATGTATGGATCCACAGATACCACAGATGGCAGCAGACTGACTGTAAATGATGTGTATCAGAATTAGATTTTATTTTTATTTTCACAAGTAAGCAAAGACGTAGCTCCAATTGCTAAATGCAATACATAATAACTCTAATAATTCTGAAAGATGTTCAGAAGGCAGTGTGGGGAAAATGTCATTCTCAAGAGACATTTTCCCATCAGCAATCTGCCAGCATATAATAAGTAGATGATTTCAAGGCCCTGTTTTTTTTTACCAGTCAGTAGCATCAGTGTCAGCTGGGTTAAGCAGACTACAGCTGCATGCTTCTAACTACTTCCAGCTTGACTTGATTTCCTAAGCAGCACCCACTGTTGTTTTCTACCACTCCAGCTGAGCTGAAGGGTGGTGAGACAGCTGTTGCAGAGGTTGATTATTAAAGAATGAGAATAATTTTTCAAACATAATGTGCTGTGAACAGTTGGAGATTCTGTTTGTGTCTGAAGCAATTGCACGTTGGAGGGAGTGGGAGGGGCATTTAACTTCCACCAGGCACTGCATGTAACAATGTGGTTTTATGCTTATAAAGAACAGACTTAAGAGATACAGTGTGGAAACAGGCCCTTCGGCCCATTGAGTCCGTGCTGACCAGTGATCACCCTGTACACTGGCACTATCCTATACAAGTGTGAGACAATTTACCAGTTGTACCAAAGCCAATGAACCTACAAACCTGCACATCTTTGGAGTGTGGGAGGAAACCGGAGCACCTGGAGGAAAATCACGAGGTCTTATGGAGAATGCACAAACTCCACACAGACAGCAACCGTAGTCAGGATCAAACCAACGTCTCTGTGGCTGTGAGGGAGCAGTTCTACCACTGGACTGTCGTGCTTTCTGATTTATGATTTGGACTGATTGTACAACAGCTTTATGATTTTCCAATTCAAAATTCCTATCAGTTCCAATGAAAATCAGAAAGGCAGTTTCATTTGTATTATTCTGTTCAGTAAAGTTACGTGCGATTGTGGGCTGGTGGTGTGTTTGCTTTCTTAAAATGTACTTGAAAATGAAATTCTGGCTGTTGCACAGTCTTATTTTGAATTCCGGTGAAATATGTTAGGACATGCCCAAAAAGGAGGTGGTAATTTGTGCAATTCTCTGGTTGTGAGTAAAATAGCTAATAAGTTAAATTGTCTCTGAAATATATTGCTTTTTAGTTTACTTCATACCGCGTGGAAATAGATCCTTCGGCTCACAAATCCAGGCCGACCAGTGATTCCCCACAGATTAACACAAACCTACACACTAGGCACATTGTACAATTTATCAAGCCAATTAGCCTACAAACCTGTGCGTCTTTGCCAAGCACTCACAGGGATAATCTACAACCTCCGTACAGACAGCACCTGTAGTCAGGATCAAACCCGGGTCTCTGGCGCTGTAAGGCAGCAACTCCACCGCAGCGCCACTGTGCCGCCCCTTTTTGGAAAAGCATTTGTACTGTGAAACATTTCAATGAGAACCACTAACTGGCAGATTGTAGGTTCTCAGGACTTTTGACTGACCAAGGAATGGCTGCGAAATATGAATATTTCCTCCCACACTCTAAAGACCAGAGTCACCCAGTGAGAGGATCTTTGGAGATTGGTATCAAGATTACAAAGGTAACCAAGGAAGAAGGCATTTCAGCCCATCTAATTGTTTCTAGGCTCCTCTGGATTAATCTTTCCTTGGTTCATTCTTGATTTTATACCCTTCCATCCCATTTACCTCCTCAGATGGTTATAAGTTTCTAACCTTGCCTGGTGATGCTGTCTTCTGGAAATCAGGGCGCAATACAATCTCTCATTGCACCATTTGCAAGGTTTTGGATATTTTCCTTATGTGTCCCATGAAGGCATTAATTCCATGTATTCTGACCACAGCACTTTATGGCTTCAATAACATAGAGCATTGCCCCAGCAGCTTGGCAATGTTGATCAACAATTGTTGAATGGTCCCCTTTTATATAATTGGGTCTTGCTGGGAACAGAAATGAGTGGATCTGTACAATGACAGTCTGGAGTATGCTCTTACTAATGGGGCATGGTGGTCAAATGAGAAATAGTTCAAGAAATGGGGAATGTTGTCAGAGGGGAAATAGCTCAGGAAATGGGAAATTACGCTTAAAGGAGAAAGAGCTAGGAAATGGTGGACAAGCAAGCGTGCATGGAGTTGGATTATGGATTCATCCCATAAAGACAAAATTCCTTTAATAAGTTAAGATTGGTTATTTGATAAGAGTGGAAAAAAGAGCCAATTGCTGGAGTAACACAGAGGGTCAGGCAGGCTCTCTGGAGAACATGGATAGGTTACGTTTTGGGTTGGGATCCTTCATCAGACTAATTCTAGTAAGATGGAGATGAAGGGAGAGAGGTGGGGGTGGAGCAAAGCCAGGCAAGTGATAGGTGGATACAGTTGAGGGGGTTTTAATTGGCAGATGGGTGGACAAAGACCAGCGATGGAAAGAAGTCAATAGACTATGAGATAAGAGGCTAGAAATATGAAGGCAGACAAAGGGATGCGGGTGGAAGAAGATGGGGGAATGGGAGTGGGATAATTGGAGAAATGGGTGCACATTAAGATAGGGCACAGGGAAGAGAGGGGGAAGTAAAAAGGTGGTGTGGAAAGGAGGGGGGTGGGGGGGTACATTGCGGTTATTTTGTTACCTAAAATTGGAAAATTCAATGTTCATAGGGTTGGGTTGTAATATACTCGAATGTACTGTATATTAACATTAATACAGTAAATATAAAATATACAATAAATGGCTTACATTTAACTTTGGATACTTATCCACATGACTATTACTTATCCAGATATGCACTGAACCTATCTGTATTCCGTTTTCACATTTAGCTTGGTGTCAGCTTGATGCCAATATAAGGCCATAGTTCTGACAGACCAGAAGAAATAAAATATCACTGAGAATGCTTGAGGGCAGGCCTGGAAATTCAGGACACAATTCCATACCTGTAGAATTACGCCAGTTAGATGCTGCGGGGCTGGGCATGTATCTTTCCGTGTCTCCCCTCCATCCACCTCTCCCTTCCCCCCACTCTGTGCATTCCGACCTTGTAATTGTCCCCAACCAGTGTGAATAAAAGGAGCCTATTGCCAATGGAAACTGCTGGTTCCTGAATTTAGATCTATCTGCGTACGACTTCCAGGTGCAGTTGCACATGAAAATGGTTGTGGCAGGTAAGATCAGTCTGAAGAAGGGTATCGACCCGAAACATCACCCATTCCTTCTCTCCAGAGATGCTGCCTGTCCCGCTGAGTTACTCCAGCATTTTGTGTCTACCTTCGATTTAAAACAGCATCTGCAGTTCTTTCCTACAAAAGATAATATTCACCCTCATTTCTGGGAAACATTAGGAAAATGGCCTAACAATTTCCATGTGTGCTTCACCTTAGCGTGCCCCACATTTCCTTGCTATACATCTTACCTTACTAGATTAACTTGGAGATTTTGGGTGCAGCCCATGACGTTTATTGATCACTCATAGAATAAAATAGGAGTGCATACTGTTACACTGCACGGAAACTGCCCCTTCAGCCCCCAACTTGTCCATGCCGGCTAAGATGCCCCATCTACATGAGCCATACCTCCCCTTATTTTGCCCATATCCTTTAAACTTTTCCTATCCATGTAGCTGTTCAAATGTCTTTTAAATGCTGTTACAGTACTGGCCTCAGCTACCTCCTCTGGCAGCTCTGTCCACATACCCACCTCCCACTGTGTGAATACACACCACCCTCTGTGTGAGAGTATGTTGTAGGGTTGAGCATAATGATGACAGGTGAAAGGTCCACACTGTGGGGATCAATGTGTTTCACACTGTGTGGTCAATGTACTGGACACTGTGGGATCAATGTGCTGCACGCTGAGATCATGTACTTCACACTGAGAACAATGTATGCCACACCGTGGGGACAAATGGACTCACACTGAGATCAATGTGTTCCATGCTATGGGATCAATGCGCTCCACACTGTGGGATCAATGTGCCACACGCTGGGCCTCACTGTTCCAGCAAGCTGGGTTCAATGCTGACCGCTAAAGCTGCCTGGATTGTCTTTGCACATTCAGCCAGTGACCATGTGACCATGTGGGTTTCCGCTGGCTTCTCTGGCTTCCTCCCACATCGCAAATATATGCTTTTTGATGGGTTATTTGGCTACATCATGTTGTCCTCTGGTGTAGAAGAATCGGGGACAAATTGATAGGTATGTGAGGAAAAACACTTTCCGGGAACATGTGTGGGGGAATGGAACTGATAAGATTTATCTCACAGCTGCCATAGACTCGATGGGCAAATATGAATTCCTAAAGCTTAAGATAATGGAGACTACATGTGAAATACAGTTCCCATACTGTTTGTAGCCCTGCGGTACAAATTACTCTTAGCTGCATGCTGTGACCTGCTCTTGATCCGCCTGCGTCAGTGTTTCTCAACCTTTTTATCCTGGTGCAACCCTTGAAATAATTCTCATGTCTCAGGGAACCCCTGAGTTGGGGGTTGGCGGGCCCACCGCCATTTTGAGATCAACAGCCGTGCCTGCGCAATTGGCTTGCCGCCATTTTGAGATTGCCATTTTGATTTGCGTCACAACGGCGATCTCTGGCGTTACAACGGGGATTGCCGGGCCAGGATCACCATTTTAACATCCAGCATTTTGTATAGGTGAGTGCTACTGGGGGAATATTACTTTAGGGGAGGGGAACCCAACGGGTCCACGTTAGTCTAGTTTATCACTATTTCTATCGGATCCCCCAGCGACCTCTCGCGGAACTCTAGCGTTCCGGGGAATCCTGGTTGAGAAACGTTGGCCAACAAATACACTCTGACTTTGTACCACATGTACAGAGCAAACATGTATACTTCACATGCTTGATAGGAATAACTAGTAATAAAATACTCAATGCCTCAACAAACTCCACCTAGTCTTGAACAACAGAGATGCCATCAAAAGAAAATGGAAAATAAGCTAAGCCATTGTTACAAACTGTACAAAGTTATGTTTTTTGGATAAGTGGTAGTTATTGAGAAAGAACATAGCATCTGCATAAATTTAATGTGAGAAGTACTTTGCTGATTTCAGTAAGTTGACGGCATTTTCAATTTTTCACAGAATTGTTGAACGTTACTCAACTGGATCCAATGGGACCATTACAACTGTAGCCATGTTTAGATTAAACCCAATTTGTGGCCCTCAGGCAACATCACCACCGAGTGTGAACTAAATCCAAAATCCGAGGGCAGAATTTTTCTGAAAATCGTCTAGCAGCTGAACTATGTCAAGAATCAGGCTCTTTTCTCTTTGTCTCTTTCTTTCTGTACTTCCCTGAAGATTACCGATGCCATCAGCATCCACTAAAGGTGGATCCAGTGGGAAGAACATTCTGTGCTCCTTTTCCCTTCCACCACAGTTCCACAAATTTTCTGTGACTGACAAAATTACACTCTAACTTTACACCACAATGTGTGAGTCTGATGGACTTTCAGCATTCTGAACCCAGTCACTTTTAAATTATTTTTTTCATAGAGTTGCAGCATGAAGACATCAAGTCCACGCTGGCCATCTACAAAAGATAGACACAAAGTGCTGGTGTAACTCTGCGGCTCAGGAAGCATCTCAGGAGAAAAAGGATGAGTGACCTTTCGGGTCGGAACCCTTCTTCAGACTGAAAGTAGAGGTAGGGAGGGGAGGGAGGGGGGTGGGGGGGACAGGAGATTGGAAGAAGCCAGTTACCATTCACCTAGCATTCATTTACACCAATCCTACACTAATCTAATCCAACTTTATATCAATGCTCCCCAGATTCTACCAATCACCCACACAGGGAGCAATTTACAGTATCCAATTAACCTACCACCCCGCACGTCTTTGGGATGTGGGAGAAAAGCAGAGCCTCTGGAGGAAACCCACGTGATCACAGGAAGAACATGCAAACTCCACACAGACAGCACTCAAGGTCAGGATTGAACTCTGGTGCTGTGAGGCAGCAGCTCTACAAGATGCACCACTATGATTCTCCTGCGGCACTGTGTTGCTCCTGTTCTGTTGGGCTGTTCCATAGATTCACGAGCGATACAGTGTGGAAACAGGCCCTTTGGCCCAACTTGCCCACACCAACCAAAATGTCCCAGCTACACAAGTCCCACCTGCCTGTGTTTGATCCATGTCCCTCCAAATCTGTCCTATCCATGTACCTGTCAAACTGTTTCTTAAATGTTGGGATAGTCTCTGCCTCAACCACCTCCTCTGGCAGCTTGTCCCATACACCTATCACCCTCTGTGTGCAAATGTTACCTCCCAGTTTCCTATTTCCAGTTTGCGATTTGCTGAATATGTGATTTGTCATGTATGAAGGGGAAAGCAGGGAAATGTTCAATGTTGTCCCACGACGTAGGTGGCTTTGGCAGTGCCTTACACATCCAAAAAAAACAGAAATTCTGTGCAGAATGGTAAGAATGAAATTTACCATGGTTTTTCTTTAGGCTTCTTACTCTTACATCAAAAAGTTCAAATGAAGTGTTAGTAGTCACTTAATGAATCAGAATTACTGGTTCACACTGAAGGTCATGGGACAAATCTGGTCTTGTTCTTTGATAGGCTCAGCATGGATTCTCTTGGTCTTTCTAAACCTGAACCAAATACCCAAAAAAGAGGTCACCCATGTGAAAGAGAACAAAGACCAAGATGAAAATGGCCCAGCGGTGCCTCTCATCCAGAAATTGCTTTTTAAAGGAGTCATCAGTTACATAATTGTCCTGCATGCAGAAAACAGAATTGGAAAATACACTGTTGTCGTTGTGCAGTAAAATGGCTGGATAACACAAAGGACAAGATCAAAAATACTCCAGAAATCCAGGCAAGGAAGTTTTCTTCATGAAATAATTCCTATCTAACAGTGGAGAATTTTAAGTTAACCATTGGACTAAATCGACCACAAAATTCTTATCTTCCTTTCTTGCAATAGAGAATTTTAAGCTAATCTTCGTCCTCAATTGACAACTTAAAACCTTTAGCACTTCAGAGTACGTTAACAGGAAGAACATGCCTGTGATTACAGTGTATGTAACAGACTAACACCTCTGTAGACAGTGGAATTTGGAAAATTGTTCATCCCACATCAACTCTATAGTGTTTAAAATCCTTAATGTACACTTTCAATTTCATTGCTATCTTTTTCCTCTAATCAATAACATTTTGTTAAGCTTTAACTGCGTTCCTCAAATAATCCAATGACATTATTAGAAGAACAACCAAAAGAGATTTTATTGACAAAAATAGATCTTAATAGAGAATTTTGTCCCTTTGAAGACTGGCTTATTTATCTGAGTACCAGCTCAAAAATATATGCATTTGTTGTTAATACTTAGCTCTAAAATAGAATTGCACCAATGTTAAATTTAATCTTTACATCAGGTCTTAATGTGCAAACTTTTAATTTAGTTTATTTTACATTGGAGATACAGAGTGGAACTAGGCCCTGAAGCCCACCGAGTCTGTGCCGATGATCAATCACCGGTACACTAGTTTTATCCTGCACATTTGGAACAATTTACAGAAGCCAGTTAACCTGCAAACCTGCACATATTTGGAGTGTGGGAGAAAACTGGAGAACCTGGAGAAAACCCATGTGGTCACAAGGAGATCAAGCAAATTCTGCACAGACAACACCTGTAGTCAGGATCGATCCCAGGTGTCTGGCACTGTAAGGCAACAACTCGACCGCTGCGTCAGTGTGCCATTCAGTGTCTTTTGTAATAATGCCATGAAATTCTTTGAAAATGATCTCCAGTATTTGCCTTTATGAGAACAATTAATGGATAAGGGAGAACCAGTGGATGTGTTATATCTAGACTTTCAGAAGGCTTTCGACATGGTCCCGCATAAGAGATTAGCATACAAACCTAAAGCACACGGTATTGGGGGTTCAGTATTGATGTGGATAGAGAACTGGCTAGCAGACAGGAGGCAAAGGGTAGGAGTAAACGGGTCCTTTTCAGAATGGCAGGCAGTGACTAGTGGGGTACCGCAAGGCTCAGTGCTGGGACCCCAGCTATTTACAATATATATTAATGATTTGGACGAGGGAATTCAATGCAACATCTCCAAGTTTGCAGATGACACCAAGCTGGGGGGTATAGTTAGGTGTGAGGAGGATGCTTGGAGGCTGCAGGGTGATTTGGATAGGCTGAGTGAATGGGCAGATGCATGGCAGATGCAGTATAATGTGGATAAATGTGAGGTTATCCACTTTGGTGGCAAAAACATGAGGGTAGACTATTATCTGAATGGTGGCAGATTAGGAAAAGGGGAGATGCAACGAGACCTGGGTGTCATGGTACACCAGTCATTGAAAGTAGGCATGCATGTGCAGTAGGCAGTGAAGAAAGAAAAATGGTATGTTAGCATTCATAGCGAAAGGATTTGAGTATAGGAGCAGGGAGGTTCTACTGCAGTTGTACAGGGTTTTGGTGAGGCCACACCTGGAGTATTGCGTACAGTTTTGGTCTCCAAATCTGAGGGAAGACATCCTTGCCATAGAGGGGGTACAGATAAGATTCACCAGACTGATTCCTGGGATGTCAGGACTTTCATATGAGGGAAGATTGGATAGACTCGGCTTGTACTCGCTGGAATTTAGAAGATTGAGGGGGGATCTTATAGAAACTTACAAAATTCTTAAGGGGTTGGACAAGCTAGATGCTGGAAGATTGTTCCCGATGTTGGGGGAGTCCAGAACAAGGGGTCACAGTCTAAGGATAAGGGCCGAGATGAGGAAAACATTCTTTACACAGAGAGTGGTGAGTCTCTGGAATTCTCTGCCACAAAAGGTAGTTGAGGCCAGTTCATCGGCTATATTTAAGAGGGCGTTAGATGTGGCACTTGTGGCTAAAGGGATCAGGGGGTATGGAGAGAAGGTAGGTACGGGATACTGAGTTGGATGATCAGCCATAATCATATTGAATGGCGGTGCAGGCTCGAAGGGCCGAATGGCCTACTCCTGCACCTATTTTTCTATGTTCTATGTTTCTAATTAAGAGTAAACTAATTGCATTTTAGAGTGTAATAAATTGTTGTATAATTCTCTTTGTTAATATTTTGCCTTTGAATGAACCATCAATGACTAAAAAGGTGAGCATGTGACCTATGAAAAGTTGGAGAAATTATTATAATGTTGACTCTCTCCCTGTCTTCCAGTACTTTGCTGAGTTTGCTAACGTACCATTTGTGGAACTGTATGTGGTAATCTGGTTCGTATTGATTTATTGAGGACAAAGGTCAGACTTACTGTACTGCTCCATAAAGGTTGATAAATTAGAACTGTGCATATTATTACCATCACACTTGTGGTATAGTTGAAATATTAAACCATTAAATTGTATGAGGAAGGCTACAAGGTTTGAGTCAGCAATCGCACAAATCTTAAAAGTACTAAAATGCTTTGTTTGCAATCACAGCAATCTAAACCGCTGGAAACCAATTCACTTATGGACTCAGTGAGTATTTTGTGGAAGTGTTATGGAGAGATAGTGCTAGAAGTACAGGCAACTGTATTTAGACATCATAAAGGCCAGCTCCATAAATGGTGATGGATCAAATACTCCCTGCAGTAGTCTAAGTGTTGCTTTTCATATATTTCCGTTCCGTCGACTCATCCGCCTCAGGTGGTCAAAGAGGAACAACTCCTGTTCCTGCTGAACTGAGCCAGTGCAGACAATATCAACTGTTATCAGCTCAGTAGGCACAGGAGGTTGATCCCAGATCCTTCAATGGTCGATATTGTTTTAGTTCATGACCTAGACATATTCAAGCAACATTTCCAAAAAAAATACTCTTCACTGCAATAGATTAGCATTACAACATAAGGAGCAGTCCACTGTTATCACAATGGCCATAATAATATAGACTCATAGAGGCAGCACAAACCAATGTTACATGCTCTATTGATAGATAGAAGACTTGATGCAGTGTAATAACTGGTATTAAAGAGTATTGTGGAGATACAGGCATGGGTTAGAACTCTACTACAGCACTGGTATGTGCTTCACAATTATATGTGACACAATACTATATATTATGTAATTGGCTATTCAATACTGTGATACAGTTTCAGGAAAGCATCACCCACTATGATCTTACCATCAATTGTCATTTATCCGAATTCAGTTCTTTGAACAAGTCTCAAGAAATTAATCTGAATGATCTTCAGATAGACATAAAAAGCTGGAGTAACTCAGCGGGACAGGCAGCATCTCTGGAGAGAAGGAATGGGTGACATTTCGGGTCGAGACCCTTCTTCATTCTTCAGAATGATCTACATCCTATTATGGAGTCATTTCTTAATCAGGATGCTAAGTGTTATCAATTTACTATCATCAATACTCAGTGACACTATGGGTGACTTTAGTAGCTGTGGGTTTGTGGTAGACTAGTATGGTTGGCCTGAAATGATAACACATTCAAGCAAGTTTAGTAAAATGGAAACTCTTTAAGGATTTCATTTTTTGGAGACACGTTAAAAATGGAAACCAGCATTAACAAATAGTATTAAATAGGGTTAAGCTCATACACCAATCCATAAGGCCACACATTTGACCATTATGTTCAAGAACGGTCAAATCAATTCAATTATTGTTAAGCATTAATCATGACCAAACATTGACCAAACTCTGCAGTCTTATGAAAGCAGAGCCAATTATTATTTCCTATAATAATTAAATAAGAAACTTATTTAATTTAGTTTAGCTCAGAGATACAGTCTGGAAACAGGCTGTTCCGTCCACCAAGTCCATGCCAACCAGCGATCCCCATACACAAGCACGGTCCTTCACACTAGGGACAATTTACAATTTAACCAAAGGCATTTAATAGGAAAGAACTGCAGATGCTGGTTTAAATCGAAGGTAGACACAAATGCTGGAATAACTTAGGGGGACCAGCAGCATCTCTGGAGAGAAGGAATGGGTGACTGATCAGTCTGAAGATGGCTCTCAACCTGAAGCATCACCCATTCCTTCTCTCCAGAGATGCTGCCTGTCCCGCTGATTGTGTCTACCTTTGATGCCAATTACCCTACAAACCTGTACGTCTTTGGATTGTGGGTGGAAACGGGAGCATTCGGGGAAAACCCACGCGGTTACAGGGAGAACGCACAAACTCCGTACGGATAGCACCCATAGCCAGGATTGAACCCGGATCTCATGTACTGTCAGGCAACAACTCTACCACTGTGCCATTGTGCCGACACATCTTGATTAAGGTGTGAGGCTCCATGATTGTTTCATTCAAAGAAGGTAGAAATTGTGGATAGTATTATTGGGGTTACTCAGGACAATTATATGGAGAAAGATTAAAACTATTACGATTATTCTTCTTGAACCTGTAAAGCTTTAATATCAGTGGAAAGTTGCTCTGTTGTGCCTTATATAATTTTACAGCACATTTTCTCATGCAGAGTACTGAATCTTAAATTAATCTTCCTTTAGCTTTTCCTGAAACTGTACCTTTTATCCAGCAATCCCCATCCACATTTACTCCAGCCTCAGTGATGCATCAGCCTGATGGTGTAATAATACTTTACATTTTCATCTGGTGTTCAAATAGAAACTTAATTTAATTTAACATGATCATTTGCTCCAGGCAATTTCTAGCCAATCGGTTTTGTTGCCCTCAAATACTAATATGGTGGACCAAGCTGTAGGGATACAAGATAATAACTGATAGAATTCTCATGTTACAATTGAGCATAACATAATTATCAGTGACAAACAGTACTAACATCAGTATCAGTACTAACATTTAAGAAACAAATTCTCACACATGTTTTTTTTTCATAACTGACAATAAAGTTACTTTTAGTAAATTTTGCTGGGGAAATTCTGATGTCATAAAAATGAAGTCAGAGAAATCACTTAAGTCATTGGGTAAAAAAAAAAAAATTGCTTATGTTAACATTTCTGTTTTATTTTATAGCTGGACCAAGCAATGCAACATAATCTCCAGGTGATGCAAGGTCGTTATAAACACTTTACCACTTTTTAATGTTCAATTTCAGTGGGTAGAAATGTTCTCTTTCTTCCTGTGGACATTAATTGGGGTGTATGGGTTAATGTGGGGGCCCAGTTATACAGGGTATTTGGAGTTTGAAGGAGGAATCATATACTGTACAACTGAATAGCCACGTGGCACTAAACATTATGAGAGGCCATAAATGCCGGGATTTCTTAGTCATTCTTTGTTCCTGTATTTGCAAGAGTTAAAAAAAATTATTAGATTTCATATTTGCACAATCCAAACAAAACACGGCACAAGCAAAGATAAAAACAAGGTACAGAAGCTGGTCTTAAAATAAATTTCAAAGGACACGCTGTCATTAAGACACAAAATCTGTGAAGTAAACTGTGACTTTACCACTAAGGGCGCACAGTGCATCTATGTAATGACTCCACCAGCTTACCAAAGAATATCAATGGCACCCGAGGGGTAACTTTAATGCCAAATACAAAGGAGGCTCCAAAGCTTTGGAATCGTTCCACTTTTGGGTGCAACGTGTTAAACCTTAATGTCCAGATCACCTTTGGGTAGAGTTCTCAGGACAGATATATTCTGTGGTTGCCCCTGTCTTTTATTGCATTTTCTTTTCTGCAGCACCGTAAATGTCTGGCAATCTCACACCACAAAAAGGAAATGCATATCAATTATTGATATCTTACCTCTTACCAGCATTCTGTGAACAGTAAATTAGAATGATCAAAGGAGACATATTTCCATTAGCAAGACTTCTTTAATGTTTAGCTTTAATTTTGTACATTTTGTGTTTTCATCAGAGGAGATATAAACCTTCAAAAAACACATCTCTTTTTCACTGTTTTAATTTTTTTTGTTACATTTAATTCACAGGCGACAAATAAATTAGTTCAATAATAACAAGCAGTTTTTCTTGGTCTGCTGGTTGTTGAGAGGTTGTTTGCATTTAATGTACTCAAGTGGGAGTCAAGTCAATCTGTTTGCTGGGAAATGTACAATGTGATAATTTCATTTTATATTCCCAGTTCACATTTTTACACATAAGCAAGCAGTTATTGGAAACGTGTGGAATAGCAACAATGGGACGGATCTGTTTCTGTGCTGTATATACCCGACAAGTGAAAGATAAGTGTGCTGATAATTCTAGCCACATAAAGCTGTATCGATATCTTGGAGACACAGGAGACATCAGATGCTGGAATTTTGAGCAAAAAACAAATCGTGGGAGGAATTTGATGGGTCTGGCAGCATCTCTGAAGGTAAATGGGCAGATGATGCTTTGGGTCGGACCACTTCTTCAGACTTTGAAGAAAGGCCCTGAACCAAGGCGTCATCTATCCGTTTCCCTCCACAGATGCTGCTTCATTCATAGAATTCATAGAGAAGTTTGTCTTTGTGTTGAATTCCTCTTGTTTTCCTTGTCTGATTTATCTAAAAGAAGGTGTTTTTTTTGGGCGGATCCACCCAGCGGCACTATCCATTCAACATCAATCATTACAACAGCATTGAAAAGAGTTATAAAACATTTTTAGGTCAGTTAGAAGTTCATAACTCGCTCTACCTTAACATAGAGTACAGTAACTCATTTGGATGGTTATGTAGGATTAGCACTTAAGTATCAATTTCTGTGTTAAAAAGCTGTTTGGAGTATGCCCTGTTCTTAAACTAGAAACAAGTTTAGTTTCTTATTTAAGGAACATAAACTTTAAAATATTGTATGGCACAAAATGTGGTGCGAGTTTGCATAATTCCCTTACAATATTTTCACTTACAACATTTTGCCATAGATTTAGTCTGACTACTTCTGCTTTACTTGGTATCTCTGTTAATACTTGAGCAGAAATTTTCCAGACCCTTTGGAGCCAGAACCAATGAATTGATTTGATGTGATTTTGTTTTAAATGCTTCCCAGGAATGAAAATAAAACTCTTTTTTAAGATGCCTCAACCAGACTTTCTACTGCCCTCTTTTTTGGTCAGTCGCTCCACCTAGTTTGTACCTGATGGCTTATCCATCCTTTCTGCTTCCATTCCATCTTAGTGGCCATATCTACTGATTATAAAACATTACCCATACTATTGATACTTCACATTCCTTCTGATTATACCTCTTGAGCGAACATTGTACAAAATTTCCATGCTTAAAAAAAGCAATGTCTCCCTTAATTTTACATTATCTCCGGCCTCTGCTGCCAATGTCATTGAGTTTTATTCGATACTAGTACTAGTCGCCTACTTTAATTCTGGACTATGTCTAAAGACTGCACACAATCAACAGGAAACAGAGTTAACATTTCATCAGAACACAGTCAATTCTTCCACTAGGCCTTGGAGATGTGGTTATTGGAATACGTCTCGCTCTCTCCCCTTTCTTCCGTAGCAATCAGAAGTACAAACTTGGCTTTTCCTGACCTCCTAATTTACTCATTAATCCTTGAAATGAAATGTTAGCTGTGTTTCTCTTTCCACAGATGATACCTAACCTGCTGAAGGTTTCTGAAAAGTTCTGTTTTTTAATTCAGATTTCCAGCATCTGCGGGTTTAAAAAAAAATTTCACCGCTCACTAATCAACACATTTTCCAGCTCCTGAGAAGCTCTTTTCACCTCTCTTCTGTATGCCTGGACTGACTGCAAGGAAATGTTGAATATATGACTACTGGTCCCTCACTAACCTTTAACCCTCTCCTCACAATGGGCTCCCTCCATTTTGTTAGTAATTCTGAGAACTTTCTTCTCTTGTTCCTCTTCAGGGGCAAGTGAGTCGCCCTGCATTCTAGTAGAGGTGGTAATGAAAGAGGAAGGTGACTGGCGAAGGGGAGAATGTGGTGTAAATATCCCATATCTATAACGTGTATTTATATACAGACAAACAAATTATTTTCTGCCAAACATAAGCCTGGAATAATCTTAAATTGTACTTAAATTGGAAATAAATGATGAAGAAGAATTCACGATATTCCATAGAGATATGCAATATAATCACCATTTGTTAGTAAATAAATGGCATTGGTCTGGTTAAGTTAATGCTGCCGCAACGCCTTGATGGAAGTGTGGGAGTATTAAAAAAAATGTGATATCTACATTTGGACCCAATCAAGGCCCTCACTTAAATAACCCCTCACTTTAATCTGCCTGTTGTACTCGAGTAATCTGGATAAACAGTGCATTGAATCACACAGACAAGAATAATAATTAGCACCAGCAAGACCTGGGGACCAAATGACATTAAGCCTGCACTGACATATGAACTGCAAATGGAAGTCCGGAAATCCTCTTGAGTTCAACCCCTGAGGTGCGGAACTTAGCCACTGTGAACATGAAGGCGTTCAAAGATCTGTTCACAGAATTAGCTAAGTCCTTCACCGCATAGGGCTCAGACACAAAATCCCTGCTGCAGGCTGCCTTAGTATCTCCACGTGGCTGTGCAGTTCATAATGTGAAACAGCTGAAGGTGAGCAGTAAACAAAACGCTGGCACATCAAGGACACAGGCTCACTCCTCCCATCGGTACGCACAAGGCAGAATTCCCTTTTGTTTTTGTCAGTAAAAGTCAACTTTCTCAGCCCTTTTTTTCAAAGCAGAAAGGAGGGACTCAGGAGTATATTTTGTCATGATATTTTTGCTTGGAAAGGAAAGACTACATTTTATGCTGCCTCAGTTAACACTGCCCGCTCTGTTTCTCTATGTGAAAGAAATCTTGTAGATGGCAATCACAATTTTTACCTGGTGCAGTTTTACAGAAAAGTTACAAACTGAGTTAGCTTCTCGGTTTTTGTTCCATTTTAAAGCAGGAATCTAATAACATTCCAATCTTTCCTGGTTGGAAAAGTGTAAGAAATGAATGGCCAATTTGCCTTGTGAGTTGGTGAGCTTATTCTTCTCATGTTTTCCTTACATTAATAATTCTTACTTTGAAGAGATTTTGATCTAAAACGTTAACTGTTTCTCTTTCCACTGCTGTGTTTCCAACATTTTTGAGTTTTGTTTCATATTTCCAGTAATTGTAGTTTTCCCAATTTTTAATACTTTTGATATTTTTCTACTGAGGAATTCTCAGTCTCATTAAAGACTGACACAGCAGGCAATCTGATAAACCCATCAATAATGCTTTCACATTGATGTGTTGGCCACACTAATGGATGTGTTTGGTTAAAAGCGAATTTTCGAATAAAACCTTTCTTGAGGAAACTTACTGAGGGTAATTTTAACTCGGGTCTTGTTCCTTACTACCCACCCAAGTTGTATAGCTGAAGGTGAGCAGCACATCAAGGACACATGCACAAGCTCCCTCCTGACTATCGATTGTTATCAAGCCAAAGCTAACATCGGAAAAACATTATGCCTTCATTTGCCAAAGCATTAAAGCTCTGTAATCCCCTTACTAAACCTTTCCAACTCCATTTTTAGAAGCTTTATAAAATGTGATTGTTTGAAATCATTTAAGTAATCTGAACCTTTATCTCGTTATAGCCACAAAATGCTGGAGTAATTCAGTGGGACAGACAGCATCTCAGGAGAGAAGGAATGGGTGACGTTTTGGTTCGAAAAACCCTTCTTCAAACTGAAGAAGGGTCTCGTCCCAAAATGTCACCCATTCCTTCGCCCCAGAGATGCTGCCTGCCCCGCTGAATTACTCCAGCATTTTGTGTCTATCTTCGGTTTAAACGAGCAACTGCAGTTCCTTCCTACACCCTTATCTCTTTATCTGCCCTGGTGGCAAATTTTATTTGATGGTGTTCCTGTAAAACAATCATATTAAAGAGCTACTAAGAAGCTAGCTGGTTTTGGAGATTTTGTTGTTGGGCTAAATAGGTTAAAATTCCTGATATTGGCCTTGCGTGCTGTTAAGCATATTGCCTGGTTTTCGTAATTATTAACATCAAAGGAAACAGTACTAAGGAGTTATGTTTAATTGATCATCAAACGATGCTGTGCATTTGACATTACTACCTAACATTGAATGGCTCATTGTCTGATCACAATCTTTCCAAATGAACTGGTATCGTAAAAGTAAGCGAGGCTTTTCGCTCTTAATGTATGTGTGTACAAGACATCTGCTACGATATGATCGGGATTGCTGATGGCAAAGTAGATACAGCTGCATCTTTTTTTTTGTTCCAGTGATTCCTTGATTATTAAGAATGTGGAAAAATGTACAATTCCTCTCTCCCCAATAGCAAGATGCAATTTTCTGCAAGAAGTTGTCGGCATTAGCCGTTGACAGGTTGGTAATCCCTGGCAATGTGATTTTACGTTATTAAATCAAATCACTCTGCCAGGAACCCAACCAGCCACAGCAGGCTGATTCTTGCAGTCCATGGGAAACTCTGAGCTTGCATCTACAGCCAAAATGGGGCCTGCCAATAATGCTTAAAAAAAACCCAGCTGATTCAGGATAGTTGCAAATAATTATTTTCTTTCTTGCAAGACTCAAGCAATCCCAGGTAAGATAAAACTATTGTAAGCAATCAGACTCGCGTAGTTTATCGCATCTTCTGCTCCATTGCAAATGGTTGCTCCTGCAAAGCGACTATGCCTGAAACGCAGATATATAAATATGAAACATTGAGGACAAAATGCAGGCATGTCGGTAATTGAAATAGCACAAGCACATTTCAGAGTGATTAAAAAATAAATTACTTCTCAGAGACACAAGAAGGAAGATCTCTTCAAAATCTGACTGTTCCAGCAGTGTAACAAAGTTGACCGGCGTTTCCCAGATCTGTTATGCCGCAGAAATCTATCTGTAAAACAAAACAAATAGAAGGATATCACTAAAATTCGTTTCAGAATAAGTATGTGATCATAGAACCCTTTGGATCATGTGTTGTATGTATCCATGATGGTGATTCACACGCACTAGTGATGTGGAAACCTACTTAACACTTTGCTGCATAGAACTTCGGAAAAATTAATTTTGGCTCGCCCAATTGAATTGGCAGCCACCTCCAGCAAAAGGTGGCAATCTCTCACACAGAAACCTCACAGATGACTGGCGTGGTATGGTATAATGTCAAACCGTGCAATGGAATCATAGCATATTTAGCCCAGTCCACATCATCCTTGTCCACATCATCCTTTGAATGTCACACTCCCCTGGTTTTTCCTTTATGCATTCAAAACTTATTCAAAGGTTAAATATTTTAAATATACATCTTTAACAACAACAAAAAAAGTTGAATTTTATTTTGAAAGTTCTATTCAATCTGGTTTCACTCTTTCCTCATGTTGCCTTTGGTTTTTTGCCAATCTTCAATTTGTCTTTTTGTTACCAATTCTTCTGAACCCAAAAACTGTTTCTCCTCATTTATTCCATCAAAACCATAGTTTTGTTTACCTTTCTGAAATCACTCCTTTACCTGATCTGTTCTAGAATCATAGAAAATAGGTGCTAGAGTAGGCCATTCAGCCCTTCGAGCCTGCACCGCCATTCAATATGATCATGGCTGATCATCCAACTCAGTATCCTGTACCTGCCTTCTCTCCATACCCCCTGATCCCTTTAGCCACAAGGGCCACATCTAACTCCCTCTTAAATATAGCCAATGAACTGACCTCAACTACCTTCGGTGGCAGAGAATTCCACAGACTCACCACTCTCTGTGTGAAAAATGATCTTCTCATCTCGGTCCTAAAAGACTTCCCCCTTATCCTTAAACTGTGACCCCTTGTTCTGGAGTTCCCCAACATCGGGAACAATCTTCCTGCATCTAGCCTGTCCAACCCCTTAAGAATTTGCTAAGCCTCTATAAGATCCCCCCTCAATCTCCTAAATTCCAGCTAGTACAAGCCGAGTCTATCCAGTCTTTCTTCATATGGAAGTCCTGCCATCCCAGGAATCAGTCTGGTAAATCTTCTCTGTACTCCCTCTATGGCAAGAATGTCTTTCCCCGGATTAGGAGACCAAAACTGTATGCAATACTCCAGGTGTGGCCTCACCAAGACCCTGTACAACTGCAGTAGACCCTCCCTGCTCTTGTACTCAAAGCCTTCTAATCCTGGTTCTAATCAGAACCATATCTGGCTCACCAGCTTCTCCACTTACCTCACGTCTCGCATTCTGGAACTATTCTCATAATTGTTTACTTCACTTTCCCCTAGACTTGGTTGATCTGCCTGTGGTTGTGATATCGAGAATCCAATGCAATACACCTGTGGCCTAAACTGTGAATTATGCACGGTTAGTAAAACATTTCCTTGCTTTTCTTTTTTACTGCTCTATAGCCAATGATGCTTTTATAACATGATCAGACACGATTACAGACTTATGCAGATAAACTGTACATACCAAGCCTTTCTAGTCCCGTAACCCTTTACATGTTGACAACTAACTTAATATCAGCCCTATTGTTTTTCTCCAGGGATGCTGCCTAACTCGCTGAGTTACTCCAACACTTTATGTCTATCTTTAATAGCCCTCGTTATTCTATCTACAACTTACACCCTAAATTTTATCTGTCTTTAGTCTTGACAGTCTTTGTCCTTTTTTTTTAATGTCTATTACTATTTATCTGACTCTATTATATACTTCACCTAGAAACATTTAAATTATGCCCTGAACATAAAGTCCAGTCATCAATAAGGGCAGTATCTCAACACTGACACCTGGGTCTATCACTGCACACTTCTTTCCCTCTGAGTAAAACAGCCTTCACTAATATCCTCCACTTTCAATCCTATAGCCAGTTTTGTATCCATTGTCCCTTTATGGTCTACTGTTAATTTTACCAATGTCCATCAAGTTGCTCTTTATTAAAACATATTTGAGAGAAAAAAAAATCTTTAAGCAGATCATAAACAATCTTCTCGTTCCAGTTAAGTTATTCAGACATAGCTCATCAGTTTCCAAGTATGCGTTAACTTTGCCCAGGCTTATTTTCTCTAAAATCTTCCCCATCACTGATATTAGACTGACCGACCTGGCGCTGCCAAATTGAAACCTATTCCTTCCTTTTATCCAATAACGTAATATTTGAGGTATTGCATTTCCATCCCATGCTCCGAGCAACAAAATACTTGCCAAAGCAACTTCCTCTCAGACTGCCCATAAGTCTAAGTTGTACCCCATGCCAAACAGATGAAGGCAAACGGTGCCTTAGTTTAGTTTTAGTTTTAGAGACACAGCATGGAAGCAGGCCCTTTGGCCCACTGAGTCCACGTCGACCATCGATCGCCCGCTTACATTAGTTTTGTGTTATCCCACTTTCCCTACATGCTAGGGGCAATTTACAGAAGCCAATTAACCTACAAACCTGCACGCTTTTGGGTTGTGTCAGGAAGCCGGAGCATCCGGAGGAACCCATGTGGTCATAGGGAGAACGTACAAACTCCACACAGACAGCACCCAGGGCAAGATTGGGCCCGGGTCTCTGGCGCTGTGAGGCAGTGGCTCTACCAGCTGCAACAAGAGAGGAATAGATCAGGTAGATGCACATAGTCTCTTGCTCAGAGTAGAGGAATCGAGGACCAGAGGACAGAGATTCAAGGTGAAGGGGAAAAGATTTAATAGGAATCCGAGGGGTAGCTTTTTCACACAAAGGATGGTGGGCGTATGGAACAAGCTGCCAGAGGAGGTAGTTGAGGCTGGGACTATCCCATCCTTTAAGAAACAGTTAGACAGGTACATGGATAGGACAGATTTGGCAGGATATGGACCAAGCATAGGCATGTGAGACTAGTGTAGCTGGGACATGTTTGGCCGGTGTGGGCAAGTTGGGGCGAAGGTCCTGTTTCCACACTGTACCACTCTATGACTCTATGACTCCAAGAGTAAACAAATCTTGCTCCAATTATTGAATGAGAAGTGATCTCATTGAAACATACAGAATTATCACAGGCAGGTTTGAAGCAGGGATGATGTTGTTTGACCTCTGCCTGAATTTCACAGCTGTTCTAATCAATGACTACTGTTTTAGTCACAGCAGTAGTTTAGGGCAGTCACGGTGGCGCAGCAGTAGAGTTGCTGCCATACAGCAAAATGCAGCGCCAGAGAACTGGGTTCGATCCCGACTACGGGTGCGTCTGTATGGAGTTTGTAGGTTCTCCCTGTGATCTGCGTGGGCTTTCTCCCAGATCTTCGGTTTCCTCCCACATTCCAAAGACGTACAGGTTTGTAGGTTAATTGGCCTGATTAATTGGCTTGATAAAAATGTAAAAAATTGTCCAGTGCTGAGTGATGCTCTACCTAGAGCTTTTCAGCGTACTACATTCAGATCCAGATACTGTTATTATTTTCTTTTGACAAACAGGATTATCCTACTCAATATTGCAAAGAATAGAAATTTGCAACACTGTTAACATGCTGGGACAGATACGGCTATGACTGGATGGCAAGTCTCTTTGCAACCAGCTAGACTTCCACACTTGCCCCTGGACTCACCATTGCTTTGAATCCAGACTATGAGTTTAACTCCAGTCATTACAGCACATACCGCAGGGTCAATTTATATAAACATGGTCAACCCCTTCACAAAAATCAAATGAAGTTAAGTATTTTCTTTTACTTTACTTTAATTATACAGCGCGGAAACAGGCCCTTTGCCCCACGGAGTCTGCGCCGACCAGCGATCCCCGTACACTAACACTATCCTACACAGTAGGGACAATTTTTCAATTTTACCGAAGCCAGTTAACCTACAAACCTGTATGTCTTTGGAATGTGGGAGGAAACCGAGCACCCAGAGAAAACCCACGCAGTCGCAGAGAGAATGTACAATCTCTGTACAGACAGACAGCACCAGTAGTCAGGATTGCACCCGGGTCTCTGGTGCTGTAAGGCAGCACTCTACGGCTGTGCCACCGTGCCACCCGCCAATGATTAAAAACATATTTAAATGTTTCTTTAAAATCTTTCTAAGTGTCTCTGAACAGCGATGTATGAAAACAATGGGATAAACTTTGGGAGTTTGAGCTGTAGATGCCCCACCGGCTGGTCCATCGGCAGGATTTAGTGCTTGCTGTTTGTGGCCTGTTTGCTGGTCATGTACTGACCTGCTTCACGGGAGGCCAGTTGCACAGATGCTGTTGAAGTTCAAGGAGCAAGGAATTCACCAAGACAGGAACTGGGTGCAAACTGTGTGTGTGTGCGCCAGGTCTGATGATGTTGCAGGACAAACTCACCAATTGGTTTATCTGTTCAATGTCGGGCCAATGCCAGGAATATGTGACAGAATATTTAAAATGCAAGAAATAATTGCAAAATCTTAATCTCTTCAATCTGTGCACTGTGCATGAGGAGATAATAACTATGGCCTGGGATGAAAAGACAGCTATGAAATAGGCCTAATAAGCGAGTTACTGCTTTAGTAACATGTGCATGTGGCTTCACTTTCTTTCAGGTACCTTCTTCCCCAATTGGCATAGACATGATGGTATCATGAAATGGCAAGACTCGATGGAAGGGTAATTGCACTGAAGGACTTAGATTTAATCAGTGAACAATTCTTGAGAGTGGCAGCTTTACAGGGATTCAAAGCAATGGATGTTAAAGCAAGCAATGAATTTTGGGCAAGGTCAATATGGAACTTTCAAACGCCCAACAAAAGATCACAATTAACCAAAAGAGTATGATGGAGGTTTGCTGCCAGCTCTGAGCTATCCCTGGCCTGTGTTTCTTTCTACTGTACCACTGAGTTGCAAACACAAGACAGTTGGATTTTCATGCTCATAATCCCCTCATTATATCTCATATTACAAAACAGCGTGATCACTATTTAATCATACAAAGAATAATACTGACTTCACGGAAAGTTGTGTGAACCAAAGAATGAATCGCTAAAGACAATGCATCTTTTTATTCAAATCAAGGAAACAACCTAGTATTTTGCAAGAATCGGAATTGAACAGCCAGAACTGCGACCCCACTACCATCATTCTTGGAATCTGCACACAAAGGTAAACGCTAACATTAGTCTATGCATTATTCCTTTGAAGTTGTTAAAGAGGAACAATATAGCTCGGGTTTTGACAGATTTAATCATTTTAGTCCCCAGGCAGTCCTGCATAAAGGAAGGCATGAGTTTTTTTTAATTAAATAGTCCTTACAGCACCTTAGGACTTCACCAAAGACTAATTCTCTGTCAGGGAGATGACGGTACCATGATGATACCAGTTTTATCCATCTCCATAGCAGCGCTCCAGGTCATAGGGCTGTAATGTCTTTCCCACAGTCCTCACCTAGACTCACATATTACTAACATGTCACTCCTGAGATATTATTAATTTATCAGGTCACATGTTTAACAGGAAGAAAAATGCATTTATATGAATGAGGAAATAGGTAGAATAGAGATTTAAAAGATCATAAGACCATAAAACAGAATTAAGCCTGTGAATCTGTGGAATTCTCTGCCACAGATGGCAGTGGAGGCCAATTCACTGGATGTTTTCAAGAGAGAGTTAGATATAGCTCTTAGGGCTAATGGAATCAAGGGATATGGGGATAAAGCAGGAACGGGGTACTAATTTAGGATGATCAGCCATGATCATATTGAATGGCGGTGCTTGCTCAAAGGGCCGAATGGCCTACTACTTTCTGAGCCAATCGGCCATTCTATGTTTCTAAGCCATTTGTCCCATCAATTCCACTCTGCCATTCGATCATACGGATCTATTTTTCACTCTCAACAATATTCTTCTGATAACTGATGTCAGTTACTTTAGCACTTTGCGTCTTTTTTTCTTTTCACTGTCTTGAGAAAGTTGTGTAATATTTATGTTTTGTGTGATGCCTGAATCTATGTGCCTGGGATGCAGCTGCAGGGCAAGACTTTCATTATACCTCTGCCTCGCCATTCTTGTGCATATAACAGTGGACTTGACTTGACTGGACCTGACTGGAACTCAATGAGGTATAACCCTTGTACACGTTTTACACTCCAGAGTTAAATACTGTGTGCGCAGCAATTTGAGGTAATAAGACCAGGATCCAACAACGTGGCATCTTCCAGGAGCACTCCTACCTTGGCCAACAACCCATGAAAATTCTTGGCAAAAATTGTTAGTAACATTAGCTTTCTGAAAAGATTTCCACTTGCCCCTCATTCAAATAATCACGACTTTCCATATCAGATGCATTAGGTCACAGGGCAGTGGAATAAACACACCAGAGTGAAGAAGAAAATAAGGGGAAAAAAATGTGTTTTGCTGCCATGTCTGCCGCATAATGGAAGAAATATTAATCTGGGGTACAGTTGCAAACGGTTCACTGCCATTTGAGTGAAATAATTCCTGCTCAATGTCCTGTGCTTTTCTCCTCTTCTGGTATCTTTTATAGTTTTGTTTAAAGATACCGTGTGGAATCAAGCCCTTCGGCCCACCGAGTCCATGCCAACCAGCGATCACCCACACACAGTGTTCTATCCTACACACCAGGGACGATTTATAGAAGTGGGAGGAAACCGGAGCACCCGGACAAAGCCCAGGCAGCCACAAGGAGAACGTGCAAACTTCGTACAGACAGCACCCATGGTCAGGATCGAACCCAGGTCTCTGGCACTGTGCGGCAGCAAATCTACCACTGTGCCATGGTGCTGCAAGTCAGTGATGAATATTTGACATTTAGTTTAAATGTATTAAACCAGCATGGCATGTCAACCAGGTACATGGACTCCATTGTGATGGGGTCTCTGCAGCCCCAGGTAGAACAAGACTGAGACCTTGAGCCTAAGGGACAAACGGCATTGGGTGAAGAGCAGCAAGAGAAAGAGGCCCAAGGAAGACAAGGACATGCTCATTGCTCAGCTGACCAGAGGTGGATGCCATTGACAATAAGAGGCTCACTGATAAATATTGTTCATGAGGAAATTGTTAAATCAGATTCCTCAATCCAGGCAAAGAGAGCTCATCCAAACTCGAATCCTGAACGCCAATGTAGTTCACCAATAATTAATTGAGCCAGCCCAGATAACCAGAATGGGGTTGAGAGGGAAAATAGATCAGCCATGATGGAATGGCGGAGTAGACCGATGGGCTGAACGGCCTCATTGTACTATTGTGACTCCTATGGTATGGTGTCATAAGTCCTTGTTTCCTCTATAGCAGGTTTACCTGCACTGAACACGAATGAATAAACGCCTGAGTCAATTACATGCTCCAACCATTCTCTGTGGGGGATGGGGGCTGCATCGCCCTGGAAAAATCATGTGATATCATTAAATTTCTATCTGCATGACTTAACAGAGTGGAGATTATCTGCCCTGGAGGATATAGGTAATTTTGTCCTTCCAGACTCTTCCTACTGTGGCCTCTATGGGTCTCCCTGCCCCCCAACACATAACAACCCCCTCCTAGCACTTTGTTCATTCATGGGAATATTCAGGTCTCCCTCACTAAATCCAAAGGGCCTCTCGCTCACCCGTCATCTTTGCTCCAGGGTAGCTGTGGTTTGACTGCCAGGGGAACACTGCCTTTAATAGGCTAATTTACTTTTCATAGACTCATACAATATGGAAACATTCCCTTCAATGACCAACATGCCCCATCTACACTCATCCCACCTGCCTGCATTTGGCCCCTATCCCTCTAAACCTATCCTATCCATGTAACTGTCTAAATGTTTCTTAAATGTTGCGATAGTACCTGCCTCAACTACTTCCTCCAGCTGCTCGTTCTATACATCCACCACCCTTTGTGTGAAAAAAGAGCAACCCCTTGGGTTCCTATTCAATATTTTCCCCTTCACCTTAAGCCTATGTTCTCTGGTTCTCGATTCCCCTATTCTGGGTGAAATACTCTGTGCATTTACCCTATCTATTACTCACATGATCTTACACACCTCTATTAGATCACCACTCATCCTCCTGCACTCCAAGGATTAAAGTCAGAGCAACATTACCTTAGTTTTTTTTTCCATTATTTGGCCAGGTTCCTGATTTCCTTTACCAGGAACCCATCTGTTAGCAGCACATGTTTAACAATCAGAACAGCGAGAAATCCAATTTCAAATCAAACCAGTCATCATCTCATTCTGGCCATCTACTGTCACGTCTAGGCATCTTGAAAGAATTTCTTCTAAAAAAGCTGTGTGAAAAGATACTACCTCAATGATACCATGAAAGGCAAATACTGCCTATGAGCCAACCTGGGGTTCCTTATTGCCTATGATGATAAAGAGGAACTTTATAATGTCTTAACATATTAGAGGCGGCCTAATTTTAGCTAAAAGTGAAATGAGCCAGCTGACCAGATGATGTCAGTTTCTCTCTGAAACCCTTACTGATATTATTCCAAAAATATCTGCTTTAATACAGTCAGAAGTAACAAACAGTGATCAATCTACATGGACCTGTCTTTGCATCATTTATGACATTCTACTTCCCATGAGATTAATTGATCTACAGCATAAAGAAAAACTCCTGAGCAGCAATTCCTAGATCTTTGATTAGTATGTTCAGTTCCCTGTTGTTAATCCTTAACTTTTTTGTTGTTGAGTCTACACCAGCAGGCATCAGGTATCTGTGATACATTTAATGCTTCCCATCCTCTCCCAGCTTGCATCGTTATCATTATCGCCGCTGTTTAATTTATAACTGTGCTAGTTGAAAGGATAATCCTTTAGTTTATGTCCACAATATTTATGAGCATTGGCTAAAACTGCTGGCGAGCCAACTGTCCACTCTCGTGATGCTTATTTCCCGTCCACTGGAAATGTAAACATATGTCATTACTTTTGGGAGAAGGATTCATGGAGGCGCAGCGGTAGTGCTGCCGCCTTACAGCGGCAGAGACCCAGGTTTGATTCTGACTACGGGTGCTATCTGTGCGGAGTTTGTACGTTCTCCCCATGACCGCGTGGGTTTTCTCCGGGTGCTCCGGTTTCCTCCCACATTCGAAAGATGTATGGGTTTGTAAATTAATTTGCATCAGTAAAAATTGTAAATTGTCCCTAGTGTGCAGGATAGTGCTGATGCATGGGGATCGCTGGTCAATGCGGACTCGGTGGGCAGAAAGGCCTGTTTCCGCGCTATACCTCCAGACTAAACTAAACTAAAGGATAGAAGGTGTAAAAGTAGCTGGGCTGCTGGTGAGGTAAAGGTTTAGTTTGTCATTCTGCTGATCTCCCTCAGGGGGGATCTCTGCTTTGGAATACAAGGGCGATAGGGTTTGCTTTAAGTCAATTGTGATGACACCAGAATAATAAATGTTGAAATTTACCGCAATGAATCTGCCAAAGGTAGTTTTGTCAAATGATTGATTTAGTGCAAAGCATTACCTCTCCCCCTCACTCCCGTTTGTATAGACAAGACCTTAGCAATTTGAACAAATTTCAACCATAAAGGTGTACCTCATTTTAATGTTAATACATAAAAGAGATAGGAAGAAGGTGCTGGTCTGAGAGCAGTGGTTACAGCAGTCTTTGTGTAAGAAGGAACTGCAGATGCTGGTTTAAACAGAAGATAGACACAAAAAAGCTGCAGTAACTCAGTGGGACAGGCAGCATCACTGGAGAGATTCTCAGAAATCTCTGGAGAGATTTACAGCAGTCTTTCCCGAGAAAGCCTCACTGTATTACAGCCGTCATCCGTTTCAAATCAATGCGCTGCCTCAAAGAAACAAAACAGACCAGCTTACCATTGACTACATGGGACAGGTCAGTAAGAGACTGTAAGAGCTTAAGTGAAAAAACTGTTAAAATAAAATTATATTATCTCGGATCAATTACATGTGATTTTCTTTCAACTTCTTTGTGTGCTTTAAGAATTTTTCAAAAATATGTTAAAAAGATGTGGGTATCTTATTTTCCCTCTATTGCACCTCAGCATCTATGATCTTGTGGTATTCATTTGTGAATACCTTAAGAATGAATAATATTCTCATATGTCATGTAGACACATCAGGTAACATGGAAACAAACTGCAAATACCTACAGTAATCCATCTTTGACAGGCTCTCCGCACAATGTCTGGATTAAGATTTCTGTCTCAAGCTTTTTTTTTCCCTGCCTTTGAACCTACAAAGAAGAAGATGGGCAGGTACTAGCAAAATAGGGGCATTGGCTGGGAGAGTGACACAAAAATATTAGCAGATAATTCATCAACACAGGCGCTTATGACATTAAGTGTGGGATATGATGATTTAAATCTTGGCCCCTGAATACTTGTAGTCTGAACTTGTAGTCTGAAGAAGGGTTTCGGCCCAAAACGTTGCCTATTTAATTCACTCCATAGATGCTGCCTCACCCGCTGAGTTTCTCCAGCATTTTTGTCTACCTTTGATTTTCCAGCATCTGCAGTTCCAGACATGTAGTCTGAACTAGCTGCTTCTCTAACCAGGCATCTGACTGAAAGTGTAGAATATCACCCAGGTATAGCCACAAAATACAGGGTAATTCCAGTCTCGTCACTAACCACAACAACGGTCTTGTCTCAATCGGTGGCAATATGATGGAAAGTGTCATTGACAATGCTGTCAAACACCAGTACCTCTTGGATAGACACAAAATGCTGGAGTAACTCAGCAGGACAGGCAGCAAATCTGGATAGAAAGAATGGGTGCCGTTTCGGGTTGAGACCCTCCGTCAGACCAATAACTCTTCACTGATTCTCTCTTCAAGTACAGGAAATTCAGGAACAATCTTATCAAGGAGTTAAAATGTTAAAGTTTTGATTGGGGACAAATGGAAAATCACCAGGGTGACTAGATAACTTAATCAGAATTCCTGCATTTTCTGTACGAGGACTTGAGGGCCTGAGCTACTGGGAGAGGTTGCACAGGCTAATTCCTTGGAAAGCAGGAGGTTGAGGAGTGATCTTATAGGGGTATATAAAATCATGAAGGGGATAGATAGGGTGATTGCCCATAGCCTCTCACCCAGATTAGGGGAATCAAGAAACAGAGTTTTAAGCAGAGAGGAGAAAGATTTAATAGGAACCCGAGGGGTAACGTTTTCACACAGAGAGTGGCAGATATGGAATCAACTACCAGAGGATGTAGTTGGGGCAAGTGCTATACAACATTTAAAAGACATTTGGGCAAAGGTATGAAAGTTTTTGACGGATATGGGCCTAATGCAGGCAGGCGGGAGTATTTTGGTCAGCATGGGCAAGTTGGCCCAAAAGGCCTGTTTCCCAGCTCTACGACTATGATTGATGGCAGAGATGCTCATTTTGTTAAACCACACACCTGCCCAACAGGTTCGGCATCCGGAACACAAAGCAATTGGCGTTACCTCTTCAGCTCTGTGATAAGTTTTGGAATATAATCCAGATGAATGGTGTACAAACCTACCTCTGTGGTAAACTCCAGGGTGGATTGTGGAACAGGTTTGGCCTGTCTCCTTTCATTTATCAATAAGAAATAAATAATCTGTTTAGTTGCATGATCTCTTCTTCAACTGTCATTGCTCTAAAGAGTACAGACAGGCTAAATTATCCGAATAATTATGCACCAAGGCTAATATTAGGGGATTCCCAGGTAACAGCGTGTGACTCAGTCTATAGGCCACTAACAAAGCAAGCAAATGTTTATTCTCAGAATCTTTAAGTGGATTCTGGGAGTTATTTTAATTGTACCATTCTCATACATTGAGTTGAGTACGAGAGTTGAAAATGTGGAGACAAAGGCAAGGTTTATTACTACAGGAGCATGAAAAGGAACTAGGATGTTTATTCCCCAGCATAAACAAAAATTTCACAAGGCAGGAAAAAAGGAAATAAATACCCATCGAAAATACCTTATTACCCATGACGCACTTTGGGATATCGTAGAAAATAGCTAGTAAATGCAAGATTTTACTATCGATGATAGTTACAAAGTGTAGTCACTGTAGGAAATGCTGGAATAATTTACACCTGGTGAGTATTCACAAATAAAGATCACTTACAGCGCCAGGGACCCGGGTTCGATCCTGAGTACAGGCGCTGTCTGTTCAGAGTGTGTACATTCTCCCCGTGACCACATGGGTTTTCCACGAGTACTCCGGTTTCCTCCCACATTCCAAAGACGCACAGGTCTGTAGGTTAATTGGCTTTGGTAAAGATTGTAAATAGTCCCTAGTGTGTAGAAGAGTGCTAGTGCGTGGGGATCGCCGGTAGGCGCGGACTCGGTGGGCCGAAGTGCCTGTTTCTGAGCTGTATCCCTAAATTAAACTAAACTGAACTAAAAGAAAGACGAGATAATCTTTTTTTTTAGCTTTTGTTTGTTGGACAATGGACAAACATTGCTCAGAAGAGTTCTCCTGGATGTCCTTCAAATAATGCCATGGAATCTCTTCCCTCCACTGGGCAATGTCTCGAGTGAAAGACAATACCTGTGAGTGCGCTGTGCTCCTTGTACTTGGAGACGTTTCAGATTGGAAATCAATACTCAGAAAAGACCTGGTCCAGGATTATAGACAGTGAATGCTGTTCACTCAGGGTTCTCTGTGCACAATAGAAATGAAGAATGTCAGGGACAGGGAGGAAATAAGAAAGGTAAAGAGAGCAGTGAGGTTGAACAAGGGACAGAGGGAAAAATTAGACAGACAAATGGAGCAGAGAGTCAAAATAACACAAACAGGAGTGTCTGTTGTTAACTGGCAGATGGCCAAGGCATGTCTGGAAGGTGTATAATCATTCAAAGTATGCTGTTGCTGTAAACTTACTTCCCCCAGTTATACACGCTATAAAATTCTGCAACTGCAATCTTTACTGCTGCTGCCAACAGCGAGCTATTATTTACAGAATATGCAAGGATTGAGGCTAAAAGCAGTGAAATGATGAATGACATCCCAGAGCTGACATTTCACCAGGGCACACAGATTGTTATGAACACTGTGTCTCGCTAATGCGTTAAGCTGAAGGAAGAAAGAAAGCAATTGCATTTCAGTTTAAGGTAGACAGGAAAGGCTTGACAGACATTATCGCCTATTTGAATCAAAGAGGAAATACGATTCAATGAGCACAGAATCAGAACTTTTCAGTAATGGGTGGGTGATGAGGAGAGAGTTTCCTGAAACAGTCATGTTACCGGTTAAAAATAAAGTATCGCAGTATTATCAGACATGCAGTGACTAGGTTGGAAAAGATCGAGGAGGAGCCTTTCATGCAAGCTTTCTACTTCAGTCAATGCAGCCAAAAATGGGCATTGCTCGTTATGCAACACAACCATAAACACCCTTCAGCCTGGCCTAGACTTTCAAAAGAAGGTATATTTTTAAGAGCTGTCGGTTATTTTTAGAAATTACCTTTAACGCAGTTAGTGCTGGATTTCTGTGCCTGTACTGCTTTCCCAGATTTGTGATTTCTTTTTTTTTGGTAAGAGAAATGTCCATAGTAGTCCCAAAATTAAAGACCCTTCCGCCAGTAATTTTGTAACAGAGCCTTGTGACCTCCTGAGGCCTGCACCCGTTAAAGTTAATTCTATTTTGCTCATGAAATTAAAATCAGCTGCACAACAGCATCCAGAAAGCAACACAGACAATTCCCAGCATTTTAAGGCACACAATTATTTAAACATGCATCATTAACATTAGTGGTGTATTAACCAGCACTGATCAAATGTGATAGTTCTAATCTGGAATGTCAGTGCGTAGTTCTGTAATTGCCCATATGAAAAGGAAATGTTATAATTATTTTTATCTAAAAAAATAACTAGAGTTGAGTAAATTAAAAGGGGAAGTAGTTTAACCCACGGCACTGATTTTCCAATCAACAAGCTATGTAAAATAAACAACATCAATTCCATTGATTTTCCCTGGAAATAAAAGTAATGAACTAGCAGATGGGGTAAATTGTCCTATTTCCTGGTCACAATGTAGCTTACCAACTGTCAAATACATTTTGGTAGAGAAAGTAGTTTACTGACAGTGGGCAGGGGACAGTACAGATTTGGCAAACTTAGCTCATGGCCCCGATGTTAAGAGTGATTACCAGGATTGCTTGACAATTTTGGGGAAAATATCGCTGGCTGTCTTGAAGATCCCTCCAAACCCATATCCCTCCAAACCTTGTCCTATCCATGTACCTATCTAATTGTTTCTCAAATGCTGTGATTGTCCCTGCTTCAACTACCTCCACTGGCAGCTCATTCATACACCCACCACCCTTTGTGTGAAAAAGATACCCCTCATATTCCTATTAAATCTTTCACCTTCACCTTAAACCTTTGTCCTCTCTAGAGTAACAGAACACGGGAAAGGGTGTCCCGCAAAAAATACTACTATTATTAGTGGTTACCACAACTAAAATTAATGACTTAGAATTTGGAATCAGGACAATTACCAAATTTGTCGATGATAAAAAATTGGGAAGAAACGGTCTCACTAGTGAAGACTGAAGTAAACAAATAAACATGCAGTATGGCCAAATGACTGGAAAATGTTTTTGTTGTTGATAAATGTGAGGTTTTGGTTTGATTTTAAAAATAAGGAGCGTATTATTTGGAAAATTCGAATACAGAAGATCAACGGGTTCATGGAATACACGTCCACAAATCGCTTTTAACATTTAGTTTATAGTTTAGAGATGCAGCGCGGAAACAAGCCCTTCGGTCCACCAAATCCGCTCCAACCAGCGATCCCCGGACATTAACACTATCCAACACACACTAGGGACAATTTACACTTATACCAAGCCAATTAACCTACAAACCTGTACGTCTTTGGAGTGTAAGATTGGAATGTAAGATAGGATTGTAGGAATGTCAGTAAGATTGTAATAAAAGAAAACCGTGCATCGACAACTGAAAATTGAACAAACATGGATTGTTTGCTCTGAAAGGCTGAGGGGAGACCAAAGGTTAAAAGGACAGTTTATCGTCACGTGTACCAATTAAGGTACGTGTACGAACCAAGGTACAAGATAGAAGCATATAAAATGATGAGAGGAATAGAGAGGGTAGACAGTCAAAACCATTTCCCCAGGGTGGAAATGTCAATTACTAGAAGGCAAATTATTAAAGTTAGATGGCCAAAGTTTAAACGAGATGTGCAGGACAAGTTTTTTTACACAGAGATGGTGGATGTCTGGAACGTGCTGCCTGGGGTGGTAGTGGAGGCAGAAATGGTGGTGGCATTTAAAAAGCTTTTGGATAGGCGCACAGATAGGCAGGGAATTAAGGTATATGGATCATATGTAGGCAGAGGTGATTAGTTTAACTTGGCATTGTGTTCAGTACGGACAATGTGGGTTGAAGGGCCTGTTTCTGTGCTGTATTGTCATATGTTCTTAAAAATGAACAGCACGGACATTATGCCAAACTTGTATCAAACCTCGCTTTGAACAAGATTTAAATATATTGTGCAGTTGCACCACTTAGAAACGTTGGAACTGCAGTTCCATCCTACTCATAATATTCTTCTGAACCTTTCATAGTGTCATCAAGTTGTGGCATGTACTGTGGCTAGAAAATGACCATTATTCTAAAATTATTTCTGGGAGGCATTCATAAAATATATTACGAGGTTTTCTGATACTGGAGGGCCTGGTGGAGGAGGTGCAAAGCCGATGAGATGTCCTGTTTCCACAGAGATCAGAGAAACTTATAGGCGAAGGCATTGGAAGGAAGAGGACGCTGCTGCTCAAAGCTACGTCCAATAATGAAGCCATGAAGCATATCGAGAAAAACTTTAATTACCTTGCATGCATGATCGAGATTAATAGATGCACCTTCAAAATCTGTACCCTACCTAATGCACCACAAGGGGAAAATAAATGTTCGGCACGGACCGGAAGGGCCGAGAGGGCCTGTTTCCGTGCTGTAATTGTATATGGTTATATGGTTATATGGTTCAGGCACTAGTTGCTATACCACATTGCCAATGTTCGCCCAGTGTGGACTTACACAACGTTCATCTTCTCTAATATGCCCATGCACATTTAATGCTTCATGCAAGCTTCACCCTACCGCTGCATGCTGCACACACACTAGAGGAACATCTCTGAAGCCTGAACGCGACTCTACCTAGTCATTTTCCTTCTCTGCAGGACAATGCAGTATCTATTCGCAGGTAGGGGTGGCTAACAGTTCTGACTGCCTCATGTGTAAGAAGGAATTGCAGATACTGGTTTAAACCGAAGATAGACACAAAAAGCTGGAGTAACTCAGCGGGACAGGCAGGATCACTGGAGGGAAGGAATTGGTGATGTTACGGGTCAAAACCCACCCTTCTTTAGACTGGGTGGGTCAGACTGAAGAAGGGTCTCGATCCAAAAAGTCACCTATTCCTTCTCTCCAGAGATGCTGCCTGTCCCGCTGAGTTACTCCAGCTTTGTCTATCTTCTGACTGTTTCATGTTAGTGCAATGGAGGAATTAATGCTTGGCCTATTTGCAGAAGTCATTATTCAGTCTGACGCCATAAAAATGATGGTATTCTCTAACCTCATCTCCTCACATCCCATTTCCTCTTCATTGCGCAATCTTTCCTGATGTTTAAGCCGCCAATGTTTTAGAAATACCCCTTTCCATTCCCCTAGCCACCAACTCTCAGCATCACAACCCCAATCTTCTATTTTTCAGTTTTCAGCTGACCAAGAATCGCAACCTCGCAAAGGCAGCTGGTAGAAAAACAAGTGGAGAGAAAAGATAAAAATACAGTACGAGTCAATTTAACATCCCTGCTATCAGCTCGCTGTGTGTACTTTTAAAGGTTGGTCCCGAGTTAGGATCTGCGTTTGTTGAGCCTCTGGGCATCAGCTACTTGCAGCCAGAAGCAGAGGGGAAGGAGGGTGATCATGCAAGATCAGCTGTGGAGGGAACAGATGAGCACTTTAGTAAGAAAACCCAAGGAAAAAGGCTGATTGTGCACAGAAGTGCCTGTGCTAACACAAGCACACAGTGTTAATTAAGATGGTAGAATACAGATTTAATCTTGCATGCCTCTTTGTGCAATGCCAGGAGTCCATCATTTCCAATGTGGGCAACTCTGTCTAATGCCTGCGTGCTGCAACAAAAGTTGCGAGAGCTCTGCTCACTGTTATGCCAGTTTAGAGTTGCTTACTGAAGTATCTCACACACAGTTCTTCACAAAAGCTCAGGTATAAGAGCTGCTCCCATTGCTTTGTAAATGGTTATGACCTTCTGCTGGGAGTCCTTCTTCCCCTCCTCTTCCTTACTTTTTTTTAAACAGCGTGCCCTATTTCCTGAGACATCTGCTCATTATCCCAATACAAATGAACACAGGAAATGTCTAATTATGCCCTTCTATCTCACCACTCCCTCTCTCCTCTTTCTACTCACTCTCTCCCCTCTCCACTCCCAGTCCTGATGCACGGGATACGATCTGAAATATTAACCATTCCTTTCCACCCTCAGTTGAGTTCCTCCAGGAGCTTGGTTGCTATAAGAGTAGAATTAGGCCATTCGACCCATCGAGCCCACCAAAAGCCTAGTAATGCTGCCCAGGTTGAGGAGCACAAGGTTTTACAGAAACCTTGAAGTTAAGGAAAAACTCCTTTCAGCACCTTATACGGCACTACCTGTAATTCAGCAACATAAATAAATCCAGTCCATGATTTGAACGGGTGTCAAGGTGTTATGGGGAGGGCAGGAAAATGGGATTAGGAAGGCAGAGATCAACCATGATTGAATTGTGGAGTAGACTCGAAGGGCCGAATGGACTAATTCTACTCTTATAAATTGTTAACGTGAGAATGCCATTAAACGCCATTGAATTATTTATACCAGGCAGTGTGAAAACAAACCAACAACGGGTCTATAAGTTGTTGAGAACCTATATACAGCTCCTCCCCAGGTTAGGAACCCCCAACTCATGGACAACTTGTGTATATGATCGAGCATTTGGGAGACCGACGGGATGGATTTGCTGGCTGCTGTAGGGCTGTGCACATCTTCTGCCGTGTCGGAACTGTGCTTGGGGCTCAAGTGCAAGTTTGGGATCCTACATGTTCGATATCCATGAAACAAACTGCCCTTTATTCTGCACAGAGAACAAACCTTAATGAGGATGGATGGGACTTTTCCTGCAACAACAATGAAAATCTAAATGTTCGGGTTAAGCACCCTAGTTGAACGACACATCGCCGTTGCTTGGCCTACGTTTTTAAATAAATATCCCATCGGGTGGTTGCATTTCTGTGTTACGATCTCTTCAGTTTATGAATAGTTCTCAGGAATAGAATCCTGTCGTAAACCGGGAAGGGATCTGTAAATAAATCTAGTCGAGCTGAATGGCTATTGTTAGGGAAGGCTCCTGCTGATGTTCAAGGTTATAAGCGGAGCTTAAGTGGAGAGTTGAAGTTCAATTTTATCGCATTGTAACATGCCAGGTCTGCTGATTGACATTGAGTGCCTACATGTCCTTCCACCAGGTGCTCATTGTGCAATAAAGAATTTAACAATGAACAGGAAAACATCACTCACTCCGGCAGCATACATACTTGCATTGCCCAGTATGTTGGAACTAATTTTGCACCCCAGCAATAAGAGATAGAGTGGATTTATTTCTGTATCTCCTGTGGCATTGAACGGAAAACAGCAAAACCAGAGACTGTCAATGTAAGCAGCATGCGTGAAAATCAAACAGAGAATTCAGAAGAAGTTCTTTGTGCCCAGGAAACAGTGCAACTGTAGAACATCCGAATCATGAGGAGGCTTGTGACAAGTAGTAAAAATGGATGGGTGGCACAGTGGCACAGCAGTGGAGTTGTACAGGGCCCTGGTGCGACCACACCTGGAGTATTGTGTGCAGTTTTGGTCTCCAAATTTGAGGAAGGACATTATTGCTATTGAGGGAGTGCAGCGTAAGTTCACAAGGTTAATTCCTGGGATGGCGGGACTGTCATATGTCGATAGAATGAGGGAATGGAGCGACTGGGCTTGGATACATTGGAATTTAGAAGGATGAGAGGAGATCTTATTGAAACATATAAGATTATTAAGGGATTGGACATGCTAGAGGCAGAAAACATGTTCCCAATGATGGGGGAGTCCAGAAACAGGAGCCACAGTTTAAGAACAAGGGATAGAACGGAGATGAGGAAACAAAAATTCACCCAGAGAGTTGTGGATCTGTGGAATTCTCTGCCTCAGAAGGCAGTGGAGGCCAATTTTCTGGATGCTTTCAAGAGAGATTTAGATAGAGCTCTTAAAGACAGCTGAATGGCTATTGTTAGGGAGTCAAGGGATATGGGGAGAAGGCAAGAATGGGGTACTGATTGTGGATGATCAGCCATGATCACAGTGAATGGCTATGCTGGGTCGAAGGGCCGAATGGCCTACTCCTGCACCTATTGTCTATTGTCTAGAGTTGCTGCCTCACAGCACCAGAGACCCGAGTTCGATCCTCACTACCAGCGCTATCTGTACAGAGTTTGCATTTTCTCCCTGTGACCACATGGGTGTTCTCTGGGTGCCCTGGCTTCCACCCACATTCCAAAGACCTGCAGGTTTGTAGGTTTATTTGTTTCTGTAAATTGCCCCTGGTGTGTAGAATGCGAACATGAGATAACATAGAACTAGTCTACGCATCATCGATGGTTGGCGTGGACTTGGTGGGCCAAAGGGTCTGTTTCCACGCTGTATCTCTAAACCAAGCTAGATCTAAGAAGCTTACAAGGACAAAGAGAATCTTTGGTTACTCTAGTTTAGTTAGATGGGGAAGAAAAGAAAGGGACTCAAGTGGTGTGTACAGACTAAGTAGATTAACAAAGCTAAATGACCTTTTTCAGTGCTCGATGATGTAAGTAAGAACTCCCTTATCAGTGCATCATGTGACTAGCAAGAATGCGAAATGCACTCTATGATGCCATTTATCTTTGTGTGTCTGGCGATTTCTAAAAATATAATTATGAGAGCGAAGGGCTAAAAAAAGAAGCTTTTGTTGTTGAAGCGCAGCAAGGGGAAGTGATTATGGAAAGGGACAGAAGAAGATCACTTTTGCAATGACTGGCATGTTGTAGAAAGATAGCTATTAACATCATCTCAATGTCACCAAACCGGAGCCTCTTCATTTCAGTGGCATTTCCCAACAAGAGGACTTCATTTCTTGGAGCGCAGGATGCTGAGGGGTGATCTCATAGAGGTGTATAAAATCATGAGCGGAATAGTCAGGGTGAATGCACGCCGTCTTTTTATCCAAGAACCAAAGTACATGGGTTTAAGGTGAAAGGGGAAAGATTTAATAGGAACCTGAGGGGCAACGTTTTTTATACATAAAGTAATGGCTACACTGAACAAGCTGGCAGAGTGGGTAGTTGAGGCAGGGACAACAACAACATTGAAAAGACATCTGTATAGGTACCAGATGAGGTATGAACATAAGATACCAAACTTGGATATGAAAGTTGTAGAGGGATATGGGTCAGACACTGGCAGATGGGACTAGCGTAGATAAGGCATCTTGGTTGGCATGGATCTGTTACTATGCTGGAGGTGAAATTGAGATAATAGGATGCTGATCTTGAAAGTGATAAAGAAGAGCGATGGGGTGTGAAATATAGAACCTATTTGCAGAGCCATGTTCAGACTGAATTCTGCCCCTTGTACATGCCTCTGTGTCCTTCTGATGACAAACGCAATCGAGATGCAGTTCAGGAACTGGCCTGGAAAACCTGCCCTGTAACATCCTTCAAGACAACACACATTTGCAACTTACCAAGAGATACTGGGTCCATCATTGTGCAAGTACAGCTCCAGGGTTCACATTAGAGTGAAGATCAGACATTGTGAGGATGAATCCTTCCTTCAGGTGTTGTTTCTGCAACAGAGAAAATTGATTGACATTACTTTGCTTCTGCAATACCTCTATAGCATAACCAGGTGAATGGGCCTCCGTGATCAAATCCAGCAGTCATTTTCTTAAGACTGATAAACATTGTGAACTGGTGCTGAAAGAGTTAATGGGCTTGTCAGTTCAGGGCATACTCGCGTGATGAAATTTCTTTGCAGTTATTAAGGGCTGTACATGACAGGAATTTGGGCAGCTTCTTTTAGGTGTGAAACTAATACAAATTTAGTACAATGTGACATAAAACTGGCAAACTGTGATTATCAAAGTGTTAACTGATGGAATAATTAAAAATGCCAGACTTCTGAGAATGGCATAATGCCACACTTGAGATGATTAATGGGAGGATATTGTTTGCATTTAGGTTTATCTCTATAATACATCTATTTGTAATAAGATCATAGAATCATAGTCATCGAATCATACAGTGCTTCAACAGGCCTTTCCACCCAGCCTATCCGTGCCAACCAATATCCCTCTAAACCTTTCTGATTCACGTATCTGTCCAAACGATTTTTAAATGAAGATACCTGTAGCTCCATTAACTTTCCAAATTCCATTAGTCTTCGTCTTTCTACCCAGTAAAAACAGAGGAGAAATATTTATTGAGGACTCTGCCCATCTCCTACGTTTCCACAGATTAATGGCAACTTTAATTTCTGAGTGGCCCTATTCTTTCTCTAGTTACCCTTAGTCCCTTAATATACTATAAAAATGTCTTTGCACTCTGATGATGATGATGATGATGATGATGATGATACTTTATTCTCCTCAATCTTTTCTGCCAGAGCTATCTCATGCGCTTCTGATTTTCTTCTTCAGTATGTTCCCTAAATCCCCAAACTCTTCCAGGGATACATTTGATCTCAGCTGCCTATACGTGACCTAGGCCTCCTTATTTTTTCATGACCAGAGTCTCAATGTCACTCTTCATTCAGGGCTCTTTATTCCTACCTGCCTTTCCCTTCACTCTAACAGGAACACGCATACATTTACATTTTATTGCGACCCTTTTTAAAAGCGTTCCACTTCTGGACAATTCCTTTGCACGCAAATAGCTTATTCCTATCAACTCTTGCAAGTTCCTGACTAATACTATCAAAGTTGGCCTTTCCCCAATTTAGAACTTTAACTTGTTGACCAGCATTTATCCATTACTATTTTAAAGCTGGGGTTGCTGGTTGCAAAAGGCTCACCCACTGACACCGCATTCACTTTCCCTGCCCTATTACCCAAGGAAACTATCCTGAACACACTTGACAAATCCCACCCCATCTAAATCCTTGGGTTGATGGCAGTCCCATTCTATATTGTGGATGTTCAAATCCCCTATTGTTTGCAATCTCCCAGCATATTTCTTGATTGGTACGGGTGCCGTAGGTTATGGGGAGAAGGCAGGAGAATGGGGTTAGGGGAGAGAGATAGATCCGCCATGATTGAATGACGGAGTAGACTTGATGGGCTAAATGGCCGAATTCTGCTCCTACCATATGATGATATTTATTCTTTTAATTCCCGTTGAATATTAGGAAACCTATAGTATAATCTCAACAAAGGTGATCATCTCCTTTTTATTACTCAGCTCTACCCATATAGTTGGGTGATCTTTCAGTAATGCCATCTCAGACTACTGCTGTGATGTGCTCCTTAATCAATAAAGCAACTTTCCCTCCTCTTTTACCCCACCTCTATCCCACTTGTAGTACCTGTACCCTGGAACGTTGAGCTACGCGCCCAGTCCTGCTGTTAGCCAGTTTTCTACAATGTCTACAACGTGTCAGTCTTACGTACCCATCCGTGCCCTGAGTTCATGCGCTTTACCTGTCAGGACTCCAGCATTGAAATACATACAATTTGATGTAACCTTATTTATAAGTTCTTAAGTTCATAAGTTGTAGGAGCAGATTTAGGCCATTCGCCCTATCAAGTTTACTCTGCCATTCAATCATGGTTGATCAATCTTTCCCTCTCAGCCCGTTCCCTTGCCTTCTCCCCATAACCTTGAATACCCATACTAATCAAGAATCTATCAATCTCCACCTTAAAAGTATCCATTGACTTGGCCTCCACAGCATTCTGTGGCAATGAATTTCACAGATTCACCACCCTCTGACTGGTGAAATTCCTCGTCATCTCCTTTCTCAAGGTACGTCCTTTTATTCTGAGGCTATGGCCTCTGATTCTAGACTCTCCCACTGGTGGAAACATTCTCTTCACATCCACTCTATCCAAGCCTTTCACTAATCGGTAAGTTTCAATGAGGTCCTCATCCTTCTAAACTCTAGCGAGCACAGGCCCAGTGCCATCCAACACTCTTTCCCCGTTCCCTGCTGTGATCCTGTCTAAGGGGTAGAATAAGGGGTAGACGATTTAGGACTGAGATGAGGAAAAACTTTTTTACCCAGAGAGTTGTGAATCTATGGAATTATGTGCTACAGAAGGCAGTGGAGGCCAATTCACTGGATGTTTTCAAGAGAGAGTTAGATATGGCTCTTAGAGCTAACGGAAACATGGGATATGGGGAGAAAGCAGGAATGGGGTACTGATTTTAGATGATCAGCCATGATCATATTGAATGGCGGTGCTGGCTCGAAGGACCAAATGGCTTACTCTATACCTATTTTCTGTGTGTCTACCCAGTCTAATGAACTTGCGGAGGGTTGCTCTGAAGAGCAACAAGGAAACACTGTTTTCATTTGGGCATGTGCAAATGATCTATAAGTGCGGAAATCAGGCATAATTTTAAAGTCTAAATATAGCATAAAACTCAGAAATATAACCAAGCAACAAGGAGGACAGTAATACAAATAAGCAGAATAGTGAATAGACCAGATTCCTGATAAATGAAATGTAACAAGGAAACTTCTGAAGCATGACTTTTGTAGGAAGAATAAGGAGAGACATTGTGAATGAAATGGCATAATTTAAAGATGTTGGGGTGGCACGGTGTCAGAGAGGTACAGTTGCTGCCTTACAAGCCAGAGACCAGGGTTCGATCCTGACTACCGGTGCTGTCTGTACAGAGTTTGTACATTCTCCTCGTGATTGCGTGGGTTTTCCCTGGGTGCTCTGGTTTCCTCCCACACTCCAAAGATGTACAGGTTAGTAGGTTAATTGGCTTTGGTAAAAATTGTAAATTGTCCCTAGTTTGTAGGATAGTGCTAATCGGTGGTTGGTGCAGACTCGGTGGGCCAAACGGCCTGTTTCCCCACTGTATCTTTAAAGTAAAAGAAGTTCCAGAAAAAAGGAGTTAGATATTTCTGAAGGTGCCACAACAAGCTATGATGGTGGTTGCATAAAAAGCAGATGGTTCGATTAAACAAAGTAGGACATTGTAATGAATTTTACAAAACATTAATTTGGACAATCGTGTTCAGTTTGGACAGCCTTGGGGAATGTGCTGCGAGATTGATTAATGGGTACAATGGGTAGAGGACCAGTTATGTGGGGAAACTGGAGAAACTGGCTTCTACCTCTTGCACCTTTGTGAAAGGAACTCAAAGTCATGAATGGGTTGATTAAAGAAATAAAGACATCCTGCTTCCAGTGGCAGCAGAGTTGATGACCAGAGGGTACAAATTTAGGGTGGCTGAGAAGTGAACTGGAGATAATCAAAAATCTAGAAGCAAAAATCTACAAGTTGATATTATTGTTTTTAAATTATGGGTCACCTCCTAAAAACATAATTTCTTCTTCTCGTATAAACATGCATGTTTGGATCTGTTCCTAAAAGGGCAGTGGGAAAAGAGACTTAATATATTTTTAAGGCTGAAGTAGACCTTTGAGAAGCAAGGGAGTGAAAGGTTACCTGGAGTATGCGGGAATGTGACATTGAGGTTATAATCAGAGCAGTCATCGTTTTATTGAATGATGGGGGAGGCGGCCTGCACTTACTCCTAATCGTATATGCATATGTTTTAGGATGGTGAATATTCTGTCTGATTGCCGTACTGTGGAGAGCAGGGTTGTGGTGCCCCAGCAATGTTGGTCTGAAACTTACTGCATGGGTTATCAATGGGTCTCAGAACACAGCAGTGAAAAGAAGTCACGGGCTGCCACCACCCCCCAAGAGAAGTGACTGCTTCAGCTCTGTGTGGAAGCATGGAGGAACAGAAGGGTTTTAAACAAGATCTGCCCACCTGCCCCTCTTCCCCTTGACCCCAGACCACTCCCTCCCCCCGCCTAATCACAGGTTCCTTCTTCACATAATCACAGGGGAGCCCCTTGCTGATAGTAGGCTTTAACCTGCCCCCCCCATCTCTATCTCCATCATAGTCTAGCCACAGCCCTTATTGTCAGCTTCCCTTTCACCCCAGCCCTGAACTCTTGACCATTCACCCCCCAAGTTCCACAAGAGACACAATGTGCAGCTGCCTGCTATTAATGTTCATTCTAGCCAAAACAGGATGTCCTTTCGGATGTTTCCATGTTGAAAACATGACAGTAGTGTGTTAGTGAGGCCACCTGCCATGAAAAATGAGTCTGCGCTGGGTTGATTGGCCTTTTCACTCCCCACCCCCACCCTCTTTTCCCACCTTTTCATAAACGTCAGGACCATAATGTTGGAACTTGGTACACAGACCAATCTGTGTTTCTCTGTGTGACATGCTGGAATCCTGGTGTACAGGATGACTTATATTGAGACAGCCTGTGCTATTCACATGCAAATAAGGGAGAGCAGTATTCTAAGGTCGTTATCTGAGCAACCAGTGATTATAAAAGCCGCTTCTGTTCCTATATTTGGTCTATCTTGTGTTTCCATCTTTTTTATTTTATTAGAAGTCTTTAATCTGGGAAAGAATCAGTTGGGCAGGGGAAGGAATTTGCATTTATATTTCCCTTCTCATCAAACGCTCACTGCCTTTCTTTGCGACAAATTACTTTGGAAGCATAGGAACAGTTGTTTTGTCATCCAATAAAGCAGCTAATTTTCACACAGCAAGTCCTATTGCCAATGATTGAACTGAATAAGCGGTAAATCAGCTGTTTGCGTGAAGAGTAAAAGGGCGGCGCAGTGGCACAGCCGTGGAGTTGCTGCCTCACAGCGCCAGAGACCCGGGTTCAAATCCTGACTACAGGTGCTGTCGGTGCGGAGTTTGTACGTTCCAGCCCTGTGACTGCATGGGTTTTCTCTGGGTGCTCCGGTTTCCACCCACATTTCAAAGATGTGCAGGTTTGTAGATTAATTGGCCACTGTAAATTGCCCCTAGTGTGTAGGATACACAAAGCTAAAAAAAAATAGAACTAGTGAATGGGTGATGGTCGGTGCGGACTTGGTGGGCCGAAGGGCCTGTTTCCACCCTCTGTCTCTAAACTAAACTATTGGCCAGGAACATACAAGAATTATCTGCTCCGATTAGCACCGTATGATCAGCCATGATCACATTGAATGGCGGTGCAGGCTCGAAGGGCCGAATGGCCTACTCCTGCACCTATTTTTCTATGTTTCTATGATCTTTTATAATGATGCCGTTGTGATGGCAGATGCGATAGTGTCATTGAAGAGGCTTTTAGACAGGCACATGGATGTGCAGTCAATGAAGGGATATGCATCACATGCAGGCAGAGGAGGTTAGTTTAACTTGTTCGCCAATGACATTGTGGATCGAAGAGTGTGTACCTGTGCTGTACTGTTTTATGTTCTATGTTCAAGGTGACAAGACTGATGATAGAATGTCACTTAATCTGAAGCAAAAGCAATCTCAAATCATGTGCCATTCCCTGGGCATTCCGTTTACTGCCCATTCCAGTGTGCGTGCTGAAGAGTGGGTTTGATCCTACAATGATTATCAATGTTCATTGATAGCTTTATCTACCACTACGTTTAGTTTAGTTTATTATTGTCACATGTACCAAGGTGCAGTGTTATGTGCTATCCAGACAGTGAAAAGACCACACATGATTAAAATCAAGCTCGCCACAGTGTAGAGATACAGGATAAAGCGAATGATATTTACTGCAAGATAAAATCCAGTAAAATCTGATTAGAGATCATCTGACAGTCTCCAATGAGGTTAAGTCAGGGCTTGCTCTCAAGTTGGTGATAGGGTGGTTCAGTTGCTCGATAACAGCTGGGAAAAAACTGCCTCTGAATCGGGAAGGGTGCGTTTTCATACTTCTGTGCCCCTTGACTGACAGGAGAGGGGAGAAAAGGGAGCGACCGAGGTGAGACTCATCCTTGATTGTGCTGGTGGTCTTGCCAAGTCAACATGTTTATACGTCATTAAAGAAGTAAGCCTTCATACCTCATTGAGGAATAAGCTTTCCAATAACACTGAATCATGGTTAGGAACTCAAAAAATATTGTCCATTACAGGATTTTAACAAAACTTAATTATAAAAGAGGTACCTACCATTAAAGCCCATGTGCGTTACAATCAGCCGGACTGCTATACGTTACTTTCTGCCTTGAAGAGGGAGTTTCTCCTAATTCAATCAGGTGGCAATCATATTTTGAGAAATCGTCTGCTCATCGCATTGACCAACTGCGAAGTAAAAGGCAATCGGGTCAGTAATATTCTAAGATGCAGTGCTCTTTCTTAACTCCTCCTTTCTGTGCCAGCTCTGAACCAGACTGGAAATAGATCATTATTCGTCCCCACCTCCACCAATTAGAACCAATGAGCTTAACCAGTGTTTTACTGACAGCTTTGCCCTGCATGTCCAAACTTCGAAATAAATGTTGGAAAATGTAACCATAAGCACATAGATCTGTTGGATTTTTCTTTCCTCAGCCTCCACACTAATTTCGCAGTGTGGCATAAGATGCACCAAATACAAAACTTTATTAACAGCAGTGCTTCTACTTGAGTCAAAGCTTTAAACTGAGGCAATTGAGCACATGAATAATTAATAAAGTATTGATCCAGGAGGATTTAAGTAACATCAAACCCAGACAGTAAAGCTGGACTCCACCAAGCAGCCGATCGGCCAACAAAGTACTGAGTATCAATTACAATATGCTCTGATATTAATCTTGGTTTTTCAGTTATTCATAAAATCTGAAGGGTCTCGACCCAAAACGTCACCTATCCCTTTTCTCCAGAGGTGCTGCCTGACCCACTGAGTTAATCCAGCTTTTTGTGTCTATCTTCGGTTTAAACCACCATCTGCAGTTCCTTCCTATTCATAAACTTGCCGTTAATTCTTCCTTCTGACAAGTTTTCTGATATGGCTTAATTCTGAAAATTTGCTTTGCATGATAGAATTGGAAGGGATTTAGGACATGAAACCTGACTATGCATTAGCACAGGCCAATTTGTCATTCTTTTTTATTAGGAGACACTTCATATATTACGTTGTGTTCTGCTTCCTTGCATTTATGCAGCCAGCCAGTTGATCCATATTCGAGCTGTTGCTTTGACACAAGTTCTGCTAAAGAACTAAAGAGCTCTCCAGTTCTCCAATTCTCCAAAGCAGAAGTTTACATTATTCAACATTTCTGTGCTTCTCTAATAAGAATTTAGCAACATTTAGATCAGTTAGGAAAACTATGTTCTTTGTGAATATTATCAACATTGAAGTTCAGTTAGCTTTGATGTTTCACTGCTAGATGTCAACCTTATAGTCATTTTATGATATTCCTTATATAGGGATTGGCAATATGTATCACAATAGATTGATGAGGTGGGAGGACAGATGGCATACTTATGAAGAAAATATCTTAGTTTTAGTACAGTTAGAGATACAGCATGGAAACAGCCCCTTTGACCCATCGAGACTGCGCTAGCCAGTGATCACCCATATACTATATATGAACTACAGTAGTTTATATACTAGCTCTATCTTATACACTGGCGGCAATTTACAGAAGCCAATTAATCTACAAACCTGCACGTCTTTGGAATGTGGGAGGAAGCCAGAGCAGCCGGAGAAAGCCCATGCAGTCACAGGGAGAACGTACAAACTCCGTACAGACAGCACCCTGTTGTCAGGATCAAACCCTGGTCCCTGGCTCTGTAAGACAGCAACTCTACCACTGCACCACTGTTCTGCTCTATCTGTCATCAGGGAAGTTGAATCATTGCATATATTGATTATTTGGTGGAAACAGGAAGAGCAGATAATGACCAGCTAGTGTCTGCCATTTGTTGATGAGAAGGTGGAATCAAGCTGAGATGAGTGCAAGTTTTTACCCACCCATGTCGCCAATGAGCTAGTGGTAACATTATAACTGAGCAGAAGTATGGGCCATATCTGGAGTACTGAAGAAAGGCTACACATCAAATCAAGAGACCACACCAAATAACTAACAGACATCAAGCATTGAGGCTCAATTGACCGAGCTTGTCAGTGGATTGAAATTCACTTCTCCCACGCCTGAGAATTAGAGTTCAGTCCACATTTAGAACATGTTTTGTGAGGATTGGACATTGATTGCGTTTGAAACATCATTGGCTAAAATCACCATTGTACACATCCCCACGACATAAAACTACCACGGCATGTTACCAACTCTAATTCTGTAATTTAATTCTGCGATAGAACTTGGTTAAGTGGAAAAACTGAAAGGAGAAAGATTAAATTTGTTATTTTAAATGTTTAACTTGACTCATTTCATGACATGTTCTTATGATCCTTTAAATGATCACCCTGCAAATATCATCCTGCAAATGATCCTACTCCTTCCACCTTGAACAGCACAGTGCAGGACCAGGCCCTTCGGCCCACAATGTTCGTGAAATCTTCTTTTTCCATTAGTAGTTTCTGAATTGATGGGGAAACTCAGGAATATGCTGTTCTATTTCCAGTCAAAGCTACATTTTAACAGAAGTTCTGTGGTTGCATTGAATTAAAAATATTTTAGAGGACTAGTGTGACACCCCTATCAAGTACATGTTTCTCCTGACTCTCATTTTGAAGAAGTCTCCAGAGATACTGTCTGACCTGCTGTTACTCCATTTTTTTGTGTCTATCTTCGGTTTAAGACAGCATCTACAGTTCCTTCCTACACATGTAGGAATGCTGTAGGCATGCTAAGAGTGCTGTACACTGTAGTGTAGTAGAAGGAGAGATAACACAGACCAAAATGCAAATTTCTGCTGCTAAAATGACTTTCCAAGAAACAACCTATGAATACTTAAATGATAAGATGTCTCTGTGCTGTCTTAATGGTATGGTAACCCACCTAAAATAAACATTTCAGGGTTCAAGTTTATTCTTTTAATTACTTTTGGAGTTCATGGAAAACTGTCCTTCCCCGTTCAGGACCTTGCCATTTCCAGTGCAGGATGTCACTGAGCATGACGAGTGGGAGGCAAGGTTTATTTGTTTGTAGTTAAGTGTTTGTGGAGACATTTTTTGATCCCTCCTGCACCCTGCCTGGGTATATAATCTTGGCAGAATTAATCCTTCACTGGTTGCCTGTGGCAATATGGTTTCAGTGACTATGTGTTTCAAAGAGGGTAGCTCTTGTCACGCAAAGTAAATGATATGTTCATTCTTGCCAGTTTATCACCAAATGCCAAAGGATAATTGCAGTCCTCGCCTCCTCAGAAGAGAGAAGCAGGGCAGCCCAAGGGAGGGTTACTTTTCTCACCTTCAAGTCGCCCCGAGCTTCTTTGGTAATAAAGCTGCCTTTAAATTCTGTCCCTGTCATCTACTGAATAAAGGATTCCTTTAAATCATTTGTCACTGACACTGAGCTTTTTCAAAGATCCTCACTAATTAAAAGTTTTATTCATGCTATTAGCAAGCAAGTGCAGGAAGGGAGAAAAAGTTTCAAGTTCTCTTTGAGGGAAAAAAAGAGAGCTATTTCCTGTCTCTCGACAATTTACGAGCGTGCTGACTTGTACAAAGCTCCAGATGAATACAATGCACATCTCTTTCTGCCTGTTAGCATCTGGTAGTTAACACGCTTTACAGATCTTTCACAATGAAACAAAGTACCTTGAGATATATCCTCAAACAGAATGCATTCACTTTATATATATGTAATATTTACCAGGCAAGGAAGAATATTTCCGAGCATTTAGGCAAGCAGTAACCTATCAAACTCCACCAGGTTTAATTTTAGTTGTATGTCAACGTTTCTTCCAATTACTTCACTATTTTTATTTAAAGCCAGGTCAGCAAGGTAGTTATGTAAGTAATACAGAAAATTGAAATACTTCATATTCCTTATTTCATCGCTTTTCTCAGTATTTTTTATTTGTTCCCTTCTCTGCTAATAATTTTGAAGTACAAGAAACATCTGAAAGTCCGTATTAAAGCTCCTCATTTCCCAGCTCAGGCTCTCTCGTAAAGTGTTTGGAGACAATTCTTTATGTGTCGAGTGCTATATAAATGCAAATTGTTACCTCTGGTGTTCTGTTTGTATGCGTGCAGCTGTGTGAATTTTTACGACCTGTACATTATGGTTTTGTCTGCACTTCAAGCTGTAATAAAAAGAAGAGAAAACCAGTATTGCTTGGTCCGTTCAACAAGTTGCACCAAAAGTGGCAGACTTGGAATTTTTACAACTACAATTATTGAGACCCAGTGATACAACAAAGTCTAGTTCATGAACACAAAGATGTAGGGGTACAACTTGATGCCAAGTCATAGGGGACTGGGGTGAAATATTAGCGTGCCCTTCTTTGACAGTTGAAGTTTTTGTTGTTTGTAAGGGGTGGCACAGTGGCGCAGCAGTAGAGCTGCTGCCTTACAGTGCTAAAGACCCGGCTTCAATCCTGACCATAGGTGCTATCTGTACAGAGTTTGTATATTCTCCCCGTGACCTGCGTGGGTTTTCTCTGGGAGCTCCGGTTTTCTTCCACACTACAAAGACGTACAGGTTTGTAGGTTGATTGGCTTGGTAAAGTTGTAAATTGTCTCTTGTGTGTGTAGGATGGTGTTAGTGTTGGGAGATCGTTGGTGGGCATGGACTCGACTGGTGGACCGAAGGACCTGTTTCCGCGCTGTATCTCTAAACTCTAAACTAAACTAAATAGGGGGGGATGTGAAGCAGAATTCAAGGCCAGGGTTGGGATGGAAAGGATTGTGGCATTGGTAGAGAAAGTGTAAAGAACTGGGGAGAGCACTCAGGCAGGATTTCAAGGCGAGGATAAGACATTTTACACTTGGCAGAAGCAGTTAATGCAGATCATAAAAAATATGGCTGAAATGCAAATAGGATATAGTTTAGGAAATAACACAGACAGCAAGGTTTAAATGAACTGAAGTCCATGGAGGTTGGAAGTTGGGAGATTGGCCAGAAGAGCACTGAAGTATATAGCTGCGGCTGTGATAGAATCGTGGTAATGATTGAATGGAAGACTAACTAAAGAATTGGCTATGATGTAATAGAGATGGACAGGTAATCTTTGCTACAAGTTCATTTATATTTCTTATAGATCTATAAATACAAGTTGTAGCTAGATCTGTTTGAGATATACCGTATAAAAACACCAATGCTCATATATTCCGCGAAAGCTGGAATATGCATTTATTTGCAGAAAGGATAGCAGCTCAGATGCAAAAAATACCTGTGACATTTATGGCTTCACTGATGATTTACAAAAGGGAGAACTTTTTGTGCCCTCCCGCACTGACTCATCTTTTTCAGAATGATAAATTCCCTTTCATGCATTTTTGCTCTTTGGTAATTTCTGACAAGGCCAGGATTTATTGGCCACCCCCAATTGCCTTCGGGGCTTCTTGTTGAACCTCTGCAGTCCTTGTGGGGAAGGAGGTCCTGTCGTGTTGCTGGGTGGGGAATTCCAGCGTTATTTGGGTCCAGAAAAAATGAAGGAACAATTATATATTTCTAAATCAGGATATAACTTGCAAGGGCAGCTTATTGGGGAGCAGCGGGGAAGATGATTGCTTGCATTGCCTTGTGACCATTACTGGATACAGACTACGAACTTCCGGAGGTAGCAGATGTTCCCTGGGGTATCCTAGGAACAAACCAGGAACATGAAAGCTTCAAGCTGTGGTATTGGAAATAAATGTTTCTGTTCCAGATGTTAAGTGCATGCAGCAGATGATACAATTCAATGGGAACCAGCCCTGCAAGGAAGTGGTGAATGCTAGTCTCCTCTAACATGGGTCTCACTGGATAGAGAGTTTGGATTAGGATGAACTGCGAGCAAACAGGCCAGATGTCATTGGTGCCCTTCTATCTAAATCTTCGGCTTTCTTCCTACAAAATTATATATGTTTGCAACTGCAGAAAAGATGATAGAGGAACAAGTTGGAAACACAAACAAATATATTAAAATATCAGACTATCTTGCCAGACCTGGAATAAAATGTAACAAAATGTAATTTGAAGTACAATTAAAATATCTTTTGTCCCAAAGATAGACACAAAATGTTTGAGTAACTCAGCTGGTCAGGCAGCATCTCTGGAGATAAGGAATAGGTGACATTTCGGCTTGAGACCTTTGTTCAGACAGGTCCCAGGAAGAAGGGTCAGGACCCGAACATGACCTATTCCTTTTCTCTAGAGATGCTACCTGACCCACTGAGTTGCACCAGCATTTTCATAACATTATAAGATCATAAGTGATAGGAGCAGAATTAGGCCCTTCGCCCCATCAAGTATACTCCACCATTCAATCATGGCTGATCTATTTCTCCCTCCTAACCCCCATTCTCCTGTCTTCTCCCTATAACCTCTGACACCTGTACTAATCAAGAATCTATCTATTTCTGCCTTAAATATATCAACTGACTTGGCCTCCACAGCTTTCTGTGGCAAAGAAATCCACAGATTTATCACCCCCTGACCAAAGAAATTCCTCCTCATCTCCTTTCTAAAAGAACGTCCTTTAATTCTGAGGCTATGACCTCTAGTCCTAGACTCTCCCACTACAGGAAACATTTTGTGGTCTATCTTCGGTGTAGTTGCATCTGCAGTTGCTTCCTACACATCTTTTGTCCCAGGCCTAAACTCTCTTTTCAGAAAACTTCAGTAGATGATGTCCTCTCTTCCATCTTTCTTCCCCCGCACCACCACCTACAATCATTATGAAGAAGGGTCCTGACCCAAAACGTCCATGTTCTTTCTCCAGCAATGCTGCCTGTCCCGCTGAGTTGTTCTAGCTCTTTGTGTCCCTCTTTTCAGAAGCCCGCTCGAGTATTCCCTAGATTGTGAAGATGTTAATTTTAACTGAATGAGGTAAGAGATCTGTGCCGATGGAAATCATTTAGAGTTGGTAATAGTGTGTTATTTAATGGAGTGTTGTTTGAAACCAAGATGGTGTCATTGGACCCTCTGAAATTGAGCATGGGAAATATTAGGGAGTTGATCTCTCCTCCAACAGTCCTCTAGAATCTTCCGTGCACCCACACCCCTGCCACCACCAGCAAACTGGCTTCGACTTTTTTGATCAGGTGAATGGATCATCTTCTCACAGCTTCCCCAGAGTCAGCTTTAGGTGAACGTACCAATTGCTGACCACCTACTCAATTTGCAGATGGAGGATGATTATGACCTGAATGTAACGTGTTCTTTGGCGCATATATACGCAGGCACGGATACCATCTTATGGAATTTAGGATTATGACGTATGTAAATGATCGAGTTATGAATTTAAGTTTTGGCAATGCAGAATCAGAGAAATAATGAAAGGTTAGCTTGGTGCAGCTGAAAAGCACTGAAGGCTGATTATAATGGTTCACACATGTGGCTGAATATCACAGCTTTATGTAGGCAAGTCAGTTCAAGAGCATGTTGAGGACCAGGTCTCTTCAGCATGCAGCTGGCAAACTCCATCTCCCCGATCATTGGCCGGGGGATACTGGGTTGTCAGGGGACATGAGGTCTGGGTGAAATGCTCCAGCTCCTAAGTGGAGATAGCTGGAGAGGGTGATCCCTGAGTGGGCCTTCCGCATGTTAATCCTGAGCTGGGGACAATGTCACCAGGCAGTGCACCGCTGTTTCCCTTCACTTGCAAAGCTAATGAATCAAGGACAAGTTGCACCCTGGCCACTTCCTCTTCTCCACTCTGCCATCAGGCAAAAGGGACAGAAGTGTGAACACGCATACCTTCAGATTCAGGGACAATTTCTTCCCACCTGTTATCAGATAACTTAACCATCCAACCAGCAACTAGAGTTCTGAGCTACTCTCTACATTGGACACCCTTGGACTATCTTTGATCGGACAATACTAGACTTTATCTTGCACTAAACTTTATTCACATTGTTCCCATTGTCATGTGTCTGTACACTGTGGATGGCTGGATTGTAATCATGTATCGTCTTTTCGATGACTGGTTAGCACGCAACAAAAGCTTTTCACTGTACATCTGGTACATATGACGATAAACTAAACTCAAAACTCAAAAATCTTCTAGATCTTTTGTTTTGAGAGGCTCCAAGAAAAATTGCACTTCTGATCGTCTGGGCATGATAATTTGCATTTGACAATTGTTTGCTGACACCTTTCCACGTTTCTTACCATCCTGTTTATGCTGTCACCCCAGTAAGCGAGACCCAGCCAAAGATAGCAATCACTGGGGTGAGTGTAAACAAGATGGCAAGTGACCTTAGACCATATTCCAGCAACAGTCACTTTCTTCGTGCAGGGAAGGGAACTAATTCATCTGACAACGGCGCAACAAAACTGCCAACTTTCTATTAGTTTAGTTTAATTTAGTTTAGAGATACAGCGTGGAAACAGGCCCTTCGGCCCACCGGGTCCACGCCGACCAGCGACCCCCACATATTAACACTATCCAACACACACTAGGGACAATTTTCACATTTACCAAGCCAATTACAGGTACCTACATACCTGTACGTCTTTGGAGTGTGGGAGGAAACCGAAGATCTCGGAGAAAACCCACGCAGGTCACGGGGAGAATGTACAAACTCCGTACAGACAGCACCCATAGTCGGGATAGGACCCGGGTCTCCGGCGCTGCAAGCACTGTAAGGCAGCAACTCTACCTCTGCGCTACCGTGCCGCCCTTATATTAACTTTTGTTTCCTGCTGTAGAAAAGCTGGCATGAAGTCAATGCAATTATAGTTAGTGCTGAATGTTGCAAGATCTCCAGGCTCTACGCAATTGCAGTGCCGGAGGGTAAAAAGATGGATGTGGGAAATTACGGACCAGTTCACTGGGAATGATGGTTCAAATTATTGTCCTGTGTTGAACTGATTCTCTGTAGGAGCCCTTTCAATTTTAAATTCACAAATCGTCTTTCTCACCTGGAATATTGGACGCAATAAACCTTTACCATGCTTATATCCAACATTACTTTATCATCAGTGATGTGGATACACTTTGAAATCATTTCCTTTAGGAAGGAGATGAGGAGGAATTTCTTTAGTCTGAGGGCGGCAAATCTGTGGAATTCATTGCCACAGAAGGCTGTGGAGGTGAAGTCTATGGATATTTTTAAGGCAGAGATAGATAGATTCTTGATTAGTATGGGTGTCCGAGCTTATGGGGAGAAGGCAGGAGAATGGGGTAGAGAGGAAGAGATAGATCAGCCATGTTTGAATGGTGGAGTAGACTTGATAGGCCGAATGGGCTAATTCTGCTCCTAACATTTATGAACTTGTGAACGTAAATTTGTCAGATTTGTCAAACATCGGAGGCTGAGGGGAGTTGGTAGAAGTATATAAAATTAAAAGAGGCATACATAGGGTAGACAATCAGAACCTTTTTCCTTGGGTAGAAATGCCAAACACTTAGAGGGCATAGCTATATGGTGCGAGGGGAAAGGTTTAATGGAGATATGTGGGGCAAGTTTTGTTACACACGGAGTGCTGGGGACCTGGAATGCATTACCAGGAGTGGTGGTGGAGTCAGATACAATAGTGGTGTTTAAGAGGCTTTTAAATAGGCACATGGAAGTGCAAGGAATAGAGGTTTGGCACAAACATTGTGGGCCGAAGGGCCCCTTCCTGCATTGTACTGCTCTGTGTTCTATATATGTGCACTGTGGTTAGTGCATAGTCACGCAATGTGCAAACCACCAGAGGCTTGTCTCTGCAGGGAGATGGCTGGCCAGAAATTGATGCCTAGAAATACTGAACTAGGCTGATGTTTCTCAACTCACTGGCATTCCTTTGCATGTGGTTTGAGGCAATTAACAAGAAAAGCAACTGCATGCACGTGAATTCCCTCAGGTAAGATGGGGAAGGGAGTTTCCTGGCAATGAAGTAGGACCATCAGGATCTGCCAGCATGCAGAAGTAATGACAAGCTGATTCGTGGTAAACCTCACAGGAAGACTTTGCACATCTAACAGGGCAGCGGGCAAGGGAAATGGGACAGAGAGACGTGCGTTGAGTCACCTTAGTGTGAGTCATGATTCTATTGGTGGCAATCTCCCCTCTGAGTCAGAAAAGGTTCATGTTACACTCCCGGCAAATCGAGCGTAGAAATCTAAGATGGCACGAATCGGGTCCCATACACATAGAAGTGCTACTTTTTGGATGAGATATTAAACAAGGTCTCATCTTTAGACTTTAGACTTTAGAGATGCAGCGAGGAAACAGGTCATTCAGCCCACTGAGTCCGTGCCTGTATGCTAGTGACACCCTGTACACTAGCACTATCCTGCACACTAGGGACAATTTACAATTTTTTTACCAAAGCCAATCATCCTACAAACTTGCACGTCTTTGGAGTGTGAAATGAAACTGGAGCACCCGGAGAAAATCCACGCGGTCGTGGGGAGAACGTACAACTCTACTGCTGTGCCTTCTGTCAGTTGGGTGCGAAAGGTCCAGGGGAAATATGTCAAAGTAAAAGCGGGCAAGTTATTCTAGCCAACATTTATTTCGCAATTAACATTGCACTAACGGATTACCTGCTCATTATCACATTGCTGAAGGTGAGAACTTGACGGGCACAAATCAGCTGCCATTTTCTCCCTATTTCAGGTCAGTAAAGTGCTCAGGGACACATTTAGAGTGTAAAGATTTGCATACAAATACAAATCTTTCATCATGTTCAATGCAGAAAATAATTCACTACAATTTTCAGTAATCACTTGATGACTCACATGTTGCCTTACAGTCAAAAATTAATTTAAAAATTAATAGTTTAGATTTCAACAGTACTATTGAGGAATACGAAAACAACCAACAAATGCTGGAAGTCGCAGCAAATGCACAGGAATGGTTTTGGGGAACAAAATGTTAGCACTTGGGTGTGACCATTGAAAGATGGAGAGAAGAGGAAACAAATACTCAAGTACATTTTTAATGGCTATATTTTGCAGAGTCCAGTACACCACCAGCATTCTGCCAGCTCTCTCAGGGGCATAGTTTAGAGCACTCCCACAGAGATCTAAACAGCTCATGCATTGTTTCAGCATATCAGATGTTTGCTCCGTGATATTCTTGTTTCTATAATGTTTTCCATTGTGGAGTTTCTGCCATGCAACATGGAGATTTCTTAGCCGTGCCACAAACCATGCTTTGAGAGATTAACCCTCAGTTTTTGAACAACCAGCCATTCGAGTTGCCTTTTCTCCTGGATCATTCGAGGTACTGATTGATGATTCCTTTTTATTATCGGCAGCATAGATGCTCCCCAAAGACGACTTACTTATTCATTTGAATCAGCATTTGGGGGTGTTTACCGACTATTTGGATTTTCATCACATGGTAAGGAACTGAAGTTGTTTGTGCATTTAGTTATTGATACCTCTAGCATGTTCCTAAGCATTGCAGCCACCACATTCTTTGGTTATAGACTTCAAACTGATTTTTGCCAAATGTGTGCCTATTTTAAAAACCGATAGAGTCATCGAGGGTCATAAAGTCATACAGCGTAGAAACAGGGCCATTAGCCCAACTTGCTCACAATGACCAACCAGTCCCGTCTACACCAGTCCAACCTGCCTGGGTTTTACCCACATCCCTCGAAACCTATCCTATCCACGTACCTGTGTAAATGTTTCTTAAACGTTGCGATACTATCTGCCTCAACTACCTCCTCTGGCAGCTCATTCAATACACCCTCCACCCTTTGTGTAAAAAAGGTTACCCCTCAGGTTCCTATTAAATCTTCCCTCCCCCCCCCCCCCCCCACCGCACTTTAAACCTATGTCCTCTGGTTCTCAAACTGCTGGTTCTCCTCCGCTAACAAGATTGAGTGTCAATATGCTGATCCTTGTTATGGGGGCTTGAAGTTGTATTTTGGTTGGATATGTGCAAGCCCAAAACTAGACGATAGAACACGATCCACAGATAGGTTCCCCGAAAATGTACTTAATAAGGTCAAGGTGACTTTGCTACTGGTGGCAAACACATTCTCTCTGATGGTTTTGGTTCCTGTGGTTCTTTCCTGTGGACTGGGACCTCTCTGTTTTTCTCTGTAGTTTGTAGAACTCCTCCTCTTCCATATGTTCAACAATATGAGGCTTACTGATATGAATTTTTGAAGTCTATTCCGGCCTGCTTTGTTTTGGATAATTCGCCACAATCCTTTTCATATTAAGGATTCATATTTATAGATCCTTAATATGAAACGAGCAGGCAACTAACTATAAAAAAAGTCAATACATTTTCTTGATGATGCTTTCAATTTATTAATAAGTAAAATATTAATGTAAGTTATCCACAGGATATTCTGATGAAAGGTCAGGGACCTGGAACTTTAACTCTCGCTCTCCATAGTTGTCTGTCCGACTGAGTATTTTCAGCATTTTCTGTTTATTTCCAATCTCCAAAATCCACAATATTTTGCTATTAAATTAGCACGAGTTATTAAAGCATGATGCTGGTTTTATGGTAAAAATGATCACAAATAATTCCTTCTTTCGTTAACCTCCGACAGAGACTTGCCGAAAGACGTAGTGGCACTTGCACTCAAACAAACCTCAAAAATTCTGTTTCCCCAAGTAATATATTAAAAATGAGCCTTTCATCGATGCCCCTTGGTGCACCGTCGCACAAAATAGACACCTATTTCACATCGAAGATAGACACAAAATGCTGGGGTAACTCAGCGGGACAGGCAGCATCTCTGGAGAGAAGGAATGGGTGATGTTTCAGACAGGGTCTGACGTCACCCATTCCTTCTCTCCAGAGATGCTGCCTGTCCCGCTGAGTTACTCCAGCATTTTGGGTCTACCTTCAATTTGAACCAGCATCTGCAGTTCTTTCCTACTTATTTCACATCTCTGCGTGCTCTAAAGTGAAGGCTGAAAATTAAGTGTGGGTATCGGTGTTAACGGTGTTTCACCAGAAAGTTGGACAGCCTTCTGAAACTAGTGGGTATCAATCTGTTAGCTCTGTGGTTATCAGGCTGCCCAGTGTAAACAGTATCACAGAGCTGCTGCTTTTCCCAGTGATGAAGTGCAACCAGTTCTTTGCAGTGGGAGTGTCAGAAGAATTTAATTAAAGTTGCAGCCAAGGAACCTGGCGCCGTCTTTCCCACCCATACAAGGCATGGTAGAAATCATAGAGCTTTGACGGGAGCTGCAAAATGTAATAAAGTAAAACTGCTGCAAACTCAGCCTATCGACATCAGTTCAAAAAGTTCTTAGGGTCGAGTCCTAAAATCAGAGAGTTATACAGCTCGGAAACAGGCTCTTCAGCCGAATGCATCCACACCGACCAGGATGCCTCATCCAAGCTGGTTCTGCTGTTAATACAGTCGGACATTTTAGCTATGATAGAAGGTTCTTTCACCATATCTAAGGCTTTACAGAGGGGTGCTAGAGTAAAGTTGGTGGGACTGATATGATGAAAGAATGAGTCGACTGGGCTTGTATTCGCTGGAATTTAGAAGGATGAGAGGAGATCTTATAGAGACATATAAAATTCTTAAGGGATTGGACAGGCTAGATGCAGGGAAAATGATCCTGATGTTTGGAGAGTCCAGAACCAGGGGTCACAGTTTAAGAATAAGAGGTAGGTTATTTAGGACTGAGATGAGGGGAAAAAAAATTGCCCAGAGAGTTGTGAATCTGTGGAATTCTCTGCCACAGAAGGCAGTGGAGGCCAATTCACTAGATGTTCTCAAGAAGGAGTTAGATTTAGCTCTTAGGACTAATGGAATCAAGGGATATGGGGGAAAAGCAGGAACTGGGTACTGATTTTGGATGATCAGCCATGATCATATTGAATGGAGTCAGGGAAAGAGCATTCAAATCGCAGCCCTGTTTTCACCAATCATTCCACCACCACCACAAGAAGCACAAGAAGCGCAAGACAGACACCATTGTATGCAGATGCTGAGAGGTGTGTTCAGCTCTGGCTGAACAACTTCTAATCTTTTGTGTATGGACTGGATCATATTGAATGGTGGTGTAGGCTCAAAGGGCTGAATGGCTACTCCTGCACCTATTTTCTATATTTCTATGTTTCTAAGTTGTAGAGTTTTGTTCTTCTGGCAGATGCACAGTGTGCTCTCTGCACTTCCTCCTGCGTGTCCATTGAACGTAAAGGAGAAAACAGAGGCTGCAGCTCAGTTTGCAGAGCACTAACTCAATTTATGCTAAGTGACCAACCAAACACTATGATTAATTCTTTATTTGGTAATACTTTGTGAAATAAGGAACATTAGTCATTCCCATTGCTCTGATTCTCTCACTCTATTTGGACAGGAAAAGCTTAGTGTCTGAAGCCAAAGATCATCTCATAGAGACACTGCACTGAAAGGGGCCCTTCGGCCCACGAGTCCGCGCTCACCTGCTCACACTAGTTCCATGTTATCTCACTTACTCAACTGCTTCCGAGGCACTAGGGGCAATTCACAGAGGCCAATTAACCTACAAGCTTGCATGTCTTTGGGATGTGGGAGGAAACTGGAGCGCCCGGAAGAAACCCAGACAGTCACAGTGAGAATGTGCAAACTCCACATAAACAGCATCCGAGGTCAGAATCAAACCCATGTGTATGACAGCAGCTTTGAGGCAACGGCTCTACCACTGTGCCACTGTTTGAACTCACCAAGGGTCCTTTAATAGCAGCAATTGCTACCCTTTGGACAAATAAAACTCAAAAGGTGTGTTGGAATATCATTATCTCCAAATTGCCTTGCAAGTCATACACTGTCCAGAATATTGCCATGCCTTTACTTGGTCATAGCCGTGTGATTTTTCATGTATACTTTCTACCATCTCAGAGAAGTGTTGTCCAAGACCACCACCTTGCCAAGGGCAATAAATGGGGGCCATCCCAAAGACCAGCCAACCAATAATAAACAATCCCTTTCAGAGAAACTGAAGAAGGCTACGCATGAGCAACTGACCATGACTGTGAAATCTTTGATCAAAGTGCTTGCCAGTGTGATTCAGCTCCGCAAAAGTAAAATGTTTAGATTGCTTCAGGGGGAGATTGAAGCCATTAGTACCGAAACAGGTCCCCTATTGTAACAATTACGCAGATAAAAACAGCCGGGTTCAAGATAGTAAAATATTATTTTCATTGAAGTAAACCAGAAATGCTGGGAATGCTCAGCAGGGCAAAACTTTGCAGAGAAGGTGATAGAATTAAGGTTTCAGATCAATGACCTTTCACTAGAACTCAAGCTTCCTGGCCTGTTGAGTATTTCCAGCAATCGCTGCGTTTATTTCACATTTCCCACATCAACAGTTTTTTATCATTAATTTTCAAGCCTTTTTAGTGTATGAGCTCACTGTTTACTTCACAACATTACGTAACTCATTCTTGGATGTAATTTCTTTAATCTTCTCGTTTTCAGTGGATAAATTGACATTTTACTTTTGTACCCTAATTTGGAAAGGCTCACAATAGTCCCTTTGATCATGGGTTGCATTGCCCAGGCAGTGCCGAACTCTGGGTGGAGAGATTTATTCTTGGAAGGCCAAAACTGTGGGATGTAAACACATGTAAGAATCCTGGATCATATATTTTATTGACAGATGCCTATTTTGGGAAAGTGCATCGGCCTTCTAAAATGAAACTTGCTCAATAATCTCTTTGTGTAGGACTCAAGGGCAGAATTGGCACCATGTTCGTTTTAAGTTTCCAATCCAGTGCTGCTCACTTCATATTGTAAATTGTGGGTGATAGTTGAAAACTAAGCCTGAAAATTAACTTCATAAATTCATCAGACATAGGAGCAGAATTAGGTCATTCGTTCCATCGAGTCTGGCAGGAGAATGAGGTTGAGAAGGAAAGATAGAATGGCGGAGTAGACGATGGGCTGAACGGCCTAATTCTGTCTATGAACTTATGAACCGGCTCCACCATTCAAGCATGACTGATCTATAATCTTAGCAGTCATGACACGTTCCTTTCATACTGGATTTTTAAAATAATATAATTACTGATTTAATATACAGCCAGCTGCAGGTTTACTCCTCATCCATTTATTTGGATTGTCCCTTTAGCAAAGTTCAAATAAGAAAGCATGAACAACTAAACCGGTTTTCATTTTCTTGCAGGCACAATGTCCCATATGCCTCTTCCTCCTAATCTAATAGGCAATAAGATGAATTTATCATTCACCATGTTTTTAAATGATCTCCAGCTACCATGACACATACATTGATAATGTTGCTGAATTTAATTTGGAGTATTCAGGCCTTACTAGATTGATGTTGAAATTCTACAAGCTTCCTGAACTCATAAGAAAGGATTAAAGTGCAATTTCAATAATTATCAATATTACAAACATAAAGTCGGCATTTAAGCTGAAAGCCACGAGGCAAGACTATGCCTGCAGTACAATGTTCCTGTTTACTGAGCAAGAAATGGATTAGGGTGTGATATCTATTGCTTACCTAACACCAGGTCGTAGTCATCCATTGCAATTAGCATTTGTAGACTATTTTAGTGGATAACTAACAAATCTTTAACAATATTCAAAAAGCCTGAATTAAAGCATTAATTAACACTGTGTAGACAAAAGTGCTGGAGAAACTCAGCGGGTGCGGCAGCATCTATAGAGCGAAGGAAATAGGCAACATTTCTTCAGCCAATTCTTTTTAAACAATTTCTTCTTAAACAATTAACACTGTGTGCTAGTTTTCCTGACTTTTTACTTAACTACCAGATTACAGATTACGAAGCATGAGTAAAACTTTCAAATCCATGTAAAAAAAGATCCATTAATTGACTAAGACGATAATAATGTAAACTCTGCTATCAGTAAATTTAGTTCACAGACTTTGACCAGAAACAATTCCATCTATTTATTTAATGGACTCAATACATACTTTTATATTGCATTACTCGGCAATTTTCTTGGCACAAGATAGGAACATAGAAAAAAGACATGAAACTGAATTTGGAAATGGTAAGTGCTCAAAGATCTGATATTGTTTCATCAAAGTTGAAAGTTGTTTAAGGAAATTTTCGACCTTTCATCTTTCAATTGCCTTTTAAATGTTGCCATTAAATCTGTCTCAACAACCTTTCCTGGTAGCTCGTTCCATTTATGTACTCCCACTGTGTGAAGAAGTTGCCCTCAGGTCCATTTTAAATCTTTCCCCTCTCACCTTAAACCTAGGTTTTGATTCCCCTTCCCTGGGAAACAGGCTGTGTGCCTGTTCACCTTATTTATATCCCTCATGATATTATACACCTCCATAAGATAACCCCGCAGTCCACTACACACCAAGGAGTCAAGTCCTAGCCTCCCCAGCTTCTCCAATAATTTCAACCCTTGAGCCCTGACAACTTATTTTTAAATCTTCTTTGCACTCTTATTGATGTCTTTCCTTCAGCATGGTAACCAAAGCTGAACACAGAACTCTAATTTCAGACGCATTGACGTCTTTCATAACTGCAACATAAAATCCCAACTCCTATCCTCAATTCCCTAAATTATGAAAGCCAGCATGCTAAATGTCTTCTTCACTACTCTGTCTTTCTGTGACACCACTTTCAGGGAACTATGTACTTGTACTCTGAGGCCCCTCTGCTCTACAACACTCCTTGGGACATTATTGTTCACTGTGGAAGTCCTACCTTGATTTGACTGCAACACATCACACTTACAGTATCTGAATTGACCTCCATTTGCCAATCCCTGGTCCACTTACCTAGCTGATCAAAGTCCCACAGTAACTATCAATAATCTTCTTCACTATCCACGATACCACCTAATTTAATGTAATCTACAAACTTACTAATCACATCTTGTATGTTATCATACTAATCATTTATATGAACGACAAACAGCAATGGGCCCATCACCAATCCCTGTGACCTCCAGTCCAAGAAACAACCTTCTACTACCATCCTTGTTCCCTACCATCAAGCCAATCATGAACCAATGAGCTATCCATAATTTGTATCCAAGACATCACAACCCACTTGCTTCAATTCCTTAACATCCATGATCTTCTCCCTGGTAAAGACTGATGTGAAGTATTCATTAAAAATCTCACCCATCTCCACCCATAGACAGCCTTGCTGATCTTTAAGGGGACATATCTCTCAGAATTGCAGAGTTCTACAAAGCATGCCTGTGAAGATTGAGTCTTCTGCCAGCATTGGTGTGTCACAGGTATAGAGAGAATAGCATGGGTTCTTCCCTCAAGAATAAGGAATTGTTTTTTAGAACGGGAGAAGATGATGATGTTAGCCATGGCACAAGAGGGAATATGAAAGTGATACTAAGAACTTAATGCCAATGTGACAAATTTTAATTCAGAAAATTGTGTGAGTTGGGGTGACGTCAGAATCTATAATTCAAGAAAACTATAAAAGGAACCAAATCAACCTCAAACATGTGTTGGGAAGAATGACAAAGGTCAAAGTCACCTATCTACTCACAATTGATTTGGGCATTTAAGCATTATAGCATAATGAAGAAGGGTCTAAGTGTTAGATAGAGCTCTAGGGGCTAGTGGAATCAAGGGGTATGGGGAGAAGGCAGGCACGTGTTATTGATTGGGGACGATCAGCCATGGTCACAATGAATGACGGTGCTGGCTCGAAGGGCCGAATGGCCTCGTCCTGCACCTATTTTCTATGTTTCTATGTTTCTATGACCCGAAACGTCACCTACTCCTTCGCTCCATAGATGCTGCCTCACCCGCTGAGTTTCTCCAGCATTTTTGTCTAACTTAGATGTTTCCAGCATCTGCAGTTCCTTCTTAAACACTAAGCATTATAGCATGGTCACTTGCTTTTATTTAAAACATATTTAATGTCATGAATGAGAATTTTCCTTTCTTGACAACGGTGTGATAGGTTAAATCAACCACAGCTCTTATGAACGAAGACAAGCCCAATAAGCTAAGCAGAATTTAGTAAATCCATGTATTCTGTCAAATCCTCCGCTCCACACAAGACAAAAAGAGGGAGGCTGCATTAGGGTCACTACCTGACAGCTGGTTTATCCCTCTCAGCTACAAGACTCCACTCCCGATCACTATCAGACTCCACACCTGATCACTACCAGACTCCACACCTGATCACAACTACACCCCACACCTGATCACTACTGGACCACACAGCTGATCACTATTAGATCCCACAGCTGATCACTACTGGACTCCACAGCTGATCATTATTAGACCCCACAGCTGATCACTATTAGACCCACAGCTGATCACAACTACACCCCACACCTGATCACTACTGGACCCCACAGCTGATCACTACTGGACCCCACAGCTGCTCACTACTGGACCCCACAGCTGATCACTACTGGACTCCACAGCTGATCACTACTGGACCCCACAGCTGATCACTACTGGACCCCACAGCTGATCACTACTGGACTCCACAGCTGATCACTACTGGACCCCACAGCTGATCACTACTGGACTCCACAGCTGATCACTACTGGACTCCACAGCTGATCACTACTGGACCCCACAGCTGATCACTACTGGACTCCACAGCTGATCACTACTGGACTCCACAGCTGATCACTACTGGACTCCACACCTGATCACTACTGGACCCCACAGCTGATCACTACTGGACCCCACAGCTGATCACTACTGGACCCCACAGCTGATCACTACTGGACTCCACAGCTGATCACTACTGGACTCCACACCTGATCACTACTGGACCCCACAGCTGATCACTACTGGACCCCACAGCTGATCACTACTGGACTCCACACCTGATCACTACTGGACTCCACACCTGATCACTACTGGACCCCACAGCTGATCACTACTGGACTCCACACCTGATCACTACCCTTGACTGCAACAGCTCACACTCCTGCATTCATGCATTGATGATCAAATGGGACAACACAATTCCCTATTCCAGATTTCCTGAATTCACAACAGTACTCACATTCAAAACTGGCATCTGGAGTAAACTCCAACCAAATGTGTAGGCGGGTTTCACTGACATCAAGAACAAAAATTGAATAGAATGTAGGCAGTGAAACTTTAGGTGAGTTATAATTTGTATTTAAGAAGTTGGCAAGAAGAGTATTGAAGATGTTGAGTGCAGGTGACAGTTTTAGTAGGAATGAGTAGTATAGAGATGAATGGTTTATATTAGGCTTGAGAAAAATCTCAAAATGCATTTCCAATACTGAAATTATGTTTTGAGATTTTATTTTTTAAGTTATTACATTTCAAAAGGATAAGGCATGATGCTATGCTATATTCACTTTCACAGTCAAAGAGAGGGCCACCGAGTAGCTGCACCATGATGTGACATCCATAGCAAGCAGTGAATCATTAGAAATAATGCCAGAAATATCCCAACTACCTTAAGTTGGGAAAAGGCTTCACCCTTCAACAGCAATGAAGCCCTTTTCCCCTTCATACCACATTCTCCTCACTGATTCTATTTACAGTATATGAGGTTATATAGGATGCATTGATTTATTTTGGTCTTTTAAATGCTTATACGTGATTTACATAGTAACGATGGAAAACTGGTGGATCTGTACTTGATAAACTTGCAATCACTGTCACAATCATTGCTTCATTAATTATCATGGATTGGGAGATTGCAACCTTCACATGGTCTACCCTGTTTCGACTAATGCAATCAACCCGACGTGCACAAACAAGATCAAATAGAACAAGTTGACCTCCAACTTTAGGCTGTGCACGCCATACGCAAGAAGAAGAAGATTATTTATCACGTCATTATCACAATCATTAAAGTTGATTTAATTGCATACTAACAACAACAACAAAAAGATAACCTGTGTGGTGTATCAGCCCAGGATGCGAAATGCAACTGCAACTTTAAAGTTGGTGAGTTGCTCTTACCTTAAGAGAATAAGTCATGTGGTTACCTGTAGTAATAGTATATTTACCATTCTTTAAGACCAGATTACCAAGTGGAGCAGATGGGTGGCATGGTGGCTTAGTGGTATAGTTGTTGCCTTACAAAACCTGCTGCCTTACAGCGCCAGAGACCTGGCTTCGATCCTGACTACGGGTGCTGTCTATAGGGAGTTTGTATGTTCTCCCCGTGACCGCGTTGGTTTTCCCCGGGTCCTACGGTTTCCTCCCACATTCCAAAGGCGTACAGATTTGTAGGTTAATTGGCTTCAGTGTAAATTGTCCCGAGTGTATAGGGCAGCGCTGGTGTATGGGGATCGCTGTTCGGTGCGGACTCAGTGGGCTGAAGAGCCTTTTTGTGCGCTGTATCTCTAAACTAATCTAAAAGCTAATAGTTGTGTTTCTTTAATGCTCTGTGTCTAAGTGATGAAAGAGATCGACACTGGTATAGAGGAACCTACAATACTGTACAATCAGTTATCTGTATCCATGATAACCATCAAGAGAGAAAAGTTAGAAACCAGAAAGAAATTAAAACATTCTTCAAACCAGCAAAATATTCAAATATAGATTATACACTGTATTACCTGGACTTCTAAGGGGGGGGTTGGGGAGGTGGGGTTAGTGCTGTTAATTAAAGAAAAACAGGCAGCAAACCATCAAGGTAAAGTTGTCTTATCAGTTTTCTTATAACTAAGACTACATTTCTGTTCTCATGATTTATTGTATAATTACCTGATGGATGGTGGTGCAGGAATGATGTTGCTGCATTAGTGATCTAGAACTATAGATTAAAATTCCATAAAGCCAAGTCTATTGCTAATTCTATTTTGGTTTTCCATATATCTAGTAAAAATCATATTTTTGGTATAATGAGCCAAATTTTATGCAAGGATCCTCCCGTTTTAATCAAGTTGGACTCGATCAATGCCATCCTTGCCAGCAGAAGCATGGAAATGAGACCGGGAGCCAGATGTCAGGTAGTTGTGAGGAGACAGATCAGCTGCACCATTGGGAGATGCCTGAGAATAAATTGGGCTGCAACTGAGATCAGCTCTGAACAGGAGGGCAGATACAAAAGCTAAATGGTTTTCACCCAAATCATGATTGGTGAGAAGACCTTAGCAGTCTTAAGATACACAGGCTTGGATTAATGCGCCATACATTCATGGTAGCCCTTTCTGGACCTTCCTGAGTTCTTGAGACCCATTCAATACTTTTGGCATGTGGGCACTTTTGTAATGTCGGCTATACAGTAACCAATTTGTGTACAGCACGCTCCCATAAACAACATTACAATAATAACTCTATCATCTGGTTTTATGACGTTGGTTTGGGGAATAAATATTACTAGCGACAAAAAGGATAATACCTCTTACTTTTGTTCAAAATTCATATGGGATGTTTCATCTTGGAGGTTGACGAGGAATCAGTTTAAGGTCTTGACTAAAATACTGCATCCCGAAAGCATTGCACTAAAGTGCAGAGCTTACCACTTTCGTTTTTTAGTATATGGAGCACAAGTTGAACATGGTAACTCTCAACTCCGACGCAAGTTTGCAACCAATTGAATCTTCCTATTTTTTTTAATTTTACATGCTCTAAGTGAGAGATATTGATCAGTTATTGAGCACAGCAAAAAACACACAGGAGTCAAAGAAACAGGCTTCCATTGATCAACAAAGGATTAAAGGATACTAATGGTGCTTCAGAAAGGTTCATCTGTAAAAACAAATCTTGTAAGTGCTTTTAAAGGTGCATGATATGTAAATGAGTCAAGTAAATTGATTTTTGGTATCAGGAATTTCGGATTAGGCATTGAAATAAAAAGGGAGACACATAGACTCCATTCAGAATTAACTCACAGCCATCAAACAGTATCCACATGAATGCAATCCAGTTTTTCCACAATTATTGTGCTACTTTTAAATGTTTATTATCCCTTTTTAGGGCATCCTTCATTTGAGGTTGTATTAATGCAATTGTAATGTGCTGTGAAACTGTACTTATAAAGGGTTTATTTTGCCCAGGTGTCTACTAACATCTCAATGGAGATATTAAATACAAAATATTTTCTCAAGAAAACTTTTAAAGAGAGAAACACTCTAAATTAAATTCCTTAACAAGAAGTTGTTCCTCTATCAGGATGTTTTTTTCATAGGAAGCCTGTTGGTGACGTTCATTCTTTATCAGCCATCTTAGTCACATGGAACCTCCTTAACACAAAACTCCTTTTTAAAAATCAATCCGAATTCAATGAAAAATTAAAACTTAAAGCCGGCATGGAACATCATCAAAGGATGCATAGGACATGACTAATACCACTGGAAGGAGTAAAATAAAGCAAGAATAGTTGAAGGGAAGTGCAGCCAGCCAAATATTTTCAGTTGAATCCTTTCTAAAAGCTGGGTGGTATACTTTTGGATACCATGATATAAATGATTGGCTGAAATTCTCTTTTCCACTTTTCTAACGGAGACACAACATTATTTATTTTGCAAGCGTTTTGCAAGAAATACAAAAAACATTTTCAAGCAAGTTCAGATACAGTTGCGTATGAATGAACTGGATTTCATAATTGCAAGGTCAATGAACAAATATACAGTTCGATAAAACTTCACCTAACCGAAAATAATATTAATTATTTTTCACAGACTTGCTGACATTACTCATACATTCCTTTTTTTTAAAACATACATTGCTGCCTAATTTTAATATAAATTCCTCACTTTGGATATGGAAAATTAATTAAAACTTAAAAAAATTAAAACTAAATTAAGGCGGTGGAAAATAGGTTTCTTTGACAATGGAAGGGTTTACCTCTTATAACAAGATTTCATCTATGGATACCACGATATTTGTTAATGATTGTGCCAACGTGGCTCCATTTCTATTTACCCAATCAATGATTGACTTTCTCTACATGTATTGGCAGCAAATGTTAACATCTGCAAAGGCATGAAGGAAGTGGAATGTGGATTGGCCACCCATTATGAACCGCACTATATTCAAATCCATGAAAGCATTCTCAATTACACTATATAGCAGGCAGTTGTTTCACCTTTTCCATTTTAGAGCCCTCCCAGAGTACTCCTATAATTCCCCAAATGTTTCGCAGGTGCCATGGAGCAGAAAGGCAGAGATATTATTTTTACTAGAGACACAACATGGAAACAGGCCCTTAAGTCCACACTGACCATTGACCATCCGTTCATGTTAGCTCGATGTTATCCCACTTCCTCATCCAGTCCCGACACATTTGGGGTAATATTTGCAGAGGCCAATTAACCTGCAAACCCACATGTCATTTGGGATGTGGGAGGAAACAGGAGCACTTGGAGGAAATGCACATGTTCACAGGGAGAATGTGCAAACTTCACACAAAAAGCACGCAAAGTCAGGATCGAAATTGGGTCTCTGAGGCAGCAGCTCCACCATTGTGCTGCCCATAAATTATATAAATGATATCTATACCATAGACACTGCTGTTCATCTATAAATCCACTGTATTTGCATGCCATCCCAGCAATCAACTGTGCCATTTCCGGATAAAGTAATTGAAAGCGCATTATGACAATTAATCCTTCAGTGCAAATACTGTCATGTCCAGGATGATGACTATGTGCTGAAGTCAGGTCCATACAGATGGGTTGTTGCTGGCACAAAAAAAATCCCAGCTTTGGAATCAATGTGTGAAGAACAAATGGTAAGTCACTGCATAATGTCGATGGCCAAAATTGTTTTTCAAACATATAAACCTAGGCTATGTTCTGATGACAGCTAAGAATCATGAGAACTGTCAGCAAAGCTGCTCGATTAAATAATCACCTTGCAATTATCCCTAATTTTCCTCTTCTGTGCCGTATCTGTAAACCATCTGGTCACCTCTTTAGATTACGCTATGCAGCTTTGCTGGGAATAGAATATGCGGAAAAAGTTGAGAAATTCGGGGTTTTGCTTTATTGCCTCCATCAGGCAGATGAAGGCTCTGCAGAGAGTAGGGGAACTATGGGAACTTCTCTCGCCCCTCTGCAGGAACTATACATCAGGAGGTGCAACTCCAGAGCCAATAAGATAATGGGAGACCCCTTCCACCCCTGCAACGGACTGTTCCAGCTGTTACAGTCAGGCAAACGCCTCCGTTGCCATGCTGTGAGAACGGAGAGGATGAGAAGGAGTTTCTTCACAGAGGCCATTCGGACTGTAAACTCCTATCCCACCAGGGACTAACTCTACTAACTTACTGTACCACAATACCCCCCACAATATTTAATATGGAAAGGAACATGTAAATCTGTTTGTAGTTTGTTGGTTGGTTGTTTGTTTTTTTGCACAAAGTCCGCAGGCATTGTCACTTTTCATTTCACTGCACATCCCGTATGTGTATGTGACGAATAAACTTGACTTGACTTGACTTGAGTTAGATGGCCACCTCTTTCCAGCAGCTTTTTTATTAGCCTGTGAAGATGCCTATGTTTATATTCTCTAATCGTGCAAAAGGAGGTCGCCTTGCACGTTGACTTTCTGCTGTTTCTCAGAGTAATCCCATTTCCCAATTTTCCTGTAACCTGTTCCCTCTCAACTTGTGCCATACATAAGACCCTAGAGCCATTTTCAGGAAAAAGTGTGTTAGGCATTGTTTGTTCAATATTGATATATGTAAACTGGACTATCCAATGGGCCTTCAAAAAATCAGCATCATATGTAAGAAACTGTACATATGGTTTGATTGATTGAAGGATATATCATGGGAAACAGGCCTTTCTGCCCGCCGAGTCCATGCTGACCATCGATCATCTGTTCATCTATCTTCTATGTTATCGCACTCTCGCTTCCACTGCCTACACACAAGGGGTAATTTACAGAAACCAATTAATTCCAAACCCGCCTGTCTTTAGCTTGAGGGAAGAAAACCACACAGCCACATGGAGCACTGGAGGAAGCCCACACAGTCACAGAGAGAATGTGCAAACTCCACACAGATGGCACCCGAGGTTAGGATGGAACCGAGGTCTCTGGTGCTGTGAGGCAGTAGCTCTACCAGATACTCCACTGTACCAAGCCTGCTGTTTTAATTATTATCGTTGAACATGGAGGAGCATGAATGCCTATGCTAGTTGTTCAGTTATTTCCCTTTGCCTCTCTGTCTTGACCCTCCAACGTTTAGCTAGGCAAGATGAAGAAGCTACCAGATTCCTGGTGCTCTCCCCATCAAACAGCTCCCAGCTGGAAGACAATTTTCAGTTGAAGACATTGGGAAGAATATAAAATTGGGAAGCTCACTACCCCGGCTTGATGTCAGCCTTTAACAAAAGTCGTCTCTTTTGACTTAAAAATCCAAGGAAATGATATTTGTTGCCCTCACTATTTATTGATTTACCACAGTACTCAGAAGATAACCCTAGCACAGCAAACTCAGTTGGCAATATGAAGTTAGGGAACATAAGCTTAAAATGCTAAAGGCAGACTAGTGTCAGGCACACACAGCACTTCACATTTGGAACTGACTTGCAGTTTAAAGCAATGGGGACAAGAAAATGTGGAGCTGCTCGAGGCTGCGATTAGTGGAGCGGCATGATTTCCCACAAAAAGCAAAATGCCACACATGCAGGAAATCTGAAATGAAAACAGAAAATACTAGAAACCGCCATCGAAGGGATCTGTGGGAGGCACTGCCTCGAAAAGGCAGCCAATATCATCAAAGACCCATATTACCCTGGGAAGGGTCTCATTTCACTCCTACCTTTGGGAAGAAGGTGCAGGAATCTGAAAATCAGATTCCAAATAGCTTCTTCCCAGCACCTACTAAGCTCTTGAACACTACATTGCTCTAACTTCATCTATGGACTGTCTTTGGTTGCACTAAGGATTATTTTCTTTGCATTGGTATTATGGTTATTAATGTATTGTTTTTTAATAGATATCATATAATCTGTGCATTGTGGTTACAGACCTATTATACTGCTGTGAGTAAGAAGTTAATTGTTCTGTTGTTGATACATAGGATAGTTAAACACTCTTGCCTTGAAATAATCGACAGATCAGGCAGCCGCTGCAGAGAATGAATTGGTTGAGGATTCAGGTTGATGACTTTTCATTGGAACTTTTATGGAAAGCTATTAATGTGAAATGTATGCTGACTCTGTTTCTCTCTTTACGCAAATACATCCTTTTCATCTAAGTCTTACTCGATACTGTTAAGTCTTACTGAAATGATACTTCTGTGCAAATTTATTTTGGGATTGAGATGAGGCAGGGAATTCAATGGACTTCCAATTTATTTTGAAATGCTGCTTTGTTTCTTTGTTCTTGGAAAGGTCTAGGTACCCTGAATTAGGATGCTATTTTCTCTGAAGAAGGGTTTCGGCCCGAAACGTTGCCTATCTCCTTCGCTCCATAGATGCTGCGGCACCCACTGAGTTTCTCCAGCCTTTTGTGTACCCTGCTATTTTCTTTACTGTTTACTGAGGTGTTAATTGTCATGAGATGATATTTGTGAAAGTAGAATTGCTAAAATCAAAACAATCTGATTAGAAATATAAAATAATAACAAATTACCATTAAACCCATCAAGAAATATAATTTTAACTTTATTTTTATTCCTAGATATTTGACTCTGCACCTTATAAAATTGTTTTGCTGTGACACTAGTTGCAACATTTCTGAATATTTTCTTCCAAATAGTGCAAATCACAGATTTCACATTTTGTGACCTGAATCAAGGAAAAAGCCCTAAAACCTTAGAATCAAAAGGGCAACTTACTTATGCATAGCCCTACCTATTTCTTGCACTCCTCTCTGATGCCACTGCCGAGCATTTAATTCATGTGTACCATTCTGATGATATGCCATTTTTTGTGTTCATTTTCACTTTTGTTCCACTCCACCTCCATGCATTATTTCAAGATTACGCTTCGTTTACTCTTCAAATGGATAAAGCTTTGAAATATTATCCATTATATGCCCCGCATAATTCAATTACCTTTCTTGCTAAAGTTATGATTTTAATTAACAATGTACAAACTGAAATTAAGGTTATTTGATTTCTACGATATGGTTTTAATTTAATGAACTCATATTTTTGAGAGCAAACAGTGGTGCTACAATATCTGTTGGCAAGAACATGATAATTGCGCAGAGGTCCCTCGGACCCAGTGCGTTTCTTTGTGGACATAAATGCGTCGGTACACACCTTTAATAAACATGCATGTCACATGGTCGACAAATGAAATAATGACATTTAACTTTCTAGAGGTGCCGGTTTGCTGTCTAAATGTGTATCATCACAAAAAGAAGCACTGCCCAGATCATAAATTACATCCCATTTTTGCACGATCACTTGAATTACACGTAAGATTAACTCATCAGTCCAGCGCTCCAAAATGTTTGGAACTTGCAATGCACTTTACAAATTCTTTGCCCATTTGACATTTTTTACTGGCGCCTATCATGCAGTAAGAATGCCTCACAGCTTGTAAATACTAGGATAAAGCATCTGTGAGCTGGAATCTACTAGACAGGGGTGAATTTTCAGCTGTTCAGTAAACGTTGTTATCACCTGCAAGTACAAAGCATCTGTCACGACCCACTTTGGTGTGGTTGATGTATTACAAAAAGGGCATTACTTCTTACATTCTACAAGAACATTTGGTTTCTCTGTAACTACTTCTTAATTATGCTTGTTGCGAATAGTCATATCACTCGCACTTTTTCGATTGAAGAAGGGGTTTAATACTTTTTCTAATTAAGAAAGGTAAAGCGAACTAATTTATCAGTGAAAAGCTTCATTGATCTGTAACCAGATCAGCTAGTGACACACTTGCAGAGAAGACTTCATATAGTGGGGCGGCACAGTGACGCAGCGGTAGAGTTGCTGCCTTACAGCACCAGAGACCCGGGTTCGATCCTGACTACAGGTATTGTCTGTATGGAGTTTGTACGTTCCCCATGTGACCACGTGGGTTTTGTTTGGGTTCCTCCCACGCTCCCAGGACGTACAGGTTTGTAGGTTTATTGGCTTCTGTGAATTGTAAATTGTCCCTAGTGTGTAGGATAGCGCTAGTGTACGGGGTGATCGCTGGTCGGAGCAGACTTGGTGGGCTGAAGGACATGTTTCCATGCTGTATCAACAAAGAAAATAAAGTCAATTATATATGCTTGAAATATTTCAAGTTACAGCATTTCTAATTGCTGCTTTCAAACATTTTATTGCAAAATGTCAACATTAAAATTAGGTAGACAAAAATACTGGAGAAATTCAGCGGGTGAGCCACATCTACGGAGCGAAGGAATAGGTGACGTTTTGGGATGAGGCCATTAAAATTAGAGTAGGTTATGTGGCACTGTTATTAGCAGACAAGATAATTTGGCCTTCCGGTATCAAATTTTGTTTCACGTATGTATGGATTATGTTACCAAAAGGCTATTAATGCACTGGGTTTTTTTTTAGATTATAGAAATATGGAACTTAGAAGCAGGAGTAGGCCATTCAACCCTTTGGATTTGCATCACCTTTTGACATGCTCGTGGTTGATCATACACTTCAGTATTATAAGCATTCTCCCCATAATCATTCCTCCCTTCAAATTTATCTTGTGTACATCTAGAGATGTTTAGATCTTCCATGCCCTCCATGGGTAGAGGATTCCAGGTCTAATCCACTCTGAGTGACAAAATGTCTACTGATCTTCGCTCTAAATGTATATCATTGCCACAGCAGGCTGTGGAGGCCAAGTCAATTAGTATTTTTAGAGATAGATAGATTCTTGATTAGTACGGGCTTCAGCTGTTATGGGGAGAAGGCAGGAGAATGGGGTTCATAGGGAAAGATAGATCAGCCATGATTAAATGGAAGAGTAGACTTGATGGGCCAAATGGCGTAATTCTGCTCCTATGAACTAAATGGTTGTAATCTCTGCTTCTGGACTCTCCAGCCATTGGAAGTATCCTCCTTGCATCTAATCATCTGGTCCACCAGCTGCAACAGGATCCCCCCCACTTCCCACACATTCCCCTCCCAACCCCTTTTCAATCTTTTGCGGGGGCCACCCTCTTCATGATTCCCTGTTCCATCTATCCTTCCCACTCCTCCACCCCTACCCCTGACAATATCCCCTGCAACCAGATGAGATGCCACATCTCATGGAGATTGTTCCTCCATCTCCTCCCTCGCTACCATCAAAGTACCTGAACAACCCTTCCAGGTGAGTCAAAGATTAACCTGCACTTCTTCTAACCTCGTCTACTGCATCCAGTGCTCCATATGTGAACCCTACATCAACTGGAGCAAGCAGGGGCTTCTTTAAATGGTTCCCCTTATCATCTTCCCTATTTATCAGATTCCAGCACTTGTGTTCCCTCTTATCCAGCCTCTGCCTCCACCTTCACCCTCCTCTTCTCTCACCCGACTCAATCTGTTTCTTTCATTTTGCTGGTTTTCTATCACCCACCCATTTCCCAATTCCATTCCTGCCTTCTCCACCCACAACACCTACCAGAGCCCACCTCAGCTCTTTCCTCTATACACTGCTGATTTTCTCTCTCCACTCTCAGTCCCACTGCAGGGTCACAACCCAAAACTTCAAGAAGTTCTTCGTCCCCACAGATGTTGCCTGACTCACTGAGTTCCTCCAGCTGTTTGTTTTTCTGCTCCAGATTCCAGAATCTGCAGCCTTTCTTTCATGTCTCCTAGTCTGGTCCTGTATCCTATAAGTTCCCTGCCGATATCATCATATTACAATTTTCCTGTTTGTGCAGACTTTAGATACCTGTCCAATTCATAAAGTTTCCAAGAAGCACTGGCATGCAGGACAGTTACAAAAGCCGATTTGACGGCAAAATAATTATTATCTCAAAATGTGTATATGAAGAAAAATGACGGGAAATTTCCATATGAATACAAAATGCAACTTGGAATGACTGTTTTTAAAAGTGACAGGACAACTAGGAATAGAAGGAAATAACTTGCAAACATGAATAATCACTCTAGCTGCAATCTTAAAGAATCAATGAAAATACAATTCAGAATGATTATTTGAAGAAGTTGCAGTTTTTGTAGTAAGCAGAGTACTCAAATCCTGTTGAAAAGATGGGTGGCACCCATATCAGGGAGACAGCATGGCTTGCTTGAGCTTTGTATCAAATTGCATTAAATTCAGCCTGGTATCCATTACGATATTCAAGTTAGAAAATACAAGAAATTCATTGAACATTTGGCATCCAAATGTAAAAAAAAATTACGACCGTCAAAGTCACAAGTACTGACAAATGGAACGTAAACAATATAAACTGCAATTTTAATTTTAAACTCACATTTTATTGGCACTTTCGTTGATGATCGTCTGCAGTTTAATTGGAATCACGTGATGCTCTTTCAAAAAGGTAGTCAACCTTTAAAAGTGCTTACGACCTCCTAATATCACTTTACATGATCGTTCAGTCAATTATAACAATTTTGTATAATTATCCTTTTAGATTTCTGCTTCTTGTCGCATTCCGTTCAATGTACACGCACTGAATTGTTGATTCTCCTAAATAAGTTCGGCACATTTTGGCTATACAAATACTAATGAAATAGCATCTTACCTGAATGTTAAAATTTGCAAGTTTTATGTGTTAGAGATTTAATTTAGGGAGGCGAGGCGCAAGAGACTGCGGTGAAGATTTTCTGGTCTGCATTCGAGGGACTGTAAGGTGGGGTTTCTGGTCAGAGTCTTGGAAACAGCCAAACAAATGACCATTCAAAAGAGGCGTAGTTACTAAAACCCGGTGGGCCTCCAAGACACATTCCACCACATGATTGCCACCCACTCCCGCCAGCTTCCCGCCACCAGTTAAAAATCTGCCTCTGCTTTCCCAAAAATGGAGAGCATAAAATGAAAGTCAGAAATTTTTTTTATTTGCTTACGGGAATATTGCAACATGATAGCCTAAAATGAACTGCATATCAAATCAAAGATATCTTTTCTTCACAATTTAAACTGAAGGTTTATCGTTATTTTGTCACGAGTATTACCCCTAACTCATGAAAGGAACGACTATTTATTACGAGTCTGGAAGGGGAAGTTGAAATTAATTCACTTCTGTCAACTCTCTGATAAAGAGCCCCAGGTTCAGAATCAGAATCAGAATCACACTTTATTCCACAAGTATGTTTTGCAACAAATATGAGGTTGAATGCACCTTTGACTTTTACAATTAGTTTCACACTGGCGTCACCTTGACTTTGATACAAGGTAGAGGTTTTGCCCTTCCCCTAACAAAACCGCAGTCCACTCAACTTTCCATCCATTTGCTTTTTGTGCGTATCCATGCGTCTTTCTTTTTAACATAGATTGGATTTCAGTGTCTTTTCAACAGGTTGCAATGGAAACGAAGATTTACAGGCATATAAAATGCATTGCCATTTCACTATCATTCATGTTACACTATTGTGCAAACTCAGAATGAACTCCATGTGTGAGTATAAATGAGTACAGATCAGCTGTGGGCAATAGGACAGATTATTTGCAGAACATTGTAAGTGAATGCAGATTATTTGTGGAAAGTAGTGTTATACAGATCACCACTGGATGCACGCACAGCAGAAGACAGTGTACATTAACCCAAATATTTCAATAAGCGCTGGATTTGAACTACATACAGCACATGACCAAGAGATACAAACAAGTTTTCACAAAACTAGATGTGTACAGAGGTGACAGATTAGGAACACGCAGAGGCCAGATTATAATTTTTGAGTTCAGATTTACAAGGCCTTGTTTGATTAATCCATGATAGCATTGACGTGGAGTAAAATTCCACTTCCTGCCGCCATTTTGGGAGCAACTAGTAGCTGCAACAGAACGAAGCTGAGTGTGCAGTGCGGATTCAGGACTGATTATTTTACAGTATATCAGGTGGTCGTGTGGCCTCTGGAAGCATGGCCACAATTATATTTTAAATGGTATAAACCTGTTGCAGATGTTGCCATTTAGAGACAAGATTGAAGGTGGATGCTGAAAATGTCACCGTCTTGTCAGGCTTTATCTAAATTTTGCCTCCCTTCATTCCACCTCTGCAGGAGCCATTTTACAGCCTCATGGAATATGGGTGTCTGTTTCCTTTACTAGAACAATTACAGCTGCGTTTTCCTTGCACTGTGATATTTTCACTGAGTTAAGGCCAATTACGCACATTCCGAATCCTCCGATCAGTGATCCGTGCAGGCTCATTCAAACTGAACATATAGTTAATTGGTTCTATCAGCCCGTGAGTAAATGAGCAGCAACATGTTGAAACATTGCGTCTCTTACACAGCCTATTTACTTGTGCAAAGGGTTTCATCCACCCTATACCTCTTCCATTCTTGTCACACGCCCATGGCAGTTTGAAGGTCAGCAAGGAAGCCCATTCCTGTGACTGCGTAAATTGGTCCACTGGTCAACTGCAGGGAGGGGCTTCAGGCCGCCTAATTTCCGCCATCTCACGCAGACCAGGCTGAATTTGAGATGGTCCGTACAGGGAATCATGGTGGGAAGACGGCTTGCACTATTACCCTGCCACACAGTGCATTAGCACACAAGTGCCACATTTCACTAGCCTGTTAGCCTTTGCGCAGTTCAACAAAGGCCCCAGTAAGGATCCAGATAAAAATCACTCAAACAAGATGGAGCATATCTCACGGCTCTCACGCTGATCAGGCAAAGGAAGGAAATGGAAAAAAATTTCAAATCAACAAATGAAGAGTTTTTGAAGGGGGGATTAGCTCCGTGAAAACGCTGCAAAAGCTTTTCTTCAGCAACGGCAAACGATTTCCCAAAGTTTTACAATTAAACAAAATATTATCAGCTGAGGCGTATTTCCCTAATCTACTTCAGAATTTTTCACTTTAGTGATTTGCTAAAAAGCTTTTCAGATTTTCATACATATTTTTTTAAATGCAATGGCTGTCTCAGGCACTTAAGTGTGATTCATGTGTTTACTTGAGGAGGGCAATGGGTTTATTGGGTTGATTGTCAAGAAAAAGCAACATAAAAGAGCAACTCCTTTGATTGAGCGGAGGAATTGGAATCTTAGAGGTTTGGCATCCTTTTGAGTAATACTTTTTCCCTCATGAAGTGAGAAAGAAAAAATTCTCCAGAAAATAAAAGTATATTTGATTTGTAAACCGTTTTGTTAAAAAAAAAGTATACTTGAAAAGTAAAAGCAAAGCAAGCAAAAGCAGCAAGAAGAATTATTTTTTAAAAATAAATTTCCAATATTAAGGACTGAAATGTCGTGAAAAAGCAGAACAAAATGTTCACAGCAAATTAATTTTTGTCAATGAAGGATTGGGCCCTTCACCCGAATGGGTTTCTGTAGAAAGAATATAATATGCTGGCCCCAAGGCTAAAAGAAATCCACATAAAGTTATCTTTTGGGATAAACCATTTAATAAGGACTCCTCGCTGCCTTTCTGCATTGCCAGTGTTTGCTCAATACTTTTTTATATAGACAGGAAATTTCAGACTCCATTCTAAGTCTCCCTTTATTTATAAAACTGTAAGTGAATTTGACAGCCTAGACAGACATTACATTTTCATTAAGTGCTTCCACCCAAATAGACCTTCCATAGTACCCTTCACTCTATTGACACCACTAAGCCTTGCTCACAACTAACCCTGCACATTTGGAATACCACAAGGATGCCATTTCACTGCTTCCATAGAAGAATGAGTGAACAGCTTAATTAACATCTGGGTCTGTACCTTTCAGGAGGTCAGTGGAGCGAACATAGCTCTTCACTCACATAAACCTGTCAGTCCACATATATACAAATCTGCAAAAAAGCAAAGACTCGTGACAAGCATGTTTTAAAAATCCAGATACTATTTTCTCACTGACTGCGTGCAGGAGTGGAGTCGCTCTGCTCCTAACCCAGGCCAATCAGGTTACATTCGGTTTATTCCACCAGAAGTCTTCAAACCATCCACTCTTAGTGAAAAATAAACGCAAACTTGAGATTTAAATTTAGGAGCTCGTCACAAGTCAGTGCCGATTATTTTCCATCAACACTTAAGAATAAAATGGGAAATGGAGTTGATCAGGTGGGAAGATCAGCATTGATAGAAGATGGTGGCGGAGTAAGAAAAAAATAAATTGGGGTTAAAATATCTTACAGTAATCGACATGTGAATTTATATCTCCAAATCTTTACATCCTGAGCATGAATCATGAAAAAATTTGTGACTATAATGAAACTCAATTTACAAATATGGAAAGTGGTTTTATCAAACAGGAAGTTCTTTGAAAGGGGAAAACAGAGTCCACATTTAGTGCCTAGTATGCATGAAATAGGAACTATTTCATTATTATCTGTACTGTTTTCTAAAGACGATTTCTGTGGCAGAATTCTCTTTTGCTTTGTCCTTAATAATAAATACACTTCTTCCTACATACTGTTTGTTTGTTCCCTCTCTCTTTCTCCCCCCCACCACCCCAACCTCTTTTGCTTCATAGGTTAGTAGCAAATAAAACAGATGTAATCAAGTTACACGGAAAACCTTGTTACAACAAACCTCTCATTATAACATCCCGTTTCCACGATCTGTGCTGAAACTCCATTATAACTAGGACGTTATCAAACCAATTCCTTCTCTAGGAACATGCTGCTTTTTGCCATTCTCGTAAACTTCTAACAATGAGATTGCACCGTGAATTACATCAAAAGGAGCAAAAATCATCACCTGATAGAGAGTAACTTTGGGACATTCAGTCAGAAAGCTGATAAAAGTGAATAGATGGAATTCATTTCACTGTACTACGATTTCCAGCATCGATAATAACTTATTCAAGAGAACAAAACTGGAGCTGTAAGAAGCCACCCTTGTATCATTGCTCCACAGGAGACTTGTGTTAATGCAGTGCCCCAAATGTGAATAACAATATCTCAAAAAATATCACAGGGTCATAAGCGCTTGGTTGAATACCATCAATAGCCACAGGTAAATACGATTTGCAAGGATTTAAATCAAGAAGAGGAGTTTTGATCTATTCAAGAAGCGTAGGAATGAAGAACAGGTCTATGCAGTAATCCGAGGTAGAATTTTGTCCGATTTCAAACAGCCGTACCAAAAAGTAGCTTTAAATGTGCAAAATTATCTACACCAATGACTTTACTTTTTGTCTGCGTACTTGATGGCTTAACAGGGGTATAAACGTTCAAAGAACATACTTTGATTTTTGTTTGATAGTCAAAAACAACATTTGATGGGTGAGAGACTGGTAATTTGAGGCACTGATTGTGTAATGAGGGCATCTGTACAACTCGGACAAAGCACGGAAAGAGTTAAAAAAATTAAAAAAGAGAAAACTTTGTTCCATATATACTATATATTCAAACAAATTTCCTTTCGAAAACCCCTGGCGCCTGCTTTAGCTATATTTGAGGAGACAAAAGGTAGTTTCTTTACACACATTGAGGCCACCACCAGACACGTCCACGTCTCATTTGGATCAAATGTACTGCTGCCTTTATTTCCCCGTTCTCTGGCATACAAGAATGGACCATTCAATGACTACGTTGTGATAAGGGGATCTTTGATCAATTGATCTGTCAGAAATAAATTTTCAGAAAATAAAAATCGTAGCAGTGAGCAGAATTCTATTTGTACGGTTGTCCACATCCTTTTAAAATGAGTCACAGGCAAAATTATAGCTCGCAGCAGACGCCTTTTTAACAAACGTTTCTCAGAGATAACATGTTGATTGGCATAGTAAACCTGACCTTGCATACATGTGTCTCAAACAGAGTGGTTTAGGCTAAAAGGGTTTCTATGTAGGCAGAGTTTTATAAGAGTTTTGAATTGTTACTCACAATCAAACTGGTCTTCCCCTCCAGACGTCTCGTGCTCAACAGAAACATATTTCAACATCATTACTTCATAGCTACAACATCCCATCTGGTGGTCAACTGCTTTCAACTTCTGAAAGGAAAAAAAAAATGACTTTGTTTTAAAAAGGGCAGCCTCCCAAACTCCTCCCTCCTCCCTTTTAGGGCAGGGACATGGTTAGTGGCTAGAAAGAATAAACCTTCTCAGATCATTCATGGGTTTTTTTTTAGAAAGAAAGTCAGAGCTCCACCCTGGCGCAGATTAATCAGAGGGTAAGAACTGAGAGGGAAGGTGGAAGCAGAGAATTGATTGCTAACAATAAATACTTTCTCCGAGACAGAATCACAACAAAGTCTGCAAACTCCCACCTTGCTCTTGAACTGGGTTACTGATCTGTGAAGTACACCAGGCTTTGTAACTTTCACCTGCTGTGAATGTGTGCGGAGAGCTCTTATCGATGATAATACTTATGAGTCAGCGGGAGGGACTCCGCCCAATGCAGGCGGATGAACTGCTATTCACGCTCAAAGCTGCAAGCACTAAATCGACAAATGACCTGTATAGACAAGGATTTTAGGACTTGGGAAACATACTTTATATCAAGGTTCAGTGCACTGTAAAAATGTAAATCAATGTTGATCTCTCTTTGCCATTTTTTAATCGTCAGGGAATCTTCAGGTTATTTACACCGATAAGTAAATAACAAATAAACAAACAAACAAACAAACAAACAAATAAATAAATAAGCACAGAGCACACTCGTGATGATTTACAATAAAAAAATTAAAATGCTGGAGACACTCGACAAAGTCATGCAACATTACTGGAAATGCAACAAAACTGAGATTATATTTCAGGCTAGAAACATTTAATGCCTGACCTGCTGAATTTTTTCAGCAATTTTTGTTTTTCATAAGTTCATGTTATAGGAGTAGAATTAGGCCATTCGACCCATCGAGTCTACTCCATTCAATCCCATTTTCCTGCCTTCTCCCCATATCCCTTGACACCCATTCTGATCAAGAATTTGTCTATCTCTGCCTTAAAAATATCCACTGACTTGGCCTCCACAGCCCTCTGTGGCAATGAGTTTCACAGATTAACTACCATCTGACAAAAGACGTTTCTCCTCACTACTTCTCTAAAAGAGAATTTCAGATTTCCAACAACCACAGTTTTTTATTTACGTATAATGTGACTTAAGACTTGAGTGATATACTTCAAGCAATTAAATTCCATGTGGAATTTGTACGTTCTCCCTGTGACCATGTGGGTTTCCTCCGGGTGCTCCAGATTCTTCCCACATCCCAAAGGCGTGTGAGTTTGCAAATTAATTGGCCTCTGTAAATTGTCCCTAGTGTGGGAGTGGATGAGAAAGTGGGACTAGATAGAACTAGAGCGATCGTTGGTCAACGTGGACTCATTGGTCCGAAGGTCCTGATATCATACTGTATCTTTTAATCAATTAATATATCAATCATAAGGGCGGCACACTGGTGTTGTGGTAGAGTTGCTGGCTTACAGTACCAGAGACCCGAGTTCAATCCTGACTACAGGTGGAGTTTGTGTGTTCACCCCGTGACCATGAACGTGGGTTTTCCCAGGGTGCTCTGGTTTCCTCCCATGCTACAAAGACGTATATGTTTGTAAGTTGCGCCGGATGAGAAGAGCTCACCTCCCCCATCCCATCCTCACCACTTTCTACAGGGTATACACCATATACACTACAGGGTATACACTTTCTACACCATAGAGAGTATTTTGACCAGCTGTATCTCTGTCTGGTTTGGGGACTGTAAAGCCTCCGACTGGAAGTCCGTGCAGAGAGTGGTGAGGACAGCGGAAAAAATCATCGGGACTTCTCTCCCCTCAATCGGGGATATTGCGACCAAATGTTGCGTGTCTAAGGCCAGTAGTATTATAAAAGACCCCACACATCTCCATCATGGACTGTTCACTCTGCTGCCCTCGGGCAAAAGATATCATAGCATAAGGAGCAAAACATAAAGGTTCTGCAACAGCTTCCTCCCACGAGCCATCAGACTCCTGAATGCCATGTAATGGGCTGCCACCATTGTCTATTTATCCTTTTATCCATTTTTTTTCCAGTTTATCCTTCTGTTAATTATCGAGTTGCACAGGGAGCCAAATGCAATGGAATTTTGTTTGGAATTGCATATATCGATGTATTTCTAAATGGCAATAAAGTTTGTTTGACTTGACTTTGACTTTGACTTTGACAAGTTGTTTTTGCTTCGGTAAAAAATATAAATTGTCCCCTGTGCTAATGTATGGGGATTGCTGGTCGGTGCAGACTCAGTGGGCCAAAGGGCCCTATTCTGCACTGTATCTTTAAACTAAACTAAACTAAGCTAAAGGGCCTGTCCCACTTAGGCGACTTTTCAGCGGACTGCTTGCAACCTCCAAGCTCGTGACACTCGCCTGAAAAACCGCGAACTGGAACGGCGACCGTCAGAGTGGAACACACACACACACACACACACACACACACACACACACACACACACACACACACACACACACACACACACACACACACACACACACACACACACACACACACACACACACACACACACACACACACACACACACACACACACACACACCGCAAAGGCGGGGGCCAGGGAAAGTGGGGGAGCGCTGTCTGAAATTCACATGGTGCAAAGCCAAGGTGATACCCGTTTTGAACAGGAAGGTTAAAGACGGCTAGCACAGTGTACAGTAAGTCCTTTAAAAGAGTGGGGAGGGGAGAGAGGGGAGAGAAGGGGGGGGGGGGAAGGGGGAGAATGGGGGGGGGGGGAGAAGGGGGGAGAAGGAGTGGAGACACTTTTAAGAAGCTAGACAACTTTTAATAAGCCAGAGATACACAGCTGTAAAATGTTTCAACATGTTATAAAATTTTCTGCGACCACGCTGAGGCCGCGACTAGTTCCCAGAATGCAGGAACTCCTCGCGACCATGAATAAAACTCACCAGAGACCACCAGCAAACATGTGGCGACCATGTGGGGATCATGAAGCGAGCGCAGAGTCTCCTGTACTCGCCTAAAAAGTTGCCTAAGTGGTACAGGCTCTTTAATTCCTTGTTCCCTCATCTTTATATGTCTTCTCTGGAAAAGAAAATCACTGCAAAGTCTTCCTTCCCTTCATTTAACTTTTATCACCTAGCTTCATAATATTTTTTATCTCAGCCTATTGGCACAATATTGATTAGACAAAAAAGATGGAGTAACTCAGCGGGACAGGTAGCATTTCTGGGGAGAAGGAAAGGGCGATATTTCGGGTCGAGACCATTCTTATGTAAATGTGAGATGAAGTACGCAATGTTTTTGTAGAAGCAGATAAATGTTGGTATGTAGATGAGTGTTTGTGTATTGCTTCATGTCACAGAAAGAATAGGCACAAAGATAGCGAGAACAATTGGGAGAACAATAAATATTATTGGAAAGGGGTTTGAATATGCAATGTGTTCTGATGAAATTGTACAGAAACTCAGTCAAGAGTGTTTTATTGTCATTTGTCCCAGATAGAACAATGACATTCTTACTTGCTGCAGCACAGCAGAATATGTAAACATAGTACACTGTAAACAATATGATAAACGAGAGAGAGAAAAAGTTCAGTGTATATATGAACATACTCCCAAGTACACGCACACACACACACACACACACTTATATATATTGCTATTGTTTGTTTTTTGAGTATGTGTGTATGAATATGTGTATGTATATATAAATGCAATAACAATAATAATAATATAATAATAGTAGTCTATTGTAGTTCAGAACTTATTTGAGGTTGTAGTGTTTAATAGCCTAATGGCTGTAGGGAAGAAGCTGTTCCTGAACCTGGACGTTACAGTTTTCAGACTCCTGTACGTTCTTCCCGATGTGTTCACCACTTTTTACAGTCTTTCCCGCTCTTGGACGTTCAAGTTGCTGAACCAGGCCGTGATGCAACCAGTCAATTTGTTCTGTACTATACACCTGTAGAAGTTCAAGAGAATCTTCTTTGACATACTGAATCTCCGTAATCTTCTCAGGAAGTATGTGTGTCAATGTACCAAAGGAAGAATATATTTATCTTAAAAATATTGTAATGGAGATTCATAAGAATGAGACCAGGCGTGGAGAATGATTCTATGAAGAGAGATGAAGGAGGGGTTACCTCCTTGAAACATAGCAGATGCTGGAAGATGCTGAGAGTATAGACTTTGAGTCCTTTGGCATTAGTATCTGGAATGAGAGGAGGTACAGGATACAGTGGCCTCTTTAGTGTTACAACTTTCTTTGAATCTGTGGAAGTCCCATTTCGCAATTGACAACTCAGTTTAGGAACCATTTCTCTACTTTGCTGGATTGGCAATGTTCTATGTAGAAGAAGTGGAGAAAATGATTCCGGAAAGGTTTTGTAAGCCCTGACATGGTTAGATTACTCTTCTAGCCATTACTTCAGGCAGGCCATTGCATAGTACTGACCTAATCCATGTAAATTTGCCAATAATTACTGAATAGCTCAAGGTGCAATTTGACATTTCACATGATGTTAACACTAATTTAACTTTTCTCATGAGACCAGTTGGCCAATATTAGACCTTAAAATATTCTATTTAATTTCACTGTTTCTAACTAATTTAGAGTGTCACCTGTTATTTCCATGGAAAGACCTTGTATCCTTTTAAAACCTGGCATTATTTAGAGATTGCAACAGATAATATTCATCATGTGTACTGGTTACTGAAATGTCTCACATGCATCTCATTAGGGATAACGGCTAAACATCTGATAAGTTGTTCGTTACTTAAGGGATACAGGGCAAGTGAGAGGAATAGATCAGGTACATGCCCAGTCTCTTGCCCAGGGAAGGTGCATCGAGGAGCAGAGACATAGGTTTAAGGTGTAGGGAAAAGATTGAATAGGAATCTGAGGGGCAGCTTTTTTACAGGAAGGGTGGTGGGTGTATAGAACAAGCTGCCAGAGGACGTAGTTGAGGCAGGGACTATCCCAACATTTAAGAAAGAGTTAAGGGGCTGTTCCACTGTACGAGCTAATTCAAGAGTTCTCCCGAGTTAAAAAAAAAATCAAACTCTTGGTAAGCATGCATAATGTACGTAGTGGGTACATCGGAGCTCGAGACGTTTCTTAGCAGCTCGTAACGCTAACGGCAGGTACTCGTGAAATGAGGTAAGCTCGTGAAGACTAGTGAAGATTTTTCAACATGTAATTCTCCGGGTTCGAATCAGAGGAAACTCGGGAGAGGACAGGTTTGGCTGTGACTAATGGGGTGCGTGCAAGGCACGCTGCAGGGATCACAGTTATTTACAATATATATTAACGATTTAGACGAGGGAATTAAATGTGACATCTCCAAGCTTGCGGATGACACAAAGCTGGCTGGCAGTGTGAACTGTGATGAGGATGCTATGAAGCTGCAGGCTGACTTGGATAATTTGGGTGAGTGAGCAGATGCATGGCAGATGCAGTATAATGTGGTTAAATGTGAGGTTATCCACTTTGGTGGCAAGAACAGGAAGACAGATTATTATCTGAATGGTTAAGAAAGATTCTGAAGGAGGGTCTTGACCTGAAAAGTCACCCATTCCTTCTCTCCAGAGATGCTGCCGGTCCCACTGAATGGTGTCAGATTAGGCAAAGTGGAGGTGCAACAAAACCTGGGTGTGCTTGTACATCAGTCACTGAAAGTAGGCATGCAGGTACAGCAGGCAGTGAAGAAAACTAATGACATGTTCTCCTTCATTGCGAGAGGATTTGAGTTTAGGAGCAAGGAGGTCCTACTGCAGTTGTACAGGGTCCTGGTGAGACCACACCTGGAATATTGTGTGCAATTTTGGTCTCCTAATTTGAGGCCGCACATTATTGCTATTGGGGAAGTGCAGCATAAGTTCTCCAGGTTAATCTCTCGGATGGCGGGACTGAGGGATGATGAAAGAATAGGTCGACTGGGCTTGTATTCACTGGAATTTAGAAGAATGAGAGGGGATCTTATAGAAAATATACAATTCTTAAAGGATTGGACAGGCTAGATGTAGGAAAAATGTTCCTGAGGAGACTCCAGAACCAGGAGTCACGGTTTAAGAATAAGGGGTAGGCCATTTTGGACTGAGGTGAGGAAAAACATCTTCACCCAGAGAGTTGTGAATCTATGGAATTCTCTGCCACAGAAGGCAGTGGAGGCCAACATAACTGGATGTTTTTAAGAGAGAGTTAGATTTAGCTCTTTGGGCTAATGGAATCAAGGGATATGGGGAAAAAGCAGGAATGGGGTACTGATTTTAGATGATCAGCCATGACATATTGAATGGCGGTGCTGGCTCAAAGGGCTGAATGGCCTACTCCTGCACCTATATTTCTATGTTTCCATGTTTGGAGGGATATGGACGAAACGTGGGCAGGTGGGACGGGTGTCGCTGGGACATGTTGGGAAAGTTGGGATGAGGGGCCTGTTTTCACACTGTATCAATCTATGACTCTAGTATATAGTTCCCCATACTTCCCACAAAATAATATGGATGCCATTTTCTTTCATTGTATTCATAGGTATTAAAGTAGTAACTTAGTCATACAAACTCATTCTTGATTAGTACAGGTGTCAGGGGTTATAGGGAGAAGGCAGGAGAATGGGGTTAGGAAGGAAAGATAGATCAGCCATGAATGAATGGCTGAGTAGACTTGATGGGCCGAATGGCCTAATTCTGCTCCTATCACATGAACTTATGAACTAACATAACATTTTAATTGGTTACACAAAGTTCATTTTGAGTAGATAACCTACTATAAAATAGAATCATAGTTTGAGGGTTTGAAAACTTCCGGTCCTGGAGTATAAGATACCCTTGAGGAAAGTTCAGTTTAAAAACTTTTCTTCAACATTATAGTTTAAATGAAACATATGGTCTGTGCTTTAAGATTCAGCAGTGAGTTAAAGTGGGTAATAAATCGGTTATTGCCTATTATAACTTCCACGTGATTTTAGTTTCCTTCGAGTTCACTGCCATGTGATTGTTTGATTGTCTGAGTCATATTCTCACTTCTGTATTAGAGAATCATCTGTGAGGGAAAAAGTTAATCTCAACTAAATGACAGTGTTATATCCTCAGATAGTTTAGTTTAGTTTGGAGATACATCATGGAAACCACCGCTTTAAACCACCAAATCCATGCCGACCACCTGTTCACACTCGTTCTATGTTATCCCACTTTCTCATCCACTCCCTACACACAGGGAGCAATTTACAGTTAACCTACAAATCTTCACATCTTTTGGATGTGTGAGGAAACCAAAGCACCCGGAGGAAACCCACGCAGTCAAAGGGAGAACATGCAAACTCCACACAGACAGCACCCAAGGTCAGGATCGATTAATTCACGCCTGATAATCAACAGAAGTCTTGGACTGCTCAAAACACTTGATGGGCCTCATGGCCTAATTCTGCTCCTATCACTAATGACCTTATGACTTATGACCTTAATAGGTCAGGCTACATCTTTGGAGGCAATGGACGTTTCAGGTCCAGAAGAAAGGAAGTCTCCGGTCTGAAGAAGGGTCCTGACCCAAAACATTGTCTGTCCATTCACCTCCACCGATGCAGCCTGACCCGCTGAGTTTATCCAGCACTTGGTGTTTTGCTCAAGAGTTTAGCATACAGTTCTTTGTGTCTCTATTTTAGAGTATCGTTGGATGTTCAGGAGAATCAGGCTTCATCAGTCAGGGTATTGAATATAGCAGTTGGGATGTCATGTTACGGTTGTACAAGATGTTGGTGAGGCCGCATTTGGCGGATTGTATTCAGTTAAGTTCACCCTGCTATAGGAAGGATGTCATTAAGTTATAAGGAGTGCAGGAAAGATTTATGAGAATATTGCCAAGACATGAGCACGTTTTTCCTTGCAGCACAGGAGGCCGATGGGTGATCTTATGGAGGTGTATAAAGTAATCGGTGGGACCAAGTGAATGCACAGTCTTTTATCCAAAGAATCATAAATCAGAGGACATAGGTTTAAGATGAGAGGGGAAAAATGTAATAGGAACCTGAGGGGCAACTTCTTCACAGAGGTGGTGGGTTTATGGAACGAGCTGTCAGAGGACATAATTGAAGCAGGTACTATAATATCTCCTGTCTCCCCAATATGTGCAGGTTTGTTATAATGCTCTTGGTCCTTCAATCTGAAAACTCTCAGAACAAGCCTGGCTGTATGTTGAGAAAGACACCAAATGGAACTCTATGCTTCTGCATTGGAAATGTGGGAACTAGGAACAATTTCCTGCCTTCTCCCCACAGCCCGTGTTGCCCATACTAATCAGAATCTATCAATCTCCGCCTTAAAGATATCCATTGACGGCCTCCACAGCCTTTTGTGGCAATGAATTCCACCAATTCACCACCCTCTAACTAAAGAAATTCCCCTTCATCTCCTTTGTAAAGGTACGTCCTTTTATTCTGAGGCTATGGCCTCTGGTCCTGAACTCTCCCACTAGTGGAACATCCTCTCCACATCCACTCTATCCAGGTCTTTCACTATTCAGTAACTTTCAACGTGGCGTGTGTGTGTGTGTGTGTGTCCACCCACCCAAATACAGCAAGTACAGGCCCAGTGGTGTCAAACGCTCATCATGGTTCCAATAATTTCTCCTAACCCCACCTGTGACAAGCACTTGCCACCATAAATGCCCAATTTGCACCCATCGTTTTGGTCAATAGGTAACCAGATAATAGTTAAAAAGCTTCTGATTTAGTGAGACTTTGACTGCGGGTCTGTCTACCTGGTGAGGGATTGAAAAGGGAAATGAAACATTTCTCTTGTGTGAGATTTATTACTAGATATGGTTCTGAATATCAGTTCAATAAAACTATTCATTTTGACAGCAAACTAAATGACACCTTTGGAACTGGCCAAAAATGGAAGAAAGCTGTGTATATTCAGCGTTGTACAATCGTGCAAAAAGTGTAATATGCATCAATTGAAAACTGGAGAACGGGCAGAAATACAATATCACAAAAACGACATGATCCAGCTGGAAGTAAAAAGCAGTATGCTTAACATTTCTCATTTAAATGGAATTTGTTACAAGCAAAATAGAAAATATGCCATTGAAGGAAATGAACAGCACAGGACATTACTTACAAACTGAGTAAAATAATATTGAAGGAACTGCTTCTTCCTGCATTTGAATGAATTTAATATAAGTACACAATGGTCCAATTTTAAACCGTTTGTTCCTAACTCAAAACACAAAGTGGAGAAACTCATCGGGTCAAGCAGCATCTGAGGAGGGGATAAACAGATGAAGGTGTGTGATCTCTGCTAGTTTCTGCTGCTGCATTAGGTTTGACAAAAGTGCTTGGCAAAATTATCATTAGTTGACAATTAAAATTGCAAATCCCCGTAAAACATAGATTATGAACATGCAAGTAACTTAAAAAGTTTATAAATTGGAAGTGTTCATTTCATGCTGTAAAGACTTGCAATGCTAGAATCAATTTTATCTTATTGAAGCAACAGGCTACCTTTTATTTCCATAAAGCCACTGAGGGAATTAGTCCAGTCAAATCAGGTGCTCTTGTTATTTTTAAACAAGTCTACGAATAAACTATTTAAATACTTCCTGCGCATAAAATAAATTACATTTAACAGTTGGACAATCAACCTCCACTATTTTATTGTCATTTAAAATTATATCCTGACAGCGAGTGGAGGATAGATAGAAAAGATAAAAGAGAAAAAAAACATTTTATTGCAACGACTATTGGAAAAGCCAACTTCAACAAATCTCTGACTCGAAACGTCTACCGCATGTCTCGCTTCAGATGCTGTGGACTTGTTGACTATATTGGGAGGGAGGAGACAAATTGGAAATACAAGGATGGAGTAAAAGGGAAAGAGAGATTTGGAAAAGTTAAGAAAGACACCAGAATTAACAGGGCAGAATTAACGGGGCAGAATTAACAGGGCTATCCATGTAGGCATAGGAGAGTATGGCCAAGTGGAATAGGAATCAATGTGAAAGGCGAGTTGAATAATGGATTAAAAGTATTAAATATGAATGCGCAAAGTATAAGACGTAAAGTGGATGAGTTTGAGGCTCAGTTAGAGATTGGTAGATATGACATTGTAGGGATTACAGAGACATGGCTGCAGGAGGATCGGGACTGGGAACTGAATATTCAGGGTTATACGTCCTATAGAAAGAACAGGCAGGTGGGCAGAGGAGGTGGGGAAGCTCTGTTGGTGAGGGATGAAATTCAGTCCCTTATGAGTAGGCACTGATGATGTAGTCTGTGGATAGAATTGAGGAATTGTAAAGGTAAGAAGACCTTAATGGCAGTTATCTACAGGCCCTTAAACAGTAGCCTGGATATAGGGTGCAAGTTGCTGTTGGAGTTAAAATTGGTGTGTAACACAGGTAATGCCACTGTGGTATGGGAGATTTCAATGTACAGGTAGGATGGGAAAAGCAGGTTGGTTCTGGACTCCAAGATAGGGAGTTTGTAGAGTGCCTCTGAGATGGATTCATAGAGCAGCTTGTACTGGAGCCGACCAGAGAAAAGGCAATTAGCATTGTCTAATGAACCAATAAGAGAACTCAAGGTAAAGGAACCAATAGGAGGTAGCGATCATAATATGATACGTTTTAATCTGCAATTTGAGAGGGAGAAGGTTAAATCAGAAGTGTCAGTGTTGCAGTTGAACAAAGGCATGAGAGAGGAGGTGGCCAAGATTGACTGGAAAAGGATCCTAGGAGGAATGACGGTGGAACAGCAATGGAAGGAATTTCCAGGCATAATCCAGAAGATGCAGGATCATTTCATTCCAAAGACAAAGAAAGATTCTAAGGGGAGAAAGAAGCAACCGTGGCTGACAAAGGAAGTTAGGGATGGAATAAAGCTAAAAGAAAAGGTGTATAACATAGCAAAGAGTAGCGGGAAGCCAGAGGATTGGGAAACTTACAAAGGACAACAGAAGGTAACAAAAAGAGCAATACAGACTGAAAAGATGAAGTACGAGGGGAAGTTGACCAAGAATATAAAGAAGGATAGTAAAATCTTCTTTTGGTATGTTAAGGGAAAAAGATTTGTAAAGCCAAATGTGTGTCTCTTGAAGGCAGAAACAGGCGAAATTATTATGGGGAACAAGGAAATGGCAGAAGAGTTGGACAGGTACTTTGGTTCTGTCTTCACTAACGAAGACACAAACAATCTCCCAGATGTACTAGAGGACAGCGGATCCAGGGAGATAAAGGAACTGGAAGAAATTAAAGAAGTAATGACAACACAATTTGACAGGAGTAAAAGGATTGGCCCCAGTCAACATGGATTTATGAAGGGGAAATCCTGCTTGACTAATCTTATAGAATTTTTTGAGGGTGTGACAAGTAAAATGGATGAAGGAGAGCCAGTGGATGTGGTGTTTCTGGACTTTCAGAAAGCCTTTGATCAGGTCCCACATAGGAGATTAGTGAACAAAATTAGAGCACATGGTATTGGGGGTAGGGTATTGACATGGATAGAGAATTAGTTGTCAGACAGGAAACAAAGAGTAGGAATAAACGAGTCCCTGTCAGAATGGCAGGCAGTGGTGAGTGGAGTGCCGCAAGGCTCGGTGCTGGGACCGCAACTATTTACAATATATATTAATGATTTAGATGATGAGATTTAGATGACAGGCAGTGAAGAAAGCAAATGGCATGTTCGCCTTTATAACAAGAGGAGTTGAGCATAGGAGCAAATATGTCCTTCTGCAGTTGTATAGGGCCCTAGTGAGACCACACCTGGAATAGTGTGTGTAGTTTTGGTCCCCTAGTTTGAAGATGGACCTTCTTGCTATTGAAGTAGTGCAGCATAGGTTTACAAGGTTAATTCCTGGTATGACAGGACTGTCTTATGCTGAGAGAATGGGCTTGTATACTCTGGAATTTAGAAGGATGAGAGGGGATCTTATTGAAACATATCAGATTATTAAAGGTTTGGACACACTAGAGGCAGGAAACATGTTCCCGATGTTGGGCGAGTCCAGAACCAGGGGCCACAGTTTAAGAATAAGGTGTAAGCCATTTAGAATGGAGATGAGGAAACACTTTTTCACACAGAGAGTTGTGAGTCTGTGGAATTCTCTGTCTCAGAGGGCGGAGGAGTCCGGTTCTCTGGATATTTCCAAGAGAGAGCTAGATAGGGCTCTTAATGATAGCAGAGTCAGGGGATTTGGGGATAAGGCAGGAATGGGGTACTGATTGGGGATGATCAGCATTGATCACATTGAATGGCGGTGCTGGCTCGAAGGGCCGAATGGCCTACTCCTGCACCTATTGTCTATTGTCTATTATAAGTAACACTAGCAAATTTGCAGATGACACAAAGCTGGGTGGCAGTGTAAACTGTGAAGAGGATGCTAGGAGGTTGCAGGATGACTTGGACAGGGTGAGTGGGCAGATGCATGGCAGATGCAGTATAATGTAGACACATGTGAGGTTATCCACTTTGGCGGCAAGAACAAAGAGGCAGATTATTATCTGAATGGTGTCAGATTAGGAAAAAAGGAAGTGCAACGAGACCTGGATATCCTTGTACACCAGTCACTGAAAGTAAACATTCAGGTATAGCAGGCAGTGAAGAAACCTAATGGCATGTGGGCCTTCATAATGAGAGGATTTGAGTACAGGAGTAAAGAGGTCCTTCTGCAGTTGTACAGTGCCCTGGTGAGACCATATCTGGAGTATTGTGTGAAGTTTTGATCTTCTAATTTGAGGAAGGACATCCTTGCTATTAAGGCAGTGCAGCATAGGTTAACGAGGTTAATACCTGGGGATTGCTGGACTTTCATATGAGGAAAGATTGGAAAGTCTGGGCTTGTATTCACTGGAATTTAGGATGAGAGTGGATCTTGTAGAAACATATAAAATTATAAAAGGACTGGACAAGCTAGGTGCAGGACACTTTTTCCCAATGTTGGGGGAGTCTAGAACCAATGGCCACAGTCTAAGAATAAAGGGGAGGCCATTTATGAGAAAAAAACTTCTTCACCCAGAGAGTTGTGAATTTGTGGAATTCTCTGCCACAGAGTCCAATTTATTGGATGAATTTAAAAGATAGTTAGACAGAGCTCTTGGGGCTAACGGAATCAAGGGATATGGGGAGAAGGCAGGCACGGGTTACTAATTGTGGATGATCAGTCATGATCACAATGAATTGCGGTGCTGGCTCGAAGGGTCGAATGGCCTCCTCCTGCATCTATTTCTATGTTCCTATGTTTCTATGTTTATTTCTGGCAAGATTTGTTTCAATTTCAGATTACATTTTTTAATTTTCGTTCCTATTTTTACAGTACTAATGAGTTAATAATATTGTGAGCAATTTTGGGCACCATCTCTGAAGGAGAGGGTCCAGAGGAGTTTACAAGAATGATCCCAGGAAAGAGTGGGTCAACATATGATGAGCATTTGAAGACACTGGGCCTGTACTCGCTGGACTTTAGAAGAACGAGGGGGACTTACAATATTATTGTAACTTACTGAATAGTGAATGACTTGGATCGAGTGGATGTGGAGAGGAAGTTTCCACTAGTGGGAAAGTCTCGGACTAGAGGTCTTGGCCTCAGAATTAAAGGAAGTTCCTTTAGGAAGAAGATGAGGATGAATTTCTTTAGTCAGGGGGTGGTGAATCTGTAGAATTCTTTGCCACAGAAGGCTGTGGAGGTCAAGTCAATTCATATTTTTAAGGCGGAGATAGATAGATTCTTGATTAGTACAGGTGTCAAGGGTTATGGGGAGATGGCAGGAGAATGAGAATGAGAATTGTTCCTAGTACCCACATTCCCAATGCAGAAGCATACAGTTCCAGTTGGTGCCTTTCCCAACATACAGCTGGGCTTGTGCTGAGAGTGTTCAGACTGAAGGACCAAGAGCACTATAACAAACCTGCACTGTGGGGAGACGGGATACCATTGGTCATAATTACCAGAGCCCCCATATTATATTCTAATTAATTAATACCATGAATTTAGCCTCATCTTCCCATTTCTGCGATCAGCCATGACCTCCATTTTGCCCTCACAGTCGCTCTCGGGGGAATTTCTCCCCCACTGAGTAGAGATGAATGTACAGCTTAGCTCTGGTGCTGTTTTGGTCAGGATTTCCAGGAGAAAGGTAGAGCTCCCTGCTTTCAATGGATTGGTCATGCATTGTACGGAATTAACCACCAATGTGAACATTTCAATTCATATCAGATGCTATTAGGAAATATTTCACAACAAGGTCAATTTTATGAGAGAGATTTAAAGGAAGGAACTCACTTTTCTTGGATACTGAGTTCTGCATTTTTTAAGTTTTATGCGTTGAGATTATTTCTGAATTCAAGTGGGAGTGAAGTCCTAGAGACAGGATTTTTTTTTAAACTGTGTGTATTTTCAAACATGCTCCCTGACACTTTGATAGTGGTGATTTAATCCATATCTGAACCCTCACCAAAATAGGAGCAGGAGTTTGTCACCAGGCCCCTCATTCAATATGATCGTGGATGATCTGCCCGGGGCTGTGAAAAATGCAACACGGTTATTGCTACCAGCGCTGTCGCAGCTACTCCTGCACTCCTGAATAAACAGGAACTGCATATGGTGAGCATGAATTGCTGAGAGTGGATAGCCAAGAAACTATGCTATATCTTAACCATTGCCCCGCTGAGTAAGCAGAAATTATATGTGGTAACACAAATGCTGTACTAAGGACTTTAACCCTTGATCAGCTGAATAAACAGAAAATATGCACGTTACACAATTGTTATCCTTAATATTTATATATTACCACTGTACCAGTTGCTGAATAATGTTGGCATTGAAGTCCATTTGTGGGAATGATCAGATTAAAGTTCACTGATTGGAATTGATAGCTGGTTATTTCACCACGGGTGCTGCCTGACATCTCCAACTTTATTTTTCCCCTGATTGTCAGCAGTAGAGCTGCTGCCTTACAGCGACAGAGACCCAGGTTCGATCCTGACTACAGGTGGTGTCTGTGTGAAGTTTGTGCTTTCTCCCTGTGACCGCGTGGGTTTTCTCCTGGTACTCTGGTTTTCTCCCACATTCCGAAGACGTGCACGTTTGTAGGTTAATTAGTTTCTGTAAATTGCACTACTGTGTAGGATGCAAAAGTGGGATAACATGAAAGTAGTGCACAGATGATCAATGGTCGGCATGGACTTGGTGGGCCAAAGGGCCTGTTTCCACTCTGTATCTCCAAACTAAACAAAATTTTCTCCCATTTACTCTGTTGGGAATTCTGCTGAGGTTCCCAATGCCCTCAGGGAACTCCTCATAGAATCAACTAGTGCAGAGCAGAGGCAGCATGTGGAACAGGCAGCAGCATGGCAAAAGATGCCACCACCATCTTAACTTGCCTGGATACCTGGAAGCGGGTACATTCTGTTTAAGCACAGGCTTCTGGACAGAACATTTGCCCTAGAACCCCCAACCTGTAATTTCATTACTTTTGCTGCACAAATCAGATAGCCAAGGAACTATGCTATTTCTTAACTAAATAAATACTTGTGCTGTCTGGACCAGGAAGGAACCTTCCCTTAGAAGTAAAGTTTGCTACGAGCTCCTGGTTCACCTTGTTTAATCTGCTAGTTATAACCTCAAAATATTCCAAACTATTTGTCAAATTTGATCTGACATGCTATCGAGAGAACTTAAAAGGTCGTACTAGATCAAAGGAACAAGGTTAATAATGTTGCCAAACAAAACAGTGAGCCTGAGGATTGGGAAGATTTCAGAATTCAGGAAAGGACGATCAAGACATTGATAAGGAAAGTGGAAGAGGAAATCAAGAGGAGGCAAGCAAGAAACATCAAAACAGACTGTAAAAACCTCTTTAGATATACAAAAAAGGAAAAGATTAGTAAAAGTTAATGAATGTCTCTTAGAAACTGAGGCAGGAGATATTGAGATGGGGAACAAGGAAATGGCAGAGAAATGAAACAAATGTTTTATGTTTGACTTCATGAGAAAAAAAAAACATGGAAAGGGTCCTGGAAAGAGTGGAGAACTACAGGTCAAAAGGGAAAATGAAAAGATCAAAGAAATTAGCATTGGTTGAAAAAAATCTAATTAATCTCCTGAACCTGATGCCCAGAATTCGCGGATAGTTAAGGACTTGCATTAGTTGTCATCTTCCCAAATCCAAGAGATCCGAGAACCATTCCCACAGATTGGGAGTTAGAAAATGTAATGCCGCTATGTAAAAAAGGAGAACAAGAAAAGAAAACAGGGATATACAGGCCATTGAGCCTGACATCAGCAGCAAGGAAAATGCTGAAATCTTCTGTAATAGTAAGGAAATGTTAAGCTGTCACTTTGAAAACAATAAGATTGGGCAGTATCAATGTAGATTTATGACATGGAAACCATGTTTAATAAATCTGTTAGTAATTTTAAAGGTTGTGGTTAACTGGGTGGATGAGGCCCAAACCAGTTGATGTGGTGTATTTTGACTTTCAGGAGACCTTTGATAAGGGGCCATTGTAGATATTCTAAAAAAAAACAGAGCACATGGTTTCCTGGTGTGTATTGAGGATTGATTCATGGATAGAAAACAGCAAGTAGAACTACGTGGGTGATTTTCAGACCGGAAGGCTTTCACCCATGGGGTGCTGTTGACATTGGTGATGGTGCCCCAAATGTACAGTGTCAATGATTCAGATGAGGGGATCAAATGCAATCCATCCAAGTTTGCTACAGATGCAAAGTTTGAGCTGAGCGAAGGATGAAAGGAAACAGGTTAAATGATGGCTAGTGCATAGCAGATGGAATATAATCTTTTAAAAAACAGAGGTAATGACTCTGGAAGGAAAAGTGGAAAGGCGAAGTGTTATATTTAATCAGGAGACTTGGTCAAAAGGGTATTGAGGTACACAGATCATTGAAAATTAAATCGAAGGTAGGGCAAGCAATTCTGAAGGCAAATGGCATGTGACGTTTATTGTAAAAAGATTTTAATACAGGGATAAAAGCATTTACTGCAATTATGTATATCCCCAGTAAGGGTATGAGACGTGAATTGGCCAAGATAGACTGGCAATTGATTCTTAAAGGCATTGACAGTGGATGTGCAATGGAAGGCATTTAAAGACTGCATGGATGAACTACAACCATTGTTCATCCCAGTTTGGCAAAAGAATAAGTCTGGGAAGGTAGTGCATCAGTGGATAACAAGGGAAATCAGGGATAGTATCAAAACAAAAGATGAAGCATACAAATTAGCCAGAAAAAGCAGCCTACCAGAGGACTGGGAGAAATTCAGAGTCCAGCAGAGGAGGACAAAGGGCTTAATTAGGAAAGGGAAAATAGATTATGAAAGAAAACTGGCAGGGAACATAAAAGCTGACTGCAAAAGTTTGTATAGATATGTGAAGAGAAAAAGATTAGTTAAAACAAATGTAGGTCCCTTGCAGTTAGAAACAGGTGAATTGATCATGGGGAACAAGGATATGGCAGACCAATTGAATAACTACTTTGGTTCTGTCTTCACTAAGGAAGACATAAATAATTTGCCGGAAATAGCAGGGGACCGGGGGTCAAATGAGATGGAGGAACTGAGTGAAATCTAGGTTAGCCGGGAAGTGGTGTTGGGTAAATTGAATGGATTAAAGGCCAATAAATCCCCAGGGTCAGATAGGCTGCATCGCAGAGTACTCAAGGAAGTAACCTCAGAAATAGTGGATGCATTAGTGATAATTGTTCAAAACTCTTTAGATTCTGGAGTAGTTCCTGAGGAGGGTAGCTAATGTAACTCCACTTTTTAAAAAGGGAGGGAGAGAGAAAACGGGGAATTACAGACCAGTTAGTCTAACATCGGTAGTGGGGAAACTGCTAGAGTCAGTTATTAAAGATGGGATAGCAGCACATTTGGAAAGTGGTGAAATCATTGGACAAAGTCAGCATGGATATATGAAAGGTAAATCATGTCTGACGAATCTTATAGAATTTTTCGAGGATGTAACTAGTAGTGGATAAGGGAGAACCAGTGGATGTGTTATATCTGGACTTTCAGAAGGTTTCGACAAGGTCCCACATAAGAGATTAGTATATAAACTTAAAGCACACGGTATTGGGGGTTCAGTATTGATGTGGATAGGGAACTGGCTGGCAGACAGGAAGCAAAGAGCAGGAGTAAACAGGTCATTTTCAGAATGGCAGGCAGTGACTAGTGGGGTACCGCAAGGCTCAGTGCTGGGACCACAGCTACTTACAATATATATTAATGATTTGGACATGGGGAATTGAATGCAACATCTCCAAGTTTGCGGATGACACAAAGCTGGGAGGCAGTGTTAGATGTGAGGAGGATGCTAGGAGGCTGCAAGGTGACTTGGATAGGCTGGGTGAGTGGGCAAAAGCATGGCAGATGCAGTATAATGTGGATAAATGTGAGATTGTCCACTTTGCAGGCAAAAACAGGAAAGTAGACTATTATCTGAATGGTGGCCGATTAGGAAAAGGGGAGATGCAACGAGACCTGGATGTCATGGTACACCAATCATTGAAAGTATGCATGCAGGTGCAGCAGGCAGTGAAGAAAGCGAATGGTATGTTACCATTCATAGCAAAAGGATTTGAGTATAGGAGCAGGGAGGTTCTACTGCAGTTGTACAGGGTTTTGGTGAGACCACACCTGGAGTATTGCGTACTGTTTTGGTCTCCAAATCTATGGCAAATCTTTCCTCAAAGACATTCTTGCCATCGATGGAGTACAGAGAAGGTTCACCAGACTGTTTCCTGGGGTGTCAAGACTTTCATATGAAGAAAGACTGGATAGACTCGGCTTGTACTCGCTAGAACTTAGAAGATTGAGGGGGGATCTTATAGAAACTTACAAAATCCTTAAGGGGTTGGAGAGGCTAGGTGCAGGAAGATTGTTCCCGATGTTGGGGAAATCCAGAACAAGGGGTCACAGTTTAAGGATAAGGGGGAAATCTTTTAGGATGAGAAAAACATTTTTCACATAGAGAGTGGTGAGTTTATGTGGTTTGACTTGGAAGGGATGCAGTTGCCCTTTCTGCTGGCTGGGAATCGTAGCCTCCAAGCAGGTGATTGGTAACTTAGGACAGAGAAGAGAAGTTTCTTCAACGAGAAGATAATCTTTGGAATTGTCCACACAAGATGCCTGTAGAGGCTCTTTCACTGTGCATATTCAAGGTCAAGATGGATAGAATTATTTTTTTTGTAAGCGAAACAAGGAATATTGTGTTAGTGCAGCCAAGTTAAGGCACATCTGTCATGATGTTATTAAACTGCAGAGCAACCAAGAGGATCTGAGTGTCCTTCTCATGTTCTTAACGTTTTCATTATACGCATCCCAGAGTCACCAGCTCCATTCATCAGTCAGGTTTAGAAATTATTCCTCTTACATTTTTCCAATCCCACTAGACTTTAGACTTTAGAGATACAGTGTGGCAACAGGCCCTTCTGCTCACCAAGTCTGTGGTGACCAGCAATCACCCCATACATGAGGACTATCTTACACACTCGGAACAATTTAATTTTTTTTTACCAAAGTCAATTAACCTACAAACCTGCACATCTTTGGAGTGTGGGAGGAAACCGGAGCACCCGGAGAGAAAATCAATGCAGTCACAGGGAGAACAAAGAAATTCTGTACAGACAGCTCCTATAGTCAGGATCGAACCTGGGTCTCTGGCTCTGCAAGACAACAACTCTACTGCTGCACCACTGTACCTCCACTAACAAAGTTCCTTACATTCGTACTACACAGCCATGAGTTACATGGATGATAATGGTGACATTGCTAATACCAGTAACCCCTGAAAGGCTGCCAATGGCTCATGAAAGAATCGTCGCCATTTGTAGTGACAAATGAATGGTACCTTTAACATTGGAGATCTGTGGAGAAGACACTGAATGTAAGGGCAACATTACAATAAAGTATGTGCCAGTGAACATCTGGATTCAGGTAAAGGAGTGTGCTGATCTACTTTGGCCTAAATATATATGTGTGTAAACAAGGGGGAAAAACTACCTATGTGTTTGCTAAAGCAGCTATAAAACATGTTGATGGATCAGATCATCCCAGATCCCATCTCCTCCTTCATCCCCGGGCCACCTGCACTAATTTCAAAGCATCAGTGCTCTGCCCACTGCATGCAAAAGGATACCAGCAACAATGTAGGAGAATAGTAAGATTGAACGAGAACTTACCAAGTTTGAAGGTTGATCTTTATTTCATGAGGAGTTGCGGTGAGGGATTTCGTGAAGAGCCCGCCGGCACGCATGCGCGACATTCTTCAAAGCAGCGGTGTGGAATCACAGAAATAACAACAGAAATGACTTGGCATAGTAAGATTTAAGGAGACTCTGATTACCAGCTGAAGATGATCGAGGGTTGGGAGCGGAGGGCACGAAATCCCTCACCGCAACTCCTCATGAAATAAAGATCAACCTTCAAACTTGGTAAGTTCTCGTTCAATCTTACTATTTCATTTCGGAGTCACGTGAGTGACTTCGTGAAGACTTCAAAGCTTCTGTGATTACACGCCCTGGACAACGTCCATGCGGACACACCACTAGCAAGGATGGATTGGAGTAAACAAGTTGACGAAACGAGGTTATACTGAAACAAAAAGAAGATTTGTTAATAACACAACAAATAACGCCCTTTTAATCAGGGACATCCCCACGTTCACACCCGGCGTTCAGCACGGCCTCTGCGAACTGAAGGGGAGCAGCAACAGGCTTATTATAGAATCGCTGGAACACAGCTTCATTCGCCCATCCTGCTGTGGCGAGGATATGGTCCATGGGTACCTCCATGACTCTCGCCGCCGACGTAGATGCAGCCCTGGTGGAGTGGGATGTAAACACATTAGTGTCAATACCTGCCTTATTCAGGACGATCCGGAGCCACCTGGATATCGTCTGGACTGTCACTCGATGGTGAGGTCTTTTGTGAGTGACAAGCAGGTACAACTCCATTCCTCTGATGCTCCTTGTCACCTTGATGTAGTAACGGATGTGAGTGGCTAAACATAGCCGAGCATCTGCAGGGTATGCCGGGAACTTCAGCTGCAGCCCTGTGCACCCAGGTCTATGCTGCTTAAGTAGCTCATCGATAAAAAAGACTACTTCTCCAGGGGTCGACGTCATCCTGTCAATACGTAGTTTGTGGAGCGTCTGAACCCGCTGTGCTGAAGTCAGCGCTAGTAACATCACCAATTTCATAGTGAGTTGGTCCAGCTGTAACCCTTCCATGGGTGACCACGACCTGAGCAGGGTAAGTACATCCCTGACATCCCAGGTGATGTTGTAGCGTGGTGTAGGCGGATTCAGATTGAATATTCCCCGCATAAGCCTGGACACTAGCCTGTTCGATCCTACCTTGATGTTGAGGTAGAATGATAGCGCACTCCTGGCGCTGTTGATGGCACTATAACTCAAGTGCTCATCATGGTGCAACCCCGCGAGGAATTCCAGGACGTCGGCTATGGAGACATCATCACAGGTGATGTGAGAGCGACTGCAGTAGGCTTCCCACTTGGTGATGTGGGAGAGATATCTCCGCCTGGTTGACTCTCGACATGATGCTCCAATGGTGTTCATGGTCCGGGTGGTAAGGCCATACTGCATCCATGGCCTGGTCAGAACCTGCAAGCCAGTAATTTTAGATAGGCATGGCAGGGGTGTAACTCCCCTGAGACAGGGTGAGAAACCAAATGTGGGCAACCCTCTAGAGGGACCCAAGGTTGACTAATCATGTCAGAGACCACCGGATACCAAGGCTGTGTAGGCCAGTCGGGTATGACAAGAATGCCTCTGGCAGAATCCATCCTGATTTTTTGTAATACCCGACTGATGAGGCAAACCGGGGGGAATGCATAGAAAACCCACTTCCCCCAGTCTAGCGAGAATGCATCAATCGCCAATGCCCCAGGGTCTGGTTCCCATGAAACATATGTCGGTACCTGATGGTTCAACCGGGACGCAAAAAGGTCGATATCCGGTTGGCCAAATTTGGCTGTAATTTGGGCAAATATTTGAGGATGCAGCATCCACTCAAAACTATCATTGAATTTGCGTGACCTGGTGTCTGCCACAGTATTAAGCCTACCTGGCAAATAGGTAGCTGAAATCCAAATATCTCGATCAATACACCAGCACCAAATAGTATTAGCCAATTTGTCACAAGAGACTGACCTGGTACCGCCCATATGGTTTAAATATGCCACCGCTGTGGTGTTGTCTATTTGGAGACGGACATGAGTACCACTAAGATTAGCACAATATGCCCGCAGTCCGTGAAATGCTGCAAGCAGCTTCAAATAGTTAATCCCTTGTATTAGCAACATGCTAGCTTCAAGGGGATCCCACCTGCCTCCACAACTAGAAGAGCTGTCCGCAGCTCCGCAGCCTAGAGAGCTTGCGTCAGTTTGCAAATATACCACCGGATTGGGCACAACAATGGGTTTGAATGCCTTGCCAATATTGGACACCCATCATTGTAGCTCAACCTTAGCATCGGAAGGCAGCCCCATAGGTCTGTCAAAATGACCAGCGTTCTTTTTTAACGCAGCAATCTTGGCCCTTTGCAGATTTTGATAATGCAAAGGTCCAAACCGGGCTGCCGGAAATAAAGCTACGATTTTCCCAATCATCTTAGCTGTATGCCGAATAGATGGTATACTGGCGGATGCGAGATCCTGACATGCAAGGGAAACATCCTCCACCTTGTGAAATGGAATGGTGGCCCTCATTTGAATAGAGTCCACCGTGAAACCCAAATAATCCATAACCTGGGATGGGTGAAACTTCGATTTTTCTGGATGGACTATAAACCCCAGCTGCTGAAATATAGTAACAGTTGCTGAAACAGCGCTTTCAGCTGCTTCCAGAGTGTTGCCAATAATCAGAATATCATCTAAATAAGCCATTACAATATGATGTTGTATACGTAATTTGGCCATAATAGGTTTGAGTAATTTAGTAAAGCCTAGGGCGGTAGTAAGCCCATTTGGTAAGGCCCGATATTGCCAGAGCTGATCCATCCAGACAAATTTCAAAATTTTCCGGTGATGTTTCCGGATGGACACTGAATAGCATGCATCTTTCAAATCAATACATGCCATAAAGCAACCATGCGAAAGCAGTGATTCGGCTGTCTCAAAAGGTGTCCATTTTGAAATGTGTATATGTTACAAAGGTATTCAACTGGTCAAGTCAATAATCACCCGACAACCTCCATCCTTTAGTAAAAATATTGGAGACGAATTCAATGGGCTCGTGAATAGTTTTCTCTATCACGCCTTTTTGTTCCAAACGAAAATTTTCAGCCGTGCCTGCTGCCTGCTCAACGGCAGACAGCGTAAACTTCCGTTGAGGCATATGCTGGGATGGAGGAATGTTCCCGTGAATAAATTCAATAAAATGACCCCGAATATCCTTCCCTCTTGGAGAAGTCTTCCCCGAAATTTTTTGATTCTGCTGCAGGAGGGGCTCCAAAATCCGCTCCATCCTGACCAATACGCCCCTTGAGCTAAAAACTCGGGCGGCCGAAGTCCTCATGTTCTGCTGAACTGCTGGGGCTTCGTCCATCGGCCCGCACCTCATCGAGGTGAACCTGGTGCCGCAAAGTTGTCGCCGGTAGCCGCTGCAGCGAAGCTGAGCGATTCCCGCGCGGGAGGTACACTCAAACGCCTCCTCGGCGGAGCTTGGTCTCGCTGCCTCGGAGGGCAAATGCGATGGGAAGTCGGCACCTGACTTAGCATGGAGATCCGACACCCGCGCGGGCTTGCCGGCTGTCCATATCATGGACCTAGCCGACGCATAGTCTCGTCCTCCCATCCATGGGGGACTCGGCGACCGTGGCGTATGGGCTCGTTGAAGGGAGGAGCAGTTCGCTGGGCTTAGTGTCTGCTGACGGTTCTCAGCTGCTGCTGACGGCGGTTAACCTCCCTGTGCCTACTGGAGCTGGATGGCTCCTCTCCAGTAGCCGCGTCATGCGGCCATACGTCCTTCACCCTGAACACTGGGGTGGTCGGAGACCTCCGGCTCAGAATGATTGCCGGGGCTCCTTTCATCGGCCCGCACCTCTGAGAAGTGATCTCGGTGCCGGAAGTTGTCGCTATCGGCCGCCGCAGCGAAACCGCGCGATTCCCGCGCGGGAAAGGTGTTCAACCGTCTCCGTTTAACAGGAGCGGAAGCCGTTGCCACAAAGGGCCCTGACGGCTTGGGGTCGACTCCAGCAGAAGCATGGAGCGACGCCCGCGCGGGCTTGCCGGCTGTCCACATCGTGGACCTTGCCGACGCACGGTCTCGTCCCCCCCATCGACAGGGGACTCGGCGACCGAGGCGGGACCGTACCCAAGCCCCCCGTCCCAGCGGCGGGGTTTGGGAGTTGGATAGCAGATCTCACAGACCCAGGTCCCGCCGTTGCACCAGACCGCACCAAGGCGGCTGGTGGAGCCTTGGCCCGAACCGGGTTTAGGCTTACGGGCTCCTCCCCTGCCCTTCAACGAAGGGCTAGCGGAGGGGGGTCGGGCCGCAGCACGACCCCTTCCCCGTGGTCGCCAATGGCGAACTTGTGGCAGGGTCCCCCCTTTCGAGAGGCACCCCGTTCTCGGCTCCTGGAATCAGCATTGGAGCTGCTGCTCCTCGACTCAGCACAGGAGCTCCTGCTCCTTGAATCAGCACTGGAGCTCCTGCTCCTGGAACCAGCACTGGAGCTCCTGCTCCTTGAATCAGCACTGGAGCTCCTGCTCCTCGAACCAGCACTGGAGCTCCTGCTCCTTAAATCAGCACTGGAGCTCCTGCTCCTTGAATCAGCACTGGAGCTCCTGCTCCTCGAATCAGCACTGGAGCTCCTGCTCCTTAATGCAGCACTGGAGCTCCTGCTCCTTGAACCAGCACTGGAGCTCCTGCTCCTCAAATCAACACTGGAGCTCCTGCTCCTTGAATCAGCACTGGAGCTCCTGCATAGCGGCGGGTCGGGCCCGGTAACAACAGGGCTCCCCGACATCCACGCCTATTTCCCCACGTACCTGCAGGGAGAGAACATAACATACACCCGCCACAACAAGACACCAACTCACACTGGAGCTCCGGTGTATCGGCGGGTCGGGCCCTGTACCAACAGGGCTCCCCGACTACCACGCCTGTTTCCCGGCCCGACTCGCAGGTGAGCCGCTGAGAAAGGCTCCGGGATAAGTGGCCGGCGACTCCAAATCCACGTTCCTGTAGGGAGAGAACACACTGCTCCCCCCCCCCAACAGGAACACCAACTCTAGGGGGCTTAGCCTTACCTGAGTCGGCCCTCTGAAGGGCTGGTCGGGAGCCGCGCTCCCGACCAGCCGTCGGCAGCAATGCGATGCGACGATATGTCGCGCATGCGTGCCGGCGGGCTCTTCACGAAGTCACTCACGTGACTACGAAATGAAATAGATGCAATAGCATCTGACCTTCTTCTCACCTCTGACTTCCTTATGGCATGTGATTGTTTTTATTTCCAACTGAAGAATGAAAATAGCAAAAGGCAGCACTTGTGTATTGGATATGACCATCTACCCATTATTCTGTTAACAGCGCGAATATTGGATGTTATATCTGGAGGTAATGGAAAGAGTGGGGAGCACAGATAAAAGGCCAATCAAGGGGTGGTCATGGTGTCGCAGCGGTAGAGTTGCTGCTTTACAGTGAATTCAGCGTCGGAGTCCCGGGTTCGATCTCGACTATGTGTGCTGTCTGTACGGAGTTTGTACATTCTCCCCGTGACCTGCGTGGGTTTTCTCCGAGATCTTCGGTTTCCTCCCACACTCCAAAGATGTACAGGTTTGTAGGTTACTGTCTTGGCAAATGTTAAAAAAAAACTGTCCCTTGTGGGATAGTGTTAATGTACGGGGTTCGCTGGTTGGCGCGGACCCAGTGGGCCAAAGGGCCTGTTTCTAAACTAAATCTGAACTGTGTGATTTGCTTCCTTATCTAAAGGAATCCCCGCACCCACCAAAATGAATGCTGATGTGCTCCTGAGAACTTAGGTTCATGCAGCCACCATATAAATCCTTGTTAACCCTGAAATTGTTGGTCCACCTTCTGACTCAGTTCAAGGAAGCACATGTGGAGGAAGGAACTGCTAATGCAGGTTTACACTGTAGGTAGACACAAAATGTTGGAGTAACTCATCGGGTCAGGCAGCATCTCTGGATTTGGGTCGAGACCCTTCTCCAGACAGAGACTCCCCTCTTAGTCTGAAGAAGGGCCTTGACCCAAAACATCACCTAATCATTTTCTCTTTTTCTCCAGATGCTGCATAACCCAATGAGTTACTCCAGCATTTTGTGTCTCTCTTCAAGGAAATAATTTTCATCGCCATCTCAATGGATAGGAAATACAGCAATCTCACTTGCACATAATTGACAGGGATGTTCTCAAGGAATAAGTTAATTATCTAAATGATCTCAAGTTTTACTTAAGATAATTAGGTAACAATTATTTTTAATTTGAGCTTGGTTGTTCAGGTTCAAATTAATGGATCGGGGAGGAGTTCCGTGATGTTGGTTTGTTCTCTTATTTTCTGTTTTGGCAAGTAAGGAATTGCACTGGGAAAAGCTGATTTGGCATGGTTGGTTGGATTAGTCTCTCCCTTTCACATAGATTGGAATAAAGGTTATTTGTTTCAAATGACCGCTTTACCTATCATTAATTCCTTATAAGCTTGATATTGGTATTAGTATTGGTTTATGATTGTAACGTGTATTGACACACAGTGGAACACTTTGTTTTGCACACTTTTCAGATGAATCATCTTTGCAATCAAACCATCCAACATGCAAAAAGTGAAAGGAGACAAATGCAGAATAATGGCACAGTTACAGAGAAAGTACAGTTACAAAAAGTGCAAGGACTGTGACAAGGTAGGTTGGAAGACATGATGCATCATTCTTGGACTTTGGTGAGGCCGCATTTGGAGTATTGCATGCAGTTCTGGTCGCGACCCCATAGCAGAAGCGTCCACGTCGTGGGGCTGGAAACTGGAAGTATCCCGAGCTAATTCTGCTACCACCATTGTCTATTGCAACAAGTGATGGCTCCCACTGATTGTCGCCGGAAGCTTGCGTCCTTTTCAGGACGGACGATGACAGCGATGTCAACATTTGAAACATGGAAGATTGACACGAAAGAAGAAGCTCTGGCCTCCCCAATACAGGAAGTATGCGGGGGCTTTGTAAAGGGTGCAGAAGAGGTTTACCAGAATGATGCCAGGACTAGAAAGTATTAACCACAAGGAGAGGTCGGATAGACTTGGATTGATTTCTCTAGAATACCGGAGCTTGTCAGGGGATAGAAGTATATAAAATTTATGAAAGGCATATATAGGGTAGACTGTCAGAACATTTTTCCCAGAATAGTAAAATATTAGAAAGTATAGCTTTAAGGTGAGAGGGGCAAAGTCAAAAGGAAATGTGTGTGTCAAGTTTTTTTATATGGAGGGTGACGGGTGCCTGGAATACACTACTAGGGGTGGTGGCGAGAGCAGATATGATGGTGGCATTTAAGTAGCTTTTGTATATGCAGGGAATCATGAGATTTAGATTATGTGCAGGCAGGTGAGTTGGTCTTGTCATTATATTTAGCACAGACTATGGGCTAAAGGCTCTGTTCCTGTGCTGTATTGTTTTATGTTCTAAGAATATAAATTCATCCTTAGCTTATGAGTGATCCGACCATGAGTCTGATAATCACGGGGAAGAAGGGGTTATTGAATGCAGTTGTACGTGTATAAAGCTTTTGTATCTTCTGCCCAATGGGAGAGGGGAGAAGAGGGAATGGCCGGGTTGTGAGTGGTGTTTGATTATGTGAGTAAATCTAATGAATACTGACCCATGAAAACCAGAGAATTTCCTGGTCTGTACTGGTTGAAGCCAAGGCAGCAGCAAGAGTGAGAAAGTGGCCTCAGCATGCCTGAGTTAGGCTTGTCCTGAAATAAGCAATGTATCTGGTAGGACTTACCAACATCTGCTTAAAGTGAACGTGTGGGCACAGTGCATGAATCAGTATCTGGAATAATTATGTAAAGTTTTCTAACATTTGCAATCAAGGCTTAAGGTAGAACCCACATGGCAATTCCTGCAGCATAACCAGAGCAAGCAAGACTATGCTTCAGAAAGGAGTTAATATTTTGGGGAAGGGATTGGCAAGAGAATGGGTGTGATAAATAACTATCCATGTTGGATACTACAGGTGGAAGTTCCTAATGTACTGCACATGCAGCAAATGGATTACTGGAAACTGGGCTTTCAATGGCTATCCAGCAAGCAACACACCAGTACATTTAAGAGTAGAAACAAACAACTGAAGATGCTGGTTTATACCAAAGACAGACACAAACTGCTAGAGCGACTCAAGGAGAAAAAGGATGGGTGGCGTTTTGGGTTGGGACCCTGTCTGAAGAAAGGCCCCAACCCGAAACATCACTTATCCTTTTTCTCCAGAGATGCTGCCTAATCAACTGAGTTACTCCAGCTCTTTCTGTCTATCACTTAGTAAATTTGAGGTCCATTTCACGTGGGTTTCAGGAGACTACACCCTACATTTAGTTAGCTTAGTCCTACACTAACAGCACAGTATGTAATTAATATTTATGTTCTCTTCAGTACAAAGTTTAAAAGCTGACACACTGTTGTAATCACACATATAGCGTGTGGGAGATGAGCCACAGTTAACATTTAGCCGGGCTATTAAACAAAAAATTTCTGATCCAATGTGCCCAGTTCTCAGAATGTTGCATCATTCATATGGGATAGGCAAGCATTTAAAATGTTTTTTATGACATTGTTCAGGATCTGAAGATGCACATGAGCCACAGTAAAATATGCACTTTCATAATAAACAAACACAAGTGATATCTCTAATGTAAACTGAAAAATGGTACCGTTTGCATTCCACATATTACCAGCCCCAGTTTCATTTTAAACTTTTGGATGATCCTGCGGAATATCTATCTGCCAACCATTGAAAATCACAGCGTAAAATTTCAAAGTCTTCTGGACTTCGGCGACTAAACTAAATATTAAAAAGTACTCACCAATCTCCTCTTCGTTCATCTTAATACATAGCCTGCAAGGTATGGCACTCTGCATTGTGGGTACTGCACGCCACCGAACAGTTGGCAGAAATAGCCACAGAGGCATTAAAGAAGCTAAAGAATGTGGAGATAAAATGCAAACAGCTCTGTTCACATGAGAACTCGTGCCAAGAACAAGAAAAACACAGCGATGAGTCACTGCTACAGAATTACATCCAGATAGGGCCGAGAAATTTCTTCAGACCTCAGCCTTGTGTTCGCTCAGGTTTGGAGGCAGAATAATAATAATCATTATTATTTTTAAACCTGTAAAAGTTCCAAAACACAACTTTGTAACATGATAAACCTCTCAATGGTTTCCTGTTGAAGCTGCATTCTCTTCCTTTTGTATAATATTGTATAATAAGGTATTATTTTGTCTATGAGCTTTAATCAAAGAGGAAGCACATGTTCCAACCAAAACAGATGTGGGGCTAAGATGTTTCTAATTTCCAGTCAACTGATTTGAACCTATAAAAGGCAGTATCCTTTTTTAATTAAAATATGTGCAAATTGCCCATGTGTTATAAAACATGTTGCCTATGTGGTGCATCTGTAGTGCTTTGCATGACATATATGCATTTATATTTTTCAGATTCATCAATTTTTGTTTATTGAGAAGGAACATTTTCCACTATTCTCCATCCTGTATCAGTATCATGTTTGAGACCCAGTTTAAATTAAATGGCACAGGAAACCTCAATGGCAGAGGAAACGCTCTGCCAGAAGTACATGGCTTCAATCCAACCTCACAAGGGGATTCGGTCTGAAGAAAGGTCCCAACCATGAACATCGCCTGTCCATTCCCTCCACAGACGATTCCTGACTCGCTAATTTCTTCCAGCACTTTGTGCTTTGCTCAAAATTCCAGCAGCTGCAGTTCCTCGCATCTCACAAGAGGATCCTTCTGAATGGGGTGAGATTTTCATTTCCATGATGTCTCTGAATGAAAGTACATTTGTCCATGTCAAATTATAAAGGTAGCACAGAGGTTTCAAACGCATTCGGATCTCTCCAATTCGATCTTTAAGTTCAACGATAATATCACTGTTGTCGGCAAGATAAACAACATTGATAGGACGGAGTACAGGAAAGATTTGGGAAACCATATGTCATGATATCAAAATAACAACCTTGCCCTTAATGCAAGCAAACTGGAACAATTGGTTGTTTGGTTGTTGACCTATGGATGTGGGGAGGGAAGGGGGGGGGGAGGGTAGGTTGGCAGGGGGGCAATTGATGGTGGTGTTGTGAACGCAACCATGTCCTCATAAATGGAGCTGCTGTGGAGAAGGTAATCAGATCCAGGTTCCTAGGCGTCCATGTCACCAGCAACCTAACCTGGTCTCTTCACACTGAGGTGGTGAAAAAGAAGGCACATACAGCATGGAATAAAGGCTCTTTGGCTCAACTTGCCCATCCCAAACAAGATGCCCCATCTACTTTAGTCCCACCTGCCCACGTTAGGCTCATCTGCCTCTAAACCTTTCCTGTCTATGTACCTATCCAAATGTATTTTAATTATTGTTATCGTTACTTTGGTAGGGTTCAGACCTAGATTTCAGGAATGTAAAATTGTAGAAGTAAATTTCTGTGGAGGCTCTCTTGTGCATCAGCCTTATCTTTAATGGGCAAGCATTGGAAACCTGGATGTAATGTCAATAATTCCCATGTACCTTGGACACTTCTACCATCCCTGTAGATAAATCTCCACACTGAAATGACCATGGTATATTCTAACAATAAATGCCAGCCTATCCTTACGGTGCAGTCAGACTTCTGAGCTACCTCTAGGTGACTAGCCTACAAAGAGCATACAGTAGCTGAAATGTGAACAACACTAAGTGTAAAATCAATGGGGTAGATTTGTATCCTTCCAGTTCACGGTGGGCGTCTGGTACAAACAGAAGAAATAAAGTGTGGTGTAATCTATGCAAACATTTTCCTGGATTTCTGTCGGGTGCATGGCCTAGCTAGTTATTGCCTTGATGGTGTTTCTTCAGAGGGGAATAAACTGAAAAGGGGGCAACTGCATTGGGGCAAGGGAGTTTCAGCAGCAGAGCCCAGAATCTTGCACTGCTCATTCACCTATGCTCACAGCAAAGATATTTCACAACATCCAACGTGCAGCCCACACAATCCCAAACCTTGCAGCCATCAGCATTATTCCAGGCCTCTCCAGGTTAACGACAGCATTCAGGTTGTCTACTTTAAGCTTGTTTAATCCAGGAAGATTTCTGTAACAAGGTGAAGGCAGGGGCATGTCGATGACAAACTCCTCAGGAATTTGTCTGGATCCACCCTTCATTGTTGGTTACAGTACTGCGGTGTATGCTCGATTTGTGCCACGGTGATGGAGGAGGAACATCATTCCATTATACTGTGGCTCCAACGCTTTGCATCAATCAGCCGATCTCAAATCAACAATAACCACAGCATCTTGCAATTTCAACGTGTCTTTGATGAAGCAAAATGTCCCTGGGTGTTTTACAGGTGGCACCGACATTTGCATAAATTTGAAACAAGTCGGAAATTTGTAGAGGAGCCAAAATATGAGTCAACGTGTTTAAGAAAGAACTGCTGATCAGAATCAGATTTTATGCAACATACGAGGAATTTCACTGGCCTGGTCAGTCATACAATTAAAAGCAACAGACTCAAAAACACATTTTAACATGAACATCCACCACAGTGACTCCTACACATTCCTCACTGTGATGGAAGGCGAAATAAAATTCAAGGCCTTACTTTTGTTCTTCCTCAGTCGGGGGCCTCAAGCCCTCCATTGACGGGATGGTCTTGACTCCCGTAGTCGGCAGCGTTCGGGCCCTCCACGTCGAGGCGTTCAGCTCCCGCATCGGGAGGTTATCAGCTACCCAGCGCCGGGCGATCAAACCTCGCGTTGGGGCTGGTTGAACTTTCTGCGGCGTTGGATCTCCCGACTCCCGACTCCCGACTAGCCTCTCCTGAGACTGCGACCCCTTGATGGTACGTGTGCAGGCCGTGGTGGGAGCGATCCCAGGCAAGGGATCCGGTGGGGCTCACGACAGTCCAATGCTCCAGCGATGGTAGGCCGCCGAGCCCGAAGCATGTGATCCGAAAATCAATCACATCTCCGGGAAGGTAAGAACTTGAAAAAAAGTTCCCCGCCCTCCCTCCCCTCACATAAAACAAACCAAAGTACATTAAAACAAACTCTTTAACAGACGCAAAAAATAACAAAAAATGAAAAAATTAACGGACTGCCGGCAGGGCTGGCCGTCTCCCTGATGGTAAAATCAAAGGTAGACACAAAATGCTGGAGAAACTCAGCAGGTGAGGCAGCACCTATGGAGAGAAGGAATTGGCAATGTCTCAGGTCAAGACCCTTCTTCAGACTGATGTCAGGGGAGGGGGTAGAACAAAGAAAAAATGTAGGCGGAGACAGTCGGACTAGTGGGAGAACTGGGAATGAAGAGGTGGATGTGGGAACAAGGAGAGAGAGCAAGGGCTACCTGAATTTAGAGAAGTCAATGTTCACACAGCTGGGGTGTAAACTACCCAAGCAAAATATTAGGTCTTCCAATTTGCGCTGGGCCTCACTCTGACAATGCAAGAGGCCCAGGACAGAGAGGTCAGATTGGGGATGGAAGGGGGTTGAAGTACTGGACCACCGGGAGATCAGGTAGGTTAAGACGGACTGAGCGGAGCTGTTCAGCGAAATGATTGCCGAGCCTGCGCTTGGTCTCACCGATGTAAAGAAGTTGACACCTTGAAAAGTGGATGCAGTAGATGAGGTTGGAGGAAGTGCAATTGAACCTCTGCCTCACCTGGAAAGACTGTTTGGGTCCTTGGATGGAGTTCAGGGGAGAGGTAAAGGAACAGGTGTTGCATCTCCTGTGGTTGCAGGGGAAAGTACCTGGGGAGGGGGTGGTTTGGGTGGGAAGGGAGGAGTTGACCAGGGAGTTACAGAGGGAACGGTTTCTGCGGTTAGCAGAAAGGGGTGGAGATGGGAAGATATGGCCAGTAGTGGGAACCCTTTGGAGTGGCGAAAATGTTGGAGGATTATATGTTGGCTGTGACTGCTGATGGGGTGGAAGGTGAGGACAGGGGGGACTCTGTCCTTGTTACGAGAGGTGGGAGAGGGAGTGAGAATGGAGCTACGGGAAATAGAGGAGACCCTAGTGAGAGCCTCATCTATAATGGAAGAAGGGAAACCCCGTTCCCAAAAGAATGAGGACATCTACGATGCCCTGGTATGAAAAAACCTTGTCCTGGATGCAGATGCGGCATAGATGGAGGAATTGGGATTGGGGGATAGAGGCTTTACAAGAAGAAGGGTGGGAAGAAGTGTAGTCCAGATAGCTATGGGAGTCAGTGGGTTTGTAGTAGATGACTCCCTACTAAGTAGTGTCCGCCTACATTCTTTCTTTGTCCTACCCCCTCACCTGACATCAGTCTGAAGAAGGTTCTTGAACCAAAACATCGCCAATTCCTTCTCTCCATGGACTGTTCAGAAGGGGAGCCAAACCAATTAATAATCTTAGATAGATACTATATGCAATTAGTCTGAAGATGGGTCTTGACCCGAAACGTCACCTCTCCATTTTCTGCTTAGATGCTGCCTGACCAGCTAGTTTACTCCAGCATTTTCTGTCTATCTTTGGTATAAACCAAAACCTGCAGTTTCTTTTTATTACAATGACTAATCTTGTTTTAAGTAGCTTTTCCTGATGGTGTACATGACATATTTCTTCTGGTTACAGTGTTGCAATGTGGTTGAGAGAATTGTGTGGCTAGTAACACTCAAATGAAGAACTGATGCCAATTGTAATGATCTCATCTGCAATAGAATCTAGGGTGCTTCTAAATTTGACGTCTCTTTGTTAGTGGGTGATGCATATAAATAGTATGAGTATTGCATATTAGGGCACCAATATAAATATTATTTGCCCATTTAAAAAACAGAGAATATTGGACAAGAGAACAACATTGAAGTTGGCTAATCCATAGTTGCAGGAACATCTTTGCCTATAACACCTACCAAAGCCTCAAACAAACTTCTTCAAGATACTTTATCCATCACTTGAATTTTCCAATGCAATCAGTTCTGAACACAACAATCATGAACAATAGAGGTTTTAATTAGATAAATAAATAAACATATTTACTCATGACAGACACAAAATGCCGGAGTAACTCAGCGGGACAGGCAGCATCACTGGAGAGAAGGGATGGGTAACGTTTTGGGTCAAGACCCTTCTTGAGATGTTGTATGCAGCATTGTTTCCAATGGCTTCATAGAAATGTGTGTGTATTGCTACTGAAAAATACAAGGAAAGTAGATATGCTTGAATTAGCAATGTTACAAAACTTTGAGATTTAAAAAAATCATCCCAATTTATCCCATCAGATAAAGTATAAAAAGAAGTTTAATTTGACACCTAATTCACTTTCATATCTTCATTATTAAAAATGTTATGGCCATTTTCATACTCAGAAATTAGCATCTCGTTCCCTATTGCTTTTCCATTGACTTGACACAAAAGCTGTGATTGAGGACAGTCAAAAGCCCATAACTTTCTTAAAAATTAAAAGAACTGAATGAAATTTTCAGTTATAATAGATTGAAGCTTTCTGAAACAAATATAATACATCTTACTTGGATGACCTGAAATTAAAGCATATAATTAATTAATTACCTAATTGCAGTTAATTACAAAATTGACCGTTGTGACGGAAATAGTAATAAACACCCAGACTACCTTAAAAATTCAAAAATGTGATACTCTCAAGATCAGAACTTTAATATTATTGTATTATATGCTGTAAGTCCATAACAGATAAGTAAATAAATTACAATTTCTAGTGATAGACCAAGTCTTAATGGAGAAGATCAATTGGCATGTAATCAGTAGCATCATCATACTCCTCAGATTGTAACCAATAAGCAACTCTGTACACCTTGTTTTTCCTCAACTTTTCAATTTTGGCATTGTAAACTACAAGTTTTTGCTCTTCAAACCATGCATGACATGCCTTTCTGCGTACTACTTTCCCATTAAGAATGTTCTGTAGATTTTATTTCTTAAGAAAATAATATATTTTTTAAATAGCCTAAGTATCCAAATAACAAACTAATCCCATTCACACAATAATTCACAATATAACATGATTTTAAAATCTCACTGTCATAAATTTATATGCCAGATGGAAGGAATTTAACGTTTAATTCCCATAAATGAATCCAGAAACATCCTCTCAAAATATAATCAAAATTATTGTTTTTTGCACAATAAATGTGGCTAAGGCTGTTGTGAATGTTTAGTTTAAAAATAATGATCATGGAGAGAGAATAACACAAAATATAGACAATTTAGATGGCTTATGACATGATTGCCCAACAATAATGGGCATTTTAATCATCTTGCTTCTGGAAAGCGATTGATTGGAGCATTGCTTTGCGGTGAATTTGAAGCCCATATCAGCAGGAAAGACACTGCCAGTTCGTATGGGGCCCAAATAACATTTTCGCAATGTAAAATTAGATTAAAGCCATCCCAAGAAGCAAGATTATATGTAAAATAAACGACTTACCCTTTGTTTTGCCCCGTTCTTACGATCCATCACGTTGTAGGTGTTGAGGGTGTTAGAAGTCGGCTTTTATTTTAATCTAATCATTAAACTGTCTAGCGAGTTAAAAAAAAAACGGGAACGGAAGTCCGATCGATTTTTCTTCATCAGCTAGCAGCCCGAGGAAACCCGACAAGTAGTACAAAACCTGGATTTTAATCCCGCCCCCCCCCACCCCCCACCGCCCCTCAAAGGCTCCAAAGGCATGCACACGGCCAGTGGCAGAACTGCAGCGCTGCTGAAGGTAAGTTTTGTAACATCGCTACAGTGTGTGGGATAGAACTAGTATATGGATGATCGCTGGTCGACGTTGACTCGGTGGATAGAATGGCGTGTTTCCACACTGTATATCTAAACCTAAGCCTAAACAAAGACTGTGGGAATTCCTTCAATAGTTTGACAGCAGGGGTTCAACATGTGGACAATATGAATTCCTTCAGCATATTGACTGCATGACTGTGGGGACTGCAGGAGTTCCTTTAACATGTGCAAAGCAGGGGTGTTTCATCATGTAAAGTGCAGGGGTTCCTTCAATCTGTGGACTGCACAGCTTCCCTCAATATTTTCAGGCCATAGAAATGGATGATAAGGATTTCGATTGGAATTTGCATCTGCTGGGATGGTTCCCATTGACAGTGCCTCAATAAACTGTGGAAGGAGTTGGTTACCAACTTCCTCTACAGGGAGCAAATGGTACAGAGAAAAAACACACGATGAACATTCCATGGACAAATTGTTTCCATCAAAATAACATGCAGTCAATCATACAGTCAAATCATTTAGATAGACCTAGCATCACCGAAGTCCCTGTGTTGGTGCTGCAAATAGCCCTGCCAGTTATGGATTTTTTTCTAGGTGTAACCGCATGGGCAGAGAAAGGTTCACACCACCTCACCTGCACCAGAGATATCAGGCTGATTTGGTGCAGGACCGTGGCAAATGTTCTCTGCCCCCTGCCTGACCAGAGACCTGCCTATCTACTGTTAGGAAGGGATGAAATCATCCTCTGCGAAATCTCCTCAAGGTATGCCTACTTTGAAGAAGTACTCCTCCTCTCATAAACTGACCAGTATGAAGAAAGTTTCCCGACTCGAAACATCACCCATCCTTTTTCTCCAGAGATGCTGCCTGACCCGCTGAGTTAGAAACATAGAAACATAGAAAAATAGGTGCAGGAGTCGGCCATTCGGCCCTTCGAGCCTGCACCGCCATTCAATGTGATCATGGCTGATCATCCAACTCAGTATTGCGTACCTGCCTTCTCTCCAAACCCCCTGATCCCTTTAGCCACAAGTGCCACATCTAACGCCCTCTTAAATATAGCCAATGAACTGGCCTCAACTACCTTCTGTGGCAGAGAATTCCAGAGACTCACCACTCTCTGTGTAAAGAATGTTTTCCTCATCTCGGTCCTAAAGGAATTCCCCCTTATCCTTAGACTGTGACCCCTTGTTCTGGACTCCCGCAACATCGGGAACAATCTTCCAGCATCTAGCCTGTCCAACCGCTTAAGAATTTTGTAAGTTTCTATAAGATCCCCCCTCAATCTTCTAAATTCCAGCGAGTACAAGCCGAGTCTATCCAGTCTATCCAGAGTTACTCCAGCACTTTGTGTCTATCCTCAATGATGTCATGAGTTGGTTTGTTTTCAGGCAAAACGTTATCAGCCAGTGAGCTTGGTCCTCAGAGTTGACATTGGAAGGCAGATTTCATTTAATTTTGACCACTTCAAAATGTATGTAAATTCAAAACACTAATCTCCCCTTGGTAGTAATTGCCTCAAACTGTTTCCTCTCCTTCTTTTCCTTGACGTCTTTCACAGAACAATTTGATATTACTCTCATTCTATCTTGTTAACTATAGAACATCTTCCCATTAATTTTTCAACCTATCTCTTGCTTTTCTGATATCTGAACCCTGTTGATTCAACCTGTGAACTCAATGTTAGCTCCAGTTGAGCAAAACAAATAACAAATAACTTAAAGGCAGTAAACAAACTTCAGAGTTAACAAAACCGATAATTAGTTTGGACGAGTATTAAGAGTGTGATCAATCCTCTTTTTTATTGCAGCAAGAACTGAAGATTGGAGGCTGAGAGGGGAACATTGATGGAGAAATGAACATTGAAGACATTGTCTGAAGACAATGCAAATAAAAATCAGGAACAATATATAATCTATATCTAATCCAATATTGCCTATTTCACCATTTGGTCCAGGGACTAATCTTCAAGGAGGGAATAGCATATGGAATAAGGCATGTGAATTTCCTTGTCCTTCTCCTGCTGGAACTGAGCACAAGAAATTTGAGCAAAAGCTATTCCTGCCCGGTGCTGAGCTTCTTTGAGCTTCTATAGCAAGCCACATGAGAGCCACCACTGGACTCAGCTGAATATGTCGAGATAAATCCAAGGCAAACCACCACAGGCTTCTTAAAACTAGCTTCTTAAAACGTGACCCCCAAGATATTTCATCCCAGCTGAACATCAAGATTAGCTCAAGGCAGAATAGCTCAAGTCCTAAAGACTGTAAAGTGCTTAATTCCAGACCTGCACGTAAGAAATGGTTTTCAAGGCAATCCTTTTATAGTAAGGTCTCTGGTGTTTCATGGTGTAAACTGAAAGTGGAGGCTTGAAGTTGTAACATAATCTCAGATATTGGTTTCATCTCAGTGGTGGTTTAGTCTTCTTATTGAGTCCACACACAAGATTATAAGTTGTTCAGCCAGAGCTGAACATGCTTCTCGGCATCTGCATACAATGGTGTCTGCCTTGCGCTTCTTGTGCTTCTTGTGCGTGGTGGTGGAAAGATTGGTGAAAACAGGGCTCTCTCCTTGACCCAGGCGATTTAGTGATGTCTTTCATGGTTGCTGGGAATCCAACTGTAAGCCAGACATGTTCTGTCATTCTGGGCACCATCCCACAGAGGGTCTTGGGCAGTTTAATCACCATTTTCACTACCCTCCTTGTATGGTGATACAATAAGAAAGGAGGGTGGACACTGAAAATTGAGAAGGTATTCTCGTAGTGTTTTATAGAGCTGCCATAATACCAATTTACCACAGGAGAATAATAGTAGCAAGGGTGAGGAAAGGTGGCACAGGTATCTGGCATTACCAAGGCCCAAGATCTTAGTAACTTAGACAGTGAGTTCCCATGGCTGTTTGCATGTTTGGTAGACTCTGGTCTCAAATTTAAGAAGGCTTCAGGCCTTCCTGTTTCAGCATAGGTATTTCAGGCTGCCATAGCCCAGTTATCAGGCCAGTAAACTTTACAGCTTAAAGAATGGGTCGGCAATTAACTAGAAGAATCGTATCAGTGAACACATGCGGATGAAGTCATTTCCTATTTAAAAATGATGCTGAAAATCAGAACAATGCTTTTCAATGATTAACAGTCATAATGCTTTGTCATCGACCTTCAGTGCATCAGTGTTTATCATTCCATCAATGTATGAAAGTGGTGGCTGTGCATTAGCTCTTGGCCTGTCCAGATTGCTGATTTAAATTATACTGCCTGCCAATTTTCCCACAGGACAGGAGTAATTGCAAGATAATTGCAAACAAAGGAGGGCGTGGTGCCGGGGGACCGCCGTGAGGGAGGGGGGAGAACAATGGACAATGGAGGACCCGGCGTGGGGGGACTGCCGTGAGGGAGGGGGAGAGGGACGAACAAAAGTAAACCCGGCGCGGGATACTTTGCAACTTTGTAATGCTCTTTATGTGGCGACCATTGCATACCTTGGGTTTGCAAGCAAAGAATTTCACTGTGAATTGTCACATGTGACAATGAAGTATTAATTCATTCAGAGCTACCTCAAGGCTACTCCTATGCATTTTCCAAAGGTCAGCTCAAGAGCAATATTGATACTTGCATGCAAGAATATCATTAAAACAGAGAGGATTAGAAGGAGACTATACACTCCCATTATTACTCTACAATTCATTCCACTTGGAACGGACAGAATAATGTATTTCAGAATATAATTGTAATTGGCACTCGAACAGTTAAGGTAATGACCTCCTACAGTCTTATGTTTTTCAATTAAACACTGCAAAGGACTAGTAACAGTCCGTAATAGTTATATGACAAAATGTTAAGGATAAAAGTATTTGAATCTACCATTGCGAAGCACAAGGCGATTGACCAATATGGAGAAATGTTCTTAAGTCCTTGTCTTCCTGTGATATTGAATTTGTCTTATTGCCATAAAGTCTCTGTAGAATCTTTTTTTGGTTGCCGTTATGTGTCCCTTCCTTAATGCGATACATACGTTGCCAAGTTATTTTTTCAATCGGCACTATGCTGTCCAGTATTGACATATTACAGAAAAGTACGGTCAAAATAAACAAACCTTTGCAGATCGTGGCACACTGAAGGTATGAATTATCTCCAAGGTTACTAACTGAGACAGCAGGTGTGTACCATCATCTGTCTAATCCCGGTGAGGATCATTTTGCCAATTAGTTTCAGTGTCTGAACACTTGGTTTTAGTAACCCAATAGCATATGAGATTTGCCTACTAATTAGTGTCACAATTCTCTCTCCTTTCTTCCATGTCTTGCAACACATGGCAGTTCTATTTCTTTCACTCTTTTAAGATCCAACGGACCATATTTTGCAGCATTTTTGTAAGAAAACTTCTTCCCTCTGGGCCTGATCCTTAATTTCCCAAGAAGTGTTTGCCATCATAAACTTTCTCTTTGCCAGGTACAGTGAACCCGCAGGCTGTATTGAAAATATTGGTCAAAACTTCAATCAATTTTATTGTCGGCTTGGTCTGTTAAACACCTTTTGTGGGTTTCAGTAGAAATAAAAATAGAAGAAAAATCAAGATAAGCACTTAACAGCAAGCAGGCCGACAGTGTACGCTTTACACCACCACCACTTGAATTAGGACATTCTGAACCTCTCTACACCCAATAAATGGCTGCTTGAAGTGTCACTACTGTAGTGCAGGAAATGTAGCTATTATTTCATTCACAGCAAACTTCCAAAAAAAAGCAATGTGTTAATATTTATACGGTAATATACGGAGAGGACAGATTTTGGCAATATCAGGGATCAATTAATTATTGCTGATTCTTTTACACCACCTGAGCACATAGATTAATGCACCATCCAAAATATAGGACTCACTAAAGCCCTTGTGGAATTATTTCTTCTGCAATCTTTACAACGGAATTAGGAACTACAATCTTCTAACTTTATTGGACTTCACTGTTACATCTTGCTCTAAATGCTGTACTCTTTATCCTTTATCTGTGCACTGTGGATGGCTTGACTGTATTCATGTATAGTCTTCTTTGACTGGATAGGACGCAAAGAAAGATTTTCACCGTACCTCAGTTCACGTGACAATAATAAACTAAACTAAAGAATGATAAGAATTCCACAACTCCAGCCATGATTGGGACCCAACCAACAGGACCATGAGACGTTGAATTTTGGCCACGTCCAACTGAACTGCGTGCAGATGATCATTTGTTAATCATGAAACCAATGGATAATGAAACGGACCTTTGCCTTTAAGGACTTCCAGTTTGAAGAATGGTTCTAACCCAAAATGTCACCTATTCCTTTTCTCCAGAGATGCTGCCTGACCTGTTGAGTTACTCCAGCATTTTGTGTCTCTCTTTGCCTTTAAAGAAAAGTGCTTTGGCTTGAAATTCCTACCTGTAAACTTGTAGTTCATCGACATGCCATTGCTATGTTGCAGGTTCTAAACCATAACAGACTCTACTGGTTTGTTTCATATTTTGAGTTTTTCTTATTCTCTCTTTGCCTTAGATATCTATAATTATATTTTTAAAGAATCACAGTTTCAGTAATTTCCTCACAATTTCTCAGAACCGACACCCAGGGCTATTCATCCCCAGGATCCCATCCCTAGTTCTTCCCAAGCCCCAGGCTTTGAATCAGTTCAAGTCCAAGCCCTGGTCCCATTCTTGTCTCAACGGGCCCTTCTCTCAGGTTGGCACAGCAACACCCAAGTTTGCCTCACCCATTTTGATCCAAAAATACGCTTCTGACTAATAGCACGTCATTTAATTGAGCGTTTAAATAAAATAATTAAAGATTGTGTGTAGGAAGGAACTACAGATGCTGGTTTATACCAAAGATAGACACAAAAGGCTGGAGTAGCTCATCGGGTCAGGCAGTATCTCTGGAGAAAAGGAATAGGTGACGTTTCGGGCAGAGACCCTTTTTCAGAGTCAGGGGAGAGGGAAAACTAGAGGTTTGTAAAGATTATGCAACTGCTTGAGAGAAGGGGAGTAGCAGGGGAACAAGGGCTATGCCAGAAGACAAAAAATGGCAGAAAAAGTGGCAGCAATGAAAAGATGGATGCATGACTGACAAGTAGATCAGGGCCTCTGGAGAGAGGCAGGAATAATGGAAAATAAACCAAAAAAGAGATCGACAGATTAAAATAAATTAAATGCAAGCAGGGAAGTAAGACAGAAATAAATGTCCCGCAGATTAACTTGCACATATTTGGAAGTGTCATCACTTATGGCTTTCTCTGTCGACTAGGCTCGGTTGACAGCAACACAAGAACGCAAGAAAATAGGAGGAGTAGTAAACCACAAGTCCCCTCAAGCCTGCCCGGCCTTTCAATATGTAGGAAGGAACTGCAGAAAACCCATTCCTTCTCTCCAGAGATGCTGCCTGTCCCGCTGAGTTACTCCAGCATTTTGTGGCTATCCGCCTTTCAACACGGTGATCATTGCTGATCTATTTTAGTGTCAGTCCATGTTCCGTGACAGTTCCTCAAGACTTTCTATTCCTCAATCTTTCAAATATTTATCCATCTCTACCATATATATTTCTAATGACCTGACCTCCGACACCCTTGGATGGATAGAGACCGTCAGTGATTCACTACCAACCGAGAGAATAAATTCATACGCTTCAATTTTCAGTGATATCCCCTTGTTCGCGACTCTCTCACCATGAAAACATTTCAGCATTGACTCTGTCAAGCCCCTTTAGGATTTATATGTTTGAATAAAGTTGCCCATCATTCTTCCGAACTCTAATGAATGCAGACCCAAACTGTCTAGCCTTTCTTCATTGGAAAACAAGTGACTCTTGATAGGACAATCTGTTTCTCTGGGTAAGAAGTAGGTTGTTTCCCCTTAGGTAGGTCTTAGTCGGTCACCTGGCGTACCTTTCTGAGAACCGTTTTTCTAGTGTGATTTGACCATACTACTCATGAATTCAATGCACTATCAGTTAACGTGGAAGGGGATAGTAACATAGTGACCAAGTGGCCTGGATTAATAATGTGTGCACATGAATTTATATGCCATGAGGAGTTTAAGATCGATTCAATAATTCAGGAATATCATGAACAGTAAGCATAAAACAGATATTTTTTTAAATGTGGTTAATGATGGCGGATTGCAGGAGTGGGGCGCCGTTGTATATGGCTGCTCTGCCTGCAGTCCGTCCTTTCGCCCTTTTTTATTTTTGTTTTTAGTCGTGTTAAAAAAAATGTTCGTTGGAGGTCTTCTTTTATGTGGTGAGTGAGGGGAGTGGAAGAGGGAAACTTTATTTCCTAGTCCCTACCTGGTTGGAGAGGCGGCTTCCCTCCGAACTGCTTCTTCGCCCCTTCCTCGCGGCCAGAATCCCAGCTTCGGCGGCGGCGCAGCACTGAAACACCGTCACGGAGCGGGCGATGCCTTACCGGGTCACCGTGCGGTAAGCTCCGGAGTGCTGTGACCGCCGACTCCAACATCGAGGAGCTGCGGTCTGCGAAGCGTCCAGCCGCGGGCGGCGCCAGATTTAAAACACCGCGGAGCCTGGGATCTCTCGCCGAGATCACCAGTGTTGGAGCTCCGACCAGAGCGGCCTGTGGACATCGGGAGCCGCGGTCTCCGGGGAGGAAGCGGCCGTTCCAGACACTCCAAGCTGCTGAGGAGTGTTTCTCCCGATGCCGGAGCTCCATCATCCGGCAAGAGGCCCTGAAAACATCGGACTGGCTGCTGAGGCCACAAATAAGCCCCGTCCTCGGGTGGTCACAGAGGAAGAGGACTGAACTTTCTAATGCCTTTCCACAGAGAAAATTTTGATTCTGCTGTGGGGGGACGTTCATGTTGAATTCTATAAGGTGTTGTGTCATTTTTCTTTTTTAAATTTTTCTATGGATGTTTTATTTCACTAACTAATTATTTCTTCTATGTAAAGCACTTTGGTTTCAATGCGAGTTGATTTAAATGTGCTATATAAATAAAATTTACTTACTTACTTACTAATATCAACAAGTAGGGAACCATATTTTTCCAGCTTTACTATGTCTAAACTTTAAGTGATTCATAAGAGGCACAGCAATGTGGCTGATTCATAACTACCCTTTCAAATGAGTTAGCAAGTCACCCAGCCATAACCAATCAGAAGGAAGCAATGCAAGAAGATCACCACCACTTTCTTAAGGACCACTAGGAATGGGCCATAAATAAATTTGAAAAATATTAGTCCTCACAGTTTTTCTCTGACCTTACTTTCTCAAGAACAAACAGCTCGATGTTAGTTGAATAAAGGATGCTTTAATGAAGCAATGCTTTTCAGTTGTCCACTGTTATCAGCTGCCATTGCTACTTCCCTTACTGTTCTGCAGTTGCTTCCGGTTTGCCTTCCATTTTTTTAAACATTTTTCAAAACATGTGAGAGCAGTAAAAATGATGAAAAGAAAAACATTTATGAAATGAATATTTGCAGTCTGTAGAAGGGTTCCAACCCAAAATGTCACCTATTCTTTTTCTCCAGAGATGCTGCCTGACCCGCAGTCACTCCACCACTTTGTGTCTACAATTACAAAGTTTTCAGAAGCTACTTTCACAAACTTTAGTATAGATAAGTGTGAAATATTGCATGTCAACAGGAAGAATATGGAGGACACATAGTCCTTCAAAAATAAATATTTTAAATAGGTTAGTAAACTTTGAGGCCCACCAATATATGAATACAAGTGTTGTTAAAACTAAAAATGTGGGTTAAAAAAAATGAAGAAAGTAGCTGTGGAGAAATCACTGAGAATGATGTGAATTTCAATCAATTACAAACCAGTCTCGCTGGAAAATACCATGAAACTTTTATGTTTGGTAACATAAGTTTTAAGAGAGTCTTAATGCGGTGCCAAGACATATTAATGCTCAGTAAAGTCTCTGGCTCTTGAAATCCAATTTTATGTATGTTGGCTGCAAATTCCTTCACATGATGCATTTTACTATAAAAACAAATATGTTGTTTTCTTTTTTGCTAAGTTCATTTATAAAAACGTTTACTTCTAGTTGTGCCTGTAGGTTTCAAAATACATTTCATGAGATGCAAAAATTCTTATTAATATTGTTAATTTGCAATTGTGCTTTTTCTTTCCTGGATTTGGGCCTGGGAGAATATTTTAATGCGGTTGGCTGCCCACCAATCTGAGGATGTCACGATTACTGATCCCCCTTGAAAGGGCCTCTGCTTGCAACAGATGTTGAAAAAGATCCAAGACCACATTGCAGATATGACAAGGATCTTGAGCCATCCTTGTTTGATCCAATGGTGAGCACTATTGCTTTCTCACCAATTATGAAATAAGTAACCGCAGCAAAAAATAGACCACGCAGAGATTACGCACCAAAGTTTATATAATTTGTTTGTTTTTACAACCGAGGGCAAGTAGACAATTGCACTGACGAGTCTCATAATAATGTCTAGTTACTCTCCTCCACGTCAACGATACTGACCACAAATTAGAGACCATCAGACTCCACTGTCCTCTTTGCCTTTGGCTTCCTCCATGCGTTTCCTCCTCTGTCGCAACCCCCACTGTAAACTCTTCACCACTGGCCCTGAGCAACGTTCAAAATAAATTCATTGCAAGTGTGAGAACCTGTAGAAACCTGTTTTTATATCTGAGACCTTATATTTTAGAACTGATGTAGTTCAATCTATAACCAGCTTTTTCAATCTAAGTAAAATAGGCTGTGAAGGAATAATGGGGCGATTGGCTATGTTGGATTGGCAGACTAATGTCTATGACAATGGACAGGCAATTGCTCCCATTTAAAACAAAACAAGCCACATGCAACAAATATACATCATTTTGAGTCGCAAGGATACAAAAACAAATGGCTCAGTTATTAATTACAGGATGAATTAAAGGTGGTATTAAATCTAAATATAATGTTAAAAAGTTGTCAGAAAAAAAAATAGTGATCCTGAGGATTGGGATTGTTCTATAATTCAATGGTGTGACTAAGAAATTGACACAAGCAAGATAGGTATTCAGCTGGTAAAGTTGTAGGAAACATAAAAATAGATTGCAAATGCTTCTGCAGGTACATAGAAAGCAAAAAAAACTGCAATTATATTCAAATAGAGAAGGGAAAACTAGTAATGGTGAACAGGGAAATTGCAAAGGATTAAACATTAACATTTTGCATGTCTTAAAAAAAATCCCTCATGATACTGGATGATGAGGATTCCAGTGAAAAGAGAAAGTAAAAGATAGTTATACTGGGGAAGAGAAATACTACCAGAGATGTTAATCGGCCTGAAAACTGATGCCCAAAGGGTATGATAAACTAAGTCCCTGAGTTTTGTGAAAGATAGCTACGGAATGCCTCCTGCAAATTAGAAAGTAATAGTTTGAGAGCCTTGTATTTAAGAAAGGAAGAGGGAGAAATTAGGGAACTAGCAGCTCGTTGCTCTGACATTAGAAGTTAGAATAATGTTGGAATCAATGAAAAAGGACATGGTGCCAAAACAGAAATTAAACATCTGATGGAGAAGAAAATACATGAAATTATGAAAGACAAAATGATATTTAATGAATCTATTAGAGTTCCATGGAAGAGTAGATGAGTGGTGTATTTCATTTTTTTCTCTGGCTTTTGAGAAGGACCCATACAGAACGTTGACGATCAAGAATAGTCCACATACAATTGGGGAATACAATCCAGTCTTGGAGTCATAGAGTTATACAATGTCGAAACAGGCCCTTCGGCCCAACTTGCCCAAGCCGAGCAACAATAGTCAATGGGTGCAGGAGTAAGCCATCCGGCCCTTCAAGCCAGCACTGCCATTCAATGTGATCATGGCTGATCATCCGCAAGCAGTCCCCGTTCCTGCCTTCTCCTCATATCCCCTGACTCTATTATCTTCAAGAGCCCTATCTAGCTCTTGAAAGTATCCAGAGAACCAGCCTCCACCGCCCTCTGTGACAGAGAATTCCACAGACTCACAACTCTCAGTGTGAAAAAGAGTTTCCTCATCTCTGTTCTAAATAACCATATAACCATATAACAATTACAGCACGGAAACAGGCCTTCTCGGCCATTCCAGTCCGTGCCGACCATTCATTTTCCCCTAGTCCCATCTACCTGCACTCAGACCATACCCCTCCATCCCCTTCCCGTCAATGGCTTACTCCTGATTCTTAAACTGTGGCCTTAAACATATTTAAACATACCACACCTACACTAGTCCCAGCTGACTGCATTTGGTCCATATCACTCTAAACCTATCTTATCCATGTATCTGTCTAAATGTTTCTTAAACGTTGCGATAGTCCCTGCAGGTGTGGTTTAAGAGTTGATTAACAGATGGAAACCAAAGTGAGGAATCCACAAATCATTCTTAAGACAGCAGTTGTTAACGTGTGGGACACTGAAGTGATTGGTACTTGGGTTCCAACTATACAAAATCTATGTCAACAATTTGACTGACGGGGCCAAATATGAGATTTCCAAGCTGCCACAAATCCAAGTGAGGGTGTGAGTGGTGACGAGGGTAAATGTGAAAAAGCTGAGTAAGTGGGCAACATTATTACAGAAGAAATGGAATATGGAAAGATGTGAGGTTATCCACTTGAATAGGAAAATCAAAAATGCTGGGTATCTTTCAAATAATAAGAGGCTGGTAAAGTTTGATGTTCAAATCATAATTGCCCGATTAGCCAGTTCGCTGTATAAGTCCTTCGTATAGTTTCCTCTATTTAGTAGATACTGGTAGCATAGGTGCCGATCAACATGTCCGATATTCACTAGCCCCACTTGCCTGCATCTGGCCAAAATCCCTCTAAACCTGTCCTATCCATGCACCCGTCTAATTGCTTCTTAAACTTTGCAATAGTCCCTGCCTCAACTACCTCCTCCGGCAGCTTGTTCCACACACCCACCACCCTTAGTGTGCAAAAGGTACCCCTCAGATTCCTATAAAATATTTCCTCTTCACCTAAAACCTTTGCCCTCTGGTTCTCGATTCCAATTGTCCCTACATAACCTTGTACATAAATCAAGAGCGAATAACTAGGAAGGCAAGTTATATAAAAAACAAAGTGTTGGTAAAAACATAGCAAATTTTACTTTGGAGTCAGGTGAGTGACTACGTTAAGAAGCCCGCCAGCCCGCATACGCGTCAATACATCTAACGCATGGCGCACGACTGTCTGGCAGGCGCGTCGCTCCTCCAGCGGTAAGTTTCAAATCCTGCAGGTAAGTTTTCGAACTTATTTTTCAGGTTGTCCTTTTGTTGCAGGAATCTCTTTTGCAGAGTTTCCTGCTGGATATTTAAATATGGGGCGAATCCCGGATGGGCCGCAGGGAAACCGGTTACGGACCGCGGGATACCGGCTACGGACCGCGGATATGCGGGTAGCCAGCGGCCGTCGGGTTCGCTACCCGAGTCGCTGACAGTGCAGTCAGCGACTCTGACTTCCGCAGCTCCAAAAAGGTTGGCAGCTAAACGGAGTCGGAGAGGCCTGGGCTGGGACGAGCCAGGCCAGGAGGGTTCCCCTCCGACATACATGGGTACGTCCTCGGACGTTTAACCCATCCTGATATGGTCCACGAAACAGGGCCATATCAGCGCAGCTCCTCGGGGGCCTACGGCTGCGCCTGTATCAGGGCTGCTTACAAATCTCCTTCTCTATGGAGGGGAGTGCGAGGAGTCAGTGTGTGACTGACTCCAAATCCGGAAGTATGTCCGTGGCACATACTGGTATTCATGAATAAGGTTCCAGAATATCCAAGGGGGGGGGGGGGGGCGCAGAGTTCTCCTCACGTTACAAGCCTTGTAAGCATCAGCTACCTCACGTCACAATATTTCAGGAACAGGTGACGGAAAATACCATACACCTGTAAATTAAGCATTCCTGAAAGTGCCAGCAGTGAACAGCGCTATTTGGGGATACTATGGAGTCCAGCCGCCAAATCTTCTCTTCGGGGAACACCTATTCAACAGGTAAAGGGCCAGTAAGAGGAAGGATAAGCTGTTGAACTATTCAAGGTACCAACGACAAGCAAAGCTTCACCGTTTCGGCAATAACACCCCAATGCCTCCATTGGCAGTAAGGCAAGGCAAGGCAAATTTATTTATATAGCACCGTTCGTACAAGCTGCAATTCATAGTGCTTTACAAAAGAAACAAGAGAATAACATAGTTTAAAAACATTGCAGAACCACAATACAACACAGGACAACAAAATAGCCAAAATCAAAAATTACAATTGCATGTAAGACAATTGCATGTATGGTAAAACAAAGTCACAAAAATATTTAAATGATTTTAAAAGCACATAAAAGGGTTAAGATTAGAAGATTAAGATTACCTACATGTTGGGTTATGGAAAAGCTACAGTAAACAACAGTATTTTTAGGCCTGATTTAAATGAGGTTACAGTCTGTGCACACCTCAGTAAGCGGTTCACTGAAGCTGGTGGCAGCTTGAAAGCTGATCCTCTGGGCAGAGGTCTTCAGGCCTAGGCCCAAGCCAGCCTTCAGGGAAAAGGTGCAATCCACGAACCCCAGCAGTCCTACCCTCCAAATCAAGGATGGGAATAGAACCCACATCAGGGGCCTTTGGGCCTACCATAAAACCACCGGTAACCATGCAGGTACGTGGGTCTGGTTCTTTCTGAAACATGGGTTGTGTGGACCAGTTAAAGTGTATTATTTTAAGGTATGGCTATAATGGAGTGGGCATTTATTATAGTTGCCACAGGGTCACGTTTGTGACTATCATAACCAATACATCTTATGAGGTCCACACGGATATATCTATGGTCAGGATTAAAGCCAGGTCCCTGGCATCAGCTCTGCCAGCTGCATTATCATGCCAATTTAGTTTATGCTTTTATGGAGAGAAATTACAAAGAATATTATTATCACTTACACCAATAAAAATGTGTAGTGGAACGGACCGGCCATGGCAGTCTAGAGCCCCTGGCGTGGGAAGCCTTATTTGAGCTGTGCCTATCAGTCATCTGTGGGAGCTACACATGGTGGCGTCATGGTATTCTGCTCATAAGAGGGGACTGTGGAAGATTCTTCTCAAATACGTCATCTTTATACATGTCAATAAAGTGATCAAATCTCTGATTTAATTGTGATGGGGGTTTTCATTCATGTAAACATCATTGCTCTTGACTAATACCTGGCAGGGTTTTTCCAGCTTTTTCCCACTCTGTCTAGTGTATGGGGGCCAGAGGCGCTCCATTCCTTCCCTGTATATTGCATTGGCATCGGAAAGGAGCAGGACTCAGAATCACTAGCACGTGCAGCCTGTTTGGTAAATAAGGATGATAACAGAGTATGGATTTGCACAGCTAGTCCTGGCAGCTGCTGAAGGGAGCAACCGGACGACCCCAACTCAGGGCAAAGTGCCAAGTCTTGGGACTTGTCTCAGTTACAAACACAAAGAATTCTCCATCTTAGAAACATAAAAACATAGAAACATAAAAAATAGGTGCAGGGGGAGGCCATTTAGCCCTTCGAGCCAGCACCGCCATTCACTGTGATCATGGCTGATCGTCCGCTATCAATAACCCGTGCCTGCCTTCTCCCCATATTCCTTGACTCCACTAGCCCCTAGAGCTCTATCCAACTCTCTCTCTTAAATGGCTTGAGGCATGTCAGGCAGCAGCTCCTGGTTCAGGGTTGCGAATTTCTTCCCACTCAAATGAACGGAGTGGTGAAGATGGTGCTAAAGAAGTATGCACATATGCCTGAAGCAGCGCCTGGTTCAGGGTTGAGATTCCTCCCACTTGGTGAATGTAGTGATGGAGATGGTGCAAAAGTATATGCACACATGCCTGAGACAGCTCCTGGTTCAGGTTACATAGGTCCTCCCATTCGGATGTATGAAGGATGAAGATGGAACCATATATATTATGCCCCGTATCACAGAAGCATACATAGGCAGTTCAAGTCATATGCCTGCAGTTGCCTTGGTTCAAGGTTCACATTGCCTCCCCCAAAAGATTGTGGGAGATGGTGTCGAAAAACATGCCCGGTACAGAAGCATGCACAGGCAATTCGAGGAAACGGAGGGTAACACCTGGTTCAGGTGCAATTTACTCCCGCTCTAAAAGAGTGTGAAAGGTTAGTATGGATTAACTCCAAACAGGAACCCGAATATGACTATGTGCCGGGATCCCATGCTTTGATGCATAATGTACGACAATCGCATGTGGCAAAGCGGTGTGCTTTGCCTCTAAAATTGCTGCTCCATCGGAGACGGACGAGCCACTACAAGAGAAGTTGGCCAGCAGCATCAACTATCTATAGAAATGACAAACATGATGGACAGAGTCGGCGAATGAAACTTTGCTGAAGCTCCAGCAAAGGTAAGTGACCTGGAGTTAGAGATGCTGGTAAGTAGGTCTCATTATTTACCCCCATCAATTCCAAAAAGGTATGGAAAGATATTGATATGTTCGCATCTTGACTCAATCACCAGTTACTAAAGTATGTTGCATAAGAACCAGATCCAGGGGCAGTAGCGGTAAATGCATTCTCGCTACACTTGGGAGGAATGATCTTTTATACATTCCCTCCATTTTGCCTCATCAGTCGGTGCTTGCTAAAGATCCAGCAAGATTCCGCCTCAGGCATTTTTGTAGTGCCTGACTGGCCTACACAGCCATGACTCTCACTCATATTGGGAATGATAACAGAGCCTTTTATGGCTGTTCCCAAACGCAGAAATCTGCTGGTTCACCCCATGACTGGAGAGGACCATCCACTGCATGATCAAATCAAATCGTTGATTGCAGAGTCTGAGAAGTCCTTACCTAGGGCTCGGACTGTCTGGTCGTACGTTGGTCACGATCACTGCGGCCTGCAGAGATAGTACCAAGAAGTAGTACATTTCTTAAATCAATGTCGAAATGTTCTGTCTACAGTCCAATATACCTATGACACAGCACATATACAGATGTTTGGAATCCTCTCTAACTAACTTTTGACAAGGGATACAGTTATAGCGCCATAACCTGTGCCAGAAGTGCCTTGTCGTCATACTTGTTGCTGGGATCGGGACATCACTTTGTCGGATCTCACCCACTGATAGCCAGATTTGTGAAGAGTATCTTCGGCTCAATACCTCCCAGGACCAGGTACTCGGAGATATGGGATGTTGACATTGTGCTGACGCTGCTTCACCGGTGGGCTCCAGCTACATCCCTGTCCTTGGTCGAACTCACTTACAAGTGGTTAGGCTCATGGCGCTGGTTTCAGCATAATAGATCCAGTCGTTGCATAAGCTGCAATTGGACAGGATGGTTACATCTGCAGGCAAAATAAAATGTTATGTTTATGACTTGGTCAAGCAGAGCAGACCAGGGGCATCAAGTCTCAAACTAGATTTTTGGCATACCTCATGGACCTTCGGTTGTGTGTGGTCACACATCTACAACAGTATATTAAGGTCACCTAGAGCCTTAATATACTGTTTGTTAGCTATGTTTGTTAGTTACATGAAACCTCATAAATAAGTATCAGTACAGACCATCTCCAGGTGGTTACAACGGGTTCTGGCTTATGCAAGAGTGAATACTGACAGTCTCAAATCTCACTCCACCAGAGCTGCAACAACATAAGCAGTAAGGGTTATGGACGTTCGCTGGACCACATCCTAGCGGCTGCAGGATGGTCAAACGAACGAACCTTTCCAAACATTTTATAACAAACCCATTGCCAGACCAGGGGTATTGCCAGCTCTATTTTAGGTTCTGTTTTATAGTTTCCTCCCGGATGAGAGGGGTTGCTATTATTATTATGTGTTCATTTAAAAGTATCAGCATGTATAAATCTATGTCATGTCTGAATGCATTATTAAAGTTCACTCATCTGCGGTCAACTGATGCAGTTGTGTTGTGTGGATTTGTGTTCACGGCATGAAATCACAGAGCTTTGAAATCTTCACGTAGTCACTCATGTGACCCCGAAGTAAAATAGGAAGATTAAATGAGAACTTACCAGTTTGAAGTTTGATCTTTATTTTATGAGGAGTTACGATGAGGGATTACATGCCCTCCGCTCCCAACCTTCTCTCACAAAGGTCAGCTGGTAGTTCTAGTCTCTTGAATCTTCCTATATTCAGTTCAACAACTGTTATCTGTGATTTCACACTGCTGCTTTGAAGGTTGACGTGCATGCGAGCTGGCGGGCTTCTTCACATAATCCCTCATCGTAACTCCTCATAAAATAAGATCAAACTTCAAACTGGTACGTTCTCGTTTAATCTTCCTATTAAACAGCATCAATTCTCCCCACAGATGTTGCCTGATCTGCTGACTAATTCTATCACTTCTTGTTTCTACGGTCTGCATATTTCCTTTATTTCATTAAAAAATGGTATGGGGGATTTTATTGCAAAACAAATTTTGATATAGCGGCTAAGATATCCCACTACAATTATGCAATTAATTACATGTTAACAAGCATGTAAAGAAACTGATCGTGTAGATGCAAGTGCGTCATTGGGTTATCAAGTGGGCACCTCCCTTCACTGGTGTTTCATTGATTTCGGCCCACAACACCTCGGCAAGGCTCAACAGTTAGTTATGGCATCCCAGAACCACCCACCCCAACACCTGCTCTCACCACCTATGCTACCTGTATCTAGTAAATATAGGAAACTATACAAAGGACTTATACAGTGAATCATATTTACAGCACTGTGTGTAATTTTAGTCTCCTCCCTAAAAAAATAATATACTTACTACAAAGAAAGTCCAGCGATAATTTATTGGACTAGTTTTTTGGATGTTGTGGCTCTTATGTGATAAGAAATTGAGTAGCTTAGGTCTCGATCCACAATAGTTTAGAACATCTCAGCAGATACAAAGGGTAGGGACAGCGAGGGTGTTTCCTCTTGCTGATGAGACGAGAACCAGGGGTCAGAGTCTCAAATAAATGGTTGGGACACTGAATTGAGGCCAGTTTGAAATAAGGAGACACATCTTCACTCGGGGGTGGAAAGTTCCTGGAATTTTCTGTGCCAGAGATTTGTGCAGGCTCAGTCTTTGGCTCTATTTAAAACAGAGTTTAGACAATAGACAACAGACAATAGGTGCAGGAGTAGGCAATTCAGCCCTTCGAGCCAGCCATTCACTGTTATCATGGCTGATCATCCACAATCAGTACCCCATTCCTGCCTTCTCCCCATATCCCCTGACTCTGCTATCTTTAAGAGCTCTATCTAACCATCTCTTGAATGCGTCCAAAGAATTGGCCTCCACCGCCCTCTGAGGCCGAAAATTCCACAGATTCACAACTATCTGGGTGAAAAAGTTTTTCCTTATCAACATTCTAAATGTCCTAACCCTTATTCTTAAACTGTGGCCCCTGGTTCTGGACTCCCCAAACATCGGGACCATGTTTCCTGCCTCTAGTGTGTCCAAACGCTTAATAATCTTATATGTTTCAATAAGATCACCTCACATCCTTCTAAATTCCAGTGTATGCAAGCCCAGTCACTCCATTCTTTTGACATATGACAGCCCCTCCATCCCCACAATTAACCTCGTGAACCTACCCTGCACTCCCTCAATAGCAAGAATGTCTTTCCTCAAATTTTGGGACCAAAACTGCACACATTACTCCAGGTATGGTCTCACTAGTGCCCTGTACAACTGTAGAAGGACCTCTTTGCTCCTATACTCAACTCCTCTTGTTATGAAGGCCAACATGACATTAGCTTTCTTCATTGCCTGCTGTACCTGCATGCTTACTTTCAGCGACTGATCAATAAGGACCCCCAGATCTCGTTGTACTTCCCCTTTTCCTAATACCATTCAGATAATAATCTGACTTCCTGTTCTTGCCACTAAAGTGTTGTGTTCTTTATTTTATTGTATGGCTGCATGGTGATCACATTTCGCTATGCCAACTGGCATGTGTGACAAATAAATGTATCTTGTATCTTGTATCTTGTATCTTGTATCTTAAGTACCCTAGGATGCATACCATCAGGCCCTGGGGATTTATCAGCCTTTGGTCCCATCAGTCTACCCAACACCATTTCCTCCCTAATGTGAATTTCACATTTCCTGCCTAATGTGAATAGATTTATTCTGGAAATCTGAGGAATCAAGGGACAGGGCTGTGGGGTGCGTCGGAGAATGGGGGAACTAGAGCAAGAAAATAATAACTTGGTGTACATGGTGTTGGATTTTGCTATGATTTTGCTAAATGGCGGAACAGGCCTGAGGATCCAAGTGGCCTCATCCAGTTCCTATTGTAATGCTCTTATGTCCTTATATTTTTGGTCACATTCATTAACTGGCGACATGGCTACAAATGCACCTTGAACTGTACTCCTGAAATTTGATTCCAGAATCAAGCTTCCATAGTGAAGCTCCACGAGCAGATCTGACCTATTATGAGTTTAGCATCTGCAACCATCCAAATTCCTAACCCACTCATTATCTTCTCTTAAGGATGAAACATAGAAAACATAGAAACATAGAAAATAGATGTAAGAATAGGCCATTCGGCCTATCTTCAGACTGGTCTCATGTCGGGACCGGCCAGAACCCCAGGTCGGCGGCGGCGCAGCACTAAAACACCGTCACGGAGTGCGCGATGCCTTACCGGGTCTCCGTGCGGTAAGCTCCGGAGTGCTGTGACCGCCGACTCCAACATCTGCGGTCTGCGGGCGTCCAGCTGGATTTAAAACACCGCGGAGCCTGGGATCTCTCATCAGATCACCAGAGTCGGAGCTCTGACCAGCGCGGCCTATCGACATTGGGAGCCGCGGTCTCTGGGGAGGGAGCGGCCGTTCCAGACATTCCAAGCTGCTGAGGAGTGTTTCTCCCGACGCTGGAGCTCCGTCATCCGGCGAGAGGGCCTGAAAACATCGGACTAGCTGCGGAGGCCACTAATAGGCCCCGACCTCAGGTGATCACAGAGGAAGAGGACTGAACTGTCTAGTGCCTTTCCCCACAGTGGAAAATGGTGATTCTGTTGTGGGGGAACGTTCATGTTAAATTCTATAATGTGTTGTGTCATTTTATTTTTCTTTTAAAAAAAATTTTCCATGGATGTATGGAAACCTAATTATTTCTTCTATGTAAAGCACTTTGGTTTCAACGCGAGTTGATTTAAACGTGCTATATAAATAAAATTTACTTACTTACTTCGAGCCAGCACCGCCATTCAATATGATCATGGCTGATCATCCAAAATCAGTACCCCGTTCTGGCTTCTTCCCCTTGATTCCCTTAGCTCTGAGAGCTAAATCTAATTCTCTCTTGAAATGTCAACATCATGTCTCTCTCTGTGGATGGTTATACCGGGTGAAAGTCTGGAAATTTAACTTTATTTCAGTAGTCCAGCATTTTACCTTTGCAGTTTTCTTCTCCGGTCACCAATTCATACTTCACCACTAGATTCCTCTTGCTTCTTCTTTTTTTTGTTTTTAATTCCCTGCCAGTATTTTACCTTGCTGCAAATTGCGCCTCACACTAATCTGGCGTTTTGAATATCGTATAGTTTCTTCATTGTGGCCTTTTATGCCTGAGGGCATTCTTCAAATCATTTTATAACCTCCTGCTTTTGTTTCGAGCAAGGATCGGGTAAATGAGTCATCAACTTCCCCTTTCAGCATGGCTGTGTCTGCAGCTTTCCTTTCTCTTGCCCAGCTCTTTGATTCAAATGAAACACTTTTCGTTTTTCATTTCACTTCTACAGACGAGCTCAGCCTGAAAACCGTAACCCATCCTTTTACTTTACTAACACGGACTTAGCTGTGATGTGTTTCCAGCGTTTATTGTTTTTACAGTCTTTTGCTGCTGGTTTATTTTAATGAAGCTCGTAAAGCAACCAGCAAAATTATTGAAAGAAACATCTTGTCAGCATAAACATGGAAGCCATTACATAGACGGATTGGGCAGCGCCCTGCAGCCTCCACCTCGAACAGTTTTCAAGACTCCATCATTAGTCTGTACTTTAGGCACTATTTTTGATGTCCTGGCACTATTTTTGATGTCCTGGCAATAAATGAAACAAAACTCCAGTGGTTCACTTGTGAGGGACGAAACTCTGCCATTGGTAGAAACTATCAAATCTGGCAAAAAGTCTTTCATCAGAGTTGAAGGAAGTAAACAATCATAAATCTCGTGGTAAAGGTTCGCCTTCACTAAGCCAGCAACATTCCCAGAAGAAATTTCAGTTCTTCATCTCAGTGTGAACTTCTGAATTAGCGCAACTGTGCAAAGCAAAAATATGACTTTGGTGATGCAGCGTTGGAATTCAGTGCGATTGGGTGGGATGGGGGGGGAGGGGGGGGGGAGGGGGGGGGGTCTAGTATTAGCTCCGGGTGGTAAATGAATGGCCTAAGAGTTTTTGCAGCGGAAGCAGTCCAGTCTAGGGTGAAAATTAATGAAATCTTGATCGGGACCACAACCCCGCCTTAATGCTCCCACTTTCAAGTTTAACAGCAGCACATTTCCATGCCGGCAGGATTCCTATTCACTGAAGTCAGGGATTTAAAACTCACAGGCAAAAGACTAATTGGTGGTTCAATTAACGTTTTTAGGATGCAATAATGGTTTTAATTTTTCTTCAAGTTAAACAAGAGCAGAATGCTTTCCCCGAGGCTTTGGAAACTGGGAAACAGAAAGTTGTGCCCAGTTTGGGTACTCAATCTATTGCCCCAACTGAGTAAAGGCGTGTTAACGTATTACTTGCGAAGTGAGCACTGGATGAAAGAGGGAGCATTTTTAAGTGGAGTTTCTACTTTACATCCCTGTTCACCACCGTCCCTCTCCTATGTCAGCATAACACAGCAGGGCTAAAGGGAGGGGCGGGGGAAGATTCAATAGGAATCTGAGGGTTTTTTTTACACAAAAGGTAGTGGGTGTATGGAACGAGCTGCCGAAGGTGGTAGTTGAGGCAGATACTAACGCAACATTAAGAAACATTTAGACAGGTACAAGGATAGAATAGGTTTAGAGGGATATGGACCAAACACAGGCAAATGGGACTAGTGTAGATGGGACGTGTTGGTCAGCGTGGGCAAGTTGGGCCAGTCAAAGGCTGCACATTGACACAGCTAATAGCGTTCCAGAGACTCAGCTTCAATCATGACCTCCACAACTGTCTGTGTGGAGTCTACATGTTCTCCCTGCGACAGTGTGGGTTTCTTCAGAGTGCCCCAGTTTCTCGCCACATCCCAATGGAATGAAGGATGGTAGGTTAATCAGTCACTGTAAACTGTCCCAAGTGGATGTGGAAATGACAAGGTGATGTGGTGGGTAGAAATTGGAATGCTATTGAAGATGAAACAGGTGCGAGAAGTGATGTGATAAAGAACAATTAGAAAGCTGGGGAAAAAATGGTGTAAACACACAGATTTGGCAAATAATTTTACTTTACACTGCTCTCACAACCCTCACCCTGGTTTAGGTAATCAAAGATCCTCAGAGCTCCTGTGCTTACTGTCTCAGTTACCCCTGACCAAGCTTAGGTAAGAGCAACAGATTCTGTCCTTATATTGTGGAGAACTCCTCCTCCTGACTGCATCCAGCTGTAATTCAAGTGAAGTACCATTAAACCAAGGTACTGCCCACACACACTCTCCCCCATTTACATTCCCCGTCTCCCCTTACCCTGCAAGCACCACTCATCCTGAACAGCACCAAATTCCACATGCACACCCACCCCCACCTTCCGCGCACACCTCCCCCCCCCCCCCCCCCACACTTTAAATGCAAATGCTGCACATCACTGCCACAGCGGAGGCCGGAGAGACTAAACCCACAAAGCTAAATTAATTGGTTCAATTAAGCTGAGATCACAGATTCCGACCCACTCCATTGACTTCTGAGGAATGCCTTCACAATTTGCCCAGAGCTAGATTAATACCATGTCAGCATTTTGTCATCAGACTGCAATCACTCTGCAACCTGCTGATCTTGGGCAAGGCTGATTGTAAAATCCTAACAATATAAACTAGTAAACATCTTAACGCTGATAAAGCCGATTCCAGCCGGTATCTGTGATACATCATATACAATGGAGTCACAATGCTAGCACCAGAAGCAGAACCTTAGGCCCACCGGTCAACCATCAACCATTCATAGTTTAGTTTACTTTAGAAATACAGTGTTTAAATAGGACCTTCGGTACGCTGAGTCCGCACCGTCCAGCAATCGTCACGCGGTAACACTATCCCACACACACTAGGGGTAACTCACAATTTTTTATCAAACCAATTAGCCCATGACTTTATAACCATATAATAACCATATAATAATTACAACACGGAAACAGGCCTTCTCAGTACTTCCAGTCCCTGCCGACCATTCATTTTCCCCTAGTCCCATCTACCTGCACTCAGACCATACCCCTCCATTCCCTTCCTGTCCATATACCTATCCACTTTACTTTTAAATGTTAAAATAGATCCTGCCTCCACCACTTCTGCAGGAAGATCATTCCACACAGCCACCACTCTCTGAGTAAAGAAGTTCCCCCTCATGTTACCCCTAAACTTTCTGCCAAATGCATCCAAATCACATTGACGTGACCAGATGATTAAATGAGAAGGTGATGAGGTGGGTAGAAGATGGAAGCCGAATGCTATTGAAGATGAAATAGGTGTGAAAAGTGATAATATAGGTAACTAATATAGGTAATCTTATTGGAGGCTGATGAAGTGTTTTGAAAAAAGAAGCCTCACTTGTACAGAGACTTCTTGAGTACATTTTCTTCTTAAAAGACTATAAGGCATAAGATCAGTAATAGTCCACATGGCCTCTCAAACCCAAATCACCAACACATAAATTAATGGTTGATCCCAATATCCCATGGAAGTCCATGTGCTCATCCTATCCCCATATAGGGAAGAGATAAGGCTTTTTGCCTTCCCTCACAGTGAGGAAGTGCCTGGAGATTCACTGTGATGGATGTTTGCATTAAATTGTGTTAATTGTGTGTTTTGTTGTTTTTTACTGTCATGACTGCATGGTAAAATCATTTCACTGTACCAATTGGTGCCTGTGACAAATAAACTTGAACTTGAACTACCCTGATCTTGGCGTCCCAAGATTTATCATAAGATCATAAGTGAAAGGAATAGAATTAGGCTATTCGGCCGATCAAGTCTACTCTGCCATTCAATCATGGCTGATCTATCTCTCCCTCCTAACCCCATTCTCCTGCCTTCTCCCCATTACCTCTGACACACCTACTAATCAAAAATATATCTATCTCTGCCTTAAATATATCCAATGACTTTGCTTCCACAGCCTTTTGTGGAAAATAACTCCACAGATTCACCACCCTCTGACAAAAGAAAACCCTCCTCATCTCCTTCCTAAGAATGCCCTTTAATTCTGAGGCTGTGACCTCTCGTCCTAGGCTCTCCCACTAGTGGAAACATCCTTTCCACATCCACTCAATCCAAGCCTCAGCATCAACATCAATATGTCCTGATCTTAGTTAAGGAATGAGCATTTTTAGCCTCCGTGTAAATCTATATAATTAAAAGTCTCATCTTGACCACTTCCTGTCTGCGCTGTATATTGGTTTTAGAAAAAACGCTACCATACATCGCTATGATATTTTGTCATCTTACTCACGCCCCGAGGATTTTTCCCAACGATGAAAAATAAAAAAGTTTATGAGTGTTTAAAAAACCTTGAGATCCTCTTGCCTGTCAATCACCACAATGAAGGTAACGCCCCTTCCGGGTGGGGTGGGGGGGGGGGGCAGGACTATTAAACCCCCGGATGCCTGAAGATGACTCCGTCACTCTGCAACATCGTGAGGGAGAGGCCACGACTCTCATTCTAGGATGTGAATCAACTGAACTGTGAGTCTGCTATGTACTTGCAATCAATGATTTGTTAGCCCTTAATAAAAATGGAATGAGTTGTTTGGCCTGCTCTGTGCTTGAAACTGCAATGGAAATGGAAATGAAAATGCAATCAGATGTTCAGCCTGCCCTGTACTTGAAACTGCAATGGCAATGGAAGTGAAATGAAAATGCAATCAGCTGTTCGGCCTGCCCTGTGCTTGAAACTGTAATGGCAATGGAAGTGAAATGAAAAAGCAATCAGCTGTTCGGCCTGCCCTGTGCTTGAAATTGAAATGGAAATGAAATGAAATGAGTTGTTTGGCCTGCCTGAAACCACTAATTGTGGCCCACAAGGACCCTGTTAGCCGAGAAACCAGTCCTTTTCCCCCAAAATGCCCGTATTATCCCAGGAGGAGCATTTTGGTCCAAAAGGCCCGTGCCAGGCCAGAAAAAGTCCAGAAAAAGTGCCTTTCACTGAGATTTCACTCTGATTTTTTTTAAAGAGCCCCTTTGGCCCATCAGGCCTGTACTAGCTCAAGAGGAGACCCTTCGGCCCATCAGCAAGTATTAAACCTCACCCCAGTATTTTTCTCCCTCCCTTCATTGGCTCCCTGTGAGATCCAGGCCAGGATAGACTTTCCTCCTTCTTTGCTATGGTCTGCGGAAAAAGATGAAAAATGCCTAACATTGATTCTCCACCCTCTCCCCCTTCTCTCTCACAGAGTCTCTCACCTGTTTTGGGCAGAATTTCTGGCAGTTTCTGAGCTGCCAGCCCACCAGGCATGAGTGACTGAGCTGCCAGCCCACCAGGCCTGAGTGACTGAGCGGCCAGCCCACCAGGTCTGAGTGACTGAGCTGCCAGCCCACGAGGCTTGAGTGACTGGGCTACGATCCCAAGAATCTATTCATCCCACAATGTTCATACTAGCCCTCTGGAAACCAGTCCCTTTGGCCCACAACACCCATACTAGCGCTCCAGAAAGCCACCCCCCCCCCCCCCCCCACTGGCCACCAATATTGGAATTGGTGGAGAGGTGGAATATTGCGTTGGGGGACCAGCCCTCCCATGTGAACATGGGACCCAATGGGTCCCACTTAGTCTTGTAATCACATAAATCTAAAAGCCCTTGAATAAGAGATAATCTCTCATCTCCATCCTAACTGGTTGCTCCTTCTCCTGAGCCAATGCCCCATTGTTCTAGACTCCCCAGAGAGAAAAGGTGTTCACTCACCATTCATCCCGTTAACTCCTTCAGTGCCTTCTGTGTTGCTTTGAAATCACCTCTCATTCTTCTAAACGTTAATAAGAAAATACCAACCTTCCTCACTCTCTTTCTGGTGAAAAAATCTCTCAATGCCCAGAGTCATGTTTGTTTAACAATTTCAAACTACAATGTTTTGCACTATTTTATTGATTGGGGCAATGGGATTCTTGGCATTTATTGCAATTGGGAGTAGACTATTCTAAAATTTGGGAGAGAGTAGCAATTTCCTCAAGTCTGCTGTGAGCATTTCCAATGTGACTTATATTGACCCCAATATGTCAGTTCCTTCAGTCTGAAGAAGGGTCTTGACCAGCAATGTCACCTATTCCTTTTCTCCAGAGATGCTGACTGACCCGTTGAGTTTCTCTAGCATTTTGTGTGTCTATCTTTGATGTAAACCAGCATCTACGCAATATGCCATCAAGTTTGTTTTGTCATAGCTGTCAGTGAAATAATTCTCAGTAATATTTATCCACTTCAAATCCCCAAACTTCCAAACGATGACTATTGTGGTTAGGCTGCAAAAAATAAAGGCTAAGTCCAGTTACTGAACGTAAGCAAAATAAGGTCAACTGGGGAGCTAAAGAGGACAGACTTCAGTTGTTTCTCGTAAAGCAGTTAGATGTTCCTTATGCATCCCACAGGCCATTAGTCAGCATAGTTCTGTAAGATTAGCCTGCATGAGAATGACACAAGGAAGTTTAATTCTGCTGCATTCTGATTTAAAGGAGTGTTACTACTTCCTTGTAATTTCCCATGCAGATTAGTCTTGACATGCAGTGGAGAGGCTAACATTTAATAATTATTTGAAGCAGGTGAGCGGGCAAACTAGAGCCTGGTATCTAGCCAAGGGTGTGCAACAAGAGACACGCGGCCAAAAACTCCTGCTCGTAAATGTCTTGTCTTAAATTAACATAGAAACATAGAAATTTAGAAAATAGGTGCAGGTGGAAGCCATTCGGCCCTTCGAGCCAGCACCGCTATTCATTGCAATCATGGCTGATCGTCCCCAATCAATAACCCGTGCCTGCCTTCTCCCCATATCCTTTGATTCCACTAGCCCTTAGAGCTCTATCTAACTCTCTCTTAAATCCATCCAGTGATTTGGCCTCCACTGCCCTCTGTGGCAGGGAATTCCACAATGAAAAAGTTTTTGCTCACCTCAGTCTGATATGGCCTCCCCTTTATTCTAAGACAGTGGCCCCTGGTTCTGGACTCGCCCAACATTGGGAACATTTTTCCTGCATCTAGCTTGTCCAGTCCTTTTGTAATTTTATATGTTTCTATAAGATCCCCCCCCCCATTCTTTTAAACTCCAGTGAATACAAGCCTAGTCATTTCAAACTTTCCTCATATGACAGTCCCGCCATCCCAGGGATCAATCTCGTGAACCTACGCTGCACTGCATCAATCACAAGGATATCCTGCCTCAGATTTGGAGAACAAAACTGTACGCAATACTCCAGATGTGGTCTAAGCAGAGCCCTATACAACTACAGAAGAACCTCTCTACTCCTGTACTGAAATCCTCTTGTTATGAAGGCCAACATTCTATTAGCTTTCTTCACTGCCTGCTGTACCTGCACGCCAACTTTCAGTGACCGGTGTACAAGGACACTCAGGTCTCGCTGTACCTCCCCCTTACCTAACCTAACCCCATTAAGATAATAATCTGCTCCCTTATATTTGCCACCAAAGTGGATAACCTCACATTTATCAATATTATACTGCATCTGCCATGCATCTGCCCACTCACTCAACCTGTCCAGGTCACCCTGCAACCTCCTAACATCCTCTTCACAGTTCACACTACCACCCAGCTTTGTGTCATCCGCAAACTTACTAGTATTGCTCCTAATTCCCTCTTCCAAATCATTAATATATATGGTAAACAGTTGTGGCCCAAACACCGAGCCTTGCAGCACTCCACTCGCCACTGCCTTCTATTCTGAAAAGGACCCGTTCACTCCTACACTTTGCTTCCGGTCTGCCAACCTATTTTCTATCCACGTCAACACCCTACCCCCAATACCATGTGCTCTAATTTTAGTCACCAGTCTCCCGTGCGGGACCTTATCAAAGGCTTTCTGAAAGTCTAGACACACTGCATCCACTGGATCCCCTTCACCCATTTCACTTGTCACATTTTCAAAATTGTCCAGAAGATTAGTCAAGCATGATATTCATTTCATAAATTCATGCTGACTTGGACTAATCCTTTTACTGCTAACCAAATGCCCCAATATTACCTCTTTAATTATTGACTCCAGCATCTGTGTGTGTGTGTGAGATGGCGGCGCTGGCTTAACAGCTGCGGCCCGCCTGCAGTCTGTCTGTTATTTTATTTTTCTGTCCTGTTTTTAGTTGGGTTCGTTCGTTTTGTTAGATTGTGTGTGTATGTGGGTGGGGGGGGGGGGGGGAGTAACATGTCCGGGTCTCTCCCGTTTCTGTCTGCGCCGAGGCCTAATGGCAGAGCTGGCGGCCTCGGGCCTCGGGGCTGTTCCAGCGGTGGCAGGGACTATGTCCCGGAGCTGGTCCAGCAACGGCGGCGGCAGCAGCAGCTGCGACCCGACTCCCGGAGCGGTTCCAGCAGCGGTGACCCGACTCCCGGAGCGGTTCCAGCAGCGGCGGCCCAACTCCCGGAGCGGTTCCAGCAGCGGCGGCCCAACTCCTGGAGCGGTTCCAGCAGCGGCGCCGGCAGCAGCAGCGGCATCCCGACTACCGGAGCGGTTCCAGCAGCAGCGGCAGCAGCAGCAGTGGCGACCCGACTCCCGGAGCGGTTCCAGCAGCGGCGGCGGCAGCAGCAGCAGCGGTGACCCGACTCCCGGAGCGGTTCCAGCAGCTGCAGCGGCGGCGGCGGCGGCGTCCACACTCGGGCCCGGAGCGGTTCCAGCGGAGGCGGCGGCAGCAGCAGCGGCGACCCGACTCGGTCCCAGGGTGGCGGCAGTGGCAGTGGCAGCGGTCCAACCACGGGCCTGGTGGACCCCCCGGGCCGCGGAGTTGAACCGGCCCGTTCGCGGAGCTCGGTTGAACCGCGGGACTGACTACTTACCATCACCCGGTGCGGTCGCGGCATCTGAGGCCTGGATTGCCTCGGCACAGAGGGAAACAAAGAGGGAAGAGACACAGACTTTAAGACTTTTGCCTTCCATCACAGTGAGGAGGTGTTTGGTGAACTCACTGTGGTGGATGTTAAATTTGTTTTTATTGTGTGTTCTGTCATTTTTATTTATTTATTTTTAATTATATGTATGACTGCAGGGGAACAGAGTTTTGTTCAGACCGAAAGGTCTGAATGACAAATAAAGTATCTAATCTAATCTAATCTAATCTTTCCCACCACCGAAGTCAGGCTAACTGGTCTGTAATTCCCCGTTTTCTCTCTCACTCCTTTCTTGAAAAGTGGGATAACATTAGCTATCCTCCAATCCACAGGAACTGATCCTGAATCTATTTAACATTGGAAAATGATCACCAATGCGTCCATTATTTCTAGAGCCACCTCCCTGAGGACCCTGGGATGCAGTCCATCAGGCCCCGGGGATTTATTATCCTTCAGTCCCATTAGCCTACCCAATACTATTTCTCGCCTAAAGAAAATTTCTTTCAGTTCCTCGACCCCCTTAGATCCTCTGTCCTCCAGTACTTCTGGGAGATTGTTTGTGTCTTCCTTAGTGAAGACAGATCCGAAGTACCTGTTCAACTCTTCTGCCATTTCCTTGTTCCCCTTAATAATTTCACCCGTGTCTGCCTTCAAGGGACCCACATTTGACTTTGCTACTCTTTTTCCTTTAACATATCTAAATAAGCTTTTACTGTCCTTCTTTGTATTCCTGGCCAGCTTCCCTTCGTACTTCACCTTTTCAGCCCGTATTGCCTGTTTTGTTTCCTTCTGTTATTCTTTTAAATTTTCCCAATCCTCTGGCTTTCGGCTACTCTTTGCTGCATTATACATCTTTTCTTTTATTTTTATTCTATACCTAACTTCTCTTGTCAGCCACGGTTGCCTCCTACTCCCCTTAGAATCTTTCTTCCTTTTTGGAATGAAATGATCCTGTGTCTTCCGGATTATGCTCAGAAATTCCTGCCATTGTTGTTCCACCGTCATTCCTGCTAGTATCCCTTTCCAGACTACCTTGGCCAGCTCCTCTCTCATGCCTTCATAGTCCCCTTTGTTCAACTGCATCACTGACATTTCCGATTTAACCTTCTCCTTCTCAAATTGCAGATTAAAACAAATCATATTATGATCACTACCTCCAAGCGGTTCCTTTACCTCGAGTTCTCTTATCAAATGTGGTCCATTGGACAACACTAAATCCAGAATTGCCTTTTCTCTGGTCGGCTCCATTACAAGCTGCTCTAAGAATCCATCTCGGAAGCACTCTACAAACTCTCTTTCTTGGGGTCCTGAACCAACCTGATTTTCCCAGTCTACCTGCATATTGAAATCCCCCACCACCACAGTGGCATTACTTTTGTTACATGCCAGTTTTAACTCCTGCTGCAACCTACATCCTACATCCGGGCTACTATTTGGGGGTCTGTAGATAACACCAATTAGTGTCTTCTTGCCTTTACAATTTCTCGACTCAATCCACAGTGACTATCTCATCAGTCACTATGTCTTCCCTCTCAGGGGACTGAATTCCATCCCTCACCAGAAGAGCTACCCCCCCTCCTCTGCCCACTTGCCTGTCCTTTCTATAGGATGTATAACCCTGACTATTAAGTTAACCATATAACCATATAACAAGTTCCCAGACCCGATCCTCCTGCAGCCACATCTCGGTAATCCCCACAATGACATATCTA